>OY986974.1:12762183-12933911 GCA_963920575.1 Narthecium ossifragum | reverse complement strand
GTTTCGGGTCAAGTTTTATCTTATTATTGAAATTCTATTTTTATAATGTTGCTTAAGGTTTTGAGATTAACCGGGTTTTGTGTTGGGTCGTGGGTCGCTAGTTGGGTTCGGATTGGATTTAATTTTGCAATTCTACTTAAGGTCATAAATTTAAATGGCTCGTAAGTCGTGGGTCGGGTCATAGCTCGTTGGTCCTGGGTCATCTGGTTAGGCCGGGCAGGGATTAATTGTTACCCTATTTGGTATATACTTTTATGCATGCACATAAGAGGCAAAAAAGGAAAAAATTCAATGATTAAAATTGGAATTTGACATGTAAAATGGTCTTAGACAAGAAACTAGCTACAAGTGTTCCAATAGATTGAAGTTTTTGCAAATAAATTATCTAATTTCATATTTATATAATAGTTTATTAATAAAAAGGTTTTTTTCTTTTAAGGTCACATATGTGATTACAGAATAGAAAAAACAATATCAATTAATCTTGTGATTATAGCACTATGTGGAATTGGAATCTTGGTTGGTCTAATAATCCATTTTTTTTAACCTAATATAAATCAAAATGTCTAATTTCAGCCTATACCAGCACTTCTAGCCGCTGGTATAGAATATGCGGCTATTCTCAGTAGCTATACCAGCAGCCGACAAACCCTACACCAGCAATTTCAACAGCCGGTATAGAAAATGTATGGGTTGATTAACAATACATATTCCAGCGGCCTGAAAACCGCTGATATTGATATCACAAAACCAGCGGTCGGAAAAAACCGCTGGTATTGATATCACAAAGCCAGCGGTCGGAAAAACCGCTGGTATATACCTCTCAATACCAACGGTCACCACAAAGCGCTGGTAAAGATCTAGTCTTTGCCAGCAATCGCAGCGACCGCTGGTATAAACATTCTATACCAGCGGCTTTTAATAAACGCTGGTATAGGCTATTTTTGTTGTAGTGCCTCTTCCTTCTCCGGCGACGGCTGCAGTTGTGGGAGGCCTTGATGAGTGCATGAAAGTGCACTCTGAACAGTCTTATAACCATCTCAATTGCTAGATTATTATCCTTAATCAACATCTTTATTACTATTTTTACATCTATATGTTGCTTCACATGGTTGTTTGGAAAATGCAGGAAATTGGGGTTAAAAGAAGCTGAAAAGAGTATATGGATCAACTTCAAAAATTAATTTGTACCTGCTCATGAATAACCAGATGATGTGCCATATATGGTTGGAAAGCTCTTGAAGTCTAGTTTCTGGAGAATTTTACGGTTCGTGATTCCGAGTTTCCTAGAGGAAGTTACGGCAATTTTAGTACCGATGGCGCAGTCTGGATGGCAGAACAGTAAATATGCTAGAAAGTCGGATCGATCCGACACCCTGGTGGGATCGATCCGACTATGCAGAAACGTGACAGAACATATATTTTTCAGCTTCTCAACTTTCGATCAATCCCTCCTACTGAGCCAGATCGATCCCACTCCTAGAGTCCGATCGATCGGACTCGGGAATAACCAAAAACAGCGGATTTTTACGCAACGGATCGATCCGACACCTAAAGTCCGATCGATCCGACTCGGGTGAAGCCAGAAATCAAGGATTTTCACGAAACGGATCGATCCGACACCCTGGGAGGGATCGATCCAACTTTCCCAGTGAAGAAAATCAACGGTTTTGATATAATCCGAGTTTACTAATTCTTGGACTCTATAAATAGGAAACTTAGGGCTAATCAAGGGGACTTCTTGGACGTTTTTGGAGGCACTTTTCTGGGTGTTTTCCAAAGGAAGAAGATGAAGACATCTCCATCCATGGCCGAGTAATCCGCGGGCATGGCGGACGGATGACCTAGCGAGGATTAGGGTTTCTTCTCCAACGATGGTTCATAGTTTTTAATCTTCATTGTTAAACTCTTTTCTATGTATTGGATCTTCAAATATTATTTTCATATTATAGATTTCTATGTGGATGATTAATATTATGAATCCAGTCATGCTTCTTTCATGATCTTATAATCCCATAGTCTTCTCTTTTGATTCTCCTACCGAGTATTGCGAGACCTTTGCTATGCATTGCTCATAGTGACAGCTGGTATTGTGTATTCTTAGGGATCTGGTAAGACAAGGTTGGGGCTCTATCCCGTGAGATCTTTGCTATGCATTGCCGATTGTGAGAGTTGGTATTGTATATTCTTAGGGATCCGGTTAGAGTTAGGGCTTTGTCCCGATGAACTTTTGCCTGTAGTGACAGCCGGTATCGTGTATTCTTAGGTTTGGTTGGATGAAGTTAGAACTATAAAAAGGAAGAACCAATCATAGGAAGAGACAGTTATATTTTATCAGATTCATAATTCTATATCTTCTAGTTAAGGTGATTGGGATGTGAATCCCTTAACTGAGTATTATACGAACCATTGAGAAGAGAAGAACCTAAATCCGAGTGAAGTGATTCCTGAAGCCTAGCCTCATTCAAATCTTGATTTCTTTCGTTAACTTTATCTTACCATTACATCTTCGATCTATTTTCTTAACTTTTATCGCTCTTGATTGTTTTCAATTCATTGTTATTTGTATTTCTGGATCTTTCCTGCTTGTCTCTCTGTGGGATTCGACCTCTCTTATGCTGTACTGCACCGCGACCGCTGTGCGTGACACATTTGAGCGACATCAAAAATTGGCGCCGTTGCCGGGGAGACGGTTCAGAAAAGCACCAGAATCAACAGATCATGATGATTGAAGACATCGAAGGCGGTAACTTTGTTCCCTTTTCTTTGGATTTTTATTTCTTTTTCCTTAGTTTTCTTTATTTTCTTTTTAGTTTTGTTTTGAATTTTCGTTTTATTTTTACTTGGTGAAAAAACTGACAAAAAAACAAAAAAAAACTGAAAAAAAAAGAGAGGATGGAAAATGAATTATATCAAGACTATTTGAAGTCATATTCTATGAAGTCGAGAGATGGAATGCCTCAAACAACAGTTCGTAAGAAAAGTATATATGAATTGAGTTTGGAGAATAGAACGAGTCATGTTTCTGTCAATGAGTATCTTCCTACTTATATGATTAACGCATTGAAAAGAAAGATTTCATCCTCTGAACAAAAGAATGATGAGACATTATGTGATACATGGCAACGATTTAAAAGTTTAATAGTTTCATGCCCTCAACATGGTTATCCTAATTGGTGTTTAGTTAGCTATTTTTATTATGGATTAACTGAGCATGAACGTCAAACTCTTGAAACAAGATGCAAGGGTGAGTTTTTGCAGATTGAACCTGATGAAGCTATGAAGCATTTGGATGAGCTTGTTGAGACGACTCGTACATAGACGGTTTCGGAGAGCTGGGATGATTATCATGATTATACCAATGCAAAATTCTACAAGCATCCCAATATCGCCTTAACGTCCAACAGCTATCGACAACACAATGAGCCTTTCTACTCTTATCCTAGTGCTTATGATGATTATGTGCATGATACTTATGTTGCTACTTCCCATGACGTGCATGTTGATGAGCCTAACACGTATGATGCATGTGTCAATGACTTTAGTGCTTCTGATGCATACATCCATGATTTTAATGCTTATGGTACACATGCTCTAGATGTTCATATTGATGATGCATATGCTCATGACTGTAGTGCTAGCGTGCATGTTCAAAATTCTACTCCTATTGATGCACAAGCTGTTGATTCTAATGTGTGTGATGCATATGCACATGATTTTAGCGCTCATACGCATGTTCATGATACTAACATTCACTATGCATATGCTCATGATTCCAATGTTAGTAATGCACATGTTTATGCTTCTGATGCTGAAGATGCACATGTTTCTGCTCAAGCTCAACTTTCTATGGCAGAGATTTTGGACTTACTTAAGGAGGCTAAAACCAAGCCTAATTTTGACTCTTTCATTCTGCAGTTACTTATGAAGGACGAGGAGAAAACACGCCAACTATGCGAGGTAATCACATCTTTTAGCGTGCACGAACTCGGATGGACACATCATATGAAAGAAGATGAAGTACTCCAGTACGGGCCGGCCAGCAACGAGGAAGATCCGGACGACTTTCAAGACCACCACGACCAGGTATTCGTTGAACCTCCATCGGCTGAACTTCAAGTCATTGCTTCTAAGCCGCGAGATATATTTCCAGTATTTATTTCATCTCCTTGGATAGTTAGGAAGAACATGACCTTAATAGATATTTTTAAACTTCGACGGATTTATTTCAGATTTTGTGATCTTACCATCCTTGACCACGAGCATGATAACATTACTGATAGGTCATTGGATGAGTCACTGAAACTTGAGCATAATGATGATACATATTTCTATTTGAGAGATCCCGCTACCTTGTTTATTGGTGTTAGAATGCAAAAGCTAGTTCTTCCACTTGTCATATGCCACTTGGATTTACATGGTAAATTACCCTTGGTGATACTACTAAGGTTAACCTTTCAGGTCATGGCACTTACTGATTTTGAATATCATCGTGCTAGGGCACGGCCGCCAAGGGCGCGGTTAAAAATCCTTGTCTTATATACAGTAGTTTAGTTTGCTCAATTTGCTTTCTTGTATGCTTGAGAATGCTTGAGTTGTTTTTATGTTGTGTGCTTGCATGTTTGCTTTTGTTTTTGGTTTGTTTTGCTTTTGTTCTTAGGTGCTCGATCAGTCCCTGCTTTCTCGTGGAGAACGTTGTCATTGATCACCTATCAAGGTTGATGGTGGAAGTAGCAGAAAATGAGCCACCGATCATGGATGACTTCCCTGATGAGCAACTCTTTTCAGTTGCACGGCTGCCCTGATATGCGCACATTGTTAATTACTTAGCAACAGGTGAGATCCCTTCCTTTTGGAGTGCGCAGGATAAGCGTAGATTCTTTGTTGAGGTAAAGAAATTTTATTGGGATGATCCTTGTCTGTTTAAGTATTGTCCTGACCAGATTATGCGCCGTTGTGTCCCTGATTATGAAATAGAAAGCATTATTACATTCTGTCACTCTCATGCATGTGGAGGCCATTTTTCGATGAAAAAGACTGCTGCTAAAATTCTTCAATGTGGTTTTTACTGGTCTACTATGTTTCGTGATGTTAATATTTTCTGCAAATCCTGTGATAGATGCCTAACACTAGGAGCTCTATCTAGAAGACATATGATGCCTTTGAACCCCATTCAAGCTGTAGAGATTTTTGATTGCTGGGGTATAGATTTTATGGGACCCTTTCCTTCTTCTTTTGGCTATTTATATATATTGTTGGCTGTGGAATATGTTTCTAAGTGGGTGGAGGCTATTGCATGTAGGAATAATGATCATTCCACTGTCATCAAGTTTCTTAAAGAGCATGTTTTGTCTAGATTTGGTACTCCTAGGGTCATTATTAGTGACCAAGGATCCCATTTTTGTAACCGCTCTTTTGAGGCTTTGATGCGCAGGTATGAAGTTACACATAATATTTCCACTGCTTATCATCCACAGACGAATGGCCAAGCTGAATTAGCCAACAGGGAGATCAAGCAAATCCTGGAGAAGACAGTGAGCCCCAACCGAAAGGACTGGTCCTTGAGGCTATCAGATGCGTTGTTGGCATATCGCACTGCCTACAAGACTACCCTGGGGATGTCGCCATTTCGCCTAGTTTATGGAAAACCGTGTCATCTTCTAGTCGACTTAGAACATAAGGCCTATTGGGCTATTAAGGCACTAAATTTTACTTTATATGTTGCAGGTCAGGAACGGAAACTCCAGTTGTCTGAGCTAGAGGAACTCAGGAATGATGCTTATGAGAGTTCTAGGATCTTCAAGGCAAAGACAAAGGCCTACCATGACAAGAAGATCTTGCGGAAGACGTTTCAAGTAGGACAGCAAGCTTATCTGTATGACGCACGACTGCATCTTCATCCTGGGAAGCTGAGATCACGCTGGACAGGCCCCTTCACCATTAGCAGAATATTTGAGAATGGGGTTGTGGAAGTTGTAGACCCAAAGGATGGGAGGCTGTTTACGGTTAATGGACAGCGCTTGAAACAGATTCCAGAGAAAGCGGACCCTGAGGAGCACACCGTTTCTCTCGTAGACCCTGTCTACGAGGGATGATCTTTCTCCTATCTATCATTTTCCTTTTGATTAGGTTAGGTTGTTTTAGTGTGCTTGCTTTCATTCTCATTTGCTTTTGTTTGCTTTGTTATGTTTTTAGGATGTTTGGACTTCCGTCTTCCTTGCTTGTGAAATTCGGCTACAATGGAGAGCCCTGTGCAAGATTTTAGATATTCTGTCAGGTGGCCTCGCTCTTATTTCGATTTTCTATTTTTTCTGCTATATATGAAAATTGAGCCAACACCGTTCTGCTTATTTATATGATCAGCACACATTGAGGACAATGTGAATTTCAGGTTGGGGGGTGTAGGCATACATGATCTCATGCATGCTACCTTACTGAGCTTAATAGTGTTGAATTGAATATGCTACTAGAAATTGTACATGAGCTGAAATTTTTATGCTTATTATATATGTTGCTTTCATATGGATTGGCATATACATTGATTGCATGCGTGATAACCTGAAAGTATAACATCATGTGATCCACACACGAACACTTTATGTGCAGTGGCGATTATACTCACTAGAGGAATGAGCATGCTATTGTCAATCGAGACCATGATTTCAACATTAACTAGTTTTGAGTATTACATGCAGAAAAAAAAAACAAGAGAGAAAAAGTTCTGGAGCTTGATCAAGCTGTGCCTAAACAACTAGTAGGTGATCTACTGAGTAACCGGGTGTTCTTGCCTCAGGAAGCGGGGAGCTCGAGTAAAAAGGTAGAACCACTGAAAAAAAAAAAAAACTATTAAGTGTTTTGCTAAGTAACCGGGTCTCTGCGCCTCAAGAAGCGGAGAGTGCTCGCGTAAAAGGGCAAAATGTCTGATAGTTGAAGAAAAAAAAAGAAAAACAAAAAGAGCATGTTGTACTTAAAGTGCGAGGGTTGGATGATTGGTCATGAAGATGGTAGTGTGTTTGGACTAATGGTGAGTAGAAGTTGCTTCTGTACGTAACATTTATTTGTCACGTCACATGTGTTCTTCTGGATGGTGATTAGCATGTTTGATGTGTAGAAGTTGATTTCATATGTTGGTAGTATGTGTATAAGTATAAGAAGTTTTCGTGCTCTATACTGCATAAAACACTATTGACTTGTAAGATAGAATTTTTATCATGCATGTCTACATCCTTGAACCGTTAGTGTGCTTAATTATATTCTATACGCTTTGAATTGCTAGAGACTACCAATAAGCTGGTTGGGGGGTGTGATAAGTGCATGAAAGTGCACTCTGAACAGTCTTATAACCATCTCAATTGCTAGATTATTATCCTTAATCAACATCTTTATTACTATTTTTACATCTATATGTTGCTTCACATGGTTGTTTGGAAAATGCAGGAAATTGGGGTTAAAAGAAGCTGAAAAGAGTATATGGATCAACTTCAATAATTAATCTGTACCTGTTCATGAATAACCAGATGATGTACCATATATGGTTGGAAAGCTCTTGAAGTCTAGTTTCTGGAGAATTTTACGATTCGTGATTCTGAGTTTCCTAGAGGAAGTTACAGCAATTTTAGTACCGATGGCGCAGTCTGGATGGCAGAACAGTAAATATTCTGGAAAGTCGGATCGATCCAACACCTTGGTGGGATCGATCCGACTATGCAGAAACGTGACAGAACATATATTTTTCAGCTTCTCACCTTCCGATCGATCCCTCCATCCCTCCTACTGAGCCAGATCGATCCGACTCCTAGAGTCCGATCGATCGGACTCGGGAATAGCCAAAAACAGCGGATTTTTACGCAACGGATTGATCCGACACCTAAAGTCCGATCGATCCGACTCGGGTGAAGCCAGAAATCAAGGATTTTCACGAAACGGATCGATCCGACACCCTGGGAGGGATTGATCCGACTTTCCCAGTGAAGAAAATCAACGGTTTTGATCTAATCCGAGTTTACTAATTCTTGGATCCTATAAATAGGAAACTTAGGGCTAATCAAGGGGACTTCTTGGACGTTTTTGGAGGCTCTTTTCTGGGTGTTTTCCAATGGAAGAAGATGAAGACATCTCCATCCATGACCGAGTAATCCGCGGGCATGGCGGACGGATGACCTAGCGAGGATTAGGGTTTCTTCTCCAACGATGGTTCATAGTTTTTAATCTTCATTGTTAAACTCTTTTCTATGTATTGGATCTTCAAATATTATTTTCAGATTATAGATTTCTATGTGGATGATTAATATTATGAATCCAGTCATGCTTCTTTCATGATCTTATAATCCCATAGTCTTCTCTTTTGATTCTCCTACCGAGTATTGCGAGACCTTTGCTATGCATTGCCCGTAGTGACAGCTGGTATTGTATATTCTTAGGGATCTCATAAGACAAGGTTGGGGCTCTATCCCGTGAGATCTTTGCTATGCATTGCCGATTGTGAGAGTTGGTATTGTGTATTCTTAGGGATCCGGTTAGAGTTAGGGCTTTGTCCCGATGAACTTTTGCTGCGCGTTGCCTGTAGTGACAGCCGGTATCGTGTATTCTTAGGTTTGGTTGGATGAAGTTAGAACTATAAAAAGGAAGAACCAATCATAGGAAGAGACAGTTATATTTTATCAGATTCATAATTCTATATCTTCCAGTTAAGGTGATTGGGATGTAAATCCCTTAACTGAGTATTATATGAACCATTGAGAAGAGAAGAACCTAAATCCGAGTGAAGTGATTCTTGAAGCCTAGCCTCATTCAAATCTTGATTTCTTTCGTTAACTTTATCTTACCATTATATCTTCGATCTATTATCTTAACTTTTATCGCTCTTGATTGTTTTCAATTCATTATTATTTGTATTTCTGGATCTTTCCTGCTTGTCTCTCTGTGGGATTCGACCTCTCTTATGCTGTACTGCACCGCGACCGCTGTGCGTGACACATTTGAGCGACATCAGGCCTCCGGCGGCTCTCCGGCGAGCTGGAGACGGCGGGGACGACAGAGGACGGCGGATCACGGCGGATTAAAGCTTGGATTAGCGTTTAAGGTAGGGTTTCTACCTAGATCTTTGGGTTAAGCTAGATCTAGGGTTTGGCTTGTTTGTTCTTTGATTTCTTTGTGTTAGACTATTCTTCTTAGCATGCCTAACATCTGATCTAGCTTCTATATGGTTTTTAGTAGGATTTAAACCGGACTTATACATGTTTTTCCCGGATTTTATTGAAGCTCTGTTTTTCTACGAGCTGAGCTGTTCTAGCTCAGATCTTGGCTCGTACGAGCATGATCTTGTTTGATCATCAACATGAGAGTTGTAGATCTCCGGATCTACTTCCATTTACCGCTGATTTCATAATTTTCAGAGTTTTCTACGATTTATGGTGATTTTTCTTCGGATCTGCGACGAGGTCGAAATTAGTGAATTCCGTGAAGATTAGCCATTCGATTAATCCAATTCTTGGGCTGCATGTCCCTAGCATGCTAATCTACGTCTGCCCAAGTTTTATTTGAAATCTGACGATGTTTGGATGTCGATTTGCAAAGTTCTTGTCGCCTCTAACAGTAGTTTACTGTAGCAATCCGGGAATTAGCTTGTTAGTGGATTTTCGATGTTTTTTCGTGTTTGATTCTTCGGGATTCATGCGATTAGTATTTCTCGCAACATCTAAGGTTTACATGCTTAATTGGGTAAATACTTGAATTTCACCATGTTTAGTTAGTTGCTAATCTTGCGGTGTACTTTGTAATTAATTTGCGAAGCATGTTTTACTTATACATATATGTATTATAAATATGTAGGCCCTATGTGTGAGGACCCGTCCCTCTACTCCTGGGTAGACCGGTTGGGTCGGACCCGTGGCTCGTTGGTTTGTTTCGCGTCGAGCGCGCGATCCGGTGGATCGTATTGTTTCTTGGACCGCAAGGGCAATTTGGTAAATTGCACCTTGTTGGGTTGTTTCACACCCGTGTGTACACACTGGCCTTATCTGTGTTTGTGTTTGTTTAGAATGGCTAGGTGAACCCGGGATCGAAAGATCCGGACTTGGGCTTGAGTTCTTGCCAAAGTTTAGCTTTCAGCACACAAAGGATCGATCCTCTCTGGCTAAGGGATCGATCCTCTTCGTGCCAGAAAGCCTTGTGAGATCGTCATGAAGGATCGATCCTCCCTTGAGGAAGGATTGATCATTTATGAGTAGGTGGCTTTTTCTGCTTCGCGAGGACGGCCGCCGTTGGCCGTCGCTCTCCTCTGTCAGAGAGGGAAGACTTTCCCTCCCCTCCCCTCACTTTTTCCCCTCTTTCCCGGCTGTCTCCTCCCCCTTTCCCCTCCTTTTCTTCTTCCCTTCCTCCTTCTTCTTCTTCTCTTCCCTTCTCCCCCGAAGCTCTGCTCTTCCCCTGTTTTTCCGGCAGCCACCTTCCCCTCTTCCGTTCTCCCTCCTCCGGCCATCTTTTTCGGCGTTCTAAGGCTCGTTGGATTCGTGACAACGAGAGGAAGATCCCTAAAGTGGTTTGGAGGCTTGTTGGTGATCAAATCGTGGGGAATCAGCCGAGGAAAGCGCAGCTAGGTAGGGTTATACCTACTGTGTTTTTTTCGGGTGTTCTTGCGATCTAGCCGTTGAATCTTGTTGATCCTTGCTTTGTTGGTTTCCTTATGCCTTGTAGAATTACTGATATAAGTTTCATGTTAATCAGTTGAGATTTGAGTAGGTTTTATGCAAGATTAGTCTCGGATTTCTGGTTTTCTGCTGTTCTCGAGGAACAGCCGGCTTGTGGCAAGTTTTCCGGCCAGCGTGTACATGATCTTGGCTTTTCATAAACATAAGAGTTGTAGAACTATTAGTTAGCTTTCCATTCCATTTTGTTTCATAATTTTCCTATTTTTCTATGATTTCTTATGAATTGTTTTCTGAAGGGCTGCGTTGCAGCAATTAATGGGTAAGTTAGTTTGATTAACGATTTGGATTAGCGTTTTCCCGTTAATCCAACCGTTGGATGATTATGAATTTTGGATATGATGATCCTGATTTATACAGCTACTGGTGGCTGAGTTGGATCTTGAATCCGACGCCGTTTGGATGTCGGATCGACGGGATCAATTAGCCCCTAAGTAGAGGCTTTGGGTGTTTTTGAATATAATATTATATTTCGGAATATAATATTATATTGTTTATTGTTCATCATCGGTTTTCGGGGTTGCTTCCCGTTGCAGGAGTCCGCGGTTGACGGTCGCGGTACCGTCGTAATGCCGGGACCCGCTGCGGATCGGCTGGCAGCGGTTGGTGGTACCGCTGCATCGATCCAGTAGACTTATATGATGCTTGACATACTGTTGCATGCCTTTCCTATTATTTGTGTATGTCATAGCATGCATTGTTGTTGTGTGCATTAGTTGCATTGGTTAGGGCGTGGGTGATCTTTGGGTCGCCGTCCCGAGGCTGGAAGCTCGGACTTAGCCCTAGGACCGGGGTTAGGCTGTTTGGACCCGGTTTGATTTGTGGTGTCCAGTCAAATTCGATGATAGGCCTAGAGGACTGGTACACCTGTTGCTTGATGATGATTAGAGGTCGTGTCGGCCTCAAGTCAGGTGTTGAGGATATCACCGGTGGCGGGTCTTATTTTCTTTGGGCAGTGTCCATTCCTGCCAGCAGGGGCATCAGTGTGGGCCCAGTGAAGAACAGGTCACCACAGCTGGAACCCTGCGACACTAGGTGTATCCAGGATGGGCCCAGTCCGTTGGGGTGACCATGGTTGGATATGCCTAGAGATCATCGGTGAATGGTAATGGGACCATTGTAGCTCACTCGAGTCTGGCTTGAGGGCGACACTGTTGCGTTTCCCTCTTCCTTCTGTGCGTCGTAGTGTAGATCCCTACTGAGCTTAGTGCTCACACCTACCCGGGCTGCGTTTTGCAGGTGCAGGCGTCAGTTCCTCTTCTGTGGCCCCTACCGGGCAGTTGGTCGGCGGTGCGGCGGCGCCTGGTGGACTTTGAGAGGTGGTGATCGTTTATTGCTTTTACCCTATGTTAGTTAGTCTCCTACGGGAGTGATGTTGTACTTTGAATCTTCCCCTATTCGAGGATTTGTATATTAACACTTTGAGTTTTTAATCTGTGGTTCGAGGTTTTACAAATCAATGTTGTATCTCTAATTGGGGTCCTTTGATGAATTGCTAGGGAAACCAATAGGTTAGAGAGAACCCTCGTCGTTCTTTTTCTGCGTTGGTTAGGTTCCGGTTCACGTCGCCCGGCCCGGTTGGGCTTTCGCGGGTCGGGGCGCGACACTATGTGTGGCCCAACCCTATGTGAGGCTTGTGGTGGAACCAAGGGAGTCATGCCCCTTAGGATGTTTAGATAATGAAATGGAAGAGGTTGTGCCCTAGTTGTTGTTTATTATATTTGTTGTTGATTGATGATTGCGTGGCCGGGGTTGTGCCCCCGTTGTAGAAATTACGGTTGGCGGCTATGGACGCCGTCGTAATGCCGAAATTTCGATTGAATGTGTTGTTGCCTGTTTACGGCCCGTGGGCGCCGTTATAATATTGGATTATTGTAGTTTAGACCTTTATCTGCTTTATGCATGTTTACCCCTTGGCAAGCTGTAGGCCATGCCTAGCCCTGTATGTTGTGATGTCATATTGTTGCATGTCTGAATTCCTCTTGATGTGCGTGTAAGCATTGCATGCATTTGACTGCATTAGAAGCATCAGACTAGGTGGTAGACGATGGATTCGATCGTCGGTTCGGGGTTCTCGGGTAGCCCGGATCTAGCCCTAGGACCGGGGTTTGGGTAGTCGAGGATTAGGACGTGATTGTCATCAATGATCATGTTTGATATCATTCGAGGATTATTAGGTGGTCGGACTGGAATATTATATTGTTTGAGGTTTAGAGGTCGTGTTGTTTCTCCAAGGCCGAGTGCTAAAGATGGATGTCGATGCGTTCCTGACGTGGGCCCCCAAGGCATGGGAATCCTGCTTGGGTAAGGGTGATCCTGCATGTTACTGTTCCGTGGCCTCCTGGTGGTAACATGTTCAGGAGAGAGGTTTCATGACATGAGCCCTTGGGACATCGATAGGGTTATGGGACCCTTGGCATTCCTTAGACTTAGGCGGAGAGACAACACAGTTGTTGTTTTCCTCCCTTCAGTGTGCGATAGAATAGCGTAGAACTCTACTCAGCTTTGTTGCTCACTCCTACCTGGGCTGCATCGGCGATGCAGATCAATGCAGTTCCTTCTTTTTCAGGTAGTTGCGGCTTGGAGGCGGCACTCCCCTTGGTGGTGCGTGAGATCGAGGACATCATCACTTTATCTTATTCAATTGATATACAGCCTTAAATGTATAAATTGTAATTTGAAGGAGAAATGTATTTGTATTCTAAATTGATGTAAATTGATCAGAGATTGCTTTACTTAGAGGACTTGAATCATTATTGTATCTTTTTAAAGTTAATTGAGTATTGTAGTAGTTAATTTGTATCATGATTTGATGATAGGATAGTTTAAATTAATTGTGAATATTATAATCGTGTACCAGGTTTAAAAGTGATGTTTACAGGGGAGGCTTTCGCCGTTTGATTTTAGAGTTTAGGACCCTCACGCCCCGGACCGGATGGGTTTTCTGGGTCGGGGTGTGACAATAGGTGTTCGAATAGGGATTGTTCTGGGGCTTGGAGAATTCATATGTGGCATTGGCATGTTCCCGAACAAAGTCAGGGATGTTGGGAGCCATGTGACAGTTGACAATAGAATGGTTAGGACTAGAACAAAGGGCACAAATTTCAGACGGAGGTTGAATCGGTAGGGCCAAGGACTGGTTGAGTTGGAGTTGGTCCACTCGTTTGTCTAGGAGAGCCATTCGAGCAGAGAGGCTTTGGAATTCAGAAACTTCATGAACTCCTCTAGGATTTCGAACAACAGTCGACCGGCTCTTAGAAACAGAGGCATTATGTTGGGAGTTTTCAGAAAGATTTTCGTACATCCCCCAAAGTTCAGTCCAAGGCTTGCCAAGAATGACGCCATGGCAGCAAGCTTCGACCATCGTCCTATAACAATCAGTGAGACCGTTGTAGAACGAATGGGCTAACTGCCACTCAGGTACCTCATGATTAGGGCACTCCCTAAGAAGGTCCTTAAATCTTTCCCAGACTTTAGGAAACAACTCATCATCGTATTGCTTGAAAGATATGATCATGGTACGATAATTCTGAGTTTTAATAATAGGGAAGTACTTTTTAAGGAAGGTGTCTTGAAATTGGTCCCATGTTGAAATCGAATTTGGAGCTAAGGTTTGAAGCCAATGTTTAGCCTTATCTTTTAGGGAAAAAAGGAAACAATTTAAGTCTAAAGGCATCATCATAAGTGTTGAAGTTTGAACATGGACAGAAGTTCAAGGAAGCTAACAATATGACCATAAGGATCCTCATTTTCACGCCCATAAGAAGGTAAAGCTGTAATCCAATTGGGCTTAATCTCATAATGGGTAGCATTAATAGGAGGTGGATTAATACATAAAGCATATATGAAAGGTCCAAGCAAAAAATGATTCCTAATTGGGCCTTCTCTATGGTTATTGTTCTCATTGTCCTCCCCATTTCCATTATTATTTCCTTGCATCATGGTGTAGAAAGAATCAAGAGGTAGTTCAGGGATATCAAGTTGTGAAGCTCTTTGATGAAATTGCTCTTGGCGGATGGATCTAAGTGTGTTTTCAATCTAAGGATTTAAAGGTGTTAAAGGAAAACTTAATGATCGCCTACCTTGCATATAATGTCAACCACACACCACAAAGAAAAGAAAAAGAAAACAGAAGTTTCAGAGGAGAGAAGAAAACCGGGATTTATCACAGCATGAAACGAAAGCTTAAGTTTAGAAAAATGTACCTGAGTCTGCTCTGAGCGATCGGTCGGTGTTATTAGCGATTGGTCAGTCGCTTAGTGATGGATCGGAATTCTGGGCGATTGGTCGGTCTTACGGACTGAAGTCGAGTTTTCTTCCAAAAATAGTTGTTTTAATGCTGCAAATAATTTGACTTTTGCAAGAAATATTCCTAGATCTAAACACAGAATAACGAAAATAAAATAAAATAAAAAAGGAAATCTAACTATGTTTAGAAAAAGAGTAAGTGAGAAATCAACGAACTTCTTCGAAGAACAAATAAATCCCCGGCAACGGCGTCAAAAATTGATCGCTTGCAAACGTGTCGTTAAATCCGATGCAAACCCAATCAAAAATAGAATTTATAAACCCTTATTCAAAATTCTAAACTATGGGAAAGAGTAGTGATGAAATACGGGATCGACCCACAGGGAAATATTGTCAACATAGAAGAACTTAAATCAATCTCAAACATTCTATCCTAAGGCGAAAGAGAAGGATTTTGATTAACTATGAAATTAAATCTAACTAAGAAAGCAATAAAAGGATAGGGATGAATCAATATGAGAAAGACCTAGGGATTACTCAATCCATTCTAATTTCACCTCTTGTATTCTCTAGTATCCTCTTGTTCTCTAATCTAGACATATGGAATCACGGCTTCTTAAGCTCGCATGAATCCCTAAAAAAACGCTCATGTTATCCTACAGCATAGTCTATCTTCGCTTAGCATAGACTGTCTTCGGACTTAACCTGAGTACAATCTATCTTTGCTTAGCATAAACTATCTCAAAGACACACAAAAGCGACATTAAAATCATCCTAAGAATCTTTACACTCAAGCACCGCAATCGTGTAAGACTGAAAATACGTCAAAGGACAACCAGGTTCCTTCAACTCCATTGTCATTAAAACCAAATTCAAAGGATCATGCTATAGAAAAGATTACAAGATTTAACTAGAAAAAAAATACAAGAAAGCTATATTAGAGTTTCATGAGATCCCTAAGTGAGAGATTAGCCACTCATGTCGCGCCCCGACCCGCGAAAGCCCAACCGGGCCGGGCGACGCGAACCGGAACACCTACGAAACGCGGAAAAAAGACGGCGAGGGTTCCCTCTAACCTATTGGTCTCCCTAGCAATTCACCAAAAGCACCCTCAATTTAAAACAACAATTATCTAGCAGAACCTCGAACCACCGATTTAAAACTCAAAGTATTTAATATACATATCCTCAGAGAGGGGAAGATCCAAATACAACATTTCTCCCGTAGGTGACTAACTAACAAAAAGTAAAAGCAGTAAAGATCGCCACCTCTCAAAGTCCACCAGGCGTCGCCGCACCGCCGACCAACTGCCCGGTAGGGGCCACAGAGGAAGAACTGACGCCTGCACCTGCAAAACGCAGCCCGGGTAGGTGTGAGCACTAAGCTCAGTAGGGATCTACACTACGACACACAGAATGAAGAGGGAAACGCAACAGTGCCGCCCTCAAGTAGAACCTGAGTGTATACAGAGGTCCCATAACCCCACCGCGTGTCCCTGAGGCCCATGATCATGGTCTCCCAGCCGGGCTGGTCACATGTCAGGTCACACTCAGTAGCAGGAAACAACACTGCTGACTCTCAACAGGACACTGAACACTGTTTGGTGGGAAGAGACACCACTGAGTAGGCAACTCCTCTACTCAAGAGTTTTAGGAACACCGGACACCGGCTACACCTCAGATCCGACTCGAGGCCGACACGATCTCTACAATCATCAAGCAACAAGTGCACCAGTCATCTAGGCCTATCATCAAGTTTGACTGGACACTACAATTCAAACCGGGTCCAAACAGCCCAACCCCGGTCCTAGGGCTAAGTCCGAGCTTCCAGCCTCGGGACGGCGACCCACGGATCACCCACGCCCTAACCAATGCAACTAATGCACAAATCAACGATGTATGTTATGACATACACAAACAGGAGATAGGCATGCAACAGTATGTCAAGGGTAGCATACAAGTCAACCGGATCGTTGCAGCGGTACTACCGACCACTGCCAGCCGATCCGCAGCGGGTCCCGGCATTACGACGGTGCCGCGATCGTCAACCGCGGACTCCTGCAACGGGAAGCAACCCCGAAAACGACGATGAACAGTAAACAATATAATATTATATTCCGAAATATAATATTATATTCAAAACACTCAAAGCCTCTACTTAGGGGCTAATTGATCCCGTCGATCCGATGTCCAAACGACGTCGGATTAAAGATTCAACTTAGCCATCAGTAGGTGTTTATACCATGATCAACATATCTAAAATCCATAATCATCCAACGGTTGGATTAACGGGAAAACATTAATCAAAACCACTAAAAATAGACCATAAAACACCACCAGCCAGCTTTGGGATCGATCCGGAATGTTTAGATCGATCTAGAAAATATTGGATCGATCCGAACCATTTGGATCAACCCGAACAGCTTCAAACCAGCTTAAGATCAGCCTCATCGCAGGTCACGAGAAAAATCACCAAAATTCGTAAACAAATCGGAAAAATACGAAATAAGCTGGCATGGAAAGATAACTCAGAGATCTACAACTCTTATGTTCATCACAACCCAAGATCATGTACGTACCGGCCGAAAAACTCGCCGCAAGCCGGCTGTTCTTCAAGAACAGCAGAAAACAGAGAATTCGAGCTTAATCATGCATAAAACCTACTAAGATCTCAACCAAAGATCATAAAACTCATATCAGAAATTGTACTAGGCATGAGGAATCCAACAAGACAAAGATCAATAAGATCCAACGGCTAGATCTAAAGAAACCCACTAAAGAACACAGTAGGTAGAAGAACCTACCGAAGAACGCTCTCCTCGGCTGATCCCTCGCAACCAGTCACCAACAAGCCTCCAAACCACACCAGGAGCCTTCCTCTCATTGCCACGGATCCAACGAGCCTTAGAACACCCAAAATGATGGTCGGAGGAGGGAGAACAGAAGAGGGGAAGGTGGCTGCCAGAAAAACAGGGGAAGAGAACCGTCGGCAGAGAAGAAAAGAGGAAGGAAGAAGAAGGAGGAAAGGGAAGGAGAAAAGGAGGAAAGGGGGGAGGGGACAGCCGGGAAAGAGGGGAGAAAGGCGAAGGAGGGGAGGAAAAGTCCTCCCCTTCTGACAAGGGAGAGCTACGGCCATCGGCGACCGTCCTCGCAAAGGAAGACTCCGACATGCTACAGTGTCTGGATCGATCCAACACAAGGATGGATCGATCCAACACATTTGGATCGATCCGAACAGGTCAAAAACCCCTAACGGATCTAATCGAACACAAATATCTATCAGAGGTTGTGTGTGCACACGCAGGTGTGAAATAAACCGACAAGGCGTAATTTACCAAATTGCCCTTGCGGTCTACAACGAGCCACAGGGGTAGAGGGACAGGTCCTCACAACTCATCTTGTGAATGGCGGGCATGAATTTGGTGAAGAACGCTTGAGATCCACCGCGCATCTCCATCTTCTTCAGCAACTTTAATCCTCTCTTTTCTCTCTATGAGGCCTCTGATTTTTGGCCAGCTAAAGCCTTTTTTATAAGCTAACTCCCGGAATTAGGGTTTTGGGTTAAGTTGGACTCCTACTACAACTCGGATTTCCTGAATTAATCCTTGCAGCCTATTCCGAGTGCAACTGAGCCCAATCAGTTCGGATTTGGAAAACAAGTCCAACATGAAAGATGTAGATTATGAAGTCTTCTATCATATCCCGAAGATTTGATAATATTCTGACTTATCTGGAATATGTGAAGAATATTCTCCTGAGCTTCGACGGACCAGTTTCCCAGCATCTGTTTATCTTCATAGTCTTCAAAACTGGTATTACTCTGTCAGGAATATTGCAAAGTGTCCAAAATGAAAGTTGTAGATCTCTGAGTCTTCTAGAATATCCCAGAGTTTCAGATTATTTGGACCTTTGTAAAATATCTGGAGAATATATTACTGACGGTCAACAAAGTAGTTTATTTAGTCATTTTAGCCGAATTTCCTGCATTTCTTCTCAAAGCATGATTTAACCTGAAATCAACTAACAAGCTATCAAATACAACTACTCTAGGCATAACAAAGCTAAGTTAAGGAGTTGAATCATGAACATTTAGTGACTTATCAGTTTTCTAGTTGGATTAGGTCTTAGTCGAGGTCTCTATAAAAGGACATAAGTAGATAGGTATAATGTATCCATGAAGAATGAAATATCGAGTAGATGAATAAAGTAGATAGTAGTTTAGGAGTAGATTCTTATAGAGTAATTATACTGGCTTAATCCTCTAGTTAGGATTATCCAAGGGTTTTCTCCATCAGGAACTATCCAGAGGCTGAGATCTCTTTCCCAAGAGTTCTCTTCAATCGACGTCCACCAATCCACGTTGTTCCCCATCGGTCATCTTCTCCTCAGCCGGAACCGCCTCCGCCTCCATCGGTATTTCCCCGCACCTTCATCTTCATCTCCTCTCTCTCCATGTCATTTTCTCTCTCCGCCACGTCAGCGCCCTCTGCCAAGGCATCATCTTTCTCATTCCTCTCTTCCTCACACCGAAGCCCTAGCTTCCCGCCGACCATCCTCTACCCCTCTTCTCGGCCATCGCACCTGCTGCCACCCAAGTCCCTAATCCTCCTCCCCTTGGCACCACGACTCCGTTCAGCCCCTCCTCCGCCTCCGTCGTCTCCTCCGGTGATTCTCTCGACAACCCGACCTCCGACCTCCGTCCCCATTGCCATCAACCCGCGTCCGATCCCAATCTCACCCCAAACTCCTCTAAACCATCCTAAAACTCTACCCATACCCCCTTTTCGACGTCCTAAGCCACTCCCGAGCCTCGCCATTGTCCCCGACGCCGATCCCCTCTAAACCCAACGCCGTCGATCTCCAAATTCCGTCGATTCGGCATACCTCCAGCCAATCCGCTCTGTTGGATCTCTTCCCCATCGGCCCACAACCTCTCCTGATGGTATCTCGACCGCCTACGACCGCCCTACGCCGATGATCTACTCCGGCGACCCTCAGCCTTTGGATCCACTCCGGTGATCCCTCTGCTACATTGCTCCCCTGGTTGACTCAGTCAACCTGATTCAACCACCTAATCCTGACCCTGCCTAACCAGATCAGCCAATTAGACTCAATCAAATCCGATTAGACTCAATTCTGATCAATTGGAGTAGTAGAGACCCAATACGAGAGGATTATGAGTAGACCGCTCGTATCAGAAACCCGACTTTGCCTTACTCCTACTATTCTAGCTTTAGCTACAGTAATTTCCTTCTAGCTTGTACTCGTAGGAACGCTCATTGGAGTTGTAACCCATCAGTTGCTGTTTCAATAGAAGTAAGTAGTTAGTTTTTTTTCCTGGTTTACTTTACTTTCTTTCATTAACTCTAGGAGTAGTGCAATCAATCTTAGGAGTAACTTGATTACCTCTTAGGAGTAGTTTGATAATATCCTAGGAGTAGTTCGATAACATCTTACGAGTAGCTCGATAACTTCTTAGGAGTATTTCAACTAACTCTAGGAGTAACACAATCATCTTTATTAGTAGCCAAGTTCGATAATTGAATCATTAAAGACATAAAAATCCACTTTCATTTAAACTTAAGTTTTCTTAAAAGTCCTCTTAATTGAGCCACGACTGAATCCACGTACCCTTCTGATATCCCTGCGCTAATGGTTGACACACCTCATGTGCCTGGCGATCACATATCCATCTCGGATACAATTTTTTAGCAACACTTGTTTATATCTAATGCCTCCATCTGTTAGTCCCAGTGTATGTTCAATTGAGATTTGAGGGATCCACGACACACGCTTTGGCTCTATCACAAAGGGGACCATTAGTGAGCAAACCATCCAAAATAGGTTGTCATGAAGAGGACAAACCACATAAAGCAACCATAGTGGAAACTCATTCACAACGCTTCGCTGCTTTTCTTTGCTCAGATAATTGGAGATATTTTCTTTTCTTTTTTTAATAATCCATAATGGGTTGGTTGTTGAAGAGGTCCCC
The DNA here is from genome assembly GCA_963920575.1 of Narthecium ossifragum. NCBI lineage: Eukaryota > Viridiplantae > Streptophyta > Magnoliopsida > Dioscoreales > Nartheciaceae > Narthecium > Narthecium ossifragum. The sequence goes on along the minus strand of OY986974.1, from coordinate 12,912,969 downwards.
CTCCCTTGACCATGAACTAATTATATTCATTAATATCCACACCATAATCCAGCACTTCTTTAACAACTTCTAGAGTGATCTAATAGAGCTACTTAAGTGGATATTGGCATGCCTTGTTCTTAAAGAGTTTCCACTCAGGCGGAGGGCGGTGGGATGATCGATGGCGTCAAGCAGATGACGAATTCAATGGGCGAGGACACGCCTCCATTTGGTTGTCTCATGAGCGCTCTAGCTTGCGTGATCCCGTTCAAGTCTCAGCATATTCTCCAATGGTATTCGGGAAAGAGTAGATATGACATCAATTTCCATTGGACTGCGCCAAAACCATATGCGAAAAGGTATGTAGAAGAAACATATATATGACGTCAATCGATCCGACGGCTGAAATGTGCATTATGCGTCGATCCTTAAAGAAAACGTAGCAACGGCCGGCGCGGAGGAGAAGCATTGTTTCCAAAATAGGAAGGAGGGATGCATATATGGAGAATCTATTATTTTTCCGCTCCGCAATCTAAATCTGGTCTTGGATTTTCTCCTTATCCTTTACCACGGGCCATCCGGGCATCTAATTGGAGCCCACAACTGGCCACTCGACGTCGGCGACCGGCCAAGATGATTATGACCTCCTCACCGGCGGCGCCGTCCGCAGGGCCCCTGGCAGCGACATAAGGGAGGTGCATATTTATAGGAAAGTTTACTTTTGGAAATGGTTCAGTGGACGATTGTTTCATTCCATCGCCATCGCCATGGAAAGGGATGTTGCAATGAAATGAAATTTCATTGGACTTGTCTGGAATGGAATGAAATGTCATTTTTTCTATTTATTTGTTACTGGAATTAATACAGAATTTTATAGAATCTGATACTTTTGCTGTTTATTTGACGTTGGAATGGAAACTGTATACCGTAACTGTTGCAGTTTTTTTGTTTATTTGGCAATAGAATGGTAGTTATGGTCACCCCAGAATGTCTGTAGTGAGATTATCACCCCTTTTTCACATTATATATAAAAACTATTTTTGAGTGTATTAGTATGTAAATTCACAATAAATTTATAAATTTAATTTAAATATATGTTTTTTTAAAGTATATATATTTGATGTCTTTTTTTATATTATTTTTTTAGAGGTGGTGAAAATTTTCAAATTGGCATATGGTCTTCAAAATTTTCAAAATGGCTATTGTGATGTATTGTTTTATTATTTGACAGTTGCGTATGGTCGTTCATTTTCAAATATGGTGTCTTTATTTTATTATTTGGAGTTAGACGTAGTCATTGCCTCTATTGTACTAGATGAGCCTATAACTATATTTCTAAGAACGTTAAAATTTGAGCAACTATTATTGAGACAAAAAATGATACACAACTTCTACGGTATAATACCAAAAACTTTATTTGTGCAATAATTTCATACAACAATTTACATATAGTGTCAAATTGACAAGTTTATAAAAGTGATTGAGAAAAAAAATTTGTACAACACTTGTCTTTCACATATTTCAACGCCTTCCTTAACTCTTAAATTGTCTTCGTCGTTTTATGTCATGGCAAAATCAAGGGCTCAGAAGAATGCAATCACCGTCCTTATGTGACGGTAATTGGTTGCTGAACAAATTCATCCGTCAAAATCACCAAGCCACCGCTTGCTCCCTCATTCATCAAAATTTTTCATCATTTTTCCAACACAAGATAATAGCATTAAAAGTTTCCATTCGAGCTATTTCAGCGTCTTTTATGGGGGAACAAACATGACGTTGGTTGATTCACTTGATATAATTGGTTCACTTGATTCGGCCCAGCCCCATCCTGGTGGAATGGGTGACGTGGGTTATTTGTTTATAAAAATTCAAAGTGTTTTTTTGGAGTTGGATTTATTTTAGAAACACGTACCATGACCATAATGAGATGTTTGCCGATGTCCATCAGAATACACTTATGAGATTTGGGGGCTCCACCATGTGCCCTTTGGCTATATATATCACGAATAATGATTTGGGTCCTCCCACTCCCACTTTGGGAGGACCCGATCCTCCTCCACCTTTATAGGCAAATCACTCAGTTGTCATGAGTCTATACGACAAACCATATAAAGCCATCATAGTGGAAACTCACACAGAGCTCGCTTTCTTTCCTTTCGCCAGATTAGAGCAATTGTTTGATCCCTATGGACTGCCCATTACTGAGCTGGTTCCGGAGGTCTCCTCCCTTCAGGTAAGAGCGTCTCCTCAGCTTACCTTCTCTTTTTTTTTTAAAATATTTTAAAATATATCACTTTCTTATTTTATAGTTTTTTTAATTTGCAACCTCTTATATCAATTTTCTAAATCATTCCTACGTTACTAAAATATTTATTTCTCAATCTTTTATTATTATTATATTTTTCGTTTATTATTTAACCATCAAACGACTATAGTAGTTAAAATATTTCATGGTTTTATCCGATACTTAATATTTGAGATATTTTATAAGAAAATATATTGTACAAATAGAATAGGGTAGAATCATATTAAAATAAATTTGAGTTATATTTGAGATATATCTTATTCTATTCTCTATTTAAAATAATATAATGGGTGAGACAAATGATATTCATCAAGTTAATAAAAAATAATCTCACGTTTTTATCGTTAAAAAAAGTTATTGGGAAGTGAACAGTACTGCTCCCCTCACATGCAGAGAGCATTGTAGCTCTCCCCTATTTTAGAGAAGGGTCAGGGATGTAGCATGTACTGTGACATTTCTCTATATTTTCATCCCTATAATAGGGAAGGGGAGGGGACACTGATGTGGATGTCCTAATCACTCTCAACTTCTACCTATATATAGGGTTAATTAGAGTGATACGGTGAAGAAAACTGGATTAATGTTTTGTTTGCCAAGGTCTCGAAAGTGGACGAGATACATGAGATGATCCATGGAGTCAAGCAGATGTTGAGTTCGATGGGCGACGGAGAAATAACCATCTCAGCTTATGACACGGCGTGGGTGGCCTTGGTCCGAGCCACCGACGGGAGTGCCAAGCCTCAATTCCCCGGTAGCCTTCAGTGGATCGCCGATAACCAGCTCTCAGATGGCTCGTGGGGTGACTGGCTCTTATTCTTGGCTCATGACCGCATGATGAGCACTCTAGCTTGCGTTATTGCACTCAAGTCATGGAGCATCTGCTCTGACAAGTGTGAGAGAGGTAGTTACATATCGATGTGTTTTGATTGTTGCTTCCATATATATTGCTTGGATGATAGGCATTGAGATGATTGGTTTAATTTATAGGCCTCCGATTTATTCGGGAGAACATGTGGAGGCTCGTAGACGAGGGTGAAGAGCACATGCTCATCGGCTTCGAAGTGGCCTTCCCATCCTTGATAGAAATAGCCAAGGGTTTGGGATTGGAACTCCCTTATGAGGATCCTGTCCTACAGGGTATATATGCCATGAGGAAACTAAAGCTGAGCAAGTTAGTGGGTAGCCCATCACGACATATGCTTGTTTTTGGTGTTGTAGAAACTAGTACAACTGACAACTAACTCTGTCCCCTTCTTCCTGCTTGTGGGGTAGGATTCCGGGAGATTTGATGCATAGGACACCGACAACACTGCTCCATAGCCTGGAAGGAATGCTTGGTTTGGACTGGGAAAAGCTTCTGCCGCTCCGGTGCAACGACGGCTCCTTCCTGTTCTCGCCTTCATCCACCGCCTACGCGCTGATGCAGACGGGCGATGAGCAGTGTTTGCAATACCTTCAGAGAGTCACGGAAAGATTCAATGGAGGAGGTAACTGAAACTACATCATGTATACAGAAATTTAGTTTTCTTTCCACTGGACTTGCATATGAATTATTTTTTTACGTCCGTGTTTGATGGTTGCCTTCAGTGCCCAATGTCTACCCGGTAGATCTCTTTGAGCACATGTGGGCAGTCGATCGCTTACAACGTCTTGGCATCTCCAGATTTTTCGAAGATGAGATTAAAGATTGCATGGAATATGTCTATAAGTATGTTCACTTCTTTTTTTTTTTTATTAGATAAGCCAGACGGCTGGGGATGAAGGAGAGATTACAAGAGGAGAAAATGCGGACCCAAAGGACCACCCCGAGCAAAGCCTGCCAAATGATTTGCTTCCACGTTAAATTCGCGGGGGATGAGGGCAAAAAGGACATTGACAAAAAGGGAAGAAAAACGCCAGATTTGCCGGAGGATCTGAGAGAACTCTGGTGGCCAATCCATCCTGCCTGAGATAAGATTGACAGCGATCTTGGAGTCGGACTCGACCACCAGTCTAGGAATCTAGACACTGTTGACTTGGGAGAGTCCGCCAAGAATAGCCAACAGTTCCCCCTCGACGACGGAAAGGACATGCCGGCGGGAGGACCAACGCCACATCGTCGAAGAACCGGAGAAAAGGATGGCTGCAAGACCGGCAGAACCAGAGCGGACGGCCGCGTCCGTTCTCAAGACAGGCGAGGTACGAAGAGAAGGGGAGAGAGGGGTCCGGCGAGGAAGAGACAAAGTGAATTCTCTAACCTGCCGGAAGATAACGCAGGAAAGCTTGGTCGGAGGAAGTTGTTGATTGATGAAGATGACTGCATTTCTCTCTTTCCAAAGCTACCAAAGCGTATATGCCACGGTGGTTTTCTGCTTATCCAGCCCAGCATGAGACTTCTTGGAGAAGAGGGTCCAACAGTCCAGAAGGGACAAAGGGGGCTGCCAGCCAAGTGCGACGCGGTTCCAGATTGCTTGGGCAAAACCGCAGTCGAAAAAAATGTGGGCTAGGTCCTCTTGAGCAGCGAAACATCGTACGCAAGAGGGATCCGCGAGACAGCCCCACCGCCAAAGAGCAACAGCAGATGAGAGTTTGCCATGGAACAGCTTCCAAAGAAAAAAGATCACTCTGGGGCCTGCAGCTAACATCCAGAAATTCTGCCAAGCTACACATAGCTCTTCACCTAACCAAGATGGAGTCTCCAAACTGGACAGCCAATGAAAAATAGAGGAGGTGGAGAGAGCACCGGCTAGCATGAGGCCAAATTGCACGGTCTTTGGTTTCCTCCCAGGTGTGAAAGCCAGAAATTAAGGAGCAAAGAGCCGGGTGGAAGAGAGACGAGATAAGGTCCATGTCCCAAACTCCAGAGGCAAGCATTAGGTCACCAACCACCAAATTGATAGTAACAGAAGAGGAAAACAAAGATGGGAGGGACAGAAGAGGCACATCAAAAATCCAGGGATCATATAGGATGTTGATCTTACTGTTAGGGCCGGGAATCCATCTCAGTTGAGGTTGTAGTTCCTTCGCAGCGTAGCAGACCTTGCGCCATTGAAAAGAAGCTCTGTAGTGCAGTTTGCCAGAAGGGATGTTACCAATCCACTTGTATTTCGCTCTGATGATCTTGTTCCAATCCAAATAGAGTTCGATTGTGTATGCAGATCCACAGCCCTTTTGTGACGAAGCGCCCTCTGCCAAGTGGTAAAGCGACGAAGACCAAGGCCGCCGGCCTCTTTTGGGTTGCAGACAGTGTCCCAAGAAATTCGGTTGCCTTTCTTGCCATTCCATAGGAAGTTGCGAGCAAAGAATTCAAGCTTATTGACGACGGCTGCCGGGACGTGGGTGGCCAAAAAAGTGTGCCTTGGGAGAGCTTGGAGGACAGACTTAATGAGAGTGACCCGTCCTGCCCCAGCAAGCTTGATGGCGCTCCAATGGGATAATCTGGCCGCAAAAGACTCAATAAGGTCGTTGAAAGCATCCGCCCGAAGCCTTCCACCATCGACCGGAACACCAAGATACTTCAGAGTTCCTTGCTCTTCAGCAATCCTCAACAGTTGGCATATGTTGGTGCGAAGCGCTGTTGCAGTGCAAGGAGAAAACCTGATTCTTGACTTGGCTTGATTCACACCCAGACCCGACATGCAATGGAACTGTGCCAAGGTAGACAAAATGAGCTCTGCCTCTTGAACCGAAGCCTTGGTGAAGAGGATGCAGTCGTCGACGTACAACAAGTGGGAGAAAGAGGATTGATCACGAGGGAACCTGATTCCCAAAAGGCCGCCATCCCCGCTCTTGAGCATAAGGGAGAGGACCTCTTGAACAAGGATGAAAAGAAAGGAGGAGATCGGATCTCCCTGACGAAGACCACGAGTCGCAGGGAAGTAGCCAGAGACAGTACCATTGATAATAAGAGCAAAGGAGGTAGAAGAGAGGCACCTAGAAATCCACAAACGCCAACGTTGTGGAAATTCCATAGCCGCCAAGACCGCATCTAAAAACCTCCAGCTAACACTGTCATAGGCAGGTATGATGTCGACTTTCACAGCCATGATCGGACGAGTCCGTGGAGCACGATGGAGAGAGTGGAGCAATTCTTGAGCTGCGGAGATGTTATCGAAATACAGCGGTTGGGGGCGAAAGCTGACTGCTCTGGTCTGATAAGATCCTCAATGACGTTGCAGAGCCTATTCGCAAGAACAGAGGAGATGATCTTGAACTTCACATTGATAAGACTGATGGGTCGATAGTCACGAATTCGTCGAGGATTATCCACTTTTGGAATAAGGGAGACGAAGGTCTCATTCCAATGCGGCGGAATCCTGCTGGAGTGGAAGAACTCGCGAATCAAACCAACCAGATCTCCCTTGACAACTGACCAAAATTGGAGGAAAAATTTGATCTGAAGACCGTCAGGGCCCGGGCACCTGCCTTTATCCATCTGCTGCATCGCTGCAAGAATCTCTTCTTCAGTAACATCTGCCACAAGGGAAGCTTGACTCTCTGGTTTTAGAAACGGAAGAGCAGGAAGGTCGAAGGTGGTGGGGCCATCCACTGCAGTCCAGAGGTTGGAGAAGTGACGAACCATAGCATCAGCCACCTGATCCTGAGAGGATAGAACCATGGCATCTTCCAAGACGATCTCTAGAACCTTCGATCTATGATTACGTTGCTTGGCCAGGCCATGGAAAAAAATAGTATTACGATCACCTTCAAGTACCCAACTTTGCCTAAACCGGTTGCTGACAAATTCCTCTTGCTGCAATAAAACAATAGTGTGCCGGTTCTCCACGCACTGCAGCTCAATTTGCTCAGCATCAGTGAGTAAGCCAAAGTCCTTCTTTGCCATAGAGGTAGTCAAGTAGCCGCTCGGTTTGAGCACCTGATTTGAAAAGATCCGCCTCGTCGCGCCTATTCCACAACTTGACTGTGTTTTTCACCTCCAGGATCCTAGCAGAGAAAGAAAATTGAACGGAACCCCTGCGAGGCCTTGCCCAGGCTCTCTGGACAAGATCAGAGAACTCTTGTTGCTTAAGCCAAAAGGATTCCAGACGAAAAGGAGAGGGGCCTGGAGTTCGCGGTACTTGATGGGTAGAAAGGAGGAGGGGGTTGTGGTCGAAAGCAAGGCGCAGTAGGTGACGAATCTGAGAGCCTGGAAAGGTTCACTTCCAAGCCTCGTTGCAGAGTCCACGATCCAATCTTTCTAGGATACGAGCAGCACCCTGCCTCTTGTTAGACCAAGTGAAGCGCGGACCAATGAAGCCCAGGTCTGCCAGAGCCGAGGAAGAAAGGAAACTAATAAAGTCACGAACGGAACGACTGTAGACGAAAGGACAACCACCCCACTTCTCGGATGGTGAGCAGATGGCGTTGAAATCACCGATAAGGACATGAGGCTTGGGGTTCTGGCACAGAAAGGAGAGATCTCGCCATAGGCGCCGGCGACCACTGTGAGATCTTGCAGCATAAACGGAAGTAACCCACCACTGGAGGCCGTCCTTGCCGGTGAAGATACCATGAACAGCTTGGGAGGAGGAGGAAACAAAAGAAACCATCCTATTATCATATTTCCAGGGGGCAAGAATGCCTCCTTTGCGGCCACGGCATGGGACAAGAAAGGTATCCCAGGTTGATCCAAGGGAACAGGAGAGATGGATCTGGTCATCAGCAGCAAGCCCGACCTCTTGAAGAAGGAGGAGATCAGGCGAATGGCGAGAGATCAATCTCCGGCAGAGACGGCGCAGCCGTCGGAGACCGATTCCCCGGCAATTCCAAGTGATAAAAATCATGGAACACCGTTGGCGGGAGAAACTGGATAGCCAAGTTCTGCCAGCAACAAGGCATCACAACCACCAACAAACCGATCAGAGAAAGAGAGCTCGGAGTCGACATCTTCCTTAGACCACGGCCCCTCATCGTCAGCCGAGTCATCCCCAGAACCAGAGGAAAGAGAAGGGGTTGGAAGAGAGCTAGGTGGGAGAGATCTCTTCAGCTCCTCAAGACCCGATTGATGCAAAAGGAGGAGTTCTACATGGGAGAGCGACGTGGCCTCTTGTGCACCACTCGAGGCGGAAAAATCTGAAGAATTGAGAACAGGCTGGGCCACAAGAGGGGAGGGTTGAGACCCAGAGGGTGTGGATCTGGTTCCCCCGATCACTTCAGCGAAGGATGGAGGTTGAGAGGCACCAGGGATGACTGGGCTGAGGGGAGGCCCAAAAGAGCTGGGCCCAGAAGATTCTCCAAAGAAACTTGGGCTTACTGAAGGCAAAGGGAGAATTCCCTTTGAGCGATCTGGATTTGAATTCAAACCCAACGGGGCTAGCTGGTTTGACCCCTCAGACGGCCGGTCTCCAGCTGTCGTCACTGACACCGCAGGAGGACATCTAACACGCCAACGGGTCTCCACCGTACGGCGGTCCTTCTCCCTGAGATCACTGGCCGGAGCTCCGTTCGTCGCCTTCTTCCGCGTGCGAGCTCTGGGAATGGCCCGGGTCCTCCTCTTTTTGGGATGAACAACCGTCCAATCCTCCTCAGCGGGAAGAGGAGTCGACGGGGTCGGCAAGATCGGAATCTTCACCGTCAGGAGGTCGGCATCTGTTTGCTTCAGAACCGGTCGCTCGGGGCAAACATGCCCCAGAGAACCACAGGAGTTGCAGACCTAGAGACCCTCAAAGATGAAATCCTGGAAGAACTGTCTGCCATTCTCGCGCGCGATCCAGATACCTCGCTTAACCGGCGAAGATGTGCGGACGAAGACACAAACACGAGCAAAGCGGCACCGCGAGGTCTCCTCCGAGAATAGGTCAATCTTGATGGGAATTCCAATACTACTGGCGATGCGGAGAAGACTATCTTCCTTGTAGTGATTGAGAGGGAGGCCTGGAAAACGTACCCACACCGGACGGAGATCAAAGGTATCCACGCCATGCCGGAAATCGTCTTGCCAGCCAAAAACGGTGATATTCCTATAGCCGACGACCGTCCAAGGCCCGCCAGTGGTAGCACGGAGGCAATCTTCGGCCAGCCGGAATTTCACAACAAAGGTGAGATCATCAACATCGGCGACCAAAATCGGAGCAAAACCGGACCAGATCCAGTTAAGTCTCCTCCGCAGCTCAACGAGGTGCATCTTGCCGTCAAGCTTTAAGAATATGGAGTGGGACCATAACCGACGTCCACGATCTCTGTCTTCTTCGTCAAAAACCAAAGTGTCACTAATAGGAAACTTGGGGGATAGATGGGGGCCATCAATCCCCACATGCATTGAAGGCGGTAGATGAGAGTCATCCACCGCCACATGCAGCGAAGGTCCCACCTGCGACGTAGGGTTCCCCAAACTTCCCAGTATCTGTTGGTAAAGCAGAGACTGCATGGAATGGTGCTCTGAGGGGTGGGCCGAGGATGAGGGAGGGGGGTTGAGAGGGTGGGGATCCGGGAAAGTTATCAGGGATGGAGGCTGAGGAGAGGTGCAAGAGCAAGAAAAAGAAAAAGGTTGAGAGGGTGGGTCGGGAGTCAGGGGAGGAGGGCCGGGAGGCGTATGAGGATCCGGCAAAGCTGGAGCAGAGGGCATTGTTCCCGCGAGTGATCAACTAGCAGCAGCAGTAGCAGTCGTCTCCCCCTAGAATGTCATGTAGTTCAGGGAACGTAAAACATACATCCATAATAAGTATGTTCACTTCTATTGCTTTATAACTTAAGTAATATTTCTGTTTGTCCTAAGACTTGGCTAGTTCAAAATTGATAGGTACTGGACTCAGGATGGTATTTGCTGGGCAAGGAATACAAGAGTACGTGACGCCGATGACACTGCCATGGGATTCCGGCTCCTACGCCTCCATGGATATGATGTCTCCTCTAGTAAGCGCGCCTATGTACCTTGCAGCACTAGCTAGTTGGCATACTAGTGGCCATCTAATTTGATTCAATTAGCGTGTGGACTTGCACTTATTCAATTATATCAACATGTAGACGTGTTCAAGCAGTTTGAGAAGGATGACGAGTTCTTTTGCTTCGTGGGGCAGTCGAATCAGGCGGTGACCGGAATAGACAACCTGAACAGGGCCTCTCAGGTGCGGTTTTCCGGTGAGAATATCTTGGAGCGAGCCAAGAGCTTCTCCTACAACTTCTTGAAAGAGAAGCAGGCTGCCAACAAGCTATTGGATAAATGGATTATGACCAAAGACTTGCTCGGGGAGGTAACACCTCTTACAGCTCGTTACATGTATACCAATTATAACTAAGTAAAGAACAGAAGAATGAAACAGATAGTACTTGTTAGCGCCGCCATCACGTAGTGGCAGCATGGGATATATAAATGGCGCTTATATGGTTAGTGCAGGTGGAGTACGCGTTGGAGTTTCCATGGTACGCCAGCCTACCGCGCGTGGAGGTGAGACTGTACATAGTGCGTATGGCGGCAGCAACGACGCGTGGATCAGCAAAAGCCTCTACAGGTAATTTGAACTAGAACCTTTTTGGCTCCAGATCTGTTTATGTTAACTGTGTGCTAAAATCGAATTTGTTAGGATCTTGTATATATTAGATAGCTCTCATTTGAGGATCATATATATGACCTACGTATAGGATGCGATACGTGAGCAATGATGTGTACCTGGAGTTGGCCAAGGCCGACTTCAACCGCTGCCAGGCCATCCACCAGTTCGAGTGGCTCGCCCTCCAGCGGTATACATATATATTTGGCACATAACGTTGGTAAACTACACTCGATCGGTATGTACGTACGAAAGGTATCGAAGTAACAATCCTCTGATCGACTCTAGGTGGCGCGAGGAATGGGGGCTGGGGGAGCATGGGGTGAGTCGCAGGGGGCTGCTGAGGTCCTATTTCCTGGCTGCAGCCACCATCTTCGAGCTAGAGCGCGCAGCAGAGCGCCTTGGGTGGGCTCGCACGACCGCCTTAGCCGAGGCCGTCACCCACCACTTATGCACGGACGAGGCGAGGCGGGCCTTCCTACATGATTTCCATGATTGCTCCTACGCCTCCAACACGGGTAGTCGAAGCAGCAGCGGCCGCGCCAGGTAGGCTAACCGTTCAATTCTAGTCCCCGTTTTCCTGTCGCTTAGTTTAGGATACTCACTGCGTCGCTTTGGCCCTTCTGAGGGTTGTACGGCCCATGACGCATGCAGCATTTATGCGACCTTTCTCCATAGCTTATTATTATTATTATTATATAAGTCCGACGATTGGTAGCAAAAGAACACCGACAGTGGAATTCTTTGTAGCTAAAAGCCTGACATCATAACCTAGATGACATCATAACCTAAGAAAGGGGAATATGATTAGAAAAAATGGGGTTAAGAAATGAGGATAAGAAAAAATAGAGTGATGGTGGTAGATGGAATGGAGATAAACTAGTAATGATTATTTTTGGTGTTTAGGGATAGAAGTTGGATTAAGGCCCTTAACACGAAACAAAATAGCGCTAAAGGACTAAGCTACCCACGAGTAACAAAGTCAGGACAGATTATACAGCTTCCCGATTAGGACAATAAAGCATCAAATAGGATGGCAGGCGTGTAGGCGCTTTATTAGTAACCAAAGTGGATATTGGCTGGGGCTGTGTGCAGGTCGGGAGGAAGCGGACAGAGGAAGAGGACTTAGCTGGGATCCTCCACCAACTCCTTGATCTCCTCGCAACCGACGCCCTGCGCCACGGCTTGCTCTAAAAAGTAGGATTAAAGGGGAATAGGATTAGAAAAAATGGGGTTAAGAAATGAGGATAAGAAAAAATAAAATGATGGTGATAGATGGAATAGAAATAAACTAGTAATGATTATTTTTATGTTTAAAAATAAAAGTTGGATTAAGGCCCTTAACACGATACCAAATAGGGCTAAAGGACTAAGCTACCCACGAGGCAAGACAGATTATACAGCTTCCTGATTAGGACAATAAAGCATCAAATGGGATGGCAGACGTGCAGGCGCTTTATTAGTAACCAAAGTGGATATTGGCTGGGGCTGTGTGCAGGTCGGGAAGGAAGCGGACAGAGGAAGAGTACTTAGCTGGGATCCTCCACCAACTCCTTGATCTCCTCGCAACTGACGCCCTGCGCCACGGCTTGCTCCATTACCACAAAATCCGACGGCACTTGCTACAGGCCGTAAGCTTTCCACTTCCAACAATATGTCTTGCACAAATATCCGTGTAAATCATCTCTATCGATCATGAGGTAATAAAGGTTTGTTGTTTGCTTGTGGCATGCAGTGGGAAGATTGGATGGTAACGAGGGAGGAGGATGGGAATCATGATGAAGGGAGCACGGCGCTATTGTTGGTCCACACGATGGAGGTGTGTGCAGGGAGATCCATTGTGGAGGAGCCATCTGATGCAGTGGTGGAGCACGATAGGCTTGCCAATCTCACCTCCTCTGTTTGCCGCCTCCTCTCTCGTAATCATCTCTCCTCAGCGAGTACCCTGCAGGTTTGTTTGTTAATTACTAATCTAAAACAAAACAAATAAAGTCTTGAAACGAAATTGGATTAATATTATATTTCACTCTCTAAATATGCTAAATAACACGTTTTATTCCACAATCATTGTAATATCATATTTTTCTCTAAAACTACATGGATTGTTTTAAAAATACCCTTCTGTTCATATATGACAAATTTAATTATGATTAAAATGTCACCAAATATTGTAAAACGTCTTAAATGTCCTTAGACATCAAGACAACCATCTTCATACCCAAGAGCATTTATGAAATTTTACAGCTTTAAGTGGGTTTCAATTATGATTTAAACGGCAGAGCAGTTTTTAAATGAACCCTATGTTTTTAAGGGGTAAGTATGATATTATCATAATTGGAGGGGGAAATGTGATATTTAGCATATTTTGAGAATGAAACATGACATTAACCCAACAAAGCTATGCATATATCGACTCTATAATAGATTTCCAATGTAACCTCTTGTTTTCGTCATGACAATGCATGAGCTTAAGAGATCAGCTGCATGCATATCATGTGATCAGGGAAATGGTGAGGCCAAGATCTCAGCCACAACGGAAAAGGCAATAGAGTCAGAGATCCAAGAACTAGTTTAGTCTGTGCTCCATCGTTCTGGCGAGCTGAACAACAAAACAAAGCAGACTTTCCTCGCGGTTACGAAGAGTTTCTACTATGCATCCCATTGCTCACTTGCTACTCTCAGAATTCATATCGCAAAGGTGCTCTTTGAGGCAATAGCTTGACAAATATCATGTCACAAAATTGTGAATGAATAATACTGCAATACAACTATGTAAACTATGTTATCGATCATATATCCAAGCTGTTGCAAAATAAGAAAAAAAAAATGTCTCCGCGCATCATTTCACCATCACAAAATACTAGGATTTATCCATCACTAGTTGTCCAATTAGATATAAGAACATAAACTCAATAAAAGAGAAAATAAATGTAATTAAATAACTCAAATTAGGAGTCCTAGCTAGTCTACTCCCTATCTCAACTGAGAATAGAAGAAGCAAAAGCAATTTAATTAGGAAAGCAAGTAAAGTCCTAATCCAAATAGGAGAGAAGAAAGGAAGGAAGGCCATGGAAAGAACCTCCTAGCTAGGGCTCGGCCTAGGGAGGGCCGACCGGCCCACAGGTTCAAGCCGGCCTAACCCCGGTAAGGTGGGGCCGGTTTGGTCCTAGCTATCTCGGGATTGATTCTAGGGTTCATGTTACGTTTGTACCCGACTCGTCTCGACATGGATGTTCACTGATTGAGCCATCTAGTGACCATGCGGTTGATCCCGACCTTATTTTTATGATGCCAATATATAGAGAATGATAAAATATTAGTTTAATATTTATTTCCCTTAATTTGGAATTCTTTAAAATTCAATTTTCGGATATTTCTGTACTGACAGTCGATGTTAGGATCGACCATGAGTTTGCCCGGTCAACTCATGGTCGATGCTACCTACTTAGCCAAAGTTGAGCATAACTGAAGGTCGATCCTAGCATCGATCCTAGATGCTTTATTTCCTCACACAAATGTACGGTCGTTGCGGCGGTTTATACATGGATCGACCGTGAAAAAGGAATGATGGTTTTTGAACGTGACGACTGAAGCGACAGTCGATGTGTGGATCGACCACCAGCGTGCGTAGAGTTAAAAATAGAGCCGTTGGGAAATTGTAGGGAGTTGTTGAAGGTTATTTTTGGACGGGTTGAAGGCTTAGTTTAAGTAGTTTTGAGTTGTAAACTTGCTCCTAATCTATTGCTATTATTTGTGATATTTGGGCAATAATTTATTTTTGATTTTATTACTGCTTGAGAACTTCAACCTTTGTAAATCTTTTTCGAATGTGAAGAAGAACTCTGTGGAAAATCCAAGAGCTGCTTGGAGTTAATTGTAAGGTTTCCAAGCACCTAAAAGCTTGGAGAAAGGCTTGTATGGAGATTCGCAAGTAGTGGAATCTCAAGAAGGATCTTGAGTGAAGTTGAAGTGGACATAGACAACGAGTTGGGTCGAACCACTATAAATTAGTGCAATCTCTCTATGATACGGTTGGAAGTCCAGCTCCACCTGAGCTAGACCAACCCACACCCAATTATGGGGCGGGGCCCACACGTGGGGTAGACCCAGGCGGGACCCACGCAGGCCAGGCCCCACCTCTTGGGAGGACTCAGCCATGGACTAGGTCATAGGCCAAGGCCGGACTCTAGGGAACCCTTTCCTAGATGGTCTGGTAGTTATCTTAGTTTGAATCAATTCCTGGTTTTAGTAGAGTTTAATTTCCAGTTGAGTTTCTATTTTAATCGAGTCTTAGTTTTGGTTGAGTTAAGTTACTTGCTAACTTACTTGAATTCTGGTTATTAAGAGTCAGTTTTGAGTTGAATTAGGAAGAGTCTGTTTACTTGTTGTAAAGGTATTCAGGTTGGAGTAGAACTCTGTTGAAAACTATATAAAAGGACCTTTATAGCTTGTCTTAGGGGGATGACGAATTTAATAAAGTTAGTATTTAGTAGAGTAAACCCTAGGAGTAGAATAAAGTAATTGCCACCAATTCCACCTGCCACATTCACCTCTCTTCCTCTATAGCCAGATCCTTCTCCACCAGCCGGCCACCATCATCACCGCCCTCCACCACCATCAATCACCGTCCAAACCGTCCTTCACCAGCGTCCTCCTTGGCCACTGCCTCCAATATGCCACCTTCATTAGCCAGGTTCCCAAGTGCAGCCGGTCATCTTAGAGGAGCTGCAAGGTATCCCTCTTCCCTACTTCGTCTCTCTCCTCCGGTTAGTCTCTTCCTCGTCGAATACCTATGGTGCTTCTCCTAAAATCCTAAAGGTATCTCTCGACCTAGCCATAGATTTGGCTAAGGAGGAGCCGAGATCCGGCAAGAGACCAAGTACCCGTGCCTACGAGAAGGCTCAACATACCAACTAGGTATCAGAGCTCCGTTCTGCTGACTGTGCCGCCCAAAGCCTTCTAGAAGATGCACTGATGGCAGGAGATACCACCGTAAGTACTTCCTAGGAGCGGGAAAGCCCTGTAACCAGAGAAGAGATAGAGGGCATCAACGGGACGTTGCAGATTGTGCAAACCTCACAGCTAGAGATGCGGGACTCACAGCGAGAGATGCAGAACCTCATCTTAGGGATCTCGGAAAGGATTGCCTTCATGGCAATACAGATGCAAGGATGGAATCAGGGAGCCATGGGAGAACCTGGAGGTAACCCTAACCCTAACCCTAATCCACGTCCAACTATGAACCCTACTTCTCCTAGGACTCCACCCGAAGTTGTCCCTAACCCAAGAGTACCCGTCCCTTTCCCAACTCTATCTTAGTTGGATCAGGACCCACTCCTCCTACCCCACTTCCTGCTCATCCGACTTCTACCCTGCCAGCCCATCCTACACCACCGCCGACGATACCTCTCCCACATCCACCTCATGCCCCTGCCTATAACCTACCACCCTATCAGCCTCTACTCCCACCCTATGCAACCTACAACCCAATTCATCCACAACCCCAATATTACCCCCCTCACACTCTACCGGCCTATGAACCACACTATTACCCAAACCTAGAGCCACCTATGATTGGCCGGATGCATCGCATGGATTTTCCCCGCTATGATGGTTCAACTGATCCTACCCATTGGATCCTCAAGGCAGAGCATGTCACACCCCGACCCAGAAAATCCATCCGGGCCGAGGCATGAGGGGAAACCTACACTATTTACATCCGATACGGCGCGACAATACACAAAGCGGAAATAATTTGAACTTAAAGACTTCAAAGGGCATAAAGGTAAAACTAAATATTACATTGCGGAATAAAACTCAATTAAAAGAGGGAACATGATTTCATATATTAAACGTTAAATACATCATCATCAAAAGGTAACTTTAAACAAAAGCTGCCAAAATATACATCTGTCCCTCTGAGACCTCAAACGCCTCCGGAAGTCGACGCGCCGCCAAGACCAGATCCAGCTGGAACCACCGAGGAAGAGCCGACGCCTGCACCTGCAAACGCAGTCCGGGTAGGAGTGAGCAATAAGCTCAGTAGGGTTCTACTCTACTCTACGTCGCACAGGAAGAAGGGGAAACTACAAAGTCCCGGGTTTTGTCTCATCTCTAAGGGAAACTCACGTTACGTCCACCGCCTACCCCAGGACACGCTCTCTGTGACCTCAACTGTCAACAGCCGTACCTCTCTACCACCAAGCGCCCAACGCTGAACAAAAAAGGGATAGGACTCAGGGCAGCACGTAACTTCCCTTAACACTGATACTGAGCATGAGACGAGAACTCTGGGCAACCTCTACACCTTAAACAACAGATGATAGCCAACTAGACCCATCCTTGAGAATACAGAGATTTGGCATAACAATCACACCCTAGTCCTTGCTACCCAGCCACGGTTCTAGAGCTAGATCCGAGCTACCCGAGAGCCTCGGATCGGCGAAGACCCTATTCACCCACACCCTAGCCTTATGCTCTAATGCAGACAAAATGCATGCAATGCTCAGGCACAAATAAAGAGATATAAGCATGCAACAAGATGACATCAATTATACAGGGCTAGGCATAGCCTCTAGCTAGCCAAAGGGGTGAGCATAGCAAGGGTCTCAAATACATGTAAGCTATACTAACAATACAACGATTAGAGCAAAGCGATAAACACAGATATACAATAGTCTTCAGTGCTCTCTTGCACCTGACAGACTAAGGTTCCACAGTTACCTCGCAGGTAACTGGCCAACGGCCAAGCAACAACAACAGAGCCAATTTTAGCATTACAACGGCGTCCACAGCCGTCGACCGAAATTGCTACAAGGGGATACAACCCCGGCCAAGCCAACAAGCCACGCATACAAGATATATATAATCTACCAGTACAACGGGTTATGCCCCCGGCGCACGCCGGCAATCAGCGGGGCTATTAATCAAAGCAGTAAATCTATATTAAGCATGCAGGGCACACCTCCGGCCCATTTACACTAAACATTCCCGGGGGTCGTCACTCCCCCAGTTACCCATAAAAGCGATAGAGCAATCACAAACTATATTTATATAGGTATAACATGCTTTATCAGGAAATTGCTTGAAAACCGGTAGAAATCGGTAAACCGATTTGGAATATAAATCACGGCGTAATCCGAGGATAAACCCGTTAAAATCCAGATTAAAATATTATAATAATCATTACTTATCATCGGGAAAACCGCACGAGAAAACCGGGTCGAAAAGAAATCGAAAACATCGAATTCGGATCACTTATACTGATGAATAAATTTTATATCTCGCAAGTATACGAATCTGTGTGATCAGTATAGCAGCAAGACGAGTATCGTACCCACAGAGATTTGTAGAGATTATTAGAGTAAAACACTAAAGAACATAGAATAAAGAAAATAAGGAAGGGAAAGTAAGAAATATGAAGTATCGAAAATATATGATCTAATAACGAAATAAGAAAACGATCGAAATATGATGGATGAATACTAAGGTTCCGATTTCACCATAACATCCTCATTCTATGCATTGAATCAACAAAATCTCAATTTAATTCCAAGGGCTCGTTCTTCCAGTATGATGATCCGTTCGATCGTGGTCTTCACCAAGTACCCTCAATTAACCCTAGCTAATGAACCCATAACTAAGTGTTAATCAAGAATCCATTAAGCTTTGAAGAACAATTATGAACCAAGAATTGTCTTAGCTTAAACCCGGCTTCGACATAAACTCATACATTCATAGATCCTGTAAAACTAGGGAATGAACCCTCGCCTAATCTCGCATAAAACAATCTGCAATACTTCTAGTGGCCAAGTAAAAGCATGAAGATCACAATTATAAATAATGAATGCAACAAGGAATATAAATTGATTAAAACATTAATTCAATAACATAGACTGATTCAGTTAGGGATACATCGGTTCCTTAGCAAAGGGATTAGTCACTCATGTTCATAAAAACAACCAAGATATTCATAAGAAAGATAAGAAAGAAAAACCCTAGATCTTCGTGCGGTCTTCTCCCCTCTTTCCGGCCTTCAAAACTCCTCCAATAGTGCTGGCCGACCTCCCCTCATATGTCTTGGACGACCTCCTTATATATAGGTATGAAACCCTATGTTTTATTTTAACCATTGGATCAAATCTGGTCCGTTCGTTTTCAGGTCGTCCGACAAGAGATCGATCTTCTTAAGGATAAAGATCGATCTTCTTTCTTTTCTCAATTTTCGTATCCTGGTTCGCCACGACTAAGATCGATCTCCTTAAGGAAAGGATCGATCTTCTTTCTCCGTAGACTGGGTTCCTTCCAAAACACCCAAGTTCAGATCGATCTTTTAAGTAAATAAGATCGATCTTTTATTACAAATTTCTTGTTTTCGCTCACGGTCGATCTTCGCATCGACCCTGCGAAGTGTTTTTCTTGACAGAGGCTGACGGTCAATGCCACGGTCGATGCGACGGTCGACCGTGGATCTTTTTCATCTCTGCGTGTATAAGAGATCGATCTTTTATATAAGGAAGATCGATCTTTTATATAAGGAAGATCGATATTTTATTTTCTGCATATTTCTTCTGCTATTCTGCCCTGCGCTGGTGGTAGTAAAATCACTGTAAGTTCCTCGATAAAGCTCCAAATCACGAACCGTAAAATTCTTCAGAAATTAGACTTCAAGAGCTTTCCAAAGGTGTATGACTCATCATTTGATTCTTCTTGAACAGGTACAGGTTAATCTTCCAAGTTGACCCATGTAATCTTTTCAGCTTCTTTTAGCTCCAATTTCCTGCATTTTCCAAACAACTATGTGAAGCACATATAAGTATAAAAATGGTGCTAAAGAAGTTGATTAAGGGTGACAATATAGCAATTGAGATGGTTATAAGGTTGTTCAGAGTGCACTTTCATGCACTCATCATATACAAATCAGCACATAAAAGATCGATCATCTTACCCAAGATGATCGATCATTTACATGGGTGATCCCTGCCTGGAAAGGAAGGATCGATATTCTTTCACAAGACGATCGATCTTCCTCAAGATGGTGTTCTGTCTGGGGAAGAAGGATCGATCTTCTCATCAAAGAAGATCAATCATCCTCAAACAGACCCTCTGTTAAGAAGAGGATCGATCTTCTTCAGACGGAGCAGAACATTAACAAACGAAAGATCGATCTTCTTCCCAAAGAAGACCGATCCTTCATATGTCGGCAGAGAAGATGAATAGTGCCTGAGATCCAATTTCTTGGATTTAACCTATCAAAATGTATCGAAATCAAACCAAACTTGATAGGCATGTGAAATTGGATGTGGGGAATCTGATGACACTAAGAAATCCAACTTTGCATGATCAAATCTTCCGAATTAAATCAAATGGCCCGAAATCCGACGAAACCGACGAAAAACTGAATTTGTTGGATTTGATCTATCAAACGGCGATGGAATCCATTCAAACTTTGCAGGAAGGTCTATTTGATGGTGGGGAACTCATTCATGCAATAAAAACCAAACTCAGATCATGAAATATCAGATCTGAGTCCAACCCCGTCGAAAAACCGACAAAAATACGGAATTCATCCGAAAGAATATGGAACTGAAACCATAGCTAGCTCCTAAACATGGCAAGGAACTAGAATACAGAAATCTTAGCATTCCAATGCACACAACAGCCACAAATCACAAAAATGCGATCCTAGGGTTACCAACTCATAGGAATTGGGTAGAAACACCTACGTGTATAGACGTGCAGGCGATCTACAAGATCCTCAACTCCGATCGCCGCGGATCCGCGCTGAAAAGCCACGGATCCAAGCTCCAAGCATCAGCCGACAGCCCAAGGGAGGAGAGAGGAAGAGAGAAAGAGAAAATAAAGAGAAGAGAGAGAGAAAAGAGAAGAGTTTAAATAGAAAGTTGGAATCGATCACAGCCGTCCGATTCGATTTCTCCCGATCGAGCTCCGATCTTTCGATCAGAAGCACCCTTAAGGTTCTAATCAAACACATACATCAATCAAAGGCAGTGTGTGCAACGCGGGTGTGAAACTGACCACCAGGGAGCATATTTACCAAAATGCCACTGGGGTCAAAAACAGCAATGCGACCAACTGATCGCATCCCAAGGCCAACTGAGCCAAACCACAAAACGAGACCCTCGACCTAACGCGGTCGGACCGGGTTGGAGGTACAGGTCCTCAAAGAGCAGTTCTTCTCTTACCATCCTATCCATGAGTGAGAGTGTGAGGACCTGCCCCTCTTTTCCCTTTTGGCTTGTGTTGACCCCAAGGGCAATTTGGGAAATTGTGCCTTGGCGGTCGTTCCACACTGGGTGTGCACACACAGACCTTGTTTGATGCTTGTGTTTGTTAGAAAGGTTAGGTGGGACCTAGTTTGGGAGTTCTGGGCTTGGGCCCGTTTTCCAGCCCAAGTTTGCACTTCTGGGCAGGGAGGATCGATCCTTTGGTCGTGGAGGATCGATCCTACCTGTGCCTGGAAGTCTTTGTCGGTGGCTTTCGAAGGACGGCCACCGCGGTGGCCGTCGCTTCCCCTGTTAGGGGAGGGAAGACATTCCCTCCCCTCCCCCAGCTTTTCCCCGCCTTCGCCGGCTTTTCCCCGGCCTTACCCCCCTTCCCCTGCTCTTCCCTTCTTCTTCCTTCTTCTTCCCCGCGAAAACTCTGTTTCTTCCCCTGTTCCGACCGCTCCTTTCCCTCCTCCGTTCTCCCTCCTCCGGCCACCGTTCACGGAGCTTGAAGGCTCGTTGGAACCGTAACGGCGTGAGGAAGATCCATGGCTAAGCTTCGTGGATCAAAACTGCGTGGGAGAGGTAGGGTTCTCACTCAAAGCTCCGGCTGTTGAGGGTTTAAATCCGGGTTTTGTTTTCGATAGATCTCCTTGTGGAGTTGTTGGTTTCCGGTTTTGAAGCCATGAGTAGCTAGCTTCGTGTTGCTTAGATCTACCAGCCCACCAAGTTTGGTGAGGTTTGGTTGCGTCTTCCGGCGGTTCTCCGGCCGGAAGTACGCCGGAACACATCAGGATCGATCCTCCTGGGAGGAAGGATCGGTCCTGCTGGTGTTGGCTTGCTGCGCCCAGCACATGATCGATCTTCTTATGGGAGGAGATCGATCATGGGGCCTGGGTTAGCAGGGATACCCTTCGTCCCGAGAAAGATCGATCCTCCTGGGAGGAAAGATTGATCTCCCTTGGTGCGACTGGAAGGGCGCCCTCTGTCTCGAGAAAGATCGATCTTCCTGGGAGGAAGGATCGATCTTTTTTGTCTCGACAGTGAGGGAGGCTCACTGTTACTTAAGTGATCGATCCTTTAGTCGCAGCGAGGGTTTTCATGAGTTTTGCCCGCGGGGCTTCGCATGTAAGCAGTTTTGACGGTTTTGCCCTTGGGGCTTCTATGTTTTACATCATGCTTGAATGTTTACTGCTTTGTGGTTAACCGAGGGAGTAATGAACCCTCGGGAATGCTTAGTGTAACTGGGCCATGGGTTATGCCCTTTTATCGCTTTATGGTGAACCGAAGGAAGTCATGATCCTCGGGAGTGTTTAGAATAAATGGGCCGAAGGTGTGCCTTTGTTGTGTTACCTGTTACTGCTTTCCCTATTTCATATCCTGCCCTGCTTCCTGTGCATTAGACATGCTAGGTTAGACTGGGTGGGGTTGGCCCGTGGACTCCGGTGATCTAGGACTAAGCGTGGGATGCCGTTACCCCGGTAAGGGTGTCCTACAAGTATCGTCCGGCCCACCCTGTGTCAAGGACCGTCGGAGGTTGCCCAGTCCTTGAGCAGTGGCTATCGGAGGGACGTAGGTTGGACAGGAACCCTGGGGGGGGGGGGGGGAGGGCATCGATGGGATCGATGGACTCCCTGGCTAGGCTTAGTCTTTGGGTCAGGAGTTAGGGGTCCTGTTGGCTCTGTGGCTTGGAGTACTGAGAGATGGTAGTCTTAACCTCGGTCGTTCCGCCAAGTGTGGAGATCCCGCTTGGGGAAGGGTGTCCTACTAGTAGCGTCATATCCACCCTGTGTCAGGGATTGTCGGAGTTGTCCACCCCTGAGCAGTGGTTGTCGGAGGGGCGTACTTGGGACAGGAATCCTTCGGGTTAGTGACGGGATTTATGGGATCCTTGGCAAGCCTCAGTACTTGGCCTCAGGGTTGGTTCGTTGGGTTTGCCTTCTTAGTGAGAGTGGTAGAGTAGGACCCTGCTGAGCTGTTGCTCATTCCTACCTGGACTGTGTGTTTGCAGGTGCGGGTCCCCGTTCTCCTCCGGTGCTTCCCCGTCGGCCGTCTCGTGGCAGCGTGCCGGATCCTGACCATGTCTGAGGGTCAGGATGGGTTCGTTTGTGCGTTTGCGGAGACCCCGGTGGGTGGTGTAGCTTCTTTTTGGGGACTGTTGATCCCTTGTAGCTTGTTGTACTAGAACCCTGTTAACTCTTTTATTACTATTTTGTAATAAATGTTAATAGTTGTTGTTTAGTCCTTTGCTTCCGCTTGTGCCTGTTGGCAGCTGTTTCCGCCAGCTGGCCGTAGTCTCAACTATTTCCGCCAGTTGAGGCTGTAGTTGTAGGCTTTTCCCCTCGCGGTCCTGGCCCGGGTGCGCTCTGCGGGTCGGGGCGCGACAGCTTGGTATCAAAGCATAGGTTGTAGATCCCAGGGAACTGGATCGGGTCTCTGTCGAGACGTGCATGGGTTGGGTTAGTTCTAGAGTTAGAACATCCCTGTTTGCTTGCTTTCTTTTCCGCTGAGTGTGATTGTTTCTTCTTCCGTTTTCTGTTGTGCTGCTTTGTTTTGCGGCTTGTGACGAGTGGAACTCGTGTTTCTTTGTTGGTACTGGTAACGACACGGTATGCCAGAGCTCTCAGAGAGGTGGTGTCCTATTGGTATCGTCATGTCCACCCTGTATCAAGGATCGTCGGAGGTAGTCCAATCCTTGAACAGTGGCTGTCGGAGGGACGTACTTTGGACATGTACCACTTGGAGAGGAGATCAGGAGACTGATCGCCGCATTCCAGAGCGACCAGCTTCTTCTGACAGCGGGACCCACTCAGCAGGCTCCCTGGGAGGGAGGCCGAGGGCAGCAGTCCGAGCGTGGGCCAGCGCTGTGCTTCCACTGTCAGCAGCCGGGGCACTTCCGCAGGGACTGTCCGCGGCGGGGCTCGCAGGGTGCGGCACCGTCGGGAGGTCGAGGCGGAGAGGCCAGGGCTGGGCGTGGGCAGAGTGGTGGAGCCAGGCAAGGCCGCAGCGGAGGCAGAGCCAGAGCGGATGGTGGGGGACAGGTGTTTGCCCTACCTGACCGCCCTTTCGCAGACGAGGTGCAGCCGTCCTATCAGGAGTACCTGTCTCAGCACCCGCTTCCACTGACCGTAGCACCACCCGCCTCCAGAGGTAACAGTTACCGCTTTGTAGCATCCTGCTAGGTGTTGTTTTTGTTTCCGAGCCCTGCCTTGATCGAATCTCAAGGACGAGATTTCTTTTAAGGGTTTTAGGATGTGAGGACCTGCTCCTCTTTTCCCTTTTGGCTTGTGTTGACCCCAAGGGCAATTTGGGAAATTGCGCCTTGGCGGTCGTTCCACACTGGGTGTGCACACACAGACCTTGTTTGATGCTTGTGTTTGATAGAAAGGTTAGGTGGGACCTAGTTTGGGAGTTCTGGGCTTGGGCCCGTTTTCCAGCCCAAGTTTGCACTTCTGGGCAGGGAGGATCGATCCTTTGGTCGTGGAGGATCGATCCTACCTGTGCCTGGAAGTCTTTGTCGGTGGCTTTCGAAGGACGGCCACCGCGGTGGCCGTCGCTTCCCCTGTCAGGGGAGGGGAGACTTTTGCTCCCCTCCTTCGCCTTTCCCCCGGCTTCGCCGGCTTTCCCCGGCCTTACCCCGCCCCCTTCCCCTGCTCTTTCCTCTTTCTTCCTTCTTCTTCCCCGCGAGAGCTCTGCTTCCCCTGTTCCGACCGCCCCTTTTCCTCCTCCGTTCTCCCTCCTCCGGCCACCGTTCTCGGAGCTTGAAGGCTCGTTGGAACCGTGACGGCGTGAGGAAGATCCTTGGCTAGGCTTCGTGGATCGAAGCTGCTTTGAGGAGGTAGGGTTCTTCCTCAAAACTCTGGCTTGCTTTTGAGGGTTTAAATCCGGTTTTGTTTTTCGATGGATCTCCTTATGGAGTTGTAGGTTTCCGATTTTGAAGCCTTGAGTAGCTTCGTGTTGCTTAGATCTACCAGCCCACCAAGTTTGGTGAGGTTTGGTTGCGTCTTCCGGCGGTTCTCCGGCCGGAAGTACGCCGGAACCCATGAGGATCGATCCTCCTAGGAGGAAGGATCGGTCCTCTGGTGTTGGCTTGCTGCGCCCAGCACATGATCGATCTTCTTATGGGAGGAGATCGATCATGGGGCCTGGGTTAGCAGGGATAACCCTTTGTCCCGAGAACGATCGATCCTCCTGGGAGGAAAGATCGATCTTCCTTGGTGCGACTGGAAGGGCGCCCTCTGTCTTGAGAAAGATCGATCTTCCTGGGAGGAAGGATCGATCCTTTTTGTCTCGGCAGTGAGGGGAGCTCACTGTTACTTAAGTGATCGATCCTTCCCTTGGTGAGGATCGATCCTTCAGTAGCAGAGAGGGTTTTTCAAGGGTTTTGCCCTTGGGGCTTCGCATGTAAGTGGGTTTTGACGGTTTTGCCCTTGGGGCTTCTATGTTACATCATGCTTGAATGTTTACTGCTTTGTGGTTAACCGAGGGAGTAATGAACCCTCGGGAATGCTTAGTGTAACTGGGCCATGGGTTATGCCCTTTTATCGCTTTATGGTGAACCGAAGGAAGTCATGATCCTCGGGAGTGTTTAGAATAAATGGGCCGAAGGTGTGCCTTTGTTGTGTTTACGTGTTACCGCTTTATTTTCATATCCTGCCCTGCTCCTGTGCATTAGACATGCTAGGTTAGACTGGGTGGGGTTGGCCCGTGGACTCCGGTGATCTAGGACTAAGCGTGGGATGCCGTTACACCGGTAAGGGTGTCTTACAAGTATCGTCCGGCCCACCCTGTGTCAAGGACCGTCGGAGGTAGCCCAGTCCTTGAGCAGTGGCTATCGGAGGGACGTAGGTTGGACAGGAACCCTGGGGGGGGGGGGGGGGGGAAAGACGTCGATGGGATTGATGGCCTCCCTGGCTAGACTTAGTCCTGGGTCAAGAGTTAGGGGTCCTATTGGCTCTGTGGCTTGGAGTACTGAGAGATGGTAGTCTTAACCTCGGTCGTTCCTCCAAGTGTGGAGATCCCGCTTGGGGAAGGGTGTCCTACCAGTAGCGTCATGTCCACTCTGTGTCAGGGAATGTCGGAGTTGTCCATCCTTGAGCAGTGGCTGTCGGAGGGGCGTACTTGGGACAGGAATCCTTCGGGTTAGTGACGGGATTTATGGGATCCTTGGCAAGCTTCAGTACTTGGCCTCAGGGTTGGTTCGTTGGGTTTGCCTTCTTAGCGAGAGTGGTAGAGTAGGACCCTGCTGAGCTGTTGCTCATTCCTACCTGGACTGTGGTGTTTGCAGGTGCGGGTCCTCGTTCTCCTCCGGTGCTTCCCCGTCGCCCGTCCCGTGGTAGCGTGCCGGATCCTGACCATGTCTGAGGGTCAGGATGGGTTCGTTTGTGCATTTGCGAAGACCCCGGTGGGTGGTGTAGCTTCTTTTTGGGGACTGTTGATCCCTTGTAGCTTGTTGTACTAGAACCCTGTTAACTCTTTTATTACGGCTTTGTAATAAATGTTAATAGTTGTTGTTTAGTCCTTTGCTTCCGCTTGTGCCTGTTGGCAGCTGTTTCCGCCAGCTGGCCGTAGTCTCAACTGTTTCTGCCAGTTGAGGCTGTAGTTGTAGGCTTTTCCCCTCGCGGTTCCGGCCCGGCTGCGCTCTGCGGGTCGGGGCGCGATAGCTTGGTATCAGGGCATAGGTTATAAGGTTGTTCAGAGTGCACTTTCATGCACTCATCATATACAAATCAGCACATAAAAGATCGATCATCTTACCCAAGATGATCGATCATTTACATGGGTGATCCCTGCCTGGAAAGGAAGGATCGATATTCTTTCACAAGACGATCGATCTTCCTCAAGATGGTGTTCTGTCTGGGGAAGAAGGATCGATCTTCTCATCAAAGAAGATCAATCATCCTCAAACAGACCCTCTGTTAAGAAGAGGATCGATCTTCTTCAGACGGAGCAGAACATTAACAAACGAAAGATCGATCTTCTTCCCAAAGAAGACCGATCCTTCATATGTCGGCAGGGAAGATGAATAGTGCCTGAGATCCAATTTCTTGGATTTAACCTATCAAAATGTATCGAAATCAAACCAAACTTGATAGGCATGTGAAATTGGATGTGGGGAATCTGATGACACTAAGAAATCCAACTTTGCATGATCAAATCTTCCGAATTAAATCAAATGGCCCGAAAGCCGACGAAACCGACGAAAAACTGAATTTGTTGGATTTGATCTATCAAACGGCGATGGAATCCATTCAAACTTTGCAGGAAGGTCTATTTGATGGTGGGGAACTCAT
Organism: Narthecium ossifragum; assembly: GCA_963920575.1. Lineage (NCBI taxonomy): Eukaryota > Viridiplantae > Streptophyta > Magnoliopsida > Dioscoreales > Nartheciaceae > Narthecium > Narthecium ossifragum. Next base: position 12,885,701 of record OY986974.1, on the reverse strand, counting down.
TCATGCAATAAAAACCAAACTCAGATCATGAAATATCATATCTGAGTCCAACCCCGTCGAAAAACCGACAAAAATACGGAATTCATCCGAAAGAATATGGAACTGAAACCATAGCTAGCTCCTAAACATGGCAAGGAACTAGAATACAGAAATCTTAGCATTCCAATGCACACAACAGCCACAAATCACAAAAATGCGATCCTAGGGTTACCAACTCATAGGAATTGGGTAGAAACACCTATGTGTATATACGTGCAGGCGATCTACAAGATCCTCAACTCCGATCGCCGCGGATCCGCGCTGAAAAGCCACGGATCCAAGCTCCAAGCATCAGCCGACAGCCCAAGGGAAGAGAGAGGAAGAGAGAAAGAGAAAATAAAGAGAAGAGAGAGAAAAGAGAAGAGTTTAAATAGAAAGTTGGAATCGATCACAGCCGTCCGATTCGATTTCTCCCGATCGAGCTCCGATCTTTCGATCAGAAGCACCCTTAAGGTTCTAATCAAACACATACATCAATCAAAGGCAGTGTGTGCAACGCGGGTGTGAAACTGACCACCAGGGAGCATATTTACCAAAATGCCACTGGGGTCAAAAACAGCAATGCGACCAACCGATCGCATCCCAAGGTCAACTGAGCCAAACCACAAAACGAGACCCTCGACCTAACGCGGTCGGACCGGGTTGGAGGTACGGGTCCTCAAAGAGCAGTTCTTCTCTTACCATCCTATCCATGAGCGAGAGAATGTCAGATATGTTGCTTATCACTTCGATGGAGATGCACACGTATGGTACCAGCTTTCGAAAGATACTGATGAGTGCGCGACATGGCATACCCTCCAGCATGCCTTGCACTTGCGCTATGGACCAACGACCTACGAGGACCCCATCGACGAGGTAACTCGGATCCAGCAAGATGGTTCAGTCCGAGATTACCAGGTGCAGTTCGACCGACGACTAGGTCGTGTTCCTCACCTTGCTAGAGATATTGCACTGAGTCTATTCATTAGCAGACTTAACCTGGCAAACAGGTGCGACGTTCAGCTCGCTAGACCAGCCACTCTAGCCGAAGCTATTAGTCTTGCTAAGACTCATGAGGCGAAGCAGCACGTGATGAGTCACTAAATATTCATAATTAAATTCCTTAATTTACCTTTGTTAGGCCTAGAGTGTTTGTATTTAATAGTTTGTTAGTTGATTTCAGGTTTAATCATTATTTTAGAAGAAATACAAGAAGTTCGGCTAAAAAGATGAATTTATGTGATAAAGACTGCTTCATCGCCTGTCAGGAGAATATTCTCCAGAAATTCTGTATAAGTCCCAATATTCTGAAAATGTAGTACATAATAGAAGACTTCAAGAGCTACAACTTTCATGTTGGACACTTTTCGATATTATGGACATATTAATAGCCGTTTTGAAGACTATGAAGATAAACAGATGCTGGGAAACTGGTCCATCGACGTTCAGGAGAATGTTCGTAAAATATTCTAGATACATCCAAATATTATGAAATCTTTGGGATCAGACAGAAGACTTGCTAATCTACATCTTTCGTGTTGGACTCGTTTTCAAATGACTGTTTTATTGGACCCAGTTGCGACCGGAATAGACTACCAGGAATTAATCCAAGAAATTCGAGTTGTAATAGAAGTCCAACTTTGCCAAAATCCTAATTTCGGGAGTTCTCCTATAAATAGGGTTATTCCATCCGAATTTCTCATCTTTTGAAGAGAAAAATCAGAGAAAAAATGGAGAAGGCTAGTGTTTGAAGACGGAGATCTTTCTGTGGGGATTGATGGCTTCCTTCCCAACACCTATGGATCTTTCCCAAGAGATGAGTAGCTAATTTCTAAACTTAGGATTCTCATGAAACCCTAGTGTAACTTTTTGTATTCTTTGGTTTGAATCTTGTATTCTTCTCAAGACATGATCCTATGAATTTGTTTTTTATTGTTAATAGAGTTGAATGAATAGAGTTCCCTTGACGTACTTTCAGTCCTACATGATTTCGGTGATTGATTGTAGAGATTTATAGGATGGTTTTCATGTGATTTATAGTTTGCTAGTGAGATAGGCTATGCTAAGCTAGGATAGGTTGTGCCAAGGTCATTAGGAGTAGTATAACTTAAAGTAATTGTAGGACTGAAGACAATCTATGCCAAGAAAGATAGGTTATGCTGTTAGGAACATAAATCTTATTTTAGGGATTCATGTGAGCTTGTAGCCATATGATCCATAATGTTTAGAGAAGGAGACAAGAGGATAACTGAAGAATACAGAAAGTGAAACTAAGGTGGATTGAGTAATCCCTAGGTATTTCTCATTAGTTTAACAACATTTACTTGCTTTCATTAGATAGTTTTAGTTAATTCAAACTTATCATTGCTTCTTTTGCTTAGATTTAGAGTTTGAGAATTGAATTCAATATTTCCTGGTAAATTCCCTGTGGTTCGACTCCGGACTTCACCACTATTCTACCTAGTAGTGTAGTGATTGAATAAGGATTATAAATTTAATATTTGATTGAGTTTGCAACATTTTAACGACACGTTCGCAACACATCAGCACGCGATCCGGCATGCTACAGCGAGGACGGCGGCACACCAAGCTGACCAGCCCCCGCTGGCCGAACCGCAACCGGAAACTAGAGTTCGAGTACAACTAGGACTCCTAATCAGACTCAAACTACAGTCAGACCTCAACGGAGACAGTTATCTCTAGCGGAGCTACAACAACGACGAGCCCAAGGACTCTGCTTCCAATGTGACGAGCCTTATACACCAGGGCACCGTTGCAAGGAACTCTACAACATAGAAGCTGTCAACAACATCCTTGAGGACACAACCATAGAAGATCTGGTTGGAGTTGAGCTTGAGGAGGAGATCCAAGACCTCGTGGACCAGGGAGAGCCAACCCTTGGTATGATGATGGGCCAAATATCCATAGAATTACCAGTTCAAACTAGAGAAGGTGCCCAGTCCACACCGGCCCTTGCTTCACCAATTGTCAACCTTCCAGGCGGCCAACCAGAGGACAGCTCAACTTCTTCCCTTGGGGCAGTGACTCCACCCTCGGTAGCAGCCATCTCAAGAGCGGTACCCCAATGGCTTGAACCAATCCAGGAGGATGTCAGGACCAATCCCGAGATGATGAAGCTTGCTAGTAACATCCAGAGTGGTGAAATCGCAATGGAGTTACCACGCCCCAACCCGCGAAGGCCCAACCGGGCCGGGCGACGCGAACCGAAACCTAACTAGTGCGGAATAATTTTGACGAGGGGTTCCCTCTAACTTACTGGTTGCCCTAAATAGTTCATAAGCACCCTTATTTAGCAATAATCAACAACCTCAAAAGATATAATATAATATTCAAATCCTCAAAAGGGTTTACAATTATACAACATACTCCAGTAGGAGACTATCTAAACAGAAAGGGTGTAGAAGACGATCACCGCACCTCAAGTACCACCAGACGCCGCCGCGCCACCAAACACCTGCCCGATAGGGGCCACCGAAGAAGCGCTAACGCCTGCACCTGCAAAACGCAGCCCGGGTAGGAGTGAGCACTAAGCTTAGTAGGGTTCTACACTACGACACACAGAAGGGAGGGAACACAACAGTGTCGCCCCCAAGCTAGGTCTAGGTGTGCTACGGGGCCCCACACAACCCCACCGCGCGTCACTGAGAGCTCCTGTCCAGGTCCCATTGATGATACGTGAAATGTGTCGCGGCTTAACGCGCCCGATCAAAATTAGAAATTTATAATCAAACTCCTAACTAACTACCTATGGGGTAGCTAGTGGTGAGTCCGAGTTGATCCGCAGGGAAGAAACTAGAGTTGAAATGGCATACTAAGCATAATTGTCTACCAAGAAGTTGGAGGAAAAGATTTAGATTTGGGTTTTTAACTAGACTAGACCAAAATTAATGCAAAAAGGTAATAAGATATAAAAAGAGGCCGAGGGATCCTTAATCAATAACAAGGATTCTAATAGGTCTTCCTAAGATAAGGGCATGTCTCCTCAAATCGAATGGTTAAATCCAAATTGTCGATAGGCGAATGGCTAGTTCCACCTATCGCTCGACGAAGATCGGGTTAAGAACCATCGTCGGCAAGAGCAACCGTCTAAAGATCGGCGATCGAAGGATGAGTTACGATCGCCGCTAACAAATCCTCTAATTAAGATGGATTCGTCGCAAGAGAGTTAAGGTGGTATGGATCTAGGTGTGATAGCGAGGTGGTTCCAACACCTCGCTGGCCAAAATCACAATGATATGATGGGTGGAGGGTTAGAAATAGATTGGTGGTGGTTCTAGCACCACAATCTACTCCAATCTTGGATTAGAATCCTCCGTCATGAGAGAATCCATGGTTTTAGCATGAATCCCTCTCACGAGAGGTTCCATCCAAGCCCTAACATGCAAGAGACCAGATCTAGGGCACAATAGGGCAATCCAAGCATTCATCAATGAAAATAACACCACATTCATAAAGAAATTAACTCCAATCCATACAACCATTCAATAGAGTAGCAAAAACCCCAAATCCTAAGAATCCCTAATATAAACCCTTATTACATCATAAGAATCCCTAAGCTAAGAGTTAGTGACTCATCTTGGGGGTTGGATCCATAGATGGAGGTTGATGAAGCTCTCCTCCCATGGATCTCCTTCAAAAAGTCCCCCCTCTCAATTGGGTAAAAAGAGTCTAAAAGAAGAAAAGCTAGAGAAAAGTCTAAGAGAAGATCCCCAAATTCCCCCAAAGGGGTCTATTTATAGTTAACAAGCCTTCCCAATTCGGATTAGATCTGGACCATTGATTTTGCTCGGCTGGCACATAAAGATCGATCTTTATAGGGTATAAGATCGATCTTTCTTTTCCGTGTGCTCGCTACGCCCGTGGAAGATCGATCTTCCTATAGATGAAGATCGATCTTTGTTCTTGACTGCTGGCTGCGCTCCGATGAAGATCGAACTTTTAGTAGACGTGGATCGATCCTCTAGAATGTCACGCTCTGTCATCTCTTTTGCCCGTGAAAGATCGATCAAAAATTGTCTTTTTTTCTTTTCTTTTTCATTGGATCTCTATGATGAGATTGTATCTTAGGTCTTCGCCAAGGTTTTAGGAAGAAAGGAAATAGAATCATACACTTGGGAAAGATCGATCCTTCCAACACTTGCGCTCTGTCACTGAAAAATGCACATAAGGGATCGATCTTCTCATGATGGAAAATCGATCTTTGTTGTTCCGACTGGATTTCTTCTTAATGTCTTTAAAGGATCGATCTTCTTCAATAAAGGATCGATCTTCTTCATACTAAACTGGCCCGAATGAGTTCGTTTTAGCTCGGAACTTGATCTAATCCTCATTGAGGGCTCTTATACCTGTAATGGGGTAATAATCGTCAGTAAGGCCCTTGCTCGGAGACTAACAAGGCCAAGTTGAAGGGGTGATTTGTGCACTTTTCACGTCTTATCACCCACCCTCAGTAAAGCAGGACACCAACACTGTTGTCCCACTAGCAGGAACCCGACACTGCTAGGCGAGGGACCGACACCGGCTGCACCCTCAGCACCTGGCTCGAGGCCGACACGACCTCTAAATCATCGATCAATATGTATTCAAGTCATTTAAGCATATCATCGATATCGACTGAATACTACAATCCAACCTGTACCTTGTTACCCGCCATGGTTCTAGAACTAAATCCAAGCTACCCGAAAGCCTCGGATCGGCGATCAACCCATCTCCCACGCCCTATCCTTATGCATCTAATGCACAACAGAATGCATGATATGATCATACGCAGGTAAGAGGTAAGCATGTAACAGTATGATAAAATAACACAAGTCCAACTGGATCGCTGCAGCGATACTACCGACCGCTGCCAGCCAATCCGCAGCGGGTCCTGGCATTACGACGGTACCGTGACCGTCAACCACGGACCCCTGCAACGGGAAGCAACCTCGAAAACTCAGATGAACATAAAATATAATATTATATGTTTAGAACATATATATTATTTAAATCATCAAGATCCTCTAATTAGAAGCTAATTGACCTCGTCGATCCGACGTCCAAACGATGTCGGATTCGAGATCCAACTTAGTCAACCGCAGATAAACATGCTGGATCAACATATCCAAAACCGGGAAACATCCGACGGCTCGATTACCGGGAAAACACTAATCAAAACCATTAATCTCACTAATTACCTCTAATTGCTGCAACGCAACCCATCCGTAGGAAATTCATAACAATTCATAGGAAAATTATAAAATTATGAAACGAGTTGGGTCTGAGAGTAGACTCAAATATCTATAACTCTTATGTTCATCATAAATCAAGATCATGCACGTACAGACCGAAAAACACGCCGTAAACCGAATGTTCTTCAAGAACAGAGAAATCGAAAAATTCCGAGTTTAAACATGCTAAAAACCTACTAAAATCTCAATCAAATCTTATGAAACTTAAAAAATAAATTAAGCTAAGCAAGAGGCACACAACAACACCAAGAACACCTAGATCTCTTGGCTAGATTAAGAGAAAAACCCTAAACCAACTCAAGTAGGTAGAAACCTACCAGAAACACAAACATTGGCTGAATCCCCACTGGACGAGCACCAAACCAGCTTCAAACCAAGAGAAGGATCTTCCTCTCGCTGCTACGAATCCAACAAGCCCTCAAGCACTCAAAAAGATGGCCGGAGGAGGGAGAACGGAGGGGAAGAAGGTGGCTGCCGGAAACAGGGGAAACAGGGCCGCGGGAAGAAGAAGGATGATACGAACGGTCTACTCGTAATCCTCTCGTATCGGGTCTCTACTGCTCCAATCGATCAGAATTGGCCTAATTGGATTTGATTTGAGTCCAATTGGCTGAATCTGGCTAGCTAGATCAGATCTGGCTTGAGCTAGTTCAGATCTGGCTGAGCCTGATTGGATAGGTCATGACTGGGTCAAGTTTGAGTAGATCTGGATCAGGCTGACCGGGTTGGATTGGGCTAAGTGGGCTGGATCCGGATTTGGTGGCTGAATCAGGTTGGGCTGAGTCTGATTCAAGCTGGCTGAACCGGACTAGATCCAAGGGCTGAGGTTCGCCGGAGTAGATCGCCGGCGTCGGGGGCACGACGGCGGTCAGGACCTAGGCAGGAAGGGTCGCGGGTTTATGGGGAAGAGATCCACCGGCTCAGATCTGGGAGATGGGTGGCAGATCGGCCGGATCTTGGAGGTCGACGGCGGTTTAGAGGAGGCCGGCGTCGGGGACGACGACGGGGAGCTCGGCGGGGCCTAGAACGGTCGGGATCGGGTCTAGGGAGGTCGGCCGGGAACTTAGGAGGGATTTGGGAGGTTGATAGCGGTCGGACAGGGAAGGGGCGACGGAGCTCGGGAGGTTGGGTTGCCGTGGAGATCAACGGAGACGGTGAAGAGCGACGGGAAAGAGATGGTCGGGGCCGTGGGAGATAGGGGAAGACGTTGGCGGTCTTGGATGGCGACGGGGGTGGCCGGACAGGCTGGGGAAAGGATGCCGGCGGTGAAGCTAGGGTTAGGGCACGGGAGAGGAGAGAGGAAGACGATGAACAGTGATGACGTGGCGCTGATGTGGCGGAGAGAGAAAGTCCTTGGAGGCAGTACTGGCTGCGGAGAAGATGACCGACGGGGAAGAAGATGGATTTTTGGTGGAATTTACATTACCTCTACTCCTATGATATTCTACTCCTATGATATTCTATCAACTATTCTTAACTCCTAATAATTCTCTTCATCATTCATCATTATGACCTAATACAAACTAATGGGGTCCCTTTTATAGAGGCCTTGACAGAGTCCTAATCCGACTAAAAAACCCCCTTGCTTAATTAGCAAGTAATAAGGCTTTTAGACTTAACTTACTAACTCAAATATCACTAGGACTCAATTAAATATAAAAGTCTAATGATAAATTCTAATCAAATACTCTAGTTTGAACTAGGGAAGTCCAAGTCAAACTAGGAAAGAGGCTGAACCAGTTTGGTTCCTCTTCTGGGTTCGGGTCCAGTTGGTCGAGTCGGATCGACTCGTATCAAAGGAAGAAGGAGAAGGAGAACGAAGAAGAAGGAGAAGAGGAAGAAGGAGAAGGAAAAGCCAGGGAAGGGGAAGAAGAAAAGTCTGAGGACCCGGTCGTCAGACCTGGCTCGACCGGGTGCGTCGAGGGCTGTTCCACACTCGCATTGTGCACACACAGCCTTGAGATGTTGTCCTTGTTTGATTAGAACCCTTAGGTGCGACCTAGATTGAATGATCGGGGTTTGGGGCACGTTGTTTCCCCGTTTTCCACTTTCCAGGACGGGAAGATCGATCTTCTCGGCATAGAAGATCAATCCCCCTATGCCTGGAAAGTCTTCGCCTTGTCACGAAGAAGATCAATATCAATCCCTCTGGTCGTGACTGGTTCTATAAGTAGAACCCATCTCCTTCCTTTTGATTTCTTTGGAAATCTTGGAAGGAGGTCGAATCCGGTGGCTTGGAGAGGATCTTTTGGACGATCCAAAGCTTGTTGAGCTGGATTTGGAGGCTTCCATCGGTTCTAGGTAGGGATCTCTACCCAGATCTTAAGATTTGGTAACCTAGGTTTGCTTTATCTCTCTTTAGCTTAGATCTTTGTATGTAGCCGTTGGTTTTCCGGTATTTTGGTGTTTTTGGACTCCCCTAGTTCCTTGCTACCAGATCCCTGAGTTTTATGAAGTTTGGTTTTGTATTTCACGCGTTTTCCGGTGTTTTCTTCGATGGGTTTCCGGCGATGCTCAAGAAGGATCGATCTTCTTGTAACTTGTGACCTCACACCCAGCCCGAGAAGGATCGATCTTCACGGCCATGAAGATCGACCTCTTTCGTGTTGAGGTGGGGTGCGGTGCTGGCCCGAGGAGGATCGATCTTCATTGGAGAAGAAGATCGATCTCCCCCCTTGGCAGTGGATATGTGCAAGGAAGATCGATCTCCACTGGGTGTGAAGATCGATCATTTCCCTTGACAGAGGGCTTGAATGGAGAATATCGATCTTCATAGGCATGAAGATCGATCTCCTTTGTGCTATAAGCTGATTTTGGCTTGGTTTTCAACGGTTTGTTTTCAAATCAACTCGGTTTTCTTTTATGTCTTTCCTATTGTTAGAATTAGGATATTATAGAGGTTTTAATCGTGATTTCACCCCTTTGCTTTGAGTTTCTACGATGATTTGTATTTCTGATCGTTTTGCCGACTTTTATGGATTTTAATCGGTTTTTCGATAAGCATGTGTTAGCTTTAGTATGTGGTTAGATTGTTTATTATGCTTTATTTAGTTGTAACTTGTAGTAGTCAGATTGTTACTGCTTTGTGGTTAACCGGGAGAGTCATGACTCCCGGGAATGTGTAGAATAATTGTACCTCGTTTTGTTGATATGCCATATAGTGACACATAGGTTAGATGTTTGTATAGGTGCATGTATTTGATTGCATTAGTTGCATTTTAGGTTAAGGCGTGGACGATGGGTTTATCGTCGATCCGAGGCTCTCGGGTAGCTCGGGTCTAGCTCTAGGACCGTGGTTGGGTAGCCTGGTCTAGGGCGAGATTGTGGTACAACTGACTGATCAGATCTTGGTTCTTGAGGTTTAGAGGTCGTAATGTCGAGAATACCTGGAGCACTTATCCGACGAACTTCCTCTGACTGAAGTGGAAAGCATTCTATTATGCCGCGAGGTATATTTCCTGTGACTCTTTCATCTTCATTATTGGTTAAAAAGGAGATGACCTTAGTAGATATTTTCATATCTCGACGGATTTATTTTCGATCATGTGATCTTGACATCCTTGACAATGCGAACGACGACATTATTAATAAGTCAATGGATGATTCGATTATAGTTGAGCATAATGTTGACTCCTTTCTTCCTGATCACCTGGATGACACGTATTTCACTTTGAGAGATCTAACTATCTTGTTTACTGGTGTTACTATGGAAAAGCTAGTTCTCATTTTTGAAATTTGCCACTTGGGTTCATATGCTAAATTAACCTTGGTGGCACTATTGAGGTCAAATATTCAGATTATGGCACCCAGTGATTTTGCATCCCATCATGCTAGAGAACGTTCACCGAGGGCACGATTAAAATTTTCTAAATTGTACATAGTGGTTTAGTTTGCTTTATTTGCTTTCTTGTGTGCTTGAGTGTGCTTGAATTATTTTTAGGTTGTATGCTTGTATGTTTGCTTTTGTTTTTTTTTTGCTTTGCTTTTGTTTTTAGGTGCACGAGCATACCCTATCCTACCTGAAGAATTTGCCCCAGCCATGGTTGTTATGGAAATTCGGCCACCCTGAGGAGCCTTGGGCAAGATTTCAGCTATTCTGTCAGTTGAAATTTAAAGTTTGGCAACTCCCACACTATTCAAAAAGGACGCATAAAGTCAAGCCAATGACAATAAACAAAGGCGCTGCTTGGGAGGCAACCCAAGGGGAGTTCGTTCCTTTTTCTTTTTATTTTCGCATTTCCATTTTAGTTATTTTTGCCTTCTCTTTGCATTCCACCTTACATTGGGGACAATGTCGGTTTCAAGTGTGGGGGGAGGAGATTTAGGTTGCATATGCCATGAGTAAGAATTAATTAAGCTTGACATATTCATAACATGATTGAATGAGTAATCTTGCGACTTGGAATTAATTAGTTGAGTTATTTTCCTTGAGATGGGAGTGACTAAATTTAGTAGACAAAAGATGGTGAGATTTTGAGCCTTTAGATTGACGCATTCATTTCGATCTCACTATTTCCTTTAATGAGAGATATTCTTCCATGGATTTGTTTCTCTAGAACTTGCTTTGATTCTATTCGAGGTCACATTGACACATGTATACATGAACATGATTAAGGCCCTCTTTGTTATAAGCCACATAAGCCAAATAGCCTACCTTGCAATTAATTGTTCCTTTTGCTAAACCCCTTTTAGCTTTATTGAATTCATTGTTTACCCACATTACAAGCCTTAAACCTGAAAAACAATACCGATACCCAAGCCATAGGACTAGTGGAGCATTGATCATCATTATGATATGTATGGGTGTGCAAGTTTCAAGTGTGGGGGTGTTTGGAATCGTGGTATGGCTATGATTGGTGAAGTGGAGTATATTTTCATACTCAATTCATGAATATGTTGTTTCTGAAAAAAAAAGAAAGAAAAAAAAATAAAACAAGAAGAAGATTTATGTTTATGTATGATTTCTACAAGGGTGGAAGTTCTTGCAAAAGATTTGTTCCCTGCTGAAATTAACAGAAATTCGTTTGAACAATCTCTTTGCCAATGCAGGAATGTTGCATGGTTTGAGTATTTTGCAGCGAAATTGAAGAAAGTTGTTGAATGGAGTAATCGGTTATACATATCTAGTTGATGCATTTTTGCTCTATTAGTTTAGTTGATTTTTGAGCTACATTCCCAAATATTTCTCACCTTGACCCTAAACTCCGTTACAACCTTTGAAAGTCCTTATGATCCGTGTTATGCATGTGATTCTAGTGGGGGAGAATGAGAAGATATGCAAGCTTATGGTAGATCATTTTCATTGGAATGAATTTGAGTGAAATACATACCCTTCAAATACATGAGAGTTGAGTGTTAATTTCCATGAGGGTCTACTTAGTTGGTTTGCTCCATATTCATGTGAAAATGCTTACACCGATTGATTTTAAGCTGTTCAGGAATGTTTGTTCATGATTTGTTATGAGTTTTGAAGAGTTGGGTTGTTCTTTGTTGATGGCATTGCAACCTTGATTATTTTGAATAAGTTGCATTTTAGTTTTGCCCGAGGACGAGCAAAGGTTAAGTGTGGGGGAATTTGATGAGAATGTATAATGTCATATTTTTATCCCGCAATGACTAGTCTTCTGTGCTGTTTTGGTACCTTAATATACTCATTACTCTTATATTTTGGTTTAGGATACAATTGGAGATCTTGAGTGCGAAACGAAGCCAAATGGACAATTCTAGACAGTTTTGATGATAGTTCGTAATCTGAGCATAACTCTTCCATCCAAGCTCTGATGGTGATGATTCAAGATGCTATGAAAAGAAAAAAAAAAGAGCTCTACAACTTTCATGTTTTGAGTTTTGAGAGATTCTGATTGATTACAACAAGAAAATCGAAGCCAGAAGGTACGAAGAAGATTGCAAAGAAGATGGGTCAGCTTCAACGATTAAACTGTATCTACTCAGGATGAACCAGATAAAGTTCCATATATGATTGGAAAGCTCTGAAAGTCTAGTTTCTGGATGATTTTACGGTTCGTGATTTGGAGCTTCCTAGAGAAAGTTATAGTGCTTTTACTACAACCAGTGCAGGGCAGAATAGCAGAAGAAATATGCAGAGAATAAAAGATCGATCTTTTTTCAATAAAAGATCGATCCTTTATGCACCCAGAGATGGAAAAGACCCATGGTCGACCGCCACATCGACCGCTGCATCGACCGTCAGGCTCTGTCAAAAGTATACACTCGCAGGGTCGATGCGAGGATCGACCGTGAGAATAAATCTGAAATCCGGAATAAAGAGATCGATCTTCTTTCCAGAAGAGATCGATCTGAGTCGGGGCGCAGCCACAATCTGGGAAGAAAAGATCGATCTTCTTTCCATAAAGATCGATATTTGTTAACCGACTTTGCAGAATTAAGGGCTCAGATCTAATCCGAGAATGGCAAACTTATGGGCTATAAATAGGGTTCTTTTTAGGGATTGAGGGGGGCGAATTCTAGAGGATTTTTGCTGCTACTTTATATTTCTTTTATACCTCTAGGGTTCTTCTTTCTTCTTTAAAGGATTGGATTGTTCTTGATGGCTTTGCGTGGCTAAACCTTAATTCTTGGTCGAGGAAACTGAAACCTCGGAATCCATGAACTGTGAGATCTAATCTATTTTTATTTTCCAGTTTATACTTGAGTATTGAATGTTATTCTGTGATTATATTCATGATTGTCTTGTCTAATTGCTAGGAGGCCTACTAGTTTATTATTCATCACAATCTATTGCTAGGTTAGATATCAAATCCGTAATTGTTTGATCCCTCTAATCTGCGAAGCAACTAAAATCTATTGATTTACTGCGTTTTAGAGATTGTTAGACCCTTAGGAAGAACGTTCGACTAAATTAAATGCAACCGCGTGTGCTGGTGTTGTTTAGCTTTATCGATCTCCCTATTCTTAAGGCTGCTACTAGATTTAATCTACAGCGCTTGTCTTACGTTGTTTAGTAGTTAGGGTTAATTGGATCTCTTGTTTCTAATTAACTATGATCGAGGAGAGATTCGAATTGAATTCGAACGGTGAGTATTCAAGGTGTGAATTGATATATACTTGCATCAATGATCAGTTATAAAGATTTCGATGGTGGATGTTGACTCAGACCAAGGTTTGTTCTCTTGATTAATTCCGATTCTTCACTTTAGATTGTTTCTTATTTGTTTCCATTTTATTCAAAACCCCCCATCTTTGTTCACAAAGCACAAAACTTATAATTAGATACTCCTCGTGGGATCGACTCGTACTCGCACCACTACATTTATTTTAAAGAGTATTGGTTTTATTTTTGGTTGCTTGCGACAGCACATCAGCGATGGCCAACGGCGGCGTCCCCTCAGAAATCCACCGCCTCGACTTTCTGGCACAGGAAGATCGATCTCCTTAGCAAGGAAGATCGATCTTCTGATCCCGGGTCCACCTAACCATTCTAATCAAACACTAACACAAACACGGTTAGTATGTGCACCCGCGGGTGTGAAACAAATCGACAATGTGCAATTTACCAAATTGCCCTTGCGGTCTACAACGAGCCACGGGCCCGACCCAAGCGGTCGACCCAGGAGTAGAGGGACAGGTCTTCACAGTCATCTTCCAGAAAGACCGCAACATCTTGAGGAAGCAATCCCCAGTCATACCGGATATGTTGGCGACCATACATTCCAGCACTCATGAAGGGTTCGTCAAGATGTGGCACCGGCTGCGAACCACCTTTTATTGGAAAGGAGCTCAGGCGCGGATCAAAGACTTTATCCGCCAATGTGACACCGGTCAATGATACAAGGCTGAGACCCTGAAGCCAGCTGGTTTACTTCAGCCATTAGCAATTCCCCAAGAGGTATGGACTGATGTCTCTATGGACTTTATCGACGGACTCCCATCTTCTAGAGGTTATACAACCCTCATAGTAGTGGTAGACAGATTGTCCAAGTATGCACACTTCGCTCCCCTACACCATCCCTATACGGTGTACACCGTGGCTCGAGAATTCTTCGACACCGTGTTCAAGCACCATGGCATGCCGACCGGCATCGTCTGTGATCGAGACCCCACTTTCACTAGTAGCTTTTGGCAGGAGATCTTCAGATTACAGGGAGTCAAGTACAAATTCTCTTCAACATACCACCCCCAGATGGATGGCCAAACTGAGGAATCGATCCCTGGAGATGTACTTACGATGTTTTTTTGGTGATCGTCCTACATAATGGACCCAATGGTTGACTTGGGCGGAGTACACCTATAATACTAGTTGGCACTCCAGCATCCAGCGGACACCCTACGAGGTAGTGTATGGGCGATCATGAGTGCATGAAAGTGCACTCTGAATAGCTTTATAACTAATTTAATTACTGGATTTTTCATTCTTAATTAGTCTCTATAGTACTATTTTTATACTTATATGTTGCTTCACAAAGTTATTTGGAATATGCAGGAAAGTGGAGCTAAAGAAGCAAAGATATGTCATATTCAACATCAAATCTGTACCTGCTCAGAACGAACCAGATAATCTTCTATAAATGGTTGGAAATCTCTTGAAGTCTAGTCTTTGGAGAATTTTACGGTTCGTGATTTTGAGTTTTCTAGAGGAAGATATGCTATTTTTTGTACGAGAGGTGCAGACAAAGCAGTTACGGAAGAAGAAGATTGATCTGATGCTCAAAGGATCGATCTCTTCCTTGGATCGATCTCCACCCAAGGAAGAGATCGATCTTCTAAGTGCATTTAATCCTGACAGAGAGCACCACTTGAAAGGATCGATCATCTCACTCGAAAGGATCGATCATTTAAGTGAATTTTTACATGACAGAGAGCACAAATTGCAATGATCGATCTTCTTTCATGGAAAGATCGATCCTTTGCGGGCATCGCCAGTAACTGATGAAAGAGATCGATCTCTTCCTTGAAAGATCGATCTGAACCTGGGCGATCTGGAAAGAACCCAGTCTACGGAGAAAGAAGATCGATCCTTTACTTAAGGCGATCGATCTTAGTCGGGGCGAACTAGGTTATGAAAATTGAGAAAAAAAAGAAAATCGATCTCTATCCTTAAGAAGATCGATCCTTTGTCGGACGACCTGCAAAACGAACGGACCAGATTTAATCCAAAGGCTGAAATAAAGTTAGGGTTTCTTACCCATATTTAAGGAAGTCGTCCAAGACATAGAAGGGGGGTCGGCCAGCACTATTGGAGGAGTTTTTGAAGGCCGGAAAGAGGGGAGAAGACCGCACGAAGATCTAGGGTTTTTCTTTCTTATCTTTCTTATGACTATCTTGGTTGTTTTTATGATGAACATGAGTGTCTAATCCCTTTGCTAAGGAACCGATGTAGCCCTAACTGAATCATTCTATGTCATTGAATTAATGTTTTAATCAATTTATATTCCTTGTTGCATTCATTATTATAACTGAGATCTTACATACCTTTATCTGGCCAATAAAAGTATTATAGATTGTTTTATGTGAGATTGGGCGAGGGTTCATTCCCTAATCTTGCAGGATCTATGAATGCATAAGTTTATGTCAAGGCCGGGTTCAAGCTAAGACAACTCTTGGTTCATAATTGTTCTTCAGAGCTTAATGGATTCTTGATTAACACTTAGTTATGGGTTCATTAGCTAAGATTAATTGAGGGTACTTGGTGAAGACCGCGATCGAACGGATCATCATACCGGAAGAACGAGCCCTTGGAATTAAATTGAGATTTTGTTGATTCAATGCATTGAATGAGGATGTTATGGTGAAATCGGAACCTTAGTATTCATCCATCATATTTCCATTGTTTTCTTATTTCGTTATTAGATCTTCTATTTTCGATACTTCATATTTCTTACTTTCCCTTCCGTATTTTCTTTCTTCTATGTTCTTTAGCGTTTCACTCTAATAATCTTTATAAATCTCTGTGGGTACGATACTCGTCTTGCTGCTATACAGATCACACCGATTCGTATACTTGCGAGATATAAAATTTATTCATCAAGTTTTTGGCGCCGTTGCCGGGGATTTGATTAGAGTTTATTAATAGTGAATGCAAGGTCGCCGATCACAGAAAGAAAAGTTGTTGCCCGTGAATGATAAAATATATCAAATTGGGAGTAAGAAAGGGATCTAACAAAGATAGCATGTCCATATTAGATCTAGGAGTTCAAGAGGAGGAGCAAGAGGAGATGGAGCTTAATAACAATGCACGTCCTTTGGAGGAGTACGCGAGCCCACTATTTCTACCTCACCTTCATGCATCGCGTTACCCGCAGAGGCTAGGAATTATGAACTTAAAAATCTACATTTTTCTATGCTTCCTGAATTTCATGGTTTACCTTCTGTAAATGCACTGACTTTTGTGAAAGATTATTATGCTGCTATTCAGACTTTTCCTCTAGGTGGCATTACTGAAGATCAACTGAGGATGCGATGTTTTCCTTATACCCTGAAGGATAAAGCTAAGTGATGGTTGATGTCATTGCCTCTTGGATCACTCACTAATTGGGATTCAATTTATAACAAGTTTGTGAGCAAATTTTATTCCCATGCCATGACTACCAACTTGAGGAGGCAAATTCCAAATTTTCAGCAAGCTGATGGAGAACCATTCCATGAAGCATGGGATAGATTTAAAATGCTTTTGACGCAATGTCCCCATCATAACTACTCTTTAGAAAATCAGATGCAATATTTTTATGATGGAATAAATCTTTCTTGTCAGACTATGGCAGATAATGCTGCAGGTGGAGCGAAGTTCAAAAAGACACCACCCTTTGCATATGAAATTTATGAGATGCTAGGATCCAACTCGCAGTAGAGAGACACAAAGAATAAGGCGAGAGGCATCTATGAGCTGAACCAGAACGACGACATGGCAAGGCAGATCGCAGCCCTCAACAAGAAGATGGACGCGATGATGTCCACACAAGCAAAACTGGTTGAGGTTTGTTCAATTTGCAATATTGTTGGTCATAGGTTTGATTCATGTCCTCCTGGTAATGAATTTCCTGAATATGTGCAAGAACAAGCTAATTTGATGAATGCTTATAACCCGAGACCTAGATTTGATCCTTATGCAAATTCTTACAATCCTGATTGGAGGGAGCATCCAAATTTTCATGGAAAAATATTGCTAATGCTAGTATGCCTTCTGCTAATCAATCTAACCCACCTGTTAAGTCGTCTTTAGAAGCGACTATGTTAGCTGTTATGTAGAAAATAGACTCGAGGATGGAACGGCAAGATTCAGCAATTGTTCAACATGAAGCAGCATTGAAGAATATGGCAGCTTCCATTGGGAAGTTGGAAGTTCAAGTAGGACAGATTGCAGATGCTGTTCGAGCCCATGTTCCAGGCAAATTTTCAAGCCAACCTGAGCAAGCCAACGCAGTTACTGTTCTTCTTTCAGGTAAGATAATTGATAATACTATTAATGCTAAAGTTACTGATGAGTGTAGTGATAAAAAAATTGATAAAGTCGAGAGGGAGGAGCGCTCGAAAATGCCACTGAAGGCCACATTTGTTTCTGAGAATGAGAAGAGAGGAATTTCAGATCCTGAGGTTCATCACATCAATCCTCCACCATATGTGCCACCAATCCTTTTCCAGGGCGCCTGAAGAAAGCCAAAATGGATAAGCCATATTCCGAAATTTATGATATTCTATCTAAGGTTAATGTGAACTTACCATTGCTTGATGTGATTAGGAAAATGCTAGCCTTTCCAAAGTTCTTCAAGGAACTAAGTATTTTTAAGCGTAACTATCAACCTCATGAAAAGGTGATGGTTTCAGAAACGGCGAGTGTGGTGCTACAAAGGAAGCTTCCACCTAAGCTTAAGGATCCAGGGAGTTTTAACATTAGTATTACTGTTGGTGATACAAAAATAGGGGAGGCAATGCTTGATTTAGGAGCCAGTGTTAATTTGATGCCTTACTCTGTTTTCTAGTCAGTTAGGTGTGGGTGAATTAAAATGATACGAGGACGAACTGAGCCATCCCAAGAAGGGACCCACGTCCTTGCTTGGGCAGGCCCACGCCAAGGAACTGGCTGCAATCCCTTTGGAGCAGGTTGAGCCAAGCCAGCCTTAGGGCCAAATCAGAGCTGAACCGGTTCCAAGCCCAAGCTCAAGCATGGGTGGACCCATGATGGACCCATGACCCATGAGGTGGCTTAGCCAAGCCGGCCTTAGCTGGTTATTTCCTTAATTGAGTCTTAATTGCTTTCCTAGTTAATTTACTAGTTTGAGTCCAGTTTGTGCTTAGCTAGTTTCTATTGAGTCCTAGTTTTGGTTGAGTCAAGTCACTTACTTACCTAGTTCATTCATGGTTATTAGGAGTCAGTTTGATTTGAATTAGTAAGAGTCTGTTTACTTGTTGTTCGAGCAAGAAGGTATTCAGGTTGGAGTAGAACTCTCTTGAGGCCTCTATAAAAGGACCTCTATAGCTTGTATCAGGGTTTTTAGGCATGGACGAATTTATGAATAGAGTTACGAGTAATCAGTAGAATATCATAGTAGTAGAGTAAACCCTAGAGTAGATGTAACTCTAATTGCCACCAAACTCCACCAGCCACCCTTCTTCCCTACCGCCGGCCTCCACTCTCCACCATCAGGCCTCCGTTCTCCGCTGCCGTCCAACTCCAAGTCCCCGGCGTCTCCCTTGGCTGCCGTTCTTCCCTCCGCAACCTCATCACCGCTGCCACGTTCTCCAAGGCTTGGATCCCCCAAGGGTAGCCAGCCAACCATTGAGGAAGCTGCGAGGTAATCCTCTTCCTCATCCGTCTCCCTCCTCCAGTCTTCAGCCTTCCTCGTCGAATACCTAGGGTGCTTCTCCTAAAACCCTAAAGGTATATCTCGACCTAGCCATAGCGAGACTAGGCAAGAGACCAGATACGAAAGCCCTAGAGAAGGTGCATCGTAACAACTTGGTATCAGAGCTCCGTTCCGTCGACTGTGCCGCCCAACGCCTTCCAGAAGCTTCTCTGATAGCAGGAAGAGTACCCGGCCAAAACCCTAGTTATACCTTGGACGGCTCAACCCCTACTCGCACCACTGTTCATCCGACCAGACCTACTCCTATACCTGGTTAAAACCCTCTTACACATCATCATCCCTTACCTCCATCATCATCCTTATAGAACCATAACCCTTACCAACCTCCACCCTATGCAGCCTACAACCCAGCTCTCCACCACCCCATTACTACCCTCCTCACACCCCACCTGCATATGAACAGCCCCTATATCAAGCCTATCACCCACCTCCATACCAGCAACCTACGCCCCCCCTATGCACCGTACAACCCTTTTCCTCCCTACCATACACCACCTCCTTATCAGGCCTTACCTTCAGCGTACAACCAATCCACCCTAGAAACACCGACTGGTCTTCGGGCATAACTAGCACTCCAAATCCTATTGGGATTAGGATTACAAATCCTACTCCAACTAGGAATCCTAGTCAAACTTGGAGTACAGCTTACCCTACAGTTGAACAATGGAAGGAAGCCGTCCAAAGTTGGATCCCTCTACCTTACCCTTCAACAGAACAGTGGGAAACAATGATCCAACGATATTCTCCTACAAATCAGTCAAGCCCTATTGGAGTTCAGATTTCCAGCCAAAATCCCATTCTAGCTACAACTTGGATTGTAGAACCTAAACCTAGCTCTACCTGGATTAGGACTCCTCATACTCCACCTACCCACGAGCTGCCCCATGACCCAAACCATGAACAACACCCGCTGCCCCCTTACCCAACCACACCACATCACAGCCCAGTCAACATCCTGCCATTATCTCCTTCCTCCTTCTCTGCATCCAAACCCTACCTTCCCATGACCAGTAACTCTCCCTACTCCTCCCCGGCAGCCCCCACCACTAATCAAGGCCACCCTCTTCCCCCCTACAAACCCACACCCCCCCGTTCTCCAGCCCTACAGCCGATTGTCATCTCTGGCAATCTACCCGAAGTCCACAAAACTGTAGCCACCGACCTTACCTCAGTTCATGCCCTCCTCGTACCATTTAACCCCCACCAAGGCCCTCCTCATTCCTACCCCGTTCCATCCCCAAATCAGCCGACTCCCAAATCCATCTCCTTCAACTCCGGCAGCAACCCCAGGGTAATCGCTGCCTACCTGCACCTAATCCTACCATAACCTCCTTCCATGGCCCATTGAAGGATATCTCAAGCCACCAAAGACAGTCCCCTAACCCTCCTGACCCTTCCCGTAGCCTTACCGAGGCCGACACCAAACCCCCTCCAGATTCGCCACCCGTACCGAACCCCCATCCTCTCATCCCCTCTTCTCCATGGGATCCAAACCTTGATGAACATCCCTCACCGGCGACCAAGTTCCCTCTCAGTTGCCAGAGCACTTCAGCCATATGATCAGATCAAATCAAATCACTATGGTTTGAACCTGATCAAACTCCGACTCCATCACCTACAATTGATCGAGTCAGATTGCAGCTTACAAGATTTGGTCAGATTCCATCCAAGCACAACCAGGATTCGTGATACGAGTCGATCCGACTCGACCAACTAGATTCGAACCCAGAAGAGGAACCAAACTGGTTCAGACTCTTTCCTAGTTTGACTTGGTCTTACCTAGTTCAAACTAGAGTATTTGATTAGGATTTATTATTATTCTTTTATTGAGTCCTAGTTGATATTTGATTGTTAGGAATTAATTAAGAGTCCCTTTGAGTTAGGAAGTTGAGTTCAGTTTGAAAGCCTTATTACTTGCTAATTAAGCAAGGGGGTTTTTTAGTTGGATTAGGACTCTGTCAAGGTCTCTATAAAAGGACCTCATTAGTTTGTATTAGGTAATGCATGAGTGATGATGATGAATAGTTGATAGAATATCATAGGAGTAGAATATCATAGGAGTAGAAGTAATGTAGATTCCACCCGAAATCCACCATAGATCCACCTTCTTCCCCGCTGGTCATCTTCTACGCAGCCAGCACCGCCTCCACCGGAATTTCTCTCTCCCCGTCACTTTCTCTCTCCGCCATGTCAGCGCCACGTCAGCATCCTTCTGCCACGTCATCACTGTTCATCGTCTTCCTCTCCCCTCTCCCGTGCCCTAGCCAAGCTTCACCGCCGGCACCGTTTCCCCCGTCTCTCCGGCCAGCCCCGTCGCCATCCAAGACCGCCATCCTCTTCCCCGAGCGCCCACGACCTCGTCCAACCCCTTCACTTCTTCCGTCGTCGTCCCCGACGCCTTCCCCGTCGTTCCCCACTTCACAGCCGCCGCCGTCTTCCACGACCCCGACCGCCATTAACCTCCCAGATTCCACCCTAAGTTCCCGAAAGACCTCCCTAAACCGTCCCCGACCTCCCTAAGCCACTCCCGAAGCCCGCCGTCGTCCCCGACGTTGATCCCCTCTAAACCCACCGCCGGCCACCTCCTAGATCTCGTTGATCTAGCCATTCTACTACGACCAATCCAACCCTTCAGATCTCATCCCCACCTCCAGGCGACCCTTCCTGCCAAGATACCGACCGCCGCCGCCGCCCCTACGCCAGCGATCCACTCCGGCGACTCTCAGCCAACGGATCCAGTCCGGTTCAGCCAGCTTGAATCAGACTCATCCCAATTTGATTTGGCTCAGCCACTTAACCCACTCCTAGCCGTTTCAGCCAAGCCACTTAGCCCAATCCGAGCCAGATTCAATTCCAAGAGCCAATCAACCAATCCAGACTTGACCCAGTCGAGTCCTACCCCAATCTGAGCCAGTTGTGACCCAGATTCGATCCAGATTCAGCCAATTGGACTCAATCAGGTCCGATCAGGCCAATTCTTATCGATTGGAGCAGTAGAGACCCGATACGAGAGGATTATGAGTAGACCGCTCGTATCAATTGGTTACACCAACCAAATCCGACCAAGCTCAGATCAGACCAGGCTAAGTCAGACTCAATTGGATGCAGCTAGAATCAATCCGACAAGATCTGATTGCAGCCAGCCAAGCTCCATCAAGCTCAGCCAAACTGAACCTGATCAAGATCCAAATAGTGCAGCAGAAGCGTGGCCCAGCCGACTTCACTTCAGACTGGACCAAAGCGAGCTTGACTCATCATCAAGCCAAGACCCTGCACATCCGACCAGGCCATGGAGATCAGATCCCGTCCTATGGTCATGGGCGACACTACTCATGGGACATGACGAGGATGAACTAGGAGAACCATTGAAGATCCCATGCTTGGAGCCACCTGAACCATCAGATCGTCCCTCGGATCCTCTGTCCTCGGCACGACTGTATCCAGCTGCCGTCTTGGGTCTACTTCTACCTTGGAAGGATTTGATTCAGGTTGACCGAGTCTTTGACCTAGGACGCTAGCACTTGAGGTGGCCCAATCGTCGATCTACAACAGCCCTCTACTTCTTGGAGTTCCAAAGGCCGCATGATCCACCTAAGTTTCAGCCTCCTCTTTCCAGACCGGCAGCATGGCCCTCTGACTCGCCGCTTCGGATACCATTAGATCCACCATGGGACCGACCAGGTTTCTCACCACCGAGTCCAAAGTTGCAGTTGCGGTCCAGCCAGGTCACCCCGGGTCGACAAGAGCAGAGTTCTCTTCCCTCAGTAAATTCAGGCCTTGAGGAAAAGGCACTCTTCGAAGGGGGAGGGGATGATACGAGGACGAACTGAGCCATCCCAAGAAGGGACCCACGTCCTTGCTTGGGCAGGCCCACGCCAAGGAACTGGCTGCAACCAGGTCCCTTTGGAGCAGGTTGAGCCAAGCCAGCCTTAGGGCCAAATCAGAGCTGAATCGGTTCCAAGCCCAAGCTCAAGCATGGGTGGACCCATGACCCATGAGGTGGCTTAGCCAAGCCGGCCTTAGCTGGTTATTTCCTTAATTGAGTCTTAATTGCTTTCCTAGTTGATTTACTTGTTTGAGTCCAGTTTGTGCTTAGCTAGTTTCTATTGAGTCCTAGTTTTGGTTGAGTCAAGTCACTTGCTTACCTAGTTCATTCCTGGTTATTAGGAGTCAGTTTGGGTTGAATTAGTAAGAGTCTGTTTACTTGCTGTTCAAGCAAGAAGGTATTCAGGTTGGAGTAGAACTCTCTTGAGGCCTCTATAAAAGGACCTCTATAGCTTGTATTAGGGTTTTTACGCATGGACGAATTTATGAATAGAGTTATGAGTAATTAGTAGAATATCATAGGAGTAGAGTAAACCCTAGGAGTAGATGTAACTCTAATTGCCACCAAACTCTTCCAGCCACCCTTCTTCCCTACCGCCGGCCTCCACTCTCCACCATCAGGCCTCCGTTCTCTGCTGCTGTCCAACTCCAAGTCCCCGGCGTCTCCCTTGGCTGCCGTGCTTCCCTCTGCAACCTCATCACCGCTGCCACGTTCTCCAAGGCTTGGATCCCCCAAGGGTAGCCGGCCAACCATTGAGGAAGCTGTGAGGTAATCCTCTTCCTCATCCGTCTCCCTCCTCCAGTCTTTAGCCTTCCTCGTTGAATACCTAGGGTGCTTTTCCTAAAACCCTAAAGGTATATCTCGACCTAGCCATAGCTTTGGCTTAGGAGGAGCCGAGACTAGGCAAGAGACCAGATACGAAAGCCTTAGAGAAGGTGCATCGTAACATAAAACCTACTACTATGTCTCTACAACTTGCAGATCATTCAATTAAGTATCCATTAGGCATTGTAGAAGACATCTTAGTACAAGTTGATAAGTTAATTATCCTTGCTGATTTTGTGATATTGGATATGGATGATGCACCGTTGAATGATAGAAATTTACCTATTTTGCTGGGTCGTCCATTTATGGCTACAGTTGAGACTATGATTAATGTGAAAGATGGAAAGCTCAGCATGACAGTTTTAGGTGAAACTGTTGAATTTAAAGTATTTGAGTCTATGCCATGTCCTTCAAACTCTTTTGATTGTTTTTCAATAGATGTTGTAGATTCATTGGTGTTCTCTAATTTCAGGTAGGAGCAAGTGAAGACTACATTGGAAGCGGATTTGACAATGGTGGAGGTCACTTGCACAGTTATAAGAGAGCAAAGGAGGTCTTCGCACCGCTTGAAGCATTACAGCCATACAAACCTGGTTGAACTTTAAGGCTTTGCAGTACGTCTTGCCTAGACGTTAAATAAAGCGCTGGGTGGGAGGCAACCCACCAAGATAACCTATTTTTAAGTTTCAAATTTTAGTTCTATGTTTTCTCTTTTGTTTTTCTTTTAGATTTTCAACCACCCTGAGGATTCTTGAGGAGATGTTTGCTTACTCTATCAGGTGGCCACTTTCTTATTTAAATTATCTTGTATCTCATTTACATGGAATTTTTGGACAGCCACCTCTTACATATGTTATTGTTTAGGATGCACACATTAAGGACAATGTTGATTTCAGGTTGGGGGGTGTCGTGCCCCGACCCGCGAAAGCCCAACCGGGCCGGACGACGCGAATCGGAACCTAACGAAACGCGGAAAAATACTGACGAGGGTTCCCTCTAACCTATTGGTCTCCCTAACAATTCATCACAAACACCCTCAATTAAAAGACATAATTAAAGAAGCCTCGAACCACAGATTACAAAACCCAAGTAAATTTAATATACATATCCTCGGAGAGGGGAAGAATCAAATACATATCCAAGGGTTTAAAAGCAGTAAAAGATCACCACCTCTCAAACTTTGCCTGGCGCCGCCCCACCGCCGACCAACTGCCCGGTAGGGGCCACCAAAGAGGAGCTCTAACGCCTGCACCTGCAAAACGCAGCCTAGGTAGGAGTGAGCATAAAACTCAGTAGGGTTCTACACTATGACACACAGAAGGAAGAGGGAAACGCAACAGTGTCGCCCTCAAGTAAGACCTAGGTGTATACAGGGGTCCCATAACCCCACCGCGTGTCCCTGAGGCCCACGATCATGGTCTTCCATCCGAGCTGGTCACATGTCAGGTCACACTCAGTAAGCAGAAACAAACACTATAGACTCACAAGCAGGACAACTTGAACACTGCTGGCGGGAAATGGCACCGTTGAGTAGGTAACTCCTCTGCTCAAGAGTCGTCAAAGTGGAACACCGGCTACACCTCAGAATCGGACTCGAGGCCGACACGACCTCTACAATCATCAAGCAACAAGTGTACCAGTCATCTAGGCCTATCATCGAACTTGACTGGACACCACAATTCAAACCGGGTCCAAACTACCCAACCCCGGCCCTAGGGCTAAATCCGAGCTTCCAGCCTCGGGACGGCGACCCACAGATCACCCACGCCCTAACCATGCAACTAATGCACAACAAAGAATGCATGCTATGATCATACACAATAAGAGGTAAGCATGCAACAGTATGATAAAGGCAACATACAAGTCCAACTGGATCGCTGCAGTGGTACTACCAACCGCTGCCAGCTAATCCGCAGCGGGTCCCGACATTACGACGGTACCATGACCATCAACCGCGGACTCCTGCAACGGGAAGCAACCCCGAAAACACTGATGAACAGTAAAAATATAATATTATATGTTTTGATTTATAATATTATTAAATCACCAAAAAAAATCCTCTACTTAGAAGCTAATTGACCCAGCCGGTTGGCCTAGGAGTAGAGGGACGGGATCAATTAGCTTCTAAGTAGAGGAAAATTATGAAATCAGTTGGGTCTGAGAGTAGATTCAAATATCTAAAACTCTTATGTTCATCATAACCCAAGAACATGCACGTACCGATTGGAAAACTCGCCGTAAACCGGCTGTTCTTCAAGAACAGCAGAAACCAGAAAATCCGAGATTAAACATGCTTAAATCCTACTAAAATCTCAACCAAAGCTTATGAAACTTACAACAGAAATTACACTAAGCAAGAGGAATGAATCCAACAACACTAAGAATAGCAAGATCTAACGGCTAGATCAAGAGAAAACCCCTAAACTAACTCAAGTAGGTAGAAACCTACCGGAAGCGCACTCCTCAGCTGATTCCCTGCGGTACGGCCACCAAGCCGGCGTCCAAGCAAGCCAAGGATCTTCCTCTCGTTGCAACGAGTCTAGCAAGCCTTCAAGCGCCCAAAAAGATGGCCGGATGAGGGAGAACGGAGGGAAAGAAGAAGACGGAAGCAAACCGGAAAAACAGGGGAAGGTTGCGGGCAATTTATAGGATCGAGTCCGATCGATCGCTCCAGGGACCGATCGATCGGACTGGCCGGGTTAAGTCGGTTCGCGTCATTATCCGGACACGTCGGCCACTGACACGGGTCCGATCGCCCACGGGCCGCCAGCTGCCCCAAAAACAGGCTTCTGCGCGCCCGAGCTTGGATCTTTCGATCCCAAGCCCGCCTAAGGTTCTAGCAAACACATAAATCAAACATAGGAACTGTGTGTGCACCACGCGGGTGTGAAACAAACCAACAAGGAGCAATTTACCAAATTGCCCTTGCGGTCCACAACGAGCCACAGGGGTAGAGGGACAGTTCCTCACATCCTAATACCCTTAAAGGAAATCTCGTCCCGAGATTCGATAAGGGTAGGGCTCAGAAACAACAAAACAGCTACACTAGAAGACAGGACAAGAGATACCTCGAGAAGAAAACAGCTGCGGAAAGTCCTGCCGCATGCGCGCCTCGCGCTCCCAAGTCATCTCCTCGGTGCCTCTGTGCCTCCATAGTACCTTGACCAAGGAAATCGTCTTGCCCCGCAAGACCTGATCCCTCCGGTCAAGTACTCGAATCGGCTGCTCGACGAACGTCGCGTCTGCCTCAAGCTCAATGTCCTTCCCCCTGATGACATGAGACGGGTCTGGGTGATACTTCCTCAGCATCGACACATGGAAAGTCGGGTGCACAGCTGACATGTGCCGAGGAAGATCCAGGCGGTAA
This sequence comes from Narthecium ossifragum, assembly GCA_963920575.1. Lineage (NCBI taxonomy): Eukaryota > Viridiplantae > Streptophyta > Magnoliopsida > Dioscoreales > Nartheciaceae > Narthecium > Narthecium ossifragum. The sequence continues at coordinate 12,858,575 of OY986974.1, read as the reverse complement.
GCTACCTCGCCGATCCTCTATAGGATCTCAAAAGGCGGGACAAACCTCGGCGCCAACTTGCCACCTCTGCCAAACCTGACGGACCATTTGTACTGCGATGCTCGCAAGAACACCCTGTCGCCGACTGCAAACTCTAACAGTCGTCGCCTCTGATCTACATAAGTTTTCTGCCGGCTATGAGCCGTCAGAAGTCTCTGCCAAATCTGCACTAGCCTCTCTGACGACCGCCTGACGAGGTCTGGACCGGTGAAGTGAAGCCTCTCCAACCTCTGTCCAGCACACAGGGGAACGACATGGCCTACCGTACAACGCCTCGAAAGGTGCTACTCCAAGATTTGACTGGTAGCTGTTGTTGTAGGCCAACTCCACCAAGGGAACGTGCTCCTCCCAGCTGCCTCTGGCGTCGAGGACACATGCTCTCAGCATGTCCTCTAAGATCTGGATCGTCCACTCTGACTGCCCGTCTGTCTGCGGATGGAACACCGTATTGAAAGTCAGGAGTGTGCCAACTGCCTGGTGTAAGCCTCGCCAGAACCTGCTGGTGAACCTGGGGTCACGATCTGACACGATAGAAACTGGAACTCCGTGTAGTCTGACCACCTCTCTGACGTACAAACTGCCCAACCTGTCTGTCGAGTCTGTCGTCCGCATAGGCAGGAAGTGCGCCGATTTGGTCAATCGATCAACGATGACCCAAATCGCATCATTCCCCCTAGGAGATATTGGTAGCCCGGTCACGAAGTTTTGACCTTCTGACAGGTAAGGCAGCGCGATACGAACTCCGTCACTGCCCTCTTCATCCCGCACCACCAGAACTGCCGCCGCATGTCATACATCTTGGTGCCCCCGGGATGAACTGCAAAACGAGAGTGGTGGAACTCTCGTAGGACATCGTCTCGTAGGACTGGATATGCTGGAACTGCTACTCTGCCTCTGAACCGTAGCTGTCCATCTGGCGATACTGTCCAGTCCACGTCTGCGCCCTCCATGCCTGCCGATGTGCGCTACTCCTCGAGCTCTGCATCACTGCGCTGTGCCTCTAACACTCTGGCTAGAACCGCTGGCATACTCTGCATTGTGTAGAGAAAGCTGTTGGATCCCTGATCCTCAAACTCGAGCCCCAACTGGCCCGCTGTCTCTAGAGCCTGCCACTGCCGCGCTGACAACCCTGCAACTGTTGCTCTGGTGTCTCTCACCTGTCTGCTCAGCGCGTCTGCACGACGTTTGCCTTATCAGGATGGTAATGCAACGCAAAGTCGTAGTCCTCCAGTAGCTCCATCCAGCGTCACTGCCTCAGGTTGAGGTCATGTTGGGTGAAAACGTACCTCAAACTCTTATGGTCCGAGAAGACAGAGAGCTTCTCGCCATATATAGGTAATGCCGCCAGGTCTTCAGGGCGAAGACCACCGCTGTTAGCTCCAAGTCGTGAGTCGAGTAGTTCCTCTCATGGTTCTTCAGCTGACGAGAACCATAGGAAACTACGTGGCCCTCTTGCATGAGGACACACCTCAAACCCTCACCGTTGGCGTCGCAGTAGACACTGTAACCGACCCCTCGCTCGGGGACGATCCGCACCGGCGCACTTGTCAACCTCGTGCTCAGCTCCACGAAGGCTCGCTCACAAGCATCATCCCACACGAACGGGACGGTTTTCTGTGTCAGTCTGTGGTCAACGGTCCGGCAACTCTGGAGAAGTCCCGCACGAACCGTCTGTAGTAACCCGCCAGGCCCAGGAAACTGCGGACCTCGAACACTGTCCTCGGTCTCTGCCACTGTACCACTGCCTCGACCTTGGCCGGGTCAACTGAGATCCCTGCTGCCGACACCACGTGTCCAAGGAATCCCACCTGTGCAAGCCAAAACTCACACTTGTACAGGCCATACCGAGTCTGAAAAGCCGCCTTGGCATAAAGTCGATGCTCCCGAAGTAGCTGCAACACTGTCGCCAAGTGTCGCTCATGCTCCGCCTCTGACCGGGAGTAGATCAGAATGTCGTCGACGGACACCACCACAAACTCATCTAGGAAAGGCCAGAAGATCCTCTGCATGAGATCCATGAACGCTGTTGGTGCGTTCGTCAGCCCAAACGGCATCACCACGAACTCGTACAGGCCGTACCGAGTCTGAAAAGCCGTCTTCGGGATGTCGCAATCCTGAACCCTCAACTGGTGGTAGCCGGTACGGAGGTCGATCTTCGAGAACACTGAAGATCCTCGCAGTTGGTCAAACAAGTCGTCGATCCTCGGTATCGGATACTTGTTCTTCACCGTCACCCTGTTGAGTCGCCTGTAGTCTATGCAAAGTCGAAGGGTACCATCCTTCTTCTTTGTGAACAACACTGGCGCCCCCCAGGGAGACATGCCGGGACGGATGAAACCTCTGCTAGTCAGCTCGTCTAGCTAGGTACTCAACTCACTCTGCTCTGCTGGTGCCATCCTGAAAGCTGGGAGAGAGATCGGTGCGGTGCCTGGTACTAGGTCGATCTCAAAATCGACCTCTCTGGACGGTGGAAGCCCCGGCAACACCTCGAGAAACACGTCGGTGTAGTCGCACACGATCCTGGGAAAACTGCTTTGCTACACTCCCTCAGAACCGAACAGGGACAGGCTAGCCAACAAGGCTGAGAGCTCGCTGCCACGCCTCCCCACACCACAAGCAAAGGAATCGGCTGAGAACCGTCCCCCAACAGCACAAACTGTGTCCCGTCGGGTGTCCAAGCGACCACCCTCCGGCGACCACAATTGATGATAGCTCGGTATGCTGCTAACCAGTCCATACCGAGTATCACATCAATGCCCGTCATGTCTAGCACCCGCAGGTTAGACAGACACGGAGGCCTCCAACCTCCAAAGAACAAGATCGGCAGACCCGGTCTACCCTGACGGGCGCCGATCGGTAAGTCTACTGACTATGCCACCTCTAACCAACTCATGTCTAATCCTAGCGATGCCACACACATGCTAGCAACATAGGAATGAGATGCCCCAGAGTCTATCAGCACATCTACTAAAGAACTAGAAAGCTGAAAGATACATCTGAGCATGGATGGCTCTGTCGCTGCCTGCTGGAACTGCTGGTAATGCTGTGGTGGCTGGTAAAGCTGCACGGTGTCTGGCTGCTCACGCTCCGGGAGAGCAAACACACATGCCCCCGCTGGCCGCCTCCAACTCTGGAGCGGCTCGGTCCAGCCCCTGGTCCGCGCCCACCACTGCTCCCCTGCCAAGCACCGGACCCCCCGCCTCTACTGCCCTGTGGCATAGCGCCATGCGCTCCGCGGATGGGGTAGTCCCTACGGAAGTGTCCCGGCTGCCCGCACTAGAAACAAGTGGCTGACGCGCCACCAGGGCACTGACCCTGGCCTCCCCTTGACGGAGCCTGCCTAGACGGCCCGGCCGTCTGGAGAAACTGGCCTGCCGGACTCGGCAACTGCAGCTGGAATTGCTGCGGGCGCTGCGACGACTGCTGAAAGCGTCGCTGACGCTGCTGGTGCCCTCTGCCGAATCCCCCTCTGAACTGGGGTCTCTGCGGTGTGCTGGTAGAGGATACCGGTGGAACTGCTCGGTACCTCTCGTCCTGCAACTGCGCCTCCACTACTAAGGCGCAATTTAGAACTACTGCGTGCGTCTGGAAACGGTGGGAACATGATGTCCGATCGAAGCCCCCACTCGAACTGCTGTGCCCTGGCTACTGGATCTGCTGCTACTGCCCCCGCAAAACGGACCAAGTGCGCGTAAACCGGGTGGCATAGTGCTGCACAGAGCGAGTACCCTGCTGAAGGGACTGGTACTCGCAGGACAGAGCGTCACGTGTACTCTCCGGAAGTACGCGTCCAAGAACCACGTTCTAAACTCCTCCCACGTCAGCTCCTCTCCGCCACTGCTGTGTTGGGCGGTGCACCACCAGTCAAGAGTGTCTCCATTGAACTGGAACGCCGCGAGGGTGACCCGGATCCGGTCATCCTCGACGAAGAGAGCGTCGAGAACGCGCGTGACTCCTCGGAGCCAGCCGTCTGCCGTGGTCGGATCTCCAGTCTCACCGCTGAACCTACGCGGGTTCAGCCGCTGAAAATCCATCATGACCGCCGCCGCCGGAGCGAGACCCCCCTCCTCGGCGAGAAGGGTCTCCTCCTGTGCGACCAAAACCGTCGCTGGTGATGGCCCAGTCCGTCGAGCTCGTACCGCCCTAGCGGGAACCTCCCTGCTCTGTCGGGCGGGCCGACCGGGTCGTGCCCCACCCCGACCGATAACCCAAGGCCAGTCTCGAACTCCAGCCATCTGCGCGATCACCAACGACAAATGAGCTTTCACTCGTCAGAAAAAGACAACAAGCAATACAAACAGAAAGCGGAAAAACACAACACATCAAAAGGAGCATGCACGGATGTTCTAGACATAGAACTATCTCATTTCACGCTCAATCTCAACCGAATCCTGATCCTAACCCTGGGATCAACAACCTATGCTCTGATACCAAGCTGTCGCGCCTCGACCCGCGAAAGCCCAACCGGGCCGGGCGACGCGAACCGGGACCTAACGAAACGCAAAAAATATTGGCGAGGGTTCCCTCTAACCTATTGGTCTCCCTAACAATTCATCACAAACACCCTCAATTTAAAAGACATAATTAAAGAAGCCTCGAACCACAGATTACAAAACCCAAGTAAATTTAATATACATATCCTCGGAGAGGGGAAGATTCAAATACAACATTAAACACTCCTGTAGGAGACTGACTAACATAGGGTATAAAGCCGTAAAAGATCACCACCTCTCAGACTCCGCCTGGCGCCGCCGCACCGCCAACCAACTGCCCGGTAGGGGCCACCGAAGAGGAGCTAAAGCTCAGTAGGGTTCTACACTACGACACACAGAAGGAAGAGGGAAACACAACAGTGTCGCCCTCAAGACCTGGGTGTATACAGGGGTCCCATAACCCCACCGCGTGTCCCTGAGGCCCACGATCATGGTCTTCCAGCCGAGCTGGTCACGTGTCTGGTCACACTCAGTAGTAGGAAACAACACTGCTGACTCACAAGCAGAAACCCGACACTGCAGGCGGGAAATGGCACCGCTAAGTAGGCAACTCCTCTACTCAAGAGTCAACACAATGGAATACCAGCTACACCTCAACATCCGACTCGAGGCCGACACGACCTCTACAATCATCAAGCAACAGGTGTACCAGTCATTTACGCCTATCACCAAGTTTGACTGGACACCACAATTCGAATCGGGTCCAAACTACCCAACCCCGGTCCTAGGGCTAAATCCGAGCTTCCAGCCTCGGACGGCGACCCACAGATCACCCACGCCCTAACCATGCAACTAATACACAACAGAGAATGCATGCTATGATCATACACAAAATAAGAGATAAGCATGCAACAGTATGATAAGGGTAGCATACAAGTCCAACTGGATCGCTGCAACGGTACCACCAACCGCTGCCAGCCAATCCGCAGCGAGTCCCGGCATTACGACGGTACCACGACCGTCAACTGCGGACTCCTACAACGGGAAGCAACCCCGAAAACGCGGATGAACAGTAAAATATAATATTATATGTTCAGCACATATAATATTATTAAAACCAACAAGATCCTCTAATTAGAAGCTAATTGACCCCGTTGATCCGATGTCCAAACTACGTCGGATTCGAGATCCAATTTAGACATCAGTAGATCAACATGCTGGGATCAACATATCCAAAATCGGGAAACATCTAACGGTTTAATTAATGGAAAAACACTAATCAAAACCGCTAATCAAACTAACTTACCATTACTTACTGCAACGCAGTCCACCCGTACGAAATTCATAACAAATCGTAGGAAAATCAGAAAATTATGAAATCTATTGGTTCTGAGAGTAGATTCAAATATCTACAACTCTCATGTTCATTATAACCCAAGAACATACACGTACCGATCGAAAAACTCACCGTAAACCGGCTGTTCTTCAAGAACAGCAGAAACTGGAAAATCCGAGATTAAACATGCTTAAATCCTACTAAAATCTCAACCAAAGCTTATGAAACTTATAACAGAAATTATACTAAGCAAGAGGAATCCAACAACACAAAGAACAGCAAGATCTAACGGCTAGATAAAGAGAAAACCCCTAAACTAACTCAAGTAGGTAGAAACCTACCGAAATCGCACTCCTCAGCTGATTCCCCACGGTACGGCCACCAAGCCGGCGTCCAAGCAAGCCAAGGATCTTCCTCTCGTTACCACGAGTCCAGCAAGCCTTCAAGAGCCCAAAAAGATGGCCGGAGGAGGGATAACAGAGGGAAAGAAGAAGACGGGAGCAAACCGGAAAAACAGGGGAAGGTCGCGGGCTATTTATAGGCTCGAGTCCGATCGATCGCTCCAGGGACCCATCGATCGGACTGGCAGGGTTAAGTCGGTTCGCGTCCTTATCCGAACACGTCGGCCACCGACACGGGTGAGAGCGATCAATCGCCCACGGGCCGCCAGCTGCCCCAAAAACAGGCTTCTGTGCGCCCGAGCTTGGATCTTTCGATCCAAAGCCCGCCTAGGGTTCTAGCAAACACATAAATCAAACATAGGAGCTGTGTGTGCACCTCGCGGGTGTGAAACAAACCAACAATGAGCAATTTACCAAATTGCGCTTGCGGTCCACAACGAGCCACAGGGGTAGAGGGACAGGTCCTCACATGGGCGATCTGGAAGGAACCCAATCTACAGAGAAAGAAGATCGATCCTTTACTTAAGGCGATCGATCTTAGTCGGGGCGAACCAGGTTATGAAAATTGAGAAAAAAAAAAAGAAAATCGATCTTTATCCTTAAGAAGATCGATCCCTTGTCGGACGAGCTGAAAACGAACGGACCAGATTTAATCCAAAGGCTGAAATAAAGTTAGGGTTTCTTACCCATATTTAAGTCGTCCAAGACATAGAAGGGGGGTCGGCCAACACTATTGGAGGAGTTTTTGAAGGCCGGAAAGAGGGGAGAAGACCGCACGAAGATCTAGGGTTTTTCTTTCTTATCTTTATTATGAATATCTTGGTTGTTTTTATGATGAACATGAGTGGCTAATCCCTTTGCTAAGGAACCGATGTGCCCTAACTGAATCATTCTATGTTATTGAATTAATGTTTTAATCAATTTATATTCCTTGTTGCATTCATTATTATAACTGAGATCTTAGATACCTTTATCTGGCCAATAAAAGTATTATAGATTGTTTTATGTGAGATTGGGCGAGGGTTCATTCCCTAATCTTGCAGGATCTATGAATGCATGAGTTTATGTCAAGGTCGGGTTCAAGCTAAGACAACTCTTGGTTCATAATTGTTCTTCAGACCTTAATGGATTCTTGATTAACAGTTAGTTATGGGTTCATTAGTTAGGGTTAATTAAGGGTACTTGGTGAAGACCGCGATCGAACGGATCATCATACAGGAAGAACGAGCCCTTGGAATTAAATTGAGATTTTGTTGATTCAATACATAGAATGAGGATGTTATGGTGAAATTGGAACCTTAGTATTCATCCATCATATTTCCATTGTTTTCTTATTTCGTTATTAGATCTTCTATTTTCGATACTTCATATTTCTTACTTTCCCTTCCGTATTTTCTTTCTTCTATGTTCTTTAGTGTTTAACACTCTAATAATCTTTACAAATCTCTGTGGGTACGATACTCGTTTTGCTGCTATACAGATCACACCGATTCGTATACTTGCGAGATATAAAATTTATTTATCATGTGACATCCATTGTCCCTCCTCTCCTACGTACCTGGGACCGCCAAATCAGCAGTTGTAGATCACTTCCTAGTTGAAAGGGATCAAGTGATAGCAGATGTTAAGTCAAGGTTAGCAGCTGCCCAGAACAGGATGAAGCAGTATGATCGAGGACATCGCGACGTCAAGTTCTAGGTCAGAGAGATGGTCTACGACCTAAGTCCGTGGTCAAGCGTCAATCTCAGAAGCCTGTTGCAAAGTTTTACGGGCCATATGAGGTACTGGAATACATAGGAGCTGTTGCTTACTGCCTCCAGCTTGCATCAGATTCTAAGGTACACCCAGTCTTCCATGTATCATCACTCTTGAAGAAGCATGTGGGAGTTGAGGTACCCGTTGTCACCAAGATTCCTGATCCCTCAAAAGATCAGCCCAAGCTGTATCCCCAGGCTATTATCTGTTCGTGGATAAAACGTCGATCTCGCGGGGACGAGATTTCTATTTTATTTCCGAGCAAATCATATTTTAATTTCATTTCAGGAAATTGCAGGCACCATACCCCTGGATTTGTCGATCGCCAAGTCGGCAGATCCATCATTTACATCCCCGTAGGGAACACCTCCGATTCTAGATCCAATAAAAATAAACATTTTATAATAAAAGAAAACGATAAAAAGAATGCATCACGTGAGGCCTTAAACCACCTTCATTGCCATGCACGCCGTTCTTGCCGCCGGGGCTTCAAATCCGTTGGGCTTGGGAGCGTTGTCGTGCAAGTGTTTGAGAACGCCGTCCAACAAGATCCGACCTCTGTTTGTCGTGGGAGGAGCGGCAACTGGGTTTGATGAAGCCGGCTTGGAGATGAGAAGCCTAGTAACGGCTAGAACAGGGGAGCGCTGGTTGGAACGGAGGACGTACGGCGAGCGGCTGGAGCTTCCGTCGCGGGGACGGCCTTGGGAAGATGATGGCGGGCGTCCCTCTTCAGAATGGGTTGACGTTCCTGCGCCGCGGGATCACCAGGGAGACGAAGAAGCACCGGCTGGAACAGAGAACAAAAACAGGGGAAGCTTGTCTTCGAAGCCACTGGTGACGAGAGAGAGAGACCTGTGTCCGATCTCCGTGAACGTCGAGGAATCAGGCGGGAGCAACTTTGCTGGATATCTAGGCCGCGGGGCGAGCAGGAGAGAGTGGAGCTTGAGCCGCGGGATCGACGAGCCTCTTACAGCGTCGACCCAGAGACGCGAGCGTTTCGATGGGTTCCGGTTGCGTTGGCCGGATCTACGTCGTCCGGTGGTGCACAACGTTGGAGCTTCACCAGAACCTCTTCGTCTTCAAGCCTCCGAGCAATCTTTCTCCGATGTGAATGCCTTGGCAAGAACTCGGTGTCTTCCTCCGGCCTTCCACCGTCTTCTTCAACCAACCTTCAGCCAAGCTTCAACGCGATCTTCCACCAGCCTTCAGCCCGTTCAAACCAGCTCAGACCAGCCTCTTCTTCAACCCCATACTCCTCTATTTATAGGCACAAGAGGCGTATGCCTTTGTATGGAATGGGATCATGGATCCCTTAATCAAAGGGTGCTGATTGCCCTTAAGAATGCTCATCCTTTCATATAAGGATAGCATGAGCTAGCCATGTAATCGGTGATGCTGATTTTATTTTCTTTTTATATGGTATGGATGGGGTGATGCTGATCTTATATATATTTTTATACGGTATGGACCAAACATGCAGCCCAATTGGAAATTTACTGATTTTTTGTGCCTTGGCATTTTTCTTTTGAAATTTGAAAGTGATGTTCGAATTTTCAATTTTATCATGACTTGAACATTTTTCATGTCCATTATCATTTAAATATTTGTCCAAATTTAATAAATCATATGTGAATATTTTCTCCCGTACAGAATATTTATCCGAATTCTGAATATTTACCGGGATTTTACCAAAATATCCTCAGTGGTCATATATGTCGGACCAAAATATTTTTTGAGGGTGGAATGGTTAGTTTTCAGACAATTATACCCTGAGGGTGTGAATTGACCCAGATACCCCTGGGGGCTAAAGGTTTCAGTAAAATTACTAGAATACCCCCGCGCCCATATGGCTTATTTAGGGTGCCGTCAAAGCCATGCAAGGTTGTTGTAGAATGTAATGGGAAGTCCAGGCCTGTATTTTGGCCCAAATTCCCAATACGCCCTTGGGCGGGTGAAATTACCCAAATGCCCCTGGATGTCAACGAAGTTAGGACAAGCATTTATCGGACATTTCAAATATGTTTTAAACTTGCTTGAGTCTATCTGATGTTATTTTGGCTCAAACAAACCGTGGGTACTGCGACCTTTTGGTCTAGCCAAAATTGATGTCAACATATGCCCCCTCGAGGCCTGCGCGTGAAATTTGTAACTCGAACGCGTAGGACTCGAAAATACCCATGCCATGTATACCTGCATGAGCAGAGCATATTTGCATGTTGTTCTTCTTCTTCTTCTTTTTATTTGAGACCTCGAGGCCTGCGCGTGAAATTTGTAACTTGAACGTGCAGGACTCGAAAATACCCATGCTGTTACGACCGGTCTACTCGTGATCCTCTCGTAATGGGCCTCTACTGCTCCAATCGATCAGAATCGGCCTGATCGGACTTGATTTGAGTCTAATGGGCTGATTTGGCTAGCTAGATCGGATCTGGCTTGAGCTGGATCGGATCTGGTTGAGCCTGATTGGATGGGACTTGACTGGGTCAAGTCTGAGTTGATTTGGATCAAGCTGACCAAGTGGATTGGGCTGGATCCGGATTAAGTGGCTGAGCCAATTTGGCCAAAGCTGCCTGGGAAGATCCAACGGCTGAGGAGTCGCCGGAGTGGATCGCTGGCGTAGGGCGGCGGCGGTGGTCGGAATACTTCCAGGAAGGGTCGCCTGGAGGTGGGGAAGAGATCTACCGGCTCGGATCGGTGAGGTAGGTGGCGGATCGGCCGGATCTGGGAGATGGACTGCGGGGGTTTGGGTTCACCGGCGTCGGGGACGACGGGGAGGCTTCTACGGGGCTTTGGGACGTCGTAGAAGACCGGGATCTGGCCTAGGGAGGTCGGCGGCGTACTTTGGAGGTAAGATATGGGTCGGACGCGGCTTGCCGGTGATGGGGACGGAGATCGGGTTCGCCGAGGACGGCGCCGAAGGCGATGCAAGACGGCGGGAAAAGGATGGCCGAAGTCGTGGGAGGTAGGGGAAGTGGATGGACGTCTTGGATGGCAGCGGGGGTGGCCGGAGAGGGACGGAACGGCGGACGGCGGTGAGGCTAGGGTTTGTCCACGGGAAAGAGATGAGGAAGAACAATGAACAGTAAGGGGGTGACGTGGCGCTGACGTGGCGGCGACGTGGAGGAGAGAGAAAGTGGCATGGAGAAGGAAGATGAAGGCGATGCCGGCTGCGGAGAAGATGACTGACGAGGAAGAAGGTGGATCTATGGTGGATATCTGGTGGAATCTACTTTACTTCTACTCCTATGATAGAAACTCCTAAGATATTCTATCAACTATTCTTTATCATTTATCTCATGCATAACCTAATACAAACTAATGAGGTCCTTTTATAGAGACCTTGACATAGTCCTAATCCAACTAAAAAACCCCCTTGCTTAATTAGCAAGTAATAAGGTTTCAAACTCAACTCAACTTCCTAACTCAAATATCAACTAGAACTCAATTAAATATAAAAGACTAATGATAAATAATAATTAAATACTCTAGTTTGAACTAAGGAAGACCAAGTCAAACTAGGAAAGAGTCTGAACCAGTTGGGTTCCTCTTCTGGGTTCGGATCCAGTTGGTCGAGTCGGATCGACTCGTATCACATGCCATGTATACCTGCATGAGCAGAGCATATTTGCATGTTGTTCTTCTTCCTTTTTTTTATTTCAGAAGACGAGCAGACACACCCCTCTTTTTTTTTTTTATTGGCTATGCATGTAGAATATATACATGGCCAAGCATTCCCACAAAGGAAGGATTTCTTTCATCCAACTATGTGACCCCATGTATATAGCCCTAGGGTTTATGCATATATGTTATTTGTTTATTATTATTATTATTATTATTTTCAAGGGCTTTTGCAGTAGAGAAACCTCGGCTTTTGACGGAGGAATACTGGATCCCACCCTTTCCTCAAGATTTTGCAGCGGAAGAGTTTTGAAGTAGGTAGAGGGGGAACTTCAAGCTTTGGCAGGTTCCCTTCTTCCTCCAATTTTATTCTCTGCAACTGCTTTCTTTCCGTTTTCTCTTTGCATGTATGTCTCTATCTTCTTTTTTCCTTTTTGTTTGGCTCTTGTCCCTGTTCAACGCCACGTATGGGTTTCATCTTCTTTTGAATCCTTGTTGGCCTTTGTTTGGCCTTGTTTGGTCTTTGAAAGATGGCCGGGCATGGCGGCTCCACCATCGGCGTGTTCTTTTCCTTGACTTTTGGAAGTCCAACGCCGAAGCCATTGGTTCTTTGTCGTGGTAGCCATTGGCGTTGACTCAGACTGGCATGGTGCCCTTCTTTTGCAACGCCATGGGTGCTGAAGCGGTGCAGGGTAGGAGTAGGTCCGGCACAGCGGGAGCAGCCAACCTGGCGTGATGGGTTCATGGCGAGCGGCATGCTTGCGGGAGTCACGGGCTGAAAGAAGGGAAGCCGGCGCCGCCGTGCTAAAAGGTGTCCAACCAGGATCTGGTGGCGGAAGCTAGGAGCAGAGCGTGCGGCCTGATGTCGAGCTCGCGGAGGAGTCTTTGACGGAGCGGACAAAGATGAAACAGAGCTATGTTGGCCTTCGTCGGGGGAGGAGATAGATGTCCGACGGAGGCCCGGACTTGGTCGGAGGTGGAAAACAGGTTGCATTGATGGCGGCCATCGTCGTCGTGGGGTTCTATCCTTGAGGGATCAACGGGCGGCGAGACATGCCCTGTTTCTACTCTTACCCGTCTCCTTTCTCTGCTTCTTTGCGTTTCGTTTGTTTGTTTATTTTTTCTTTCTTTCTTTCTTTTCTTCTGTGTGTTGATATATGCTGATGTTTTATTTTCCTCTCCTCCTCTTCAGCAAAATGTCAAGCTCATCTTCAAAAGACGTTGAAGCGCATACCCCTTTGAGGCAGTTGGCTCGATCGAAAATATTCATCGTCAAGAGCGAGAGCGAGGAGTCGTATACCAAACCTTGTGACGTCGCTGAAGGAAGGATTGAGCAGCGGGATGTTTTTCAGGACACTGAATGGCCCCGTTTTGCTGCCGTGTTGCTTTCACCAATAGCGACCGGTCCGACGCCAATGCCGCTTTCATGTCTCGCCAATCGACTTATCTCTGAAGGACTGGATTGGGCGAACTACAAGCACTGACTTTATGAACCTTCTGCTGGATACATTGGATGGGGTCTACGAATTTCCGCAAGTCGGGGATCTATGGTGCGGTTTTTTGTTCACTGGGTCGGTACTCCATTGATGAGCAACTCTTTCGCAGCTTGGTGGAAAGGTGGAACCCAGAGACGAATACATTCGTGTTTCAGCATGGAGAGATGACGGTGTCTCTCTCGGACATGTTTCATCTTGACGGCTTTTCTATTATCATAGACATGTATGACGAGTACCTTCCTGATGAAGAGAGCGTACCGACCAGTGGAAAAGGCAATGCAAACATGCCTCTTTATCCTTCTGCAGCATACCATCTCCTGAAGATATGGGAAGAATTGGCTGAAGGTCGAGACAAGGTCTCTTTTAGAGAATGGGTGCAACACTTTTACAAGGGTGAGGGCTTCAGTCCACGCACGGCTTTCGATGACAAAGTGTACACGACAGGTTTTCTTTCTATTTGGATATGTTACTTTGTTGTTCCAAATTCAGAACCTTGCATTCGCCCGGGGGTCTTTGTTCCAGCTAGTTTGATGGCTATGGGACGAGCGTATTCATTGGCCCCAGCGGCATTGTGTTCCCTGTACAGGGGTTTGAGAGTAATGAGTTTACATCCCGCCGGACCTGGCTTTGCGAGCACGAGTTGGGCTATTCATCTGCTGATGGGTTGGGCCTACCGATATCTCCGAGGGGTCTACCTGGGCAGCATAAGTCCACTATGGGAGCTTCCAGATATCGAATGCGGGAAGGCCAGCATGCCGGATTTGAAACACCTGATGTTTCGTATTCCCAGAAGTTTCTCTGCTTTGGATGCCAGAAGCCGACTCGACATCAAGGGGAATTTCTTTCTTAGGCCGTTTTTGTGGGGAGTACAGGACGCAGAGTGGCATGTTGTGAAGGGTTTTAATTCTCGCAAGGCTGAGCGCTTTGCTATCTCTATACGTTGAGGAATGCTCCCCTTGAGGCTGGTTTCTGCAACTTCGGTGATGTATTATGAGCCTTACAACCCTCACCACGCCGCACGACAGTTTGGACTTGACCAAGGTGTCCCCAAAGTGGGCCTGCGACATCCTTTGGAGGAGCGTCCTCATGGGGTCATACTTGCGCATTGGGATCATCTGATGCGGATAGATGCCGGAAAAAAGTTCCTGATTCCCCCCGATGACCGGGTTGGGAGACTTTCCCATTCTTGGACGATGTGGTGGGTGGAGCAGACACGTGGCTTTTTTACTGAAACGGTGCCGATGTTACGCCGTGGGGATCTTTATAGCTTGTTGTCACTTGAGGAGAGGCAGGCCCTTTCCTATCGCAGTGTTATTATTTCTGACTACTGGGAATCCATACGTGCTGCAAATGCCGAGGAAACATCCAACAGGATCGATGCTCTCGAAAAATCTAAGCGGACCTTCTGGGCCGTTTTCGGGAAAGATCTGAGGCAAAGCGAAACATTTTTTCTAACTTGAAGAAGACAGCAACCATCCGAGAGTTACCATCTTTTTCAATTCTTCTCTTTCTTCTTCTATATTTTTTTTGTTTGATCCTTGTCTCCTTATTTCCGCTGCCAGCATATGCTCTCCTTGATGGAGTTGTACCCATATCTGCCATTGGTGGAACTTGCTACAAACCTGCTGAGCATGTTCTCTCTTTTTTTTTTATATGCCGCACATGTAGCCCTCCTCTTCTTTCTCTGTCTTTTAACAAAAAAAAACAAATTGCCGGGTATGTTCTGTTCATGGATTCATCGAGCAACCCATGGTGTTAGCTGATGATTTTTGTTGCCAAGCATTGGGATGTTGCTGTCTTCATATATTCGTTTGCACACTCTTCTTCTCCTTCGCTGTGTTGAGCATACATTCTCTCTTGATTCCCTCTTTTTCTTTATATGCTCTGTTCTGGGTTCGTCGAGCAGCCATAGTGCTTGTAAAACAAAAATTTTGCCAAGCATTGGCGGTGTCGTCGATATTGATCCGCCAACTAACTGTGATGTTACTGACTTTATATATTGACTTGCATGCTCTTCTTCTTCTCTGTTGTGCCAAGCATACACTCTTTTGTTTCTTTTTTTTTTCTCTGTTCATGAGTTCACCGAGCAACCCATGGTGCTTGCATTTTTTTTTTTGCCAAGCAATAGTGGTTTTGTTCGATCTTAATCTGCCAAATAACTGTAATGTTGCTGACTTTACATACTTGCTTGCATGCATGCTCTTCTTCTCCTTCGTCATGCTCTGCTTATGGGTTCGCTGATAGGTATGTGTAAGAACGGTGGAGAGGAACAACAGGAGACGGCAGTGGGAAGAAGGATAAGAGGGAGGAAAGAAACAGAGGTGGGGAAGTCACTCGTTGCACCCCATTTCCTTCTTAGTTTAATTCCTTTTTTTTTCATCTTCTTGCATTCCGTTTGGGTTTCCTTGATCTCGTATCTTTGCTTTCTATTGATCTCAGAGTGCCGCCAGCAAGCTTTCCTCCCAAGAGAAACCTGCTCACTCTCGTCAAGCAGTCAGGAAGCGGAAGGCCTCCCATCCCAGCGCTAATCCTTCTCCAGGCCAGCCGGCGCGAAGGGTCTTGAACCCGAGTAATGGTTCTTCCTTGGACCAGCCGGCTTCTTTGAGGGAGCAACTGGTCATCGCTCTTCCAGCCAGAGGGCTATCTAAAGGTGCCACGAGAAAACGGCGCAAGGTTGATATCGCCCAGGGGGTTCACGGTCCTCCAGTGGATCTTGCTTCGGCGGAGGTGATAGGTGCTCTCGAAGGTATTCCCCCTGTCAAGACTGCCGCAAGAATACTCCAATTTGAAGACGTGGCAGGAGATTTCGATGGAGAGATTGTTGCTGCCGATGATAAGATGGTGTATGATTCTCCTCAAATACTTGCTTCCAGGGAAACTATTGTTGAGGCTGAGGAAGAACTGGTGACCCCAACTGGTGATGTGCCTGGGCACGAAGATGGTGCTGCTAAAGAGACAGCTCCTCGGGATGTTGCCTTTGAAGAAGCGGTGACTGATGATGTTGTTGTTGAAGAAACGGCAGTCCCCATGGGCTTCAAAGCGTCCGGCGCGTATCCCATGCATGGTTTCGTAGGTTCTGTTCTTGAATCTGAAGACGTTTTTATTGAAGAAGCAACAAATGAAGATATTGCTCCTTGCGGTGACACAATACTTGGCGCGTCCCATGTGGTGATCCCTGGGGAGACTGTGGCTACCCCCGTTCTTGATGAAGTCATGACTGCTTTGGACGGCGTGGGTGTTGATGCTTCTTCCGTGCCAGCTGTTTCGCCCAAACTTGCTACTTTGGATGAGCAGGTCGTCAATTTCTACGCGGAGCTTGAAAAGCGACTGGTGTCACTTTATCTACCCGACCCGGCCGTGTCTCAAGACTTTAAGGGGCTAGAGCAACGCATCAATCGCCTGCTTGCGGCATTGCCTAGTCATGAGTTCGGCTCATCTTCTCTAAGAAATGTCTTGCAATTACTTCTGTCACAAATAAATTCATGCGATACGGAACTTCGCCAGGAAAAGGATTTATTACAGGTACATGACGCCAATGCATCCATATATCTTGAGAAAGCTGAGGCAGCCAAGTCCGAGAGAGTGATCGTCACAGGAAATCTCCTACGTGCTCTTGAACGACAGCGACTTCAGGGGGAACTGGTGGGCGGTCTCAGAGTTCAATTGCAAGTAGAAGAGCATGCCCTGAAGCATATGACGGAGGAGAGTACCGCTCTTGAGGAGAAGAAAGCCACTTTGACATCTACCATTGAAGGGATGGAGCGGAAGCACCAGGAGGTGTTGACTTCTCGAGACATTAACCTGGCGATGAGCAAGGCGTACGAAC
Organism: Narthecium ossifragum; assembly: GCA_963920575.1. Classification (NCBI taxonomy): domain Eukaryota; kingdom Viridiplantae; phylum Streptophyta; class Magnoliopsida; order Dioscoreales; family Nartheciaceae; genus Narthecium; species Narthecium ossifragum. The sequence goes on along the minus strand of OY986974.1, from coordinate 12,841,671 downwards.
TTCAGGCCAAATTAGCTAGAATTTATGATGCTTTAAACCCATGGAGATCCCAGAATCCCTAATTGCATTTATTTGCTTCTTCTCTTATTAGTATCAATGTCGGATGTGCCAAACTTGTACTTTTGACCAAAATTTGTGCATGATTCATGCTTATGAGTTGGATTTATGGTATATATCAGGGAATTCCTGAAACCCACATTTTCTGATTTCATTTTTTTGGAATGTGATTGCAAGAGACAAGAATGTTTCCTTGTCATTTTTCTTGGAATGTGATCAAGCGTTTGCCCATATATATGTGCAAGCACCTTCCTAAGCTATTCACACGTAGACAAGGATGCATGCTTGCCTTGTGCCCATGCATGTGTAGATGGACCTCATGCTCTACGTGTAAAAAAAAAAACCATAAGATGTGCTTACCTACCTACATAGGCATAGGCATTTCTTATGTTCATGCAAGCCACCCGTACCATGTATGTGTGTGATGCTCTCCATTTTTTCTTTTTTCTTTCTTCTCTCTTCTTTTTTTTTGAGAAGGAAAATTTGAGTATAAAATTTATTTATGCAAAGTCTATACTCATACATGGGTGGGAAACTTGCAAAATGCGGAGTACTTTATTCAGGCTATCAGTTTAGGCTCTTGAAGCTCGGAGCGTACATTTTTAGGAATAATATCGCTTGAGAAACTTGCCATTCACCGGAGGTGGGGTATATTCACCATCCGGGGAAATAATTTTATAAGCTCCATTGGTATAGACCTCTTGAACTATGAAAGGCCCTTCCCATTTAGGATCAAATTTCCCTTGGGTTCTTCTGGCGGCGACCATGGGTCGGACCACGGCGAGAACAAGGTCTCCGACTTTAAACGAGCGGCGCTTCACTTTCTTGTCGAAGGCTCTAGAAACTCTGGCTTGGTACATTTCTAGATTTTGCTGGGCCTCCATGCTCGTTGAGCCTTAATTTTGCAGCCTGGTCTTCCGTCAAGCCTTCATGTAGAGCGACTCTGAGGGAAGGTACCTGGATTTCGAGGGGAAGGACTGCTTCCCCCCCCCAAAGACAAGCGAATAAGGGGTTGCCCCCGTCGGAGTCTTCATTGTGGTACGGTATGCCCAGAGATTCTCCAGCAGCTTCTCGTGCCATTCCCTCTTGTCTTTATGAACTACTTTCTTCAGGAGTTTGCAGAGGACCTTGTTAAATGCCTCTGCCTGTCCGTTGGTTGCGGCGTTATATGCCGATGAGAAACGGTGCTTAATTTTGTACTTGGCGCACAATCCCTCTACGTTTATGTTTTTGAAGGGTGTGCCGTTGTCTGAGATAATTTTTGCAGGGATCCCAAATCGGTAGATATTGTGCGTCTTGATGAACTGTACTACCGTCTCCCCCCTCGTATTTTTTGAAGGAACAGCTTCCGCCCATTTGGAGAAGTAGTCGGTCGCCGCTAGGATATATGAGTGGCCTCTCGACGAAGATGGCTGGATGGGGCCTACGATGTCTAAATCCCATGCTTCAAAAGGCCAGGAGACGCTCGTAGGATGAAGTGGCTCCGGGGGTTGGTGTATGAAGTCTGCGTGAATTTGGCAGACATGACATTTTCTAACATACTCGATGGAGTCGCGCACCTTCGAAGGCCAGTAGTATCCCAAAATGCTTTTAGCTGCTGATACAATTTTGGACCAGACTGATGTGCTCCGCAGATGCCCGAGTGGACTTCTTGGAGGGCTGACGCCGCTTCGTCATTAGAAAGGCATCGGAGTAAGAGTCCGTCGTACGACCTCCGGTATAATGCGTCATTGACACAAGTGTATTTCGTCACCCTTCTTCTTAGCCTCAACCTTTCTTGGGGATTGGTAGGGAGTATCCCGCACATGAGATAATCGAGGAAGGGGCCTCTCCAGTCAGCTGTTTGTATCTCTGATGTGGAGACGACATTGACGAAAGTTGGTATATATCTGTTTGGAACTTCTTCAAGTAGGGGAGTGAGGACTCACCTCTCCTCAACCCTTACTTCTAATGTTCCTGAGGGCGAGAGGACCATGGCTGCGGCTAGACCGGCCAGCGCATCCGCCTTTTGGTTTTGGGATCGTGGGACGTGTTGAATCTTCAACTCCTTGAAGCAATCGATGAGTCCCTTGGCCCTGATAAAATACGGAATTAATTCTTCTTTCTTGACTGCATAAGTGCCGAGGATTTGATTTATGATGAGTTGAGAGTCTCCGTAAGCGTTGAACGGGTCCATTCCCATTTCCAGCGCTATCTCTAATTCGATAACGAGGGTTTCGTACTCTGCCATGTTGTTGGATGACGCTGAAGTTAGTGCGAAGGAATACGGGATCAGGGCTTGCGTCAGAGTGACAAAAATTATTCCTGCCCCCGCTCCTGAATGTCTGCATGCTCCGTCAAAGTACATTTCCCAAGGAGGTTGAATGTCGGTGATGAATACTTCTTCATCTGGTAAATCATCTTCTACAGTCGCATTGCTTGGCACCGGATGAGCGGCGAGAAAGTCCGCCAGGGCAAGCCCTTTGACAGCCTTTCGTAGGTTATGTCGAACTAAGATAGTAGCATCGCCCATTTTGCGAGCCGTCCGGAAAGGACTAACTTTTTTAGAATATATCGCAAATGATCAGTTTTGGAGATGAGCTGTATGGGATGCTCCAAGAGATAATGACGAAGCTTCTGAGCGGCGAACACTAATGACAAGCATACTTTCTCCATCTCTGAATAATTATGCTCGGCCCCAACCAAGGTTCGGCAAAGATAGTAGAGGGCTCTCTCCTTGCCTTCATCATCGTGTTGCGCAAGCAAAGCTCCCAGCGATCCGGGCAGAGCTGTCGTATACAGGATCAAGGGCTTTCCTTTGACAGGGGAGGCTAGAACCGGCGGGTTGATGAGATACTCTTTTATGCTTTGAAAAGTGTTCTGGCAAGATTTATCCCATTCGAACGGCGCTTCTTTCTTCATGAGATGAGAAAATGGTTTGCAACGACCAGCCAAATTGGAGATAAACCTTCGTATGTAGGCAAGTCATCCTTGTAGGCTCTTGAGCTCGTGAAGGTTGCGAGGCGGACGCAACAACAAGATTGCTTTAGCTTTAGCAGGGTCGACTTCGATTCCTTGTTTGCGAACCATGAACCCGAGAAGCTTGCCGGACGTGACACCGAACGCGCACTTCATTGGGTTCATCTTTAGGTTGTACCGCCTTAGCCTTTCGAAAACTTTGGTGAGGTGTTTGAAGTGATTTTGCCTATGCTTTGTCTTCACCACTAAGTCATCGACATAGCACTCCACGATGTCGTGAAGAAGGTCGTTGAAGATGACTGTCATGGCTCTTTGATAAGTGGCACCGGCGTTCTTCAACCCGAACGGCATCACTGTATAACAGAATATGCCCTTCGGTGTGCGAAAAGCGGTAAGTTCTTCGTCTTCGGGAGCCATTTTTATCTGGTTGTACCCCGAGTACCCGTCCATAAAGGACAAAACCTCATGACCGGTCGTAGCATCGACCATGAGTTCCGTAATGGGTAGCGGAAAGTCATCTTTTGGGCAGGCTTTATTTAGATCCCTGAAATCTATGCAGATTCTCAATTGACCATTCTTCTTCTTCACAGGAACGATGTTTGCGAGCCACTTGGGATACTGCACCTCCCGGATGAAACCTGCGTTGATAAGTTTGTCTACCTCAGTGATGATTTTTGGAATCAACTCGGGTTGAAAGCGTCTCTGAGACTGCTTAATGGGACGGACGTCTTCCTCTGTGGCGAGACGATGGACAGCTACATTAACATCCAAACCTGGCATCTCCTTGTAGCTCCAAGTGAACACGTCTCGATTTTGCCGAAGAAAGAGAATGAATTGATTCTTTTCGTCCGGCGTCATATGAGAGCTGATGAATGTTGGACGAGGATCATCTTCTGCCCCCAGGTTGATTTCTTCTATGTCGTCTACAGTTGCTTGACCACCGTCTTCGAGCTGTGGCGGCGCTCCTTGGAGATCGACGACATCTATGGAAGTGGCGCATACTTGAAACTCTTATCCAAGCCCTGTTCTGCCAAAGGTTAAGTCTTCGCCGTAACGAATGGCCTCTTTTTGCGATTCCGTCAGGAGATCTTCAAAGGGTTGTTTCTTGCCTCGACCTCCGCACAAATCTTCTCCGGAATTGATGTCATATCCCATGCGATCCATCATATGCAGTGACTTTTGATCGTAAAACAGTATGGGCAACCTTGTATTTGTCACTTGTGTATCCGCCGTGATCGGGGAAGCTTGTATGAACTTGGCAGGTTGTCCGTACTTCATGTTCCCTTCATCGCCGCCTATTTCTTCATTCACCTGGGCTTTCCCTTTGTTTGGGGGCGGCTTGACGTAGGAAGGCAGGAGTCTTGGGAGAGGCACTGGGAAATTTTGAGGAAAGGATTTAGAAAGCTTCTCTTCAACAACTGTGAATATTGGATCTCCGGGCTTCCTTTGACTGCTTGGAACATAGCGATATGTCTTCTTCCCTTGTGGAGGCTTCTTCCCTTGCTGAACTTCCATGGTGAACCTTTCCGTGAAGCCCATATCCGTAGTAGGTGTGGGGTCACGTTTCTTCAGCTTTAACGGCGGTTCTAGATAGAACTTGGCATCGGCGAAGAATGCTTCCCCTGGTGTGAATGGCTTCATGTCGGCGAACACCCTCTTGACGTCGCCTTCAGGAGTCTGATACTTGAAACACTGATGGAGTGTTGAAGGAACAACCTTGTATTCATGGAGCCAAGGCCTCCCTAACAGTGCATTATAAGAGGTTCGAGCGTCGATAACATAGAAAACGACGCTAGTAGCCACGTCTTGAAATTTTAGTGCTAGATGTATAGAACCTAGCACATGCTGTCCAGCTTGGTTGAAGCCTTGGACTATTATATTACTTGATGTCAAGTCATCGATATCATATCCTCAGTCACGAAGTGTCTTGAGTGGCAGAAGATTAATTGCCGACCCGCAGTCTAACATTACCCGTGACGTAGGAACGTTATCGATATCACCGGTCATTAATAACGGCCTATTATGGGGTTTTGCCCCGAGTAATAGGTCGTCATCGAAAAATTCTATGTTTAAACTTTCGACTACATGGGCGTTAGTTTGGGGGACTTCTGCCCGGTAGTCGTCAGGGAAAGATAATGCAGTTATAAGAGACCTACGAAAATCATGTGAGAGACACAAGGCATCGTACACACTAAGCAATGCAGGTATTTTCTTTAAATGAGAAACGACATTGTACTTGACAGACTCATTTGAGTTTACATCATGCATTGCTTGTTGCGGTTCTTGGTTCCTTCCTCTCGGACGTGGAGGTTGGGAATCTGGAAGTCGGAGCCCGGAGCGGGTGACGACCTCGTGGACCTCGGCCTTCTCTTCTTCTGGGAAGCAGAGGGACTCATCATCATCTTCCAAAACTCCTATGGTGAAGCAAGAGTAATCTTCGGTGTCCCAAGGGACATTACTTTGCGACACATGTGGCTTCCTAGCTCGGAAATCCGTGGAGACTTGATGAATGAACCCTTCTATCTCTTCACGATTCATCACCTTTGTCAAGATCTTATACTTCGGAGATCTGTGCCGCTTCGGCCTTGGTTGCCAATCTCGGGGAAGCGGAGGTCTTGGAGGGTTATATCTGGTGGCCTTAATCCTTTGGTTGAAGGCTTGTTTCTTCTTCTGTCTCTTGCTGAAGTAGGTTTTCCCGAAGAGATCATAACTTGGCTCCATGTCGGACCAGGACTCTTCATCATCCGAGTCAGGGGGGGAACAATTCTCCCAAGGTAGACCCAGAGCTTCCCTCGACGGACATCTGGACAGGAGCTACGCATTTCTCCGGGAGAGAAATAGACATATATCTATTCTCAACGTCACTGGGAAAAACTGTTTGAGGGATGCGCGCCATTTCCCTATGAGCAAATGTCGAGGGTGTGTACTCTTCATGTAAGGATCCAGCCCCGCCCACAGTCGTGATCATGTGCGTCGACTCTGTCCTTTTCTCTTTTTGCAGCTTCTTTAGGAGCCCGGCGTCCATGACTCCTTCATCGATCAGCTTTTGGATCTTGTCTTTGAGGACGAAGCAGTCTTGGAGGGTGTGTCCCAGTATCCTATGGTAGTGGCAATACTTGGGTTCGTCTACCTTATTTGCTTCTTCAGGGCGTCGTGGCTCCGGGAGCTCTAGAAGACCGATATCCAGCAAGCCCTTGAAGATGTCAGAGACCTCTTCCCGGGGAAAGGAGTACTCCTTTTCTATCCTCTCTTTAAGAGTCTTTATCCACCGTTGTGTCGGTTCAGATGAGCCATCCCTGGGCCGAAATTGTTCTCTGAGAACGTAATTCTCCTTTGGTTTAGGCGCATGTGTTGTGGAGGTTTGCAGCACTGCCTTCCCCTTTGGTGGAGCTCTATCTTTCTTGGCACGATCTAGGACCCCATCTGTTGTATGAGTTTTTCTGGCTATATGGTGCAGGTAATTTTCAATGTCTGTGGCTTTAGAGGCCAATTCCTCGAAGGAGAGCGGACGAACGCCTTGCAAGTAGAGTGCCATCTCCGGACACAAGTTGTTCATACACATCTGAACAGCTTCTGCTTCTGTGATGGGCTGTGGGCAGTGGATGCTTAAGTTCCTCCATCTGTTGATGAAGTCCGCAGCTTTCTCATGTGGACTCTGTTCGGTTTGGGTGAGCTCTATAATCCCCACGCTTCTTTGGGTACTATAGAACCTTTGAAGAAATGCCTCCAGCATTTGTTCCCATGAGGCGATGGATCCCGGAGGCAGCTTGCTGTACCAAGTAAACGCCGGCCCAGAAAGGGTCTGGACGAACTGACGTAGTAACAACGCACCGTTATGAGCCGTGTCCTGGCAGGCTGCTAGGAAATGAGCAATGTGCTCATGCGGAGATCCACTCCCGCTAAACTTGGCGAATTGAGGCTGCCGATAGTTTGCTGGGTATGGGACCAAGTCTATATCGGCAGGGTATGGCTTCATGTATCCCGGCCTCATGGCATACTGGTTTTGCATGTGGAAGGCCTTCACGCTCTCGGCGACTAATTTTTGTACAGTGTCAAGGGGTACCATATTGGGTGACACATTCGCATGAGAATTATTTTCAGCATGTGAATTATTTTCAGGAGGCACTTGAGCTCGGAGGCTGGCTATCTCGGCATCCTTAAGTTGTAGCGCGTTCCTCAATTGCTCCAACTCTTCTTCGACCGTGGTAGCAAAGACTTGGTAGCGCTCAGGTGAAGGGGATCTGCTTGTAGGCGACTCGTTCACCGGGGATTCAGGGAGAGTAGGAAATTGGTGTTCATATGATGCCTCGGAAGCCACGTCTTTACTGCCAAGGGAGCGGGTGACGCTTCTAGTCCATGGACGGTTTGGCAAATTGACGATGACGCATTTTTGAGGTTCTTCGACGGCGGTTTTCTTCCTTCGTCTTTTTGGCGGAACACTTGAAGACGTATTGGAGGAAGTGGATATCTCGTCGTCTTGAACTCCAATGGGCATTGCTGCCATGATATCAAATTCGTTCTCTTGAATGAATTCTTCTGTGTCTTGACTTATCCCTGATGAAACCTCGGATGAGGTGGTCTTGAGTGATACCCCATAGTAAGGACGGTTTGAACCGCCGGCATGGAACGGAGGATGATGCGCAGCCACCTTTGACTTCGTATTCTTCCTCTTTCCTACGGGCTTCTCTGCCTTGATAGGGACATGGGAGAACTGTGGTTGGTCATAGCTTCCTTCAGGCTGGAGACTGTCGTCATTGAAGTGAAGGGTGTTGGCGTCACTTTTATCAGAGTTCGCTTCATCCTGAAGACTCTGCAGCTCCTGAGTGATGTAGTATGTGTAAGCTACTCGCATATCTTTGATGTAACTCTGACGAGTCGGGTGTTTGGGCTCCGCATTCCTCCGTTGGCGTTCATACTCCGCTCAGAGTAACTGAACATAGCAGTACCGAACGTGGATCGACGCTTCATCATTTCTTGTTGCGTGGAGGCCAATCCAGGGTTTGTCGGGGTACACCTCGTAATGGGCTTCGTAGTCAACCTTAGGGGCTACCTGCGTCTTCGCAACAGATGGATAGATCATTTTGTCTTTCGGATCTTCGGCACATGGTGCGGAGATCGTCTGGATTGCAGCAGCTTCCTTGGCCACCATGGGTCTTCTCTTGGAAGTAACGAGGGTAAAGCCGTCGTTATCGGTTGAAACGGGTTCGACGCGAATGACTGCCCCCGGCTGCCCCTGCGGAACAAACGTCTTTGATTGTCTGGCTGCCACTGTGAGCGGCTTGCTAGTTGGAACTTTGGCATTCTCGGCTTGATGGGTGCGAGATCCGGCTGAGGAGCCCCCGACACCTGGGTGATTTTGGGGAGTCTTCAACTTCATTTGGTGGCTCGAACCATTTAACGGCCCCGACATCTTTGGTTTGACGTCTTCAGTTGCTCCTGGGTAAACACGAGATCCATTTGCGACCATCTTGCTTTTGCCAGATCCAACTGAGGGAGCTTCATCATTATGCTTCCTTTGATGAGCCCGGAACCCGTCTTGGCGAGTCACCATCTTCTCATGAGGTCCCACGATAGTCTTTGCTTGTGCATCGGAGGTAGCTGCTCCTCCTGAAGTGGTGAAGGATACTTTTGATGGCGTTGTCGGCATCGGAAGGCCGTCGTTTCCAATCGGGATGTCAAACGAGAGGTCGCCAAAGTGAATAGTGACAAACGCTTCCAAAGTCGCCTGCGCCATATCCTTCATTTAGGAAGTTAGACTTGTCAAGATGTAAAAGTATATATGTATTTTTTTTTTATTTTGATGATTTGTTTTTCCATCATCATCATTTTTTTTTCTTTTTTTTTTTGGATCTAGAGATGGGAGGTAAGGTGTGGTCCCACCGGGCGTGCCAGATTTTGTTCGTGGATAAAGCGTCGATCTCGCGGGGACGAGATTTCTATTTTATTTCCGAGCAAATCATATTTTAATTTCATTTCAGGAAATTGCAGGCACCACACCCCTGGATTTGCCGATCGCCATGTTGGCAGATCCATCATTTACATCCCCGTAGGGAACACCTCCGATTCTAGATCCAATAAAAATAAACCTTTTATAATAAAAGAAAAAGATAAAAAGAATGCATCACGTGAGGCCTTAGACCACCTTCATTGCCATGCACGGCTTCGAATCCGTTGGGCTTGGGAGCATTGTCGTGCAAGTGTTTGAGAACGCCGTCCAACAAGATCCGACCTCTGTTTGTCGTGGGAGGAGCGGCAACTGGTTTGATGAAGCCGGCTTGGAGATGAGAAGAAGCCTAGTAACGGCTAGAACAGGGGAGTGCTGGTTGGAACGGAGGACGTACGGCGAGCGGCTGGAGCTTCCGTCGAGGGGACGGCCTTGGGAAAATGATGGCTAGCGTCCCTCTTCAGAATGGGTTGACGTTCCTGCGCCGCGGGATCACCAGGGAGACGAAGAAGCACCGGCTGGAACAGAGAATAAAAACAGGCGAAGCTTGTCTTCGAAGCCGCTGGTGACAAGAGAGAGAGACCTGCGTCCGATCTCCGTGAACGTTGAGGAATCAGGCGGGAGCAACTTTGCTGGATATCTAGGCCGCGGGGCGAGCAGGAGAGTGGAGCTTGAGCCGCGGGATCGACGAGCCTCTTACAGCGTCGACCCAGAGACGCGAGCGTCTCAATGGGTTCCGGCTGCGTTGGCCGGATCTACGTCGTCCGGTGGTGCACAACGTTGGAGCTTCACCAGAACCTCTTTGTCTTCAAGCCTCCGAGCAATCTTTCTCCGATGTGAACGCCTTGGCAAGAACTCGGCGTCTTCCTCCGGCCTTCCACCGTCTTCTTCAACCAACCTTCAGCCAAGCTTCAACGCGATCTTCCACCAGCCTTCAGCCCGTTCAAACCAGCTCAGACCAGCCTCTTCTTCAACCCCATACTCCTCTATTTATAGGCACAAGAGGCGTATGTCTTTGTATGGAATGGGATCATGGATCCCTTAATCAAAGGGTGCTGATTGCCCTTAAGAATGCTCATCCTTTCATATAAGGATAGCATGAGCTAGCCATGTAATCGGTGATGCTGATTTTTTTTTCTTTTTATATGGTATGGATGGGTGATGCTGATCTTATATATATTTTTATATGGTATGGACCAAACATGCAGCCCAATTGGAAATTTACTGATTTTTTGTGCCTTGGCGGATTTTTCTTTTGAAATTCGAAAGTGATGTTCGAATTTTCAATTTTATCATGACTTGAACATTTTTCATGTCCATTATCATTTAAATATTTGTCCAGATTTAATAAATCATCTGTGAATATTTTCTCCCGTACAGAATATTTATCCAAATTCTGAATATTTATCGGGATTTTATCAAAATATCCTCAGTGGTCATATATGTCGGACCAAAATATTTTTTGAGGGTGGAATGGTTAGTTTTCAGACAATTATACCCTGAGGGTGTGAATTGACCCAGATACCCCTGGGGGCTAAAGGTTTAAGTAAAATTACTAGAATACCCCTGCGTCCATATGGCTTATTTAGGGTGTCGTCAAAGCCATGCAAGGTTGTTATAGAATGTAATGGGAAGTCCAGGCCTGTATTTTGGCCCACATTCCGGAAGTCGTCAATCTCCCGGTTCACCACTACCCCTCATTATAGGGCTAACATACTCAAGGATATGTACCAGGTATAAAGCAGTAAAGAGAAACTGCATAAGCGAAGCCCCGCGGGCAAAAACCATTGAAAACACCTCCCTGTCACACAAAGGATCGATCATCCCCCCCCGTGATGGAAAGGTTCAGTCCCTGTCAAGCCACAAGGGATCGATCTTCCCTCCAGGAAGATCGATCAGCAAGCCAAAGGTTCGATCCTCCCTCCGGGAAGATCGATCACTTTCGTGACCAAGGACCTCGTCCATGCCGCCTAGCAAAAGATCGATCTTCTTCCACTAAAAGAAGATCATGCAGGGGCCATGCATGACGCCCCAAGAATGATGAAGGATCGATCCTGTTGGGTTCTCCGGCAACCGACCGGCGAGAAATACCTTTGGAAAACTCCACCAAATCCCACAAAACCTTGGGGTCTGGTAGTACGAAGAACCACGAATCCAAAACCAGTAGTTATACTAAAAACCAATGAGCATGTAAAACTCAAATCAAACATAAATATGCTCAAACTCACCAAAAACCGAAAAAACAGTAGGTAGGATCCCTACCTCAACTAGAGCAACTTCAATCCCAGTTGCCAAGCCAAAGATCGCCCTCAATCTCTTCCAAATCCAGCCAGATCTGAGCTCAGGAACGATGGATTTCAAAAGAAGTTCAAGAAGAGGTTTGCGTCCGTTTTATAGACGGACGAACCACCTTATGAATGATCGATCATTTCCTCAAGATATGATCGATCACCCGTGACGAATCGCCTCACTTCCTGACACTAAATGATCGATCCTTCCAATGAGGAATGATCGATCATCACTAAATGATCGATCCTTCCAGCAAGGAATGATCGATCCTTTAAATGATCGATCCTTCTTGCAAGGAATGATTGATCCTTTAAATGATCGATCCTTCTTGCAAGGAATGATTGATCATTTAGGTGCAGAAAGCTAGACTTGGGCTAGAACACAAGCCCAAGCTCGGATGTTTCGATCCCGGGTCCACCTAACCGTTCTAAACAAATATTATCACAAACACGTTTAGTGTGTGCACACGCGGGTGTGAAACAAACCGACAAGGTGCAATTTACCAAATTTCTCTTACGGCTCAAGAAACAATGTGATCTACTGAATCGCGCGCTCGACGCGAAACAAGCAAACGAGCCACGGGCCCGACCCAGCCGGTCAACCCAGGAGTAGAGGGACAGTTTCTCACATTAATTGAGTCCTAGTTTTGGTTGAGTTAAGTTACTTGCTAACTTACTTGAATCTTGGTTATTAAGAGTTAGTTTTGAGTTGAATTAGGAAGAGTTTGTTTACTTGCTGTTTAAGCAAGAAGGTATTCAGGTTGGAGTAGATTTCTGTTGAGGCCTCTATAAAAGGACCTCTATAGTTTGTACTTAGGGGTAGGACGAATTTAATAAAGTTAGTATTTAGTAGAGTTTTACCCTAGGAGTAGAATAAAGTAATTGCCATCAATTCCACCTGCAACCTGCACCTCTCTTCCTCTATAGCCCCCTGATCCTTCTCAACCAGCCGACCACCACCATCACCGGCCTCCGCCACCATCAATCACCGTCCAAGCCATCCTTCACCAACGTCCTCCTTGGCCACTGCCTCCCATCCGCCACCTCCATTGGTAGCTCTTGTCGGGGCGTTTGCTAGAGGTTGGGAACCTCTAGGTGTCCATCGCCCACGTGTGGTACGCGTTGGGGGTTCGACGGCTTTCTCGGTTGCGTCGGTTAGTCGCTCATCAAGTTGTGTTTCCTTTTCCGTGGGAGGGTGTCGTGAGTACACCTGACGGCGTTGTTTTGCTCTCGTTGGAGGTCGTAGGTTGGCGATCCTTCTGGTTGTCGAGAGCCGGGACCTGTTCATCAGCTTGTGGTGAATCCCTTCCTTTGCTTTCTAGGATGCTCGGGTGAGCGGTTTTCCCTCATGTCGTTCTTTTGGTTGTGTAGTTGTCATAACTGAGGAACTTTCTGCTTGTCGCTTTCACGGGACACCGAGTTCGAGGTCGAGGTTCCTATGAACGATTTCAGCGCTGTGAGTTTGCATGCATAGGCTTTAGGAAGCTAGTCAGTGTTGCAGCGACGAGTACATGTCCGCTACAGTGCGTTGATGACTTGTTAGCAGTTGAGAGATTCACAAATCACTTCAGAGTCAGACATTCGCGTCGACTACACCAACTGAGATTTCAGGATTGCGACTTCCCGAATGCAGATTTCCGGACCATGTCATATCCTGATCAGTTTGTAGTGGCGTTCGTCGACATCATCATGTCAACTCACGTGTCGAGGAGGAGCATGAGCTACATTTGGGGTTCATATCGCAGCTACTGAGGGAGCATCCGCGTTATTTGACTCCCAGCATGAGGTTTTGACCTTCAGAAGCAGGATTCGACGGACGGATTGTGTCAGCGGTAGGCAGATTAGTTGATCTAGCTCAGCCCGAGGCAGATATGCAACGGTAGAGGTCGAAGATGGTATTCGAGATTTAGCAAAGGCGTCTCCAGGACCGTGGGACCATTGACCAGAGTGATCAGGAGGCCAGATCTCCTTGCCTTAAAGTCACTACGTCAGTGCCTTTAAGGGTGATAAGCCATCAGTAGCTACTAGAGAAGTCAGAGCAGATTCAGTGGATTTGTCATCTCATTTGAGACAGATAGTCAGTTGGATCCGGTTTCGAGGATCGGATTACAGATGACTTCCCCTTTGGTGTTTGCAGCATCCTAGCTGTCCCGGCTAGAGTGATAGAGACCCAGGGAAGACATCCGGGGCTCATGGAGATCCGTGCTGCGGTTGGTACCGAGCACGTGCTTGTGGGTTGGACAGCGTCAGCAGACGACAGGGTGTGCCTCGGTAGCAGTGTTGCGGATCCAGCAGACCCATTACAAGCCCTTCCAGTGTCAGAGTGGGAGTGGGAGCACACCATGGCAGACGTCATCCCCAGATTGCAGGAGGTAGCTAGTAGGAGTACGTCCATTTGCTGGAGTTCGCCTACTTCAGCGATCATCAATCTTGACTGATGTGGTGCCATTCAAGGTGTAGCATTGCAGTTCGAGCCATTCTTTCGATTGTTCAACAGAGGTTGTTGAGGCATCACCCACCATTCCAGACATCATTAGACAGTCCTTAGAGAGATTAGCACATATCAGACAGAGACTCCTGATAGTGCAGAACAGATGAGAGGGTTGGCAGCGAACAGAGGGTGGATGAGGTGGGGGCCGAGGCAGCCCTACTTCGATAGTCTGCACCAGAGTCCTGATGGCGTGGAGCGACGACAACACCGAGCCTACAGAGATTCCTGACGGCATCAGCAGACAGTTGATTGTGCTCCAGAGGCCGAGAAGCAGTTTCAGAGTTGACAGAGGACATCATATGTGATGCTCACTTTTTCCTTGATGCTATTCATCCTAGAGGCATGAGGGAATATTATGGAGTTCGTCATCAGCTTAGTTGGCACCAGATGCAGAGTTCTTTCCTCATTACCTTACTTGTCAGAAGGTGGAGGCAGAGTGTTCACAGACAGCAGGGTCGTTGCAGGCTTCTAGTGTCAGGATCGACATCATGGTATGAAAGCCTTCACTACCAGCATATAGAGGATGCCGAGAAGACTTCACATGATTTGGGTCGTTATTGCCCGATTGGCCAGATCAGCACATATACTATATCTGAGGAGTACAGATGCCGCATAGCAGTCCACATGTCATAAAGGTGATCAGATTGCGTGATAGTTCAACTCTCATCATTTCAGATCGTGATTCCAGATTCACAGACAGACTCTAGTACAGTTCTCAGGAGCCCATGGCCATTTTGTTGACTGTTAGCATAGTATCTCGCGGCAGGGATAGACAGACGGTCAGAGAGGACCATTCTGATCTCGGGTGATGTGCTTAGAGCATGTATTGATAATACAGATATCAGACGACGAGATCACATCCCATGGTGGGGTTAGCCTTGTATAGCAGTTGACAGCTCAGCACCGGCGTTGCACCGTTTGAGGCAGAGTACGACATCACATGCCGTCTTTCTATATGTTGGATAGGCCTTGTAGAGGCTTGATCACCCAAAATTTTTGAGAGATCAGCTTAGATCAGGTCAGAGTTGATAGAAGACTTTTTGTACATGTCAGAGGTGATAGGCAGTTGGTGACATGGCGTTCTTGCAGATGATACGACGCAAAGATCCAGTCAGTTTTGGCAGGAGTGTCGCCGAGGAGACGTCATTCAGTTTCGTCTGGCGTCATCAGACGCGATGATTCGAGCTTGGGCCAGATACATTGCACAAGAGGGTAGTCAGTTCAGATGATTGGTAGGAGAGGCTAGTCTCGAGAGACAGGACGGTTCCGTAAAAGTTAGCCCTTTGAGGTGCAAAGGTGTTGTAGGGGTAACTTGGGAGCGCTACAGGCGCATGCACAGTTTGTCCCAAGTGGTTCTCACCCCGATGTGTTTCTCTGTCTTGTGTGGCCGTTGCGGGCGTTGATGCCCAGTGCCTTGTGTCGTTGCTCGGGTTGCGAGCTTGCTAACCCTTCTTGTCTTCTGCAGGTGTGCTTTTTTTTTGTTGTTGTTTTCGGCCCTACCCTTACCAAATTTCGGGATGAAATTCCTTTCAGGGTGAGAGGTTGTGAGGACCCGTTCCTCCAACCTGGTTCGACCGTGTTAGGTCGAGGGTTTGGTTTGGCTCGGTTGGGCTTGGTCTGCGATCGGTTGATCGCATCGCTGCTTTTGGACTCCAAGGGCAATTTGGTAAATTGCATCTTGACAGTCGGTTTCACACCCACGTAGTGCACACACAGCCTTGGATTGATGCATGTGATTGATTAGATCCTTATAGGCGTTCCCGATCGGAAGATCGGAACTCGGGAAAGATCGAGACGAACGGCTGAGATTAAATCTCAACTTTAGTATAAAACCCCCTTTCCTTTTCTCTCTCTACCTTTTCTTTCTTTCCCGCACGACAACTTTCCCCTTCACCACAGGCGCCGGCCGCCGCTACTCTCCGAACTGCCCCTCACCTCTCTCGAGTTCCCCAGCCTCCTCTACCCTCAGATCCGACTGTCTCTCCTCCTTCCCTTTCTCCAGAGCTCGCCGAAGGCCATCTTCTCCGCCGGTTGACGAGCTCCACTGGCCACCTCGCGTCGCCTCTCCGCCGCCGCCAAACTCTAGCGCCTGGAACAACGTCGGGGACGAAGACCAAGCCGGATCTCCTCTCCCCCGAGCTCTCACGTAGGGTTTCCTACCTGAATTCTTTGATTCAGCCCTAGGATGTGATTGTGGGTTGTTTCCTTCATTGTTTGAATGCAAATTTAGTTGCTGGCTTTAGATTCATTGATTTCGGATTTGATTGAGAGGGTTTTGATTGGATTTTTTTGTGGATGTCTTCCTCCTTCCTTGCTTCCCTGAGCTTGGATTTCATCTAACCTAGGTCTAATCATGTGTTGATGGGATTTAATTGGATTTAATCATGTGTTCTTCCCGGATTTGTATTCAGCCCCTGGATCTATGCATCCAGCCAGCTTCTTCTCGAAGCTTGTGCCATTTCGTGAGTAATCTCACAAAACCTTCAACATGAAGGTTGTAGATCTTCGAATCGACTTTCAATTGCCACTGATTTAATAATTTTTGGATTTTCCTATGATTTATGATGAATTGTTCCCTGATCTGCGACGAAACTGAGTCTTTGATAAAAATTGGGTTTTTGGCTGAGAATCAGGTTTTCTTTGATCTATTTGCTTCGATCTTTCCATGGTAGATATCATGTGTGTAAGTTATAGAGATTTTTTGAAGGATTTATGCCAAGATTTATGCATGTGTAGCCCTAGGTTCTCTCTATGCAATGTTATCGTTTCCAGTAATTAATCTACGAAGCATGCTTTACTTGTATACATATGTATTATAAATGTGTAGCAGAGTTTACTAGTATTGAATTAGAGGTTCTGGCTTCGATCCGAGGTTTTTACTAGATTTCCTCCCTCCGTTTGAATTGGTTTTCGGATTTGTGATTTCTAATAAGCTTCATGTTTATTTATGCTAATGTCCTTAGCAACATCTAGGTCTTGCTTGCCAATCCGCGTAGGCTTTTGGGTATTCGAATCCTTGTTTTTGGCATGTTTAATTAGTCTCTTATTTCCTTGCTTAAATAGCATCTAATTGTCAAGCATGCCTAACATATATGTAATTGTGTTGGAATTAGGCTAGTGAGCTTGTATGCCTATTATGTGCATTGAGGTTTGGATCTTGCTAATTTACATATATTTATGCCAAGCTTTATATCATGTTAACTTTTATATATATGTATTGTATACTCTAAGCCCTATGTGTGGCTCGTGGTTGAACCAAGGGAGTCATGCCCCTTGGGATGTTTAGGTAATTAATTGGGTCGAAGGTGTGCCCTAGTTGTTGTATATTGTAATTGTTGTTGTTTGTTAATTATTTGGTCGGGGTTGTATCCCGTTGTAGAAATTGCGGTTGACGGCTGTTGACGCTGTTGTAATGCCGGATTTTGATCTGTTAAGTGTTTGTTACTTTTGCGTTGCTAGATAGATCTTTATTGCTTTGGACCCTTGCTATGTTTACCCCTTTGGCTAGCTGTAAGCTATGCCTAGCCCTGTTTATTGATATGCCATTCTGTTGCATGCTTATATCTCTTTATTGTGCCTGAGCATTGCATGCATCTTGTTTGCATTAGAACATAAGATTAGGGCATGGGTGAATAGGGTCTTCGCCAATCCGAGGCTCTTGGGTAGCTTGGATCTAGCTCTAGGACCGTGGCTGGGTAGCAAGGATTAGGGCGTGATTTTAATGTTGATTGATTAATTATCATTCGAGGATTATTATGTAGTCGGACTGGAATATTATATTATATTGATTGAGGTGTAGAGGTCACCCAGAGTTCTCGTCTGATGCTCGGTATCTATGTTAATGGAAGTTACATACTGCCCTGGTTCCTACACCCTTTGTTGTTCAGCGCTGGGTGCTTGGCTGTTGAAAGGGATGGTTCTTGACAGTGGAGGTCACATGCCGCGTGCCCTGGGGTAGGCGGTGGACGTAACGTGAGTTTCCCTTAGAGATGAGACAGAACCCAGGACTTTGTAGTTTCCCTTCCTTTCTGTACGATGTAGAGTAGAGTAGAACCCTACTGAGCTTTGTTGCTCACTCCTACCCGGGCTACATCGGCGATTCAGGTCGATGCAGTTCCTTCCTTTTCAGGTGGTCTTTTAGAGATGATTAGGGGTGGCAATTCGGGTTCGCGAGTCGGGTTCGGGTACTGACCCGTTTAATAAAGGTCAAACCCGAACCCGACCCGTTTAATAAATGGGTCAGGTTTATCAACCCGAACCCAACCCATTTATAAATGGGTCAACCTGACCCGACCCGTCCAACCCGTTTATTAAACGGGTCGGGTTCGGGTCGGGTTGACCTGCCAAGCCCCAGCACCAGGAGGGAGGAGGGACGGTCTGCTTTAATTGTAGACTAAATAGAAAAGGTGGTATGCGTTCAAATTCCCCACTCAACCTTAACCGTCCATCAACCCCTTCACTATCACTGCCCCTACCAAAAACCCATTCCCTCATCTCCCATCACTGCCCCCCCCCCCCAACCACACCCCAACCTCGACGGCACCTCCCTCCGTCAACCTATCACTGCTGTCCATGGCAAGCTTCCATCGCCAGCTAGCCCCCTTGTCGGCCTCCCTGTTTGCAAGCTTCCATCGTCAACGACCTCGTCATTGTTGGCAGCCTCGCCAAGCACGGGTGTCGTCGTCCCCTTCTCCATCCCAACTTGCTCGACGAGCCTCGCCACTACGCCGAGCTCCGACCAGCCTTCATCTTTGCCGGATCTCCTCACCGACCACGCCGTTGCCGCTCCACCGCCGCCGTCCTCCCCTTGCTCGCCGAAGTCACAACCACCAGTTGTCTTCCCCGCAAGCAGCCCACCATCAAACCCCCCTCCACAAGCTTCGCTAGCCTCGTCTCTTCTATATCTCCCCTCCCCCCTTGGCCGCCATTCCTGCGTCGCTAGCTCTCACCATCCAGATCTGACACCTCTGGCTAGCCTCCTTGCACGACTCCTCCTAAGACCTTGGCTGTTGCGGACAGGGGAGATCGTGAGGGTAGATCGCGTGACAAGGGGAGAGAGATCACGAGGGGAGATCGTGTGGGTTAGGCGGGTCAACCCGACCCGACCCGTTTATTCACGGGTCGTAAACGGGTCGACCCGTTTATGACCCGAACCCGATAAATAAAACCCAAACCCGTTTATTTCAGGTTCGGTCGGGTTGGGTTCATAGGTCATGACCCGGATTGCCACCCCTAGAGATGATGGCGCGAAGTTCTCGAGGTGATCGCGGACTTGGAGTGTCGAGTAGTGCTCGAGGACCCTGGAGTTTCCTCTTTTATTAATAGTTGTACATGTCGTTATATTAAATGTATAATTTCCCTCTTTGAGGAATTTTGAATATCTGTATAAATTATGTATTGAGGGTAGGTGAAATAGATGATATATCAAAACCTGAACTAGATAGTGAGATTTATGATAGTTGAATAATACTCATGTTGATTTTAGAACTGCTAGACTAATCGCTTTAAACTATTGTGTAGATTATAAATTGTAGAGTGATACGAGTCGATCCGACTCGACCAACTGGACTCGAACCCAAAAGAGGAACCAAACTGGTTCATCCTCTTTCCTAGTTTGACTTGGACTTCCCTAGTTCAAACTAGAGTATTTAATTAGGATTTATCATTAGTCTTTTATATTTAATTGAGTCCTAGTTGATATTTGATTGTTAGTGATTAATTAAGAGTCCATTTGAGTTAGTAAGTTGAGTCTGAAAGCCTTATTACTTGCTAATTAAGCAAGGGGGTTTTCTAGTTGGATTAGGAGTCTGTCAAAGCCTCTATAAAAAAGACCTCATTAGTTTGTATTAGATGATGATAAATGAAGAAGAGAATTATGAGAAATTAAGAATAGTTGAGTAGAATATCATTGGAGTAGAAGTAATGTAGATTCCACCAGATAATCCACCATCGATCCACCTTCTTCCCCGTCGTTAATCTTCTCCGCAGCCGGCACCGCCTCCACCGGTATATCTCCATCCCCGGTACTTTCTCTCTCCGCCACATCAGCGCCACGTCAGCATCATCTTCCTCTCCTCTCTCCTCTCCCGTGCCCTAACCCTAGCTTCACCGCCGCCATCCTTTCCCCAGCCTCTCCAGCCGCCCCCGCTGCCATCCAAGACCACCAACGTCTTCCCCTAAGCCCCACGACCCCCGCCATCTCTTTCCCGTCGCCCTTCACTGTCTCCGGTGAGTTCCCCTGCAACCCGACCTCCGTCCCCATCGGCATCAACCTGCGTCCGATCCCTATCCCACCTCCAAACCATCCTATTCCCTTTCCCGACCTTCTTCCCGACGTCCCAAGCCCCAGTCGAGCTCCTCGCCGTCATTCCCGACGCCGATCCACCACTAAATTGTCGGCCACACCCGATTCCGTCGATCTAGACCTTCCCCGGCCAATCCACTCCGGTGGATATCTTCCCCATGAACCCACGAACCTTCCTGCCAAGGTCCCGATCGCCGCAGACGTCCCTACGCCGGCGATCTACTTCGGCGAACCTCAGCCTTGGATCCAGTCTGGTTCAGCCAGCTTGAATCAGACTCAGCCCAACCGGATTCAGCTCATCCACTTAATCCGAGTCAAGTCCAATCCAGCCCAATCAAGTCAAGCCTGATCCAATTCCTCAAGCCAGATCCGATCCAGCTAGCCAGATCAGCCAGTTGGAGCCAATCAAGCCTGATCAGTGTTACGAGAGGATCAATTACGAGCGGTCTACTCGTGATCCTCTCGTAATGGGTATCTACTGCTCCAATCGATCAGAATCGGCCTGATCGGACTTGATTTGAGTCCAATGGGCTGATTTGGCTAGCTAGATCAGAACTGGCTTGAGCTGGATCGGATCTGATTGATCCTGATTGGATGGGACTTGACTGGATCAAGTCTGAAGTGATCTGGATCAAGCTGACCAAGTTGGATTGGGCTGGATCCGGATTGACTGGCTTGGCTGAACCGGTTAAGTGGGATGAGCCAATTTGGCCAAAGCTGGCTGGAAAGATCCGACGGCTGAGGAGTCGCCGGAGTGGATCGCCGGCATAGGGGCGGCGGCTGCGGTCGGGATAGTGGCAGGGAAGGTCGCGGGGTGATGGGGAATAGATCCACCGGAGTGGGTTGGTCGGAGGTGGGCTAGATCAACGGGATCTGGAGAGGTAGTCGGAGGCGGTTTGGGTTAACCGGCGTCGGGGACGACGGGGAGCTCGGCAGAGGCTTGGGACGTCGGGAAGATAGTCGGGAAAGGGTCGTGAGGTGCTTAGGAAGGATCTGGGAGGTTTTTGGGTGAGATCGAGGTGGATTTGGGTTGTTGGTGGCGGAGCTTGGAGGTGGTGTTTGCGCGGGGAAGACGCCGGAAAAGACGAACAGGGTGGTGAAGGGGTTTGCCGGAGTCGTGGGGGCTTGGGGAAGAGAATGGTGGCCTTGGTTGGCGACGGGGGTGGCCGGAGAGGGAACGGCGGTGAAGCTTGGCTAGGGTTTCGGGATAGAGGAAGGAGATGATGAATTGTGATGACGTGGCGGTGACGTGTCGATGAGAGAGAAAGTGACGGGGAGAGAGAAATTGAAGGTGAAGGCGATGCCGGCTGCGGAGAAGATGACCGACGGGGAAGAAGGTGGATCTATGGTAGATATCTGGTGGAAGCTATATTATCTCTACTCCTATGATATTCTACTCCTATGATAATCTATCAACTGTTCTTAATCATTCATCTCATGCCTTACCTAATACAAACTAATGAGGTCCATTTATAGAGACCTTGACATAGTTCTAATCCAACAAGAAAACCCCCTTGCTTAATTAGCAAGTAAATAAGGTTTCAAACTCAACTCAACTTCCTAACTCAAATATCAACTAGGACTCAATTAAATATAAAAGACTAATGATAAATACTAATTAAATACTCTAGTTTGAACTAAGGAAGACCAAGTAAAACTAGGAAAGAGGCTGAACCAGTTTGGTTCCTCTTCTGGGTTCGGGTCCAGTTGGTCGAGTCGGATCGACTCGTATCATCCCCCCTTCCTTCAAAATTGGCCTTGTCCTCAAGGCCAGAGTTAAGTCAGGTAGGATGGCTCTATGTGGCTGGACCGAATCAACTTGCTTTGTAGCTCTGGACTCGGTGGAGAGAAACCAGGTCGATCCCATGACGGGTCCAGGGGTAGCAGTGGCAGTGATGGATGAGCATCTGGGGGTCGATCTGACGGCTCAGGTAGCTCCAGGAATATGATCTTCAATGGCTCTCCTGGATCATCCTCATCATGTCCCATCAGTAGTGTTGCCCATGACCATAGGATGGGATCTGATCTCCAGGGTCTGATCAACTATGCAGGGACTTGGCTTGAATCTGGGTCAAGCTGGCTTTGGTCCAATCTGAAGTGAGGATGGCTGGACCATGCTTCTGCTGCACTAGTCTGGGCTAGAAGTTGGTTGAACCAAGTCGAATCTTCAGCTGTGCTGAGTCGTACTCTGGTCCAAACCTGTCTGACTTGGTTGGCTCTATCGGTGTCAATCTGGACTTGAGTCAGTTGAGCCAAACCGGTGTTACCATCATAGTCAGATCTGATCAGATTGAATATGGCATTTGAATAAGGAGGGTAGCTCCTTTGATGGCTCATATCAACCTTTGAATGCTTGATCAACGTCTGAGGATGCATCTTGATCAACTGGAGTTGATCTGGATGGTCCTGATTGATGGGGACTCTTGGATCAGGTTCAGATCGAAGATCGGAACCACTGGATCGAAGATCAGGGTGATCAAACGGCTGGATCAAGTTACAGTCTTGATCGGACGGCTGAGAAGCTGTCGGAGCTGAATCAACGGCGAAACGAGGTCGCCGGAGAGTGGAAACGGCATAGGAAGCTTCGCAGGGACCTGGGGATTCCATCCGTACGGTCTGATCGCTGGATGGGGCTTCGAACACGCCGGATCCGAAGGTGGCGGCGCGGTGGAGTTCGTTGCCGTTGATCGCCGGTGTTGTAGTCCGCGACGGGGCTTGAGCTCGTCGGGAAAAGGTACGGGAAGGTCTTGGGACCTTTCTCGTGAGGTTTGATCTTGGGATCAACCTCGGCAAGTGGCGGAGTGAAGGACGCTGGACCAGGGGAGTTCGCCGGAGGGTGACATCGGCAATCCAGGCCTCGATCGGGGTCTTAGTTAACCAAGGTGGCTTTGGGGAAGGTCTTCGATACTTCCTCGAAGGTTGGGAGAAGGAGACGGCGTCGGAGATCGGCGTTGGGGTGGCGGCTTGGGGACGAGCCGATGGAGCCTTGGATGAGCCAGGACGAAGGGTAGTCGGCTCGAAGGTGAGCCGGGCTAGAGGTAAGGGATGAGCCGCGGCTCGAGCCAATCTGGGAGGAGAGAGAAAAACCCGGGAAAAATCTGAGAAATTAGGTAAATTTCCAGAAAAATCCTGGGAATGGAGGAGAGAGGTTTCACCCGGGGCAGGAGGTGAACTCGGAGTTGCAATGGGAGTTGCTCTCGGAGTTGTAATAGGAGTTGCAGTGGAAGTTGCAGACGGAGTCATAACCAGAGTTGGCTCGGGGTCAGGTTCCGTAATCTGGAATGCAGCTGGAGTAGGGGTCTGACTCGAAATCTGAATCCCTATGGGACTTGTTTGAGTCACAGTTGACCATCTACTGGTAATCTGCTCCCACTCCCTACTGGTGCGCTCCAAATTTCTGCTTTGGCGTTCCATCAAAGTTGAACAGAGCTTCAACTGGGACTGCAGAATCTTGAATTGCTGCTCCAAACTTTCCTGGGGTACTCCGTATATGGTGGTGAAGTTTCCAGTAGGGTCTGAACCGCACAGTCGGTGGAACGGAGCTCTGATACCAAGTTGATACGAGCGGTCTACTCGTAATCCTCTCGTATCGGGTCTCTACTGCTCCAATCGATCAGAATTAGCTTGATCGGACTTGATTTGAGTCCAATTTGCTGAATCTGGCTAGCTGGATCGGATCTGGCTTGAGCGGGATCAGATCTGGCTGATCCTGATTGGATGGGACTTGACTGGGTCAAGTCTGAAGTGATCTGGATCAAGCTGACCAAGTTGGATTGGGTTGGATCCGGATTGACTGGCTTGGTTGAACCGGTTAAGTGGGCTGAGCCAATTTGGCCAAATGTGGCTGGGGATATCCGATGGCTGAGGATCGCCGGAGTAGATCGGGCGGCGGCAGCGGTCGGGATGTTGGTAGGACGGGTCACGGGTTGATGGGGAAGAGATCCAACGGGTTGGATTGGTCGGAGGATGGCTAGATGGACGGGATCTGGTGTGGCCGGCGATGGGTTTAGTGTCGGATCGGCGTCGGGGACGACGGCGAGGAGCTCGGCGGGGGCTTGGGACGTCCAGAAGATGGTCGGGGGAGATAGACGGGGGATTTAGGGTTGTTTGGAGGTGAGATCGGGGATGGACCGCCGGCGATGGGGACAGTGGTAGGCTTGTCGGGGACGGCGCCGGAGGGGACGAAGGAGGGAGTGGAGGTGCTTACCTAGGTTGTGGGGCTTGGGGGAAGAGGATGGAGGCCTTGGTTGGCGACGGGGTTGGGCGGACAGGAGAGAACGACGAAACTAGGGCTCCGGGCACGGGAGAGAGGAGGAAGAAGGAGGTGACGTGGCAGGTGACTGGGTGTGGGGTCACTGACGTGGCGCAGAGAGAAAGTCCGTGGAGGCGGTGCCGGTTGCGGAGAAGATGACCGATGGGGAAGAAGGTGGATCTATGGTGGATTTTCGGGTGGAAACTACATTACCTCTATTCCTATGATATTCTACTCCTATGATATTCTATCAACTATTCTTTATCATTCATCTCATGCATAACCTAATACAAACTACTAAGGTCCTTTTATAGATACCTTGACAGAGCCCTAATCCAACTAGAAAACCCCCTTGCTTAATTAGCAAGTAATAAGGCTTTCTGACTCAACTCAACTTCCTAACTCAAATGGACTCTTAATTAATTCCTAACAATCAAATATCAACTAGGACTCAAATAAATATAAAAGACTAATGATAAATACTAATTAAATACTCTAGTTTGAACTAGGGAGGTCCAAGTCAAACTAGGAAAGAGGCTGAACTAGCTTGGTTCCTCTTCTGGGTTCGGGTCCAGTTGGTCGAGTCTGATCGACTCGTATCAGAGACTTTCGCCGTTCGATTTTGGAAATAGGTTTAGTCGGTTCACGTCCAGGTCCGGATGGGTTTTCTGGGTCAAGGCGTGACATGCCAGGTTCCCAAGTGTAGCCGGTCATCTTAGAGGAGCTGCAAGGTTTCCCTCTTCCCTACATCGTCTCTCTCCACTAGTTAGTCTCTTCCTCGTCGAATGCGTAGGATGCTTCACCTAAAATCATAAAGGTATCTCTCGACCAAGCCCTAGATTTGGCTAAGGAGGAGTCGAGACTCGGTAAGAGACCAGGTACCCATGCCCACGACAACGCTCTACGTATTAGGTAGCCGACCAACTATAGAGGAAGATGTGAGGTAATCATCTTCCTCATCCGTCTCTCTCCTCCGGTTTTGGCCTAAACAACGGTATCCTTACGCCCTGCGCATGCTCGTCGTGCGATTCGAGATCCGGGCGGACTTCATTTGGCCGGCTCCGCGATGACTCGGATCCCCGAGGCGGTGATTTGAGAAGCACGGGTGCGTGTGTAGCGACGTAGCCATTGCCACCCAGCAAAAAAAAGGCCCCACGTGCGATGAGGGAGTTGAGGGGGTTTCGAGTCCCGTCCGGGAACACCGGTGCAGCACCGACGGGAAATTTGACCCAAGTGGTTTTGCCCGAAGTTATTGCCATACTCCATTTTCCCAGTCCGAAATTCCGTCCAGCGAGTGGTTTTGGCCGGATGAACGGTATTCTTACGCCTGGCACATGCACGTCATGCGATTCGACATCCGAGCGGGTTTCATTTGGCCGGCTCCGCGACCCCCGGATCGACGAGAAGGTGATTTGAGAAACGCGAGCGCCTGCGTAGCTATTGCGACCCAGCGAGAAAAAGGCCCCACGCACGATGAGGAGGTTGAGGGGGTTCGAGTCCCGTCGGGGAACACCGGTACATCACCGACGGAAAATTTCACCCAAGTTGTTTCGCCCGAAATTATTGGCATCCTCCCTTTTGCCAGTACACAATCCCGTCCTGCGAGTGGGTTTGGCCTGAACAACAGTATCCTAACTCCCGCCGCATGCACGTCATGTGAATTGAGATCAGGGTGGGCTTCATTTGGCCGGCTCCACGGCGACCCGGATACTCGAGGCGGTGATTTGAGAAGCACGGGCGCGTGCGTAGCCATTTCCACCTAGCGAGAAAAAGGCCCCTCGCGTGATGAGGAAGTTGAGGGGGTTTCGAGTCCCGCCCAGGAACACGGGTGCAACAACGACGGGAAATTTGACCGAATTTGTTTCACCCAAAGTTATTGCCATCTTCATTTTTGCCAGTCCGCATTCCCGTCCTGCGAGTGGTTTTAGCCGGAACAACAATATCCTGATGCCCGAAGCAAGCACGTCGTGCGATTCGAGATCCGGGCGGGCTTCATTTGGCTGGCTCCAAGGCGACCCGGATCCTCGAGGCGGTGATTTGAGAATCACGGGCGCGTGCATAGCCATTGCCACCCAGTGAGAAAAAGACCCAACGCGCGATGAGGAAGTTGAGGTGGTTTTGAGTCCCGCCCGGGAACACTAGTGCAACACTGACAGGAAATTTCACCCAAGTGGTTTGGCCCGAAGTTATTGCCATACTCCATTTTGCCAATCCGCAATTTCATTGTGCGAGTGGTTTTGGCCGGAACAATGGTATCCTGACGCCCAGCGCAAGCACGTCGTGCGATTCGGGATCCGGGTGGGCTTCATTTGGCTGCTCCGCGCCGACTCGAATCCTCGAGGTGGTGATTTGAGAAGCACGGGAGCGTGCGTAGCCATTGCCACCCCGCGAGAAAAAGGCCCCATCCGTGATGACAGAGTTGAGGGGTTTTCAGTCTCGCACGGGAACACCGGTGCAGCACCGACGGGAAATTTGACCCAAGTAGTTTGACCCGAAGCTATTGCCATACTCCATTTTGCCAGTCCGAAGTCCCGTCATGCGAGTGGTTTTGCCCGGAACAACGGTATCCTTACGCCCTGCACATGCACGTCATGCGATTTGAGATCCCAGCGGGCTTCATTTGGCCGGCTCCGTGACAACCCGGATCTTCGAGAAGGTGATTTGAGAAGTGCGGGAGCCTGCATAGCCATTGCCACCCAGCGAGAAAAAGGCCCTACAAACGATGAGGGTGTTGCGAGTGCCGCCCGGGAACAGCGGTGCATCACCGATGGTAAATTTTACCCAAGTTGTTTCGCCCGAACTTATTGCCATCCTCCTTTCTGCCAATCCGCAATCCCGTCCTACGAGTGGTTTTGGCCGGAACAACGGTATCCTTATGCCCGGCATATGCACGTCGTGCGAATCGTGATCCAGGCGGGCTTCATTTGGCCAGCTCCGCGGCGACCCGAATCCTCGAGGTGGTGATTTGAGAAACGCGGGCGCGTGTGTAGCCATTGCCACCCAGCGGGAAAAAGGTCCCTCGTGCGATGAGCGAGTTGAGGGGGTTTCGAGTCCCGCCCGGGAACACGGGTGCAGCACCGACATTAAATTTTGACCCAATTTGTTTCGCCTGAAGTTATTGCCATCCTCCTTTTTGCCAGTCAGCAATCTCATCCTGCGAGTGGTTTTGGCCGGGACAATGGTATCTTGACGCCCGACGTAAGCACGTCGTGCGATTCGAGATCCGGGCGGCCTTCATTTGGCCGGCTCCGTGACGACCTAGATCCTCGAGGCAGTGATTTGAGAAGCGTGAGCGCGTGCGTAGCCATTGCCACCCGCGAGTGATACGAGCGGTCTACTCGTAATCCTCTCGTATTGGGTCTCTACTGCTCCAATCAATCAGAATTGGCCTGATCGGACTTGATTTGAGTCCAATTGGCTGAATCTGGTGAGCTGGATCGGATCTGGCTGAGCCTGATAGGATAGGACTTGGACTGGGTTGGGCTGAATTGGGTTATTGGCTTAAGGAATTGAATTTGGCTCGGATTGGGCTAAGTGGCTTGGCTGAACCGGTTAAGACTGGCTGAGTTGGTCAAGAGTTGGCTAGGAAGATCTGACGGGTGATGATCGCCGGTGTAGGGGCGGCGGCGCCTGTTAGGATCTTGGCAGAGAAGGTCGTAGGACGGTGGGGAAGAGATCCACCGGCTCGAATCTGGGAGATGGGTGGCGGATCGACCGGATCTGGGAGGTCGACGACGGCGGTTTAGAGGAGCTCGGTGGGGTCTGGAACGGTCGGGATCGGGTCTAGGGAGGTCGGCCGGGAACTTAGGAGGGATTTGGGAGGGTTGATAGCGGTCGGACAGGGAAGGGGTGACGGAGCTCGGGAGGTTGGGTTGCCGTGGAGATCACCGGAGATGGTGAAGAGCGACGGGAAAGAGATGGCCGGGGTCGTGGGAGATAGGGGAAGACGTTGGCAGTCTTGGATGGCGACGGAGGTGGCCGGAGAGGTAGAGGACGACGGTAAGATAGGGTTCCGGGCACGGGAGAGAGGAAGGTGACGATGAACAGAGGTGGTGACGTGGCGCTGACGTGGTGGAGAGAGAAAGTCCGTGGAGGCGGTGCCGGCTGCGGAGAAGATGACCGACGGGGAAGAAGATGGATCTATGGTGGATTATCTGGTGGAAGCTACATTACCTCTACTCCTATGATATTCTACTCCTATGATATTCTATCAACTATTCTGAACTCATCATTCATCATCATCATTCATCATCATAACCTAATACAAACTAATGAGGTCCCTTTTATAGAGGCCTTGACAGAGTCCTAATCCAATTAAAAAACCCCCTTACTTAATTAGCAAGTAATAAGGCTTTTAAACTCAACTCAACTTACTAACTCAAATATCAACTAGGACTCAAGTAAATATAAAAGACTAATGATAAATCCTAATCAAATACTCTAGTTTGAACTAGGGAAGTCCAAGTCAAACTATGAAAGAGGCTGAACCAGTTTGGTTCCTCTTCTGGGTTCGGGTCCAGTTGGTCGAGTCGGATCGACTCGTATCATCCCCCCTTCTTTCAGAATTGGTCTTGTCCTCAAGGCCAGAGTCAAGTCAGGTAGGATGGCTCTATGTGGCTGGACCTAATCAACTTGCTTCTGTAGCTCTGGTCTCGGTGGGGAGAAACCAGGTCGATCTCACGACGGGTCCAGTGGTAACAGTACCAAGCATCTGATGGATCGTGCAGAGGATAGAGCATCTGGGGGTCGATCTGACGGCTCAGGTAGCTCCAGGAATATCATCTTCAATGGCTCTCCTGGATCATCGTCATCATGTCCCATCAGTAGTGTTGCCCATGACCATAGGATGGGATCTGATCTCCATGGTCTGACTAGCTGTGCAGGGATTAGGCTTGATTCTGGGTCAAGCTGGCTTTGGTCCAATCTGAAGTGAAGATGGCTAGACCATGCTTTCGCTGCACTATTCTGGGCTAGAAATCTGTTGAACCAAGTTGAATCTTCAACTGTGCTGAGTCGTACTGTTACGCCGTGCCTTCTCGTAGGCACGTGTACCTGGTCTCTTCCCTGGTCTCAGTTCTTCCTTAGCCAAATCTATGGCTAGGTCGAGAGATACCTTTAGGGTTTTAAGAGAAGGACCCTAGGTATTCGACGAGGAAGATGAAGACTGGAGGTAGGAGACAGTAGAGAAGAGGTTACCTTGCAGATCCTCTTGTGGTTGGCTGGTTACTCTTGGAGATCCACGCCAAGAGAGGTGGAAGAAGGGGGGCCGGCAGCCAAGGAGGACGCCGGGATGGGAGCGGTGGCTGGTAGCGGCGAACGGCGGTGGTGATGGTGGTAGCCGGCGGGTGGAGAAGGCCAGCAAGAGAGAGAAACGTGGGAGGGGCTGGTGATGGTGGAATATTAAATTAGAACTACTCCTAAGATATCCTACTTTAACTACTAACTTTATTCTTCAATGCATAAAACCTAATACAAGCTATGGAGGTCCTTTTATAGAGGCCTCAAGAGAGTCCTACTTCAACTAGAGAACTACCTTACTTTAATCAGCAAGTATCCATACTTTCCTACTAAGACTCAATCATAACTCAAACTCCCTAACAAACTGGACTCAAAATAGGAACTAATAAAACAAAGCATAAACTGGACTCAAACTAGGAAATCAACTAGGAAAGCAATTAAGAACTAACAAGGCCGGCTTGGCTAAGCCACCTCAAGGGACGTGGGTCCCATCTAGCCTTGACCATGGGTCCACCCATGCTTGGGTTTGGGCGTGGATCTTGTCTGGCCGGATTCAGCGATGGTTGAGCTCGTAACATCCCCTTCCCCTTCAGAACGAGCCTTGGCCTCAAGGCAGTGGTGGCACTCGGGAGAGGGCATCTGCAACTGAATTCTCTGAACCCTTTTTGTACTCGATGTCGAAGTCATAGCCCAGCAATTTCACAAGCCACTTTTGCTGTGCTTCGGTCGACAAGGTCTGTTCCCAAAAATGTTTGAGACTCCTATGGTCGGTCCGGACGATGAACTTGGAGCCAAGTAAGTAGGGTCTCCACTTCTGGACAGCCAACGCCAATGCCCGCATCTCCTTCTCATATGTTGATCTTCCTTGTTCTCTTGGAGGTAACGCCTGGCTGAAGTAGGCGATGGGCTTCTTCTCTTGCATGAGGACTGCACCAATGCCGTAGGAAGAGGCATCACACTCGACTAAGAAGGGCTTGGTGAAGTCAGGCAAGGCCAAGACAGGGCCGGTCATCATGGCTTCCTTGAGTTGCTGGAAAGCTTGTTCCGCCTCGAGGTTCCATTGGAAGTTACCCTTCTTTAGCAGCTGCGTCAATGGTCTTGCAATTGTCCCGTAGTGCTGTACGAACTTCCGATAGTAACCGGTAAGTCCAAGAAACCCGCGCAGCTCCTTGACAGTAGTAGGGGACGGCCAACTTATCATGGCAGCAATGTTATCAGCATCCATGGCCACACCTTCCGGGGAGACGACATGAAGTAGCGAACTTGCTGCTGACCGAACTGACACTTGTCCTTCCTTAAGAGAAGTTGGTGTTCTCTTAGGATGGTGAAGACGGTGGACAAGTGACCCAGATGCTCCTGCGTACTCCGGCTGTAGATTAGTATATCATCGAAGAAGACTAGGACAAACCTGCGGAGCAAGGGCTCAAAGATGGAGTTCATTAATGCCTGAAAAGTAGAGGGGGCGTTGGTCAGCCCGAACGGCATAACAAGGAACTCATAGTGACCATGGTGTGTACGGAAGGCAGTTTTTTCAACGTCCGGCAGGTACATCCGGATCTGGTGATACCCGGAACGAAGATCCAGCTTGGAGAAGATGGCTGCGTTGTGAAGTTCGTCCAGCAACTCGTCAATCACGAAAATAGGGAACTTATCCTTGACTGTTGCTTTGTTGAGAGCTCGGTAATCGATGCACATGCGCCATGATCCATCCTGCTTCTTGACTAGCAGGACCGGTGATGAGTAGGGGCTGGATGAAGTACGTATGACACCGTTCTTGAGTAGGGTTGCCACCTGTTGTTCTATCTCCGTCTTCTGGTATTGGGGGTACCTGTAGGGCCGTACATTCACAGGACCTTCTCCTTGCTTCAATGGTATGTGATGGTCATGCTCACGGGTAGGAGGAAGTCCGGTGGGCTCAGCGAAGAGGTCGGAGTATTGCTCCAAGAGGGCGGCCAGAGCAGGGTCAAGGGGAACGTCCCCTTCAGATTTCCCACCAAGGGTGATCCCGGTTGGGCCTTCTGGACGATCTGAGTTTGGACTGCTCTTCAGCATACAGAGCCATCCCTGATCCCCCCTACGGATGCTATGTAGGGCTGCGGCTTCAGAGTAGACTCTGGTGGGTGAGGGTACCTTTATCCCTTGTAACTCGATCTGCTCCTCGCCGAGATGGAATCTCACCTTCAGCTCCTTAAGGTTCATCTGAATGTCTCCTAGGGTTAGCAGCCACTGTGCTCCTAGGACTGCATCACAACCCTGTAGAGGTAAGAGGAAGAAGTCCACGTGGACTAGGACTCCCTGGAGATGGACGCCTACCCTGGGACACCTTCCCGGGGACTCTAAGCGTTCACCACTGGCCACGGTCACATGGAATCCGGGGTTAGTCTGGGGCATGAGACCTAGCTTCTGTGCCAGATGATCTGCCAGGAAGTTGTGGGTGCTTCCTGAATCAATGAGCAAGATGATCGGGACTGAGTTTATGGATCCCCTTACTCGAATGGTCTGCGGTGTAGGGGTCCCGACCATAGCATGGAAGGTGATGTAGGGTTCCGGTTCGGCCGGAACATCATCTTCTCCTGACTCTTCTTCAGGTGGGATCGGATTCCCAGATTCGGCTTCCATGGCTGGTTCCTCATTGACGACCTCAATGCTCAACAACTGCTTACAGCGGTGCCCTGGTGTATATGGCTCGTCACATTGGAAGCAAAGTCCCTGTGCTCTTCGTTGTTGCAGTTCAGCTAGAGATAGCTGTCTCCGTTGAGGTCGGACTAGAGTTTGAGTCTGACTAGGAGTCCTAGTTTGAGTAGGATTAGGAGTCCTAGTCTCACTCGAACTCCAATTTGCGGGCGCGGCACGGGCATCGGGGGCTGGACGGGTAGGTGCAGGCGTCGTCCTTGCCGTAGCATGCCGGATCACGTACTGCTTCGCCTCATGAGTCTTGGCGTAGCTGATAGCCTCGGCTATGGTGGCTGGTCTAGCGAGCTGAACATCGTACCTGATGGCCGGTTTCAGTCCGCTGATGAAGAGACTCAGTACCACGTCCCGAGCCAAGTGTGGAACACGACCTAGACCTCGATCGAACCGGATCTGGTAGTCTCGGACTGAACCATCTTGCTGAATTCGAGTGAGTTCGCCGATGGGGTCCTCGTAGGTCGTCGGTCCATAGCGCAAGTGCAAGGCATGCTGGAAGGTATGCCATGTTGCGCACTCGTCCGTATCCTTCGACAGTTGGTACCATGTCTGGGCATCTCCATCGAAGTGATAGGCGGCATAGCGGACCTTCTCTCGCTCATGGGATAGGATGATAAGTGAAGAACTGCTCTGCCTTCAGGATCCAGTGAGTAGGATCTGCAGCTCCATCATAGCGGGGGAAGTCCATGTGGGGAATCCGGGCAGCAAGGGGTTGCTCACGGATTGGATCATGGGGCTGCTCATAGGCCGGTGGGGTGTGAGGAGGGTAGTAATGGGGTGGTGCAGGAGCTGGGTTGTAGGGGACATGTGGAGGGGGCGCAGGCTGCTGGTATGGAGGGAGGTGATAGGTTGGATACAGAGGATGGTATGGTGGGGGTGGAAGGACAGTGGAGCCAGGTGGTGGTGTTAAGGTGGTGGGGCCGGCCAGGGGTGTGGTGTGGGCTGGTTGAGCCGGTTGGGTGGGAGGAGTAGGACCTGGTCCAACCAAGATGTAGTTGGGACTAGGGCCGAATCCTACCTGGATATGGACTGGTTCATGAGGAGTCCTAGGGGGACTAGGAGTTGTGGTAGGAGGCTGGCTAGGATTAGGGTTAGGGTTACCTTGCTCTCCCGCCGTTCCTGGACTCTGTCCCTGCATCTGCAAGGCCATGAACGCCATCCTCTCCGAGAGCCCGAGGATCAAGGCGTGCGTCTCATGCTGCACAGTATGAAGGGACAGCAGTGATCCCTTGATATCGTCGATCTCTTCTCTGGTTACGGAAAGGTCCCGCTCCTTGGAAGCACTCGCGGCGGTATCTCCGGCCATCAACGCAGCTTTTGGAAGGCTTTGGGCGGCACAGCCGACGGATCGGAGCTCTGATACCAAGTTGTTACGCCGTGCCTTCTCGTAGGCACGTGTACCTGGTCTCTTCCCTGGTCTCAGTTCTTCCTTAGCCAAATCTATGGCTAGGTCGAGAGATACCTTTAGGGTTTTAGGAGAAGGACCCTAGGTGTTCGACGAGGAAGATGAAGACTGGAGGTAGGAGACGGTAGAGAAGAGGTTACCTTGCAGATCCTCTTGTGGTTGGCTGGTTACTCTTGGAGATCCACGCCAAGAGAGGTGGAAGAAGGGGGGCCGGCAGCCAAGGAGGACACCGGGATGGGAGCGGTGGCTGGTAGCGGCGAATGGCGGTGGTGGTAGCCGGTGGGTGGAGAAGGCCAGCAAGAGAGAGAAACGTGGGAGGGGCTGGTGATGGTGGAATATTAAATTAGAACTACTCCTAAGATATCCTACTTTAACTACTAACTTTATTCTTCAATGCATAAAACCTAATACAAGCTATGGAGGTCCTTTTATAGAGGCCTCAAGAGAGTCCTACTTCAACTACCTTACTTTAATCAGCAAGTATCCATACTTTCCTACTAAGACTCAATCATAACTCAAACTCCCTAACAAACTGGACTCAAAATATGAACTAATAAAACAAAACATAAACTGGACTCAAACTAGGAAATCAACTAGGAAAGCAATTAAGAACTAACAAGGCCGGCTTGGCTAAGCCACCTCAAGGGACGTGGGTCCCATCTAGCCTTGACCATGGGTCCGCCCATGCTTGGGTTTGGGCGTGGATCTTGTCTGGCCGGATTCAGCGATGGTTGAGCTCGTAACACGTACTCTGGTCCAAACCTGTCTGACATGTTTGGGTCTTCCAGTGTCAATCTGGACTTGGGTCAGTTGAGTCAAACCGGTGGTACCATCATAGTCAGATCTGATCAGATTGTAGATGAAATCTGAATAAGGAGGGTAGCTCCTTTGATGGCTTAGATCCAACCTTCATGTACTTAATCAACGCCTGAGGATGCATCGTGATCACTCGGACATGATCTGGATGGTCCTGATTCCTTGGGGCTCTTTGATCAGGTTCAGATCGAAGATCGGAAGCACCCCGGATCGAAGATCACGCTGATCAAATGGCTGGATCAAGTTGCAGTCTTGATCGGACGGCTGAGAAGCTGCCGGATGTTACGCCGAGCCTTCTCGTAGGCACGGGTACCTGGTCTCTTTCCTGGTCTTAGTTCCTCCTTAGCCAAATCTATGGCTAGGTCGAAAGATACCTTTAGGGTTTTAGGAGAAGGACCCTAGGTATTTGACGAGGAGGGTGAAGACTGGAGGTAGGAGACGGAAGAGAAGAGTATCCACGCCAAGGAAGGTGGAAGATGAGGGGCAGTGGCCAAGGAGGACGCCAGGGATTGGAGTCATGGCTGGTAGCGGCGGACGGTGGTGATGATGGTGGTGGCCAGCTGGTGGAAGAAGGTGATCCGGCTGTAGGGAGAGAGGAGGACGTGGGGGAGATAATGTAGTGGGATATTTAAGTTATGGCTACTCCTAGGTTACAGCTACTCCTATATAATATCTCTTAACTTTATTCTTCAATGCATAAAACCCTAATACAAGCTATGGAGGTCCTTTTATAGAGGCCTCAAAGAGTTCTACTCCAACTAGAGAACTACATTGCTGAAATCAGCAAGTAAACATCCTTTCCTACTAAGACTCAATCATAACTCAAACTTCCTACAACCTGGACTCAAAAAAGGACTTAATAAAGCAAAGCATAATCTGGACTCAAACTAGGAAATCAACTAGGAAAGCAATTATGAACTAACTAAGAAAGTAACCAACTAAGGCTGGCTTGGCTATACCGCCTCAAGGAACGTGGGTCCCAACATGGGTATGCCCCTGCTTGGGCTTGGATCGGGTTTAGCTCTGATTTGGCTCGTAACATCGGAGCTTGATCAACGGCAAAACGAGCTCATCGGAGAGCGGCAACGGCACAGGAAGCTTCACAGGGACATGTAGATTCCATCCGTACGGTTTGATCGCTGGATGGGGCTTCGAACACGCTGGATCTGAAGGTGGCGGCGCGGTGGAGAACGTCGCCGGTGATCGCCGGTGTTGTAGTCCACGACAGTGCTTGAGCTCGTCGGGAAAAGGTACGGGAAGGTCTTGGGACCTTTCTCGTGAGGTTTGATCTTGGGATCAACCTCGGCAAGTGGCGGAGTGAAGGACGCCGGAACAGGGGCTTTTGTCGGAGTTGGGTTCCGCCGATGCGAGCTTCGAACGTGGTCGTGGTCGGCCACGGTGGCTTCGGGGAAGGACGCCGATGCTTCCCCGGTGAGTAGGTGGAGAGGACGGCGCCGGAGAGTGGCGATGGGGTGGCGGCTCGGGGACGAGCCGACGGACTCTGGTTTTGAGCCGGGACGACGAAGGGTCGGCTCAGGGTGAGCCGGGCGCAGGTGTGGCTGGTGAGCCGATGGCGAGCCGCGGTTGAGCCAGGTACGAGCCGATTCCAAGGAGGTAAGGGTTGAGCCGCGACTCGAACCAAACAGGGAGGAGAGAGAAAATTCCGGGAAAAATCTGGAAAAATAGATAAAAATCCAGAAAAATCATCGGAAGGTTAAGGTTTCACCCGGGTCTGACAGAGGTTGCAACAGCAGGTGCTCTGGTTCGATCTGAGAATCGGATGGCTGTCGCTCCTCAGCTAGCTTCTGGATCTCTTCTCCCTTACTGATTGCTGGTGTCTCAGTCAGACTCGAAATTACAACCGGAGTCATAATCTGAGTTGGCTCAGGGTCAGGTTCTGCAACCTGGATCGCAGCTGGGGTAGTAGTCTGGCACGGAATCTGAATCTCTGTAGGACTCGTCGACGCTATAGTTGACCACCTACTGGAGATTTGCTCCCACTTTCTGTGTTAGGTTAAACAAAGATTTACCTCGGTCTACAGAATCTTAATTTGCTATTCCCACCACTCCTGGGATACTCCGTGCATGATGGCGAAGTTTTCGGAAGGTTCTGGGCCGCACAGTCGGTGGAACGGAGCTCTGATACCAAGTTGATACGAGCGGTCTACTCGTAATCCTCTAGTATCGGATCTCTACTGCTCCAATCGATCAGAATTGGCCTGATCGGACTTGATTTGAGTCAAATTGGCTGAATCTGGTTAGCTGGATCGGATCTGGCTGAGCTTAATAGGATAGGACTTGGACTGGGTTGGGCTGAATTGGGTTATTGGCTTAAGGAATTGAATTTGGCTTGGATTGGGCTAAGTGGCTTGGCTGAACCGGTTAAGACTGGCTGAGTTGGTCAAGAGTTGGCTGGGAAGATCTGACGGGTGATGATTGCCGGAAGAGGATCGCCGGTGTAGGGGCGGCGGCGGCGGTCAGGATCTTGGCAGAGAAGGTCGTAGGACGGTGGGGAAGAGATCCACCGGCTCGGATCTGGGAGATGGGTGGCGGATCGGCCGGATCTGGGAGGTCGACGGCAGTTTAGAGGAGGCCGGCGTCGGGGACGACGACGGGGAGCTCGGCGGGGCCTGGAACGGTCGAGATCGGGTCTAGGGAGGTCGGCCGGGAACTTAGGAGGGATTTGGGAGGGTTGATAGCGGTCAGACAGGGAAGGGGCGACGGAGCTCGGGAGGTTGGGTTGCCGTGGAGATCACCGGAGACGGTGAAGAGCGACGGGAAAGAGATGGCCGGGGTCGTCGGAGATAGGGGAAGGCGTTGGCGGTCTTGGATGGCGACGGGGGTGGCCGGAGAGGTAGAGGACGGCGGTAAGATAGGGTTCCGGGCATGGGAGAGAGGAAGGTGAGGATGAACAGAGGTGGTGACGTGGCGCTGACGGGGTAGAGAGAGATGGCCGACGGGGAAGAAGATGGATCTATCGTGGATTATCTGGTGGAAGCTACATTACCTCTACTCTCATGATATTCTACTCCTATGATATTCTATCAACTATTCTTAACTCATCATTCATCATCATCATTCATCATCATAACCTAATACAAACTAATGAGATCCCTTTTATAGAGATCTTGACAGAGAGTCTTAAATCCAACTAAAAAACCCCCTTACTTAATTAGCAAGTAATAAGGCTTTCAAACTCAACTCAACTTACTAACTCAAATATCAACTAGGACTCAATTAAATATAAAAGACTAATGATAAATCCTAATCAAATACTCTAGTTTGAACCAGGGAAGTCCAAGTCAAACTAGAAAAGAGGTTGAACCAGTTTGGTTCCTCTTCTGGGTTCGGGTCCAGTTGGTCGAGTCGGATCGACTCGTATGAGCGAGAAAAAGGCTCCTCGCGTGATGAGGGAGTTGAGGGGGTTTCGAGTCCCGCCCGGGAACACGGGTTGAAACCGACGGGAAATTTGACCCAATTTGTTTCGGCCGAAGTTATTGCCATCCTACTTTTTGCCAGTCCGCAATCCCGTCCTGCGAGTGGTTTTCGTCAGAACACCGGTATCCTGACGCCCGGCGCAAGCACATCGTGTGATTCGAGATCCGGGCGGGCTTCATTTGGCCGGCTCTGTGGCGACCCGGATCCTTGAGGCGGTGGTTTGAGAATCGCAGGCGTAGCCATTGCCACCCAGCGAGAAAAAGACCCCTTGCGCGATGAGGAAGTTGAGGGGGTTTCTGTCCCGCCCGGGAACACCGGTGCAGCACCGACGAAAAATTTCTCCCAAGTGGTTTGGCTTGAAGTTATTGCCATACTCCAATTTGCCAGTCCGAAATCCCGTCCTGCGAGTGGTTTTGGCCGGAACAACGGTATCTTTATGCCCTTGCGCATGCGTGTTGTGCGAATGGAGATCCGGGCAGGTTTCATTTGGCCGGCTCCGCGACGACCCGGATCCTTGAGAAGGTGATTTGAGAAGCGCGGGCGCCTGCGTAGCCATTGCCACCTAGCAAGAAAATGGCCCTACGCGCGATGAGGGCGTTGTGAGTCCCGCCCGGGAACAGCTATGCAGCACCGACGGTACATTTCACCCAAGTTACTTCGCCCGAAATTATTGCCATCCACCTTTTTGCGAGTGGCTTTGGCCAGAAAATGGGTATCCTCATGCCCGGCGCATGCACGTCGTGCGAATCGAGATCTAAGCGAGCTTCATTTGGTTGGCTCCGCGACGACCTGGATCCTCGAGGCTGCGATTTGAGAAGCTCGGGCGCGTGCGTAGCCATTGCCACCCAACAAGAAAAAGGTCCCTCACGCGATGAGGGAGTGGAGGGGTTTTCGAGTCCCGCCCTGGAACACGGGTGCAACACCGACGGGAAATTTGACCCAATTTGATTCACCTGAAGTTATTGCCATCCTCATTTTTGCCAGTCCGCAAACCTGTCCTGCGGGTGGTTTTGCCCGGAACAATGGTATCCTGATGCTCGGCGCAAGTACGTCGTGCGATTCGAGATCCGGGCGGGCTTCATTTTGAGTCCCGCCTGGGAACACCGATGCAACACCGATGGGAAATTTCACCCAAGTGGTTTGGCCCGATGTTATTGCCATACTCCATTTTGCCAGTCCGCAATTCCGTCCTACGAGTGGTTTTCACCGGAACAACGGTATCCAGACGCCCGGCGCAAGGATGTCGTGCGATTCGAGGTCTGGACGGGCTTCATTTGGTTGCCCCGCGCCGACCCGGATCCTCAAGGTGGTGATTGGAGAAGCATGGGAGCGTATGTAGCCATTGCCACCCAACGAGAAAAAAGCCCCATCCGCGATGAAAGAGTTGAGGGGGTTTCAGTCTTGCCCGGGAACACCGGTGCAGCACCGATGGGAAATTTGACCCATGTGGTTTGGCCCGAAGTTATTGCCATACTCGATTTTGCGTGTCCGAAGTCCCGTCCTGCGAGTGGTTTTGGCAGAAACAACGGTATTCTTACACCCTGCGCATGCACGTCATGCGATTCTAGATCCGGGCGGGCTTCATTTGACCGGCTCCACGACAAACCGGATCCTCGCCAAGCTGTTAGCCAAAACCGATCGATCGCTCCAGCGATCGGTCAGATTCGAGGTAGGCACCGCCTCCGATGTGTCCGAATAAGGACGCGAGGCAACCGATTTTGATCAATCGCTCAGAGAGCGACCGATCGGACTCGGGCCTATAAGTAGCCTGCGAACCTGTGAGGACCCGTACCTCCAACCCGGTCCGATCGCGTTAGGTCGAGGGTCTGGGTTTGTGGTTTGGCTCGGTTGGCCTTGGGATGCGATCGGTTGATCGCATCGCTGTTTTTGACCCCAATGGCATTTTGGTAATATGCTCCCTGGTGATCAGGCTCGATCGGGAGAGATCAAATCGGACGACTGTGATCGATTCCAGCTTTCTATTTAAGCCCTCCTCCTTTCTCTCTCTTTCTTTCTTCTTCTTCTGCCGTTCTCTCTTCTCTCTCTCTCCTGCGGCGGTGCTAGGGCTTGGAGGCGCGATCTTCGGGGAGTGGATCTTGGCGATCGGAGTTGGGGGATGCGTGGAGGAGCTGCCCTACTTCATCAAGTTGATGCTTCTACCTCGATCTTGTGATCGGGTTCTCCTAGGATAGGTTTATTGTGTTTTCGCTGTAGGAATACTTGTTAGAATGTTGTGTGGCGTGTTGAGTATGCGTTGTAGCATATGTTGAGTATTCCTACCTTGTGATTTCCGTATCCTAACGGCTGATTTCCGTATTATCGTCGTTTTTGTCGGTTTTCGACCGTTTTGACCTAGATTGGAGATTTAACCGTCAAAATCATAATTTCTTCACCCCATTGGTTTCCCCATCATTGATTATGCATGCTTGTAATGTTTCATTGATTTCCAACCAAATTTGATAGTTGAAATCCAAGAAATTGGATTTCTGGCACTGTTCTAAGGAACAGTGCAATAGGCCGGACGGTCGACCGTTGGATAGACCGTCAAGCGTTGATACGTTTTTTCCTGGCCTCACGGTCGACCGTCAGATCGACCGTGGCCTCACGGTCGACCCTCGGATTGACCGTCAGGCTCTGTTTGGTTTTTAGTCTCCCAGGGTCGATGCTCCGATCAACCGTGGGTCCTTACCCTTCTTCCACTTCACCTCACGGTCAACCGTCGGATCGACCGTGGCCTCACGGTCGACCGTCGGATCGATCGTCGCATAGACTGTGGCCTCACGGTCGACCGTCGGATCAACCGTCGCATCGACCGTCAACCCCTGAACAGTGTTTTCTGGCTTCCTTTGATTGGTTTTTCATTCATGATAGATACCCAATCATGTTAGGAAGCATGCATGGTGTTATGGAGGGGTTTTCAATGGATTTCTATCGAGATTGGGAATTGAATTGGGCGTTCGTCGTTTTGGTGGATTTATGGATGGATTTGCATCTAAATACTTAGTTGAATGGTATATATTAAATGCTTATCATTGCTTAACCGTTAGCTAGCTATGAGTGCTAGCTAACATGGTATTGTGGAACCTTAGCCTGATGCTGTGTGCCGAGGGCTATTGTATAATTGTTGGCCAGTTACTTGCGGGGTAACTGTGGAACCTTAGTCTGTCAGGTGCAAGAGAGCACTGAAGACTATTATATATCTGTGTTTACCGTTGTGCTCTAATCATTGCTTGGTTAGTGTAGATGATCTGTATTTGAGGCCCTTGCTCTAGCTATAGGCTATACCTGGCCCTGTATAATTGATGTCATCTTGTTGCATGCTTATATCTCCTTATCTGTGCCTGAGCATTGCATGCATCTTGTTTGCATTAGAGGCATATGAGGTTAGGCGGGCGATGGGTTGATCGCCGATCCGAGGCTCTCGGGTAGCTCGGATCTAGCCTTAGGACCGTGGCTGGGTAGTCAGGAGTAGGGTGTGATTGTATAATTGAATCTCATGTTATCGAGGATGCATTATAGTTGACTCTGATCAATGCTTGAGGTTTAGAGATCGTGTTGTTCTCTCAAGGCCAAGTGCTAAGGATGGTTGTCGGTGCCCCTGACATGGTCCCCAGGCAGTAGCTTCCTGCTGGGTAAGGGTGATCCTACTGGTTCTGGTTCTCTATTTCCTCCCAGCGTGTTTGGTTGATTTATCCCAGCGTGGTCGGTTGAGAAGAGTAGGATCCTTGGGGTAGTCGACAGGGGTTGTGGGACCCCGTGGCATTCCTTAGGCTTAAGCGGGGAGACAATACTGTTGTTGTTTTCCTCCCTTCTGTGTGCCGTAGAGTAGAACCCTACTGAGCTTATCGCTCACTCCTACCCGGGCTGCATTTGCAGGTGCAGGCGTCAATTCTTCTTCAGTAGAGCCGGCGGGATCTGCGTTTGGTGGCGCGAGCACTTCCAGAGGCGTCTGAGGTTGCTGGAGGACGACTGTTGTACTTTTTGATAGTTTGTATATTATAAACATTTTCGAGGACTTTTGGGATTACTGTATAATATCTTTCCTTTGGAGGAATTTGATAAGAATTTTGTATCTAATGTTGAATAGTACAACTTGTTGTATTTATGATTTGAATTACAGCTTACCTCTGGAATATAAATTGTTTAAATTTATCTGTCTTTTCCGCATTGTATCGCACCAATTGGAGATGAATAGTGATAGGAACCCTCATGCCTAGTCCTGGAAGGATTTTCTGGGTCGGGGTGTGACAGAACGGCCTCTGTTTTCTCTTTTTCTTCTCTTCTCTTCTCTTCACCGTTTCTTTGATCCATGAGGAGAGCTCGATCCAGAGGCTTGAGGACATCGTCAGCATGGGGAAGAGCAGATCCATACCTCCCTTTGACGGTTTTATCGAGGATTAAACGTGGATTAAGCGTGTCCAAGAACACAACAGTTTAATCCTCGATTAAACAAGCCCAGGTTTTGCTTAAGGGGGACACTATTGTGTTCCCTCCTAAGAATACCTAAACAAGCCCTAGGGTTCGAATCTTATCTTACTACGCTTAATCCACGTTTAATCCTCGATTAAACCATCCAAGGGAGGTATGGATCTGCTCTTCCCCTTGTTGGCGATGTCCCCAAGCCTCAAAAAAATCCTTACAAAAGGAAAATTATACATTTAAATAATTCATCAAGATTGAATGAACCCCAAGTCCTCGAACACCTCCAAAGCAGATGCGCCATCATGTGCCTGTCCAATTGGGATCTATAGAAGAAAAGCTGACGTCTCGAAAACGCAGCTCGGATAGGAGTAAGTAATAAGCTTAGCAGGATTCTACTAACGTGGTTGGACCGGGTTGGAGGAACAGGTCCTCACAACCTATCACCCTTAAAGGAATTTCGTCCCGAAATTCGATAAGGGTAGGGCCGAAAACAACAAAAAAGGAACAAGCACACCTGCACAAGACAAGAAGGTCAGCAAGTTCACAACCAGAGTGACCACACAAACAACTACCCTATTTCAGCACAGACAGCCTATTTAATTCACCAGTTGGAAATGAAAGCTAACTCGGAGATGTACAACTTTCATGTTGAGCATAAACTTAGATTATGCATGTACAGCTCGGAAAACAAGCTAGAACACAGTTCTTCGAGTTCTCCCCAATGATGGCGTCAAGACCCTTCTTTACAAGCCCTCCTTCGTCTTCTTCACATGCAAAAACACACAAGAAGACACGATGTAGGCAAAGGATTTCGCCCGCCCCTTTATTGATGCAATTGTAGAAGAGAAGCTCTCAACTCTTTCTCCCAAACCCTTGGTTTACAATCACTCAATTACAAAGGAACCCAACCCTAAGCCCCCGTCCAGATCCCCCTTGATCATGGCCAGCTGCCCCTTTTATAGAGGAAGGCTCCAAGCCTTTCACTTTCGAAGAGGACTTCTTGTCCAACAACACCAACTGCTGGTCCTTGATTGGCTTCAAGCTGATCTGGACTCTTGCTTGACCAATCATGAAGTCGCCCACTCCATCAGGACTCCAAGTTGTGCTGAAACTTGCCTTGGATAGCATCTGCCAAGATCCATCGCATATTGACTCGAAATAGGTCACCTTCCTATTCCCGCGAGTCACAACCAACTTCTTCCGTGCCATATTCCATATTGGCCGCGTCATCCTATATGGGAGTCCTAGGCCAAGTGGAATTACCTCAATGGCATGCACGGTTTGGCCTCCATGGTCAACCGCCTTCCGCTGGAGCGAGTCGCGTCCTAGTCCGCCTAGGACTCTCGAGCAAGTAGGATTTTCCCCGGGCTTTGCCTTTGCCGCGTCATGTCCTCACAAGATTTCAGTCCAACTGGAACTAGGTCTTTTGCACGGCTGGATTGCTCTCCATGGTGTCGCGCGTCTTGCTGGCCGCATCATGGCACGCCGAGTCCTAGTCCGAACAGAAAATCCGGGAAATAGTTCAACGAAAAACCCACTAAAATCCGGTTTAAATCCAACCAAAATCCAATCAAGCTTCAAACAGATATTAATCATACCTAGGATAACCATCTAGCATAGATTGATCAGCAATTTAAGATATAAAACAACCAAGAACACCTAAACGGTCCAAGGGAGGTATGGATCTGCTCTTCCCCTTTGCTAGCCACGTCCCCGTTGTAGGGGTTCGCGGTTGACGGTCGCGGTACTGTCGTAATGCCGAGACTCGCTGTGGATTGGCTGGTAGCGGTCATCGGTATCGCTGCAGCAGTCCAGTTGGACCCGGTTGTTATTTTATCATATTGTTGAAT
This sequence comes from Narthecium ossifragum, assembly GCA_963920575.1. NCBI lineage: Eukaryota > Viridiplantae > Streptophyta > Magnoliopsida > Dioscoreales > Nartheciaceae > Narthecium > Narthecium ossifragum. Next base: position 12,797,520 of record OY986974.1, on the reverse strand, counting down.
GCTTACTTCTTAGCTACGCATGATCATAGCATGCATTTTGGTTGTGCATTAGATGCATAAGGATAGGGCGTGGGCGATGGGTTGATCGCAAATCCGAGGCTTTCGGGTAGCTCGGACTCTAGAACCGTGGTGGGTAGCGTGGTCTAGGTTGGATGGTAGTATTCTGTCAATCTTGATGATAGGCTTTTAGATGACTTGAATACATGTTGATCGATGATTTAGAGGTCGTGTCGGCCTCGAGCCAGGTGCTGAGGGTGCATCCAATGTTGTCGTTTCATCCTTGGGAAGAGGGTGTGCCTGCCCGGCATAGACTTGTCCTGCCCCGCAGTGTCTTCTTCCTACTGTACTAGGTGTTTCCGGGATGGGCCCAGTTCATTAGCGTGACCATGGTTGGATACCTAGAGACACTGATAGGGTTATGGGACCCCATAGCACACCTAGGCCTAGCTTGGGGGCGACACTGTTGAGTTCCCTCCTTCTGTGTGTCGTAGTGTAGAACCCTACTGAGCTTAGTGCTCACTCCTACCCGGGCTGCGTTTTTGCAGGTGCAGGCGTTAGCTCTTCTTCAGTGGCCCCTACCGGGCAGGTGTTTGGAGGCACGGCGGCGTCTGGCGGTGCTTGAGGAGCGGTGATCATCATCTACACCCCTTTTGTTTAGTTAGCCTCCTACGGGAGTATGATGTATATTAATGTAAACCTATTTAAGGATTTCAATATATCTTTGTTTTGTTGTTGAGGTTTGGAATTATTGTTAAATAAGGGTGCTTATGAAATGTTTAGGGAAACCAATAAGCTAGAGGGAACCCTCGCCAAAATTATTCCGTATTTAGTTAGGTTCCGGTTCGCGTCTCCCGGCCCGGTTGGGCCTTCGCGGGTCGGGGCTGGACATGTCCACGGTCTTCACCATCCTTAGAGAACATCAACTTCTCTTAAGAAAGGACAAGTGTCAATTTGGGCAGTGATGAATAAATTTTATATTTCGCAAGTATGCAAATCGGTGTGGTCAATATAGCAGCAAGATGAGTATCGTACCCACAAGGATTTGTCAAGATTATTATGGTAAAACGCTAAAGAATCGAGAAGAAAGAAAATAAGAAAGGTAAAGTAAGAAATAAGAAGTACCGAAAAAAGAAGATCTAATAGTGAAATAAGAAAACGATAAAAATATAATGGATGAAGACTAAGGTTCTGGTTTCACCATAACATTGTCATTCTATGCAATGAATCAACAAAATCTTAGTTTAATGGGTTTGTTCTTCCGGCCTGATGATCAGTTTGGCCGTAGTCTTCACCAAGTACCCTCAATTAACTCTTGCTAATGAACCCATAGCTAAGTGTCAATCAAGAATCCATTAAGCTCTGAAGAACAATTATGAACCAAGAATTGTCTTAGCTTGAACCTGGCTTCGACATAAATATTCATTCATTGATCCTGCAAGATTAGGGAATGAACCCTTGGCCAATGTCACATAAAACAATTTATAATACTTCTATTGGCCAGATATAAGTATGTAAGATCTCAATTATAATAATGAATGAAACAAGGAATATAAGTTGATTAAATAAGCATGATTCAATAACATAGAATAATTCTGTTAGGCTACGTCGGTACCTTAGAAAAGAAACTAGCCACTCATGTTCATCATGAAGACGACAAAAGTGTTCGAGGAAAAATAAAGAAAGAAAGACGGAGAAAACAAAACCCTAACGCACAGCTTCCTTTCCTCCAGATGCTCCAGAAAAGTCCTCCAAAAAGTCCCCTTTTGATAACCCTAAGATCCCATTTTATAGCCTCCAAAAGTGTGCAGCTCGGATTTGATCTGCACTCTTGATTTTGCTTAACCGCCATATAAAGATCGATCATTTCATCCCGTAGAATTAGCTACGCCCGAGGATGATCGATCATTTTAACGGAGATGATGATCGATCATCATTGGGGAAGAAGATCGATCATTTGTCCTGCGTATTTTCTCTTTTTCCATTCAGACTGCGGCATTGGTATTAAAAATACCGTAACTTCCTATAGGAAACTCAGAATCACGAACCGCAAAATTCTCCAGAAACTAGACTTCAAGAACGTTCCAACCATGTATGGCACATCATCTGGTTCTTTATTAGAAGGTACAGTTTAATCTTCCAAATTGGCCCTTGTAATCTTTTCAGCCTCTTTTAGCTCCAATTTCCTGCATTATTCAGAAAATCTTTGTGAAGCAACATATAAATGTAAAAATAGTACTAAAGAGGTTGATTAAGGCTAAAGAATTCAACAATTAAGATGGTTATAAGCCTGTTCAGAGTGCACTTTCATGCACTCATCAGGCAGCATCAAGTCCGTTACTTAGGGCATGTCATCTCCCCTGAAGGTGTGGCCATGGATGCTGACTAGATCACTGCCATGATGAGTTGGCCACCCCCTACTACTGTCAAGGATGCTGACAAGATTTCTCGGACTTACCGGCTACTATCGAAAGATCGTAGAACGCTACGGGACGATTGCAAGACCATTGACGCAGCTGCTAAAGAAGGACAACTTCCAATGGAACCTTGAGACTGAACAAGTTTTTCAGCAACTCAAGGAAGCCATGATGACCGGCCCTATCCTTGCTTTGCTAGACTTCACCAAGCCCTTCATTATCGAGTGTGATGCCTCATCCTATTGCATTGGTGCAGTCCTCATTCAAGAGAAGAAGCACATCGCCTACTTCAGCCAGGTGTTACCTCCTAGAGAGCTAGGAAGATCAACATATGAGAAGGAAATGCAGGCATTGGCGTTGTCTGTCCAGCAGTGGAGACCCTACCTACTTGGTTCCAAGTTCATCCGTCAGAACCGATCAGAGGAGTCTCAAACACTTTTGGGAATAAACCGTGTTGACCGAAGCACAACAGAAGTGGCTTGTTAAATTGCTAAGTTTTGACTTCGACATCGAGTACAAGAAGGGTTCAGAGAATTCAGTTGCAGATGCCCTCTCCCGAGTGCCACCACTTAGCCTTAAGGCTAAGGCTCGATCCGAAGGGGGAGGGGATGTTACGAGTTCAACCACCACTGAACCAACCCAAACCAGATCCATACCCAAACCCAAGCAGGGGCGGATCCATGGTCATGGTTAGGTGGGACCCACATCCTTTTGGGAGTCCTAAGGAATCCTATTCCTAGTGGTTATTCCTTAGTTAGTTTCTTAATTGGTTTCCTAGTTGATTTCCTAATTTGAGTTCAGTTTATGCTTTGCTTTATTAGTTCCTATTATGAGTCCTAGTTATTAGGAAGTTTGAGTTATGATTGAGTCTTAGAAGGAAAGTATTATTACTTGCTGATTAAAGCAAGGTAGTTCTCTAGTTGGAGTAGAACTTTGTCAAGGCCTCTATAAAAGGACCTCTATAGTTTGTATTAGGTCATGGACGAATTATGATGAATAAAGTAGAGATATTAGTAGAATAATCTTAGGAGTAGCTGTAACCCTAATTCCACCAACTCCACCAGCCATCTTCTCTTCCCTTCCCTACTGCCTGATCCTTTCTCCACCACCAGCCTTCGCCATCCAACCCCAAGTCCCCAGCATCCCCCTTGGTTGACGTGCTCTCCTCCGCCACCTCATCACCGCTGCCACGTTCTCCAAGGCTTGGATCCCCCAAGGGTAGCCGGCCAACCATAGAGGAAGCTGTGAGGTAATCCTCTTCCTCATCCATCTCTCTCCTCCTGTTTAAGCCTTCCTCGTCGAATACCTAGGTTGCTTCTCCTAAAACCCAAAAGGTATCTCTGGACCTAGCCATAGATTTGGCTAAGAAGGAGCCAAGACCAGGGAAGAGACCCGGTACCCGCGCTTACTAGAAAGCCCGGCGTATCACGTGCTTCCAGTGCATGCTGCTTGGACACTTCCGTAGAGACTATGACTTGCGAGGAGCGCAAGGTGCTATGCCGCATGGCAGTAGAGACAGAGGGTCCAGTGCTTGGGAGGGGAGCAGTGGGTGGCGCGGATCAGGGGCTAGACCGAGTCGCTCCAGAGGTAGAGGCGACTGGCGAGGGCATGTGTTTGCCCTCAGAGCGTGAGCCGGACACCACCGCTACTAGCAGGCAGCAGTAGAGCCATCCGTACTCTGAGGTATCTTTCAGCTTTCTAGTTCCTTAGTAGATGTACTGATAGATTTCGGAGCGTCTCATTCCTATGTTGCTAGCATGTGTGTGGCATCGCTAGGATTAGAGACGGGTTGGCTAGAGATGGCACAGTTAGTGGAGTCACCAATAGACGGAACAGTCAGGGTAGATCGGGCCTGCAAGTCGTGTTCATTGGAAGTTGGAGGCCTCCATGTCTATTTAGACATGCGGGTGCTAGACATGACAGGTTTTGACGTGATACTCGGTATGGACTGGTTAGTAGCATACTGGGCCGTCATCGACTACGGTCGCCGGAGGGTGGTCGCTTGGACGCTCGGTGGGACCCGGTTTGTGTTGTTGGGGGATCGGTTGTCAGCCGATTCCTTTGCTTGTGGTGTAGGAAGGCGTGGCGGCGAGCTTTCGGCCTTGCTGGTGTGACTTTGTAGACGTGTTTCTCGAGGAGTTGTCGGGGCTTCCATCGTCCAGAGAGGTTGATTTTGAGATCGACCTAGTGCTAGACACCGCACTGATCTCTTTCCAGCCTTCAGGATGGCACCAGCAGAGCAGGGCGAGTTGAGGACTCAGTTGGACGAGTTGACCAGCAGAGGGTTCATCCGTCCCAGCACGTCTCCCTGAGGAGCTCCAGTATTGCTTGCGATGAAGAAGGATGGTATGCTTCGACTTTACATAGACTACATGCAGCTCAACAGGATGACAGTGAGGAACAGGTATCCGATGCCACGGATAGACGAATTGTTTGACCAGTTGCGAGGAGCGACGGTCTTTTCGAAGATCAAACTCCGCACAGCCTTCCACCAATTTAGAGTTCGGGATTGCGACATCACGAAGACGGCTTTCCGGACTCGGTACGGCCTGTACGAGTTCGTAGTGATGCCGTTTGGGCTGACGAACGCACCAGCAATATTCATGGATATGATGCAGAGGATCTTCCGCCCGTTCCTGGATCAGTTCATGGTGGTGTTCATCGACGACATTCTGATCTACTCTCGATCAGAGGAGGAGCACGGGCAACACTTGGCGCCAATGTTGCAGCTACTTCGGGAGCATCTGCTATATGCCAAGGCTTCCAAGTGCGAGTTCTAGCTTGCATACATGGGATTCCTTGGACACGTGGTGTCGGAAGTAGGGATCTCAGTCGACCCCGCCAAGGTCGAGGCAATGGTACAGAGGCAGAGACCGAGGACAGTGTTAGAGCTCCGCAGTTTCCTAGGCCTGGAGGGATACTACAGGAGGTTCGTGCGGGACTTCTCCAGAGTTGCCGGACCGATGACCAGACTGACACAGAAGGTCGTCCCGTTCGAGTGGAATGATGCTTGTGAGCGAGCCTTTGTGGAGCTGAGGACGAGGTTGACTAGTGCGCCGGTGCTGATCGTTCCCGAGCGAGACGTAGGTTACAGTGTCTACTGTGACGCTAGCGGTGAGGGTTTGGGATGTGTCCTCATGCAGTATGGACATGTAGTGCTTATGGTTATCGTCAGCTGAAGAACTATGAGAGGAACTACCCGACCCATGACTTGGAGCTAGCAACCGTGGTCTTCGCCCTGAAGACATGGCGACGTTACCTCTTTGGTGAGAAGTTCTCAGTCTTCTCGAACCATAAGAGTTTGAGGCACGTTTTCATCCAACGTGACCTCAACCTGAGGCAGTGACGCTGGATGGAGCTACTGGAGGACTACGACTTCGAGTTGCATTACCATCCGGGTAAGGCAAACATCGTGGCAGACGCGCTGAGCAGATAGACGAGAGAGACCAGACCAACAGTGGCAGGGCTATCAGCGCGGTAGTGGCAGGCATTAGCGATAGTGGGCCAATTGGGGCTCGAGTTCGAGGATCATGGTCCCAGCAGCTTCCTCTACACAATACAGGGTATGCCAGTAGTTCTAGCCAGGGTGATAGAGGTGCAACACAGTGATGCAAAGCTCGAGGAGTTGCATAGAGGGCGCATGCGGAGATTGGACAATATCGTCAGATGGAGGGTTACGATTCAGAGGCAGTGCAGCGGTTCTGGCAGATCCAGTTTTGCGAGATGACGTTCTACGAGAGTTTTATTACTCTCGTTTAGCAGTTCATCCCGGGGGCACCAAGATGTACCAGGACCTATGGCGGTAGTTCTGGAGGTGCGGGATGAAGAGGGCAATGACGAAGTTCGCATCGCGCTTCCTTACTTGTCAGAAGGTCAAGGCAGAGAACCAGCGAACTCCAGGGTTACTTTAGCCCTTCCACTGGCTGAGTGGAAGTGGGAGCACATCACGATGGACTTCGTGACCGGACTACCACGATGGACTTCATGACCGGACTACCAAGATCTCCCAGGGGGAATGTCGAGATTTGCGTCATCGTGGATCGATTGACCAAATCGGGGAAACCTTCCTGCCTATACGGACGACAGACTCGACAGACGGGCTGGGCAGTCTGTACGTCAGAGAGGTGGTCAGATTACATGGAGTTCTAGTATCTATAGTGTCAGACCATGACCCCAGGTTCACCAGCAGGTTCTAGGTCGGGGCGTGACAAAAACACTCATAACAAATGGGCTACATAGATCAGCTTTGTTTTGTTGTTCAGGTCATTGGACCGTTGGAGCACAAACTAAATTAACTTGCTCTTAGATCCCCGATTCTACGCCCTTCTGATACGAGGTCGAACTGAGCCATCCCAAGAAGGGACCCACGTCCTTGCTTGGGCAGGCCAGTGCCAAGGAACTGGCTGCAAACAGGTTCCTTTGGAGCAGGTTGTTACGAGCGGTCTACTCGTGATCCTCTCGTAATGGGTCTCTACTGCTCCAATCGATCAGAATCAGCATGATCGGACTTGATTTGAGTCCAATTGGCTGATTTGGCTAGCTGAATCGGATCTGGCTGAGCCTGATTGGATGGGACTTGACTGGGTCAAGTCTGAAGTGATCTGGATCAAGCTGATCAAGTTGGATTGGCCTGGATCCGGATTGATTGGCTTGGCTGAACCAATTTGGTCAAGTGAGCTGAACCCTCCGACTTCTCCTATCTCCCACGACTCCGACCAACCCCTCCATCGCCTGCATCGTCTTCTCCGGCGCCTTCCCCGTTGTTCCCCACTTCACAACCGCCGCCGTCTTCCACAACCCCGACAGCCCTAACCCCCCAGATCCCTCCCCAGTTCCCAGCCGACCTCCCTAAACCGATCCCAACCCTTCTAAGCCACACCCGAGCCTCGCCGTCGTCCCCGACGTCGATCCCCTCTAAACCCACCGCCGGCCACCTCCTAGATCCCGTTGCTCCAGCCATTCTCCGACCAATCCAACCCTTCGGATCTCATCCCCACCTCCAGGCGACCCTTCCTGGAAGTATCCCGACCACCGCCGCCGTCCCTACGCCGGCGATCTACTCCGGCGATTCTCAGCCCTTGGATCAACCCGGTTCAGCTCACTTGACCAAATTGGTTCAGCCAAGCCAATCCAACTTGGTCAGCTTGATCCAGATCACTTCAGACTTGACCCAGTCAAGTCCCATCCAATCAGGCTCAGCCAGATCCGATCCAGCTAGCCAAATCAGCCAATTGGACTCAAATCAAGTCCGATCAGGCTGATTCTGATCGATTGGAGCGGTAGAGACCATTACGAGAGGATCATGAGTAGACCGCTCGAAACAACTTGGTATCAGAGCTCTTTCCTCCTACCTGTGCCGTCCAGAATCCTTCCGAAAGAGTCCACATGGCAAGAAGAGTACCTGGCCAAAACCCTAGTTATACCGTGGATTGCTCAACCCCTATACAAATCACTGTTCATCCGACCAGACCTACTCCTCTACCTGGTCAAACCTCTCTTCCACATCATCATCCCTTACTTCCATCATTAACCCTACAGATCCCTAACCCTAACCCTACTGTACCTGGCCGAGTTACTCCACAACCATACCAGCCCCTATACCCGGCCCATGCCCAGCCTCCATACCAGCAGCCTATGCCACGGACGCACCGTACAACCCTAGTCTTCCCTACAATCCATCACCACCGTATCAACCATTACCTACTCCCTACAACCAACCCAAACCTACAAACACCAATGGCTATTTGAGTACAACTTGGACTCCGAATCCTACTGGAACTAGGATTACAAATCCTGCTCCAACTAGGAATCTGAGTCAAACTCAGAGTACGACTTGGACTCAAAATCCTACTGGAACTAGGATTACAAATCCTACTCCAACTAGGAATCCTAGTCAAACTTGGAGTACGGCTTACCCTACCGTTGAACAATGGAAGGAAGCTGTCCAAAGTTGGAGCCCTCTACCCTACCCTTCTGCAAAACAGTGGGAAGCAATGTTCAAACGATATTCTCCTACAAATCTGTCAAGCCCTACCAGAGTTCAGATTTCTAGAGAAAATCCCATTCTAGCTACAACTTGGGTTGCAGAACCTGAACCTAGCTCTACCTGGATTAGGACTCCTCATACTCCACCTACCCACGAGCTGCCCCATGACCCAACCCATGAACAACACTCGCTACCCCCCTTTTCCAACCACACCACATCCCAGCCCAGTCAACATCCTTCCATCATCTCCTTCGTTATTCCCATCATCCAAACCCTATCATCCCGCCACCAGCAAGTCTCCCTATTCCTCTTCGGCAGCTCACATCAATAACCAAGCCCACCATCTTCCCCCCTACAAACCTATGCCCCTTCCTTTACCATCCCCATTGTCGATTGTCATCTCCAACGATCTACCCACCATCCACGAAGCTGCAGCCACCGACCTCACCTTAGTTCAAGCCCTCCCCGCACCATGTAACCTTCCCCAAGGTCCTCCGCACTCCTATCCCAAACCCATCACAACCGTTCCCCACCATCCCTTCTTCCTCATTGACCCTGGTGGAAGCTCAAAACCCACCGGCATTCTTGAAGCTCCTCACAGCTACCCAACCTCTCCACCCACAGCCATTCCATGTACAAACCCACAGGCCCCCAACTCCATCTTTCCCCACTCCGACGAGCATCCCTCACCGGCGATTGAGTTCCGGCCTCTTTCAGCAACCAGATATGTTCCCATTCCCAAGCTTCGTCAAGTACAGGACAGATCTCAACCATCATATCAGATCAGCTCAAATCACCACCAACTGAACCTGATCAAACTCCGAGTCAATCTTCTTCCACAATTGATCGAGTCAGACTCCCGCCTACAAGTCTTGGACAGATTCAAGCTAGGCTCAACCAGATTTGGCTACACCAACCAAATCCAATCAAGCCCAGTTCCAGACCAGTTCAAGCTAAGTCAGGACCAATTGGATTCAACCAAATTCGGCCAAGTCAGATCTGATCCAAGCCCACCCCCAAGTCCAATCAAGCTCAGCCAATCCGACTTGGTCAAGCTTAATTTCAGACTTCCACCAGATCAGATCCAGATGTTCCCTACGCATCTTCAGTTGATCAGGCATCCCCCAACTAATCTGAGCTATCCAAGGAGCTACCCTCCTTATTCGGTTGCCTTCTTCCAGCTGACCAGATCCATGAGCATCGCCCAGCAACCATCAACCACTCGAAGTTTCAGAACGACTTTGTCGACTTTGACCATGAGGACTGATGTTGAAGCTAGAGCCTTGATGATTCCTTTCGAGCAAAGCAGAGAGATATCCAAGCTCAACTGCACTCGACCGTATTCAGCTGCCATATTGGGTCTACTTCCACCTTGGAAGGACTCGATTCGAGTTGATCTAGTCTTCGATCCCGGATGATCGACGATGACTTTGCACAACCACCTATCTGCAGCTGCCATTTACTTCTTGGAGTTCCAGCGACCCCTAGATCCACCGGCACTTCAGTTCCCTTCTTCCAGACCGGCAACATGGCCCCCTGACTCACCGCTTCGGATACCATTAGATCCACCATGGGTGCGACCAGGATTCTCACCGCCGAGTTTAGAGCAACAGTTGTGGTCTAGCCATGTCACTCGGTCCGACAAGCGCAGAGCCCTTTTCCCTCAGCAAATTCAGGTCTTGAGGACAAGGCCCATTTCGAAGGGAAGGGGGATGATACGAGGACAAACTAAGCCAATCCAAGAAGGGACCCACGTCCTTCCTTGGGTGGGCCCACGCCAAGGAGCTGGCTGCAACCAGGTCACTTTGGGCGTCCTAAGCCCAACTAGCCAAAAGGATTCTTATTCCCTAGCTGGTTTGCTTACTTAGTTGATTTCCTAGTTAGTAGTTATCTTGATTGAGTCAGTTTCCTAGATTGAGTTCAGTTTATGATTTGCTTAAATCAGTTGCTATTATGAGTCCTTGTTATTAGGAAGTTGAGATAAGATTGAGTCTTATTAGGAAAGTCTGGTTACTTGCTGATTAAAGCAAGGTAGTATTCAGGTTGTAGTAGAACTCTCTTGAGGCCTCTATAAAAGGACCTCCATAACTTGTAATTATGCATGACAAATTATGAGAATAAAATAGAGTTATTAGTAGGATAATTTAGGAGTAGCTGTAACCTAGTTTCCTCATAATCCACCAGCCACTTTCATCTCTCTCTACAGCCGGTCCTTCTCCATCACCGGTCTCCTTCTCCGCTGCCGTCCACTCCTTCGCCACCATAATCACCACTACCAGCCATCACCCACGTTCTCCAAGGCTTGGATCTCCAAGAGAAGCCATCCAACCATTGAGGAAGCTATAAGGTAATCCTCTCCCTCATCCGTCTCTCTCCTCCGGTTTTCAGCCTTTCTTGTCGAATACCTAGGGTGCTTCTCCTAAAACCCTGCAGGTATATCTCGACCTAGCCATAGCTTTGGCTAAAGAGGAGCCGAGACTAGGCAAGAGACCAGATACTAAAGCCCTAGAGAAGGTGCATTGTATCACAGGTTGAGCCAAGCCAGCCTTAGGGCCAAATCAGAGCTGAACCGGTTCCAAGCCCAAGCTCAAGCTTGGGTGGACCCATGATGGACCCCTGACCAATGAGGTGGCTTAGCCAAGCCGGCCTTAGCTGGTTATTTCCTTAATTGAGTCTTAATTGCTTTCCTAGTTGATTTACTAGTTTGAGTCCAGTTGGTGCTTAGCTAGTTTCTATTGAGTCCTAGTTTTGGTTGAGTCAAGTCACTTGCTTACCTAGTTCATTCCTGGTTATTAGGAGTGAGTTTGAGTTGAATTAGCAAGAGTCTGTTTACTTGCTGTTCAAGCAAGAAGGTATTCAGGTTGGAGTAGAACTCTCTTGAGGCCTCTATAAAAGGACCTCTATAGCTTGTATTAGGGTTTTTAGGCATGGACGAATTTTGAGAATAATATAGAGTTATTAGTAGAGTAATTATAGGAGTAGCTGTAACCCTAGGAGTAGCCATAACTTAATACCCCCATAGCCACCAGCCACATTCATCTCTCTCCTGCCGGATTATCTCTCCACCAGCCGGCCACCATCCATCGCTGCCATCCACGCCTCTGCCGTCCATCCCCAAGTCCCCGGCGTCTCCCTTGGCTGCCGTGCTTCCCTCCGCAACCTCATCACAGCTGCCACGTTCTCCAAGGCTTGGATCCCCCAAGGGTAGCCGGCCAATCATTGAGGAAGCTGCAAGGTAATCCTCTTCCTCATCTGTCTCTCTCCTCCGGTTTTCAGCCTTCCTCGTCGAATACCTAGGGTGCTTCTCCTAAAACCCTAAAGGTATATCTTGACCTAGCCATAGCTTTGGCTAAGGAGGAGCCGAGACTAGACAAGAGACCAGATACAAAAGCCCTAGAGAAGGTGCATCGTATGAACTTGGTATCAGAGCTCCGTTTCGCCGACTGTGCCGGCCAACGCCTTCCAGAAGCTTCTCTAATGGTAGGAAGAGTACCCAGCCAAAACCCTAGTTATACCTCGGACGGCTCAACCCCTACTCAAACCACTGTTCATCCAACCAGACCTACTCCTAAACCTGGTCGAACCCCTCTTCCACATCATCATCCCTTACCTCCATCATCATCCCTACAGAACCCTAACCCTAACCAACCTCCACCCTATGCAGTCCTACAGTCCAATTCTTCTCCAACCCTATTATTACCCACCTCACACCCCACCTGCCTATGGACCAACCCATTATCCAAACCTTGAGCCCCCTATCCCTCCCTACAACAAACCCAAACCTGCAAACACCAATGGGTATTTGAGTACAACTTGGACTCCGAATCCTTCTGGAACAAGGATTACAAATCCTACTCCAACTAGAAATCCGAGTCAAACTCAGAGTATGACTTGGACTCAAAATTCTACTGGAACTAGGATTACAAATCCTACTCCAACTAGGAATCCTAGTCAAACTTGGAGTACGGCTTACCCTACAGTTGAACAATGGAAGGAAGCCGTCCAAAGTTGGATCCCTCTACCTTACCCTTCAGCAGAACAGTGGGAAACAATGATCCAACGATATTCTCCTACAAATCAGTCAAACCTTATCGGAGTTCAGATTTCTAGCCAAAATCCCATTCTAGCTACAACTTGGATTGTAGAACCTAAACCTAGCTCTACCTGGATTCGGACTCCTCATACTCCACCTACCCACGTGCTGCCCCATGACCCAAACCATGAACAACACCCGCTGACCCAACTACACCACATCCCAGCCCAGTCAACATCCTGCCATCATCTCCTTCATTATTCTCTTGATCAAAACCCTTCCTTTCCACCACTAGCAATTCCTCATTAGCAGCCAACCACACCTTAGTTAAAGCCCTCCCCACACGATGTAACCTTCCCCAAGGTCCTCCTTACTCCTGCCCCAATCCCATCACAACCGTTCCCCACCATGCCTTCTTCATCATTGACTCCGGCGGAAGCTCAAAACCCACCGGCGTTCTTGAAACTCCTCACAGCCACCCAACCTCTCCTCCCATAGCCGTTCCATGTACAAACCCACCGGCTCCCAACTCCATCTTTCCCCACTTCGACGAGCAGTCCTCACCGGCGATTGAGTTCCAGCCTCTTTCAGCTACCATATATGTTCCCATTCCCAAGCTTCATCAAGCAATGGACAGATCTCAACTATCAGATCAGGTCAGATCAAATCACCACCATTTGAACCTGATCAAACTCCGACTCAATCTTCCACACTTGATCGAGTCAGACTCCAGCCTACAAGACTTGGACAAATTCAATCCAGGCTCAACCAGAATTGGCTACACCAACAAAATCCGATCAAGCCCAGATCCAGTCCAGTTCAAGCTAAGTCAGGCTCAATTGGATTCAGTCAAATTCGACCAAGTCAGATATGATCCAAGCCCACCAAGTCCCATCAAGCTCAGCCAATCCGACTTGATCAAGCTTGATTTCAGACTTCCACCAGATCAGATCCAGATGTTCCTTACGCATCTTCAGTTGATCAGGCATCCCCCAACTAATCTGAGCCATCCAAGGAGCTACCCTCCTTATTCGGTTGCCATCTTCCAACTGATCAGATCCAAGAGCATCGCCCAGCATCCATCCACCAATCGAAGTTTCAGAACGACTTTGTCGACTCTGTCCGTGAGGATTGATGTTGAAGCTAGAGCCTTGATGATCCCTTTGGAGCACAGCAGAGAGATCCCCAAGCTCAACTGTTCTCCACCGTATCCTGCTGCCATATTGGGTCTACTTCCAAATTGGGAAGACTCGATTCGAGTTGATCTAGTCTTCGACCCAGGACGACAGACGATGACCTTGCACAACCCCTGATCTGTAGCTGCCATTTACTTCTTGGAGTTCCAGCGACCCCTAGATACACCGGCGCTTCAGTTCCCTTCCAGACCAGCTGCATGGCCACCTGATTTAGTGGTCCTATTACCACCTGATCCACCATGGGTGCGACCAGGATTTTCACCTCCGAGCCTAGAGCTACAGATGTGGTCGAGCCAGGTCACTCAGGTCCGACAAGAGCAAAGCCCTTTTCCATCAGCAAATTCAGGCCTTGAGGACAAGGCCAATTTCGAAGGGAGAGGGGATGATACAAGGTTGAACTGAGCCAGCCCAAGAAGGGACCCACGCCCTTGCTTGGGCAGGCCCACGCCAAGGAACTGGCTACAACCAGGTTCCTTTGGAGCAGGTTGAGCCAAGTCAGCCTTAGGGCCAAATCAGAGCTGAACCGGTTCCAAGCCCAAGCTCAAGCATGGGTGGACCCATGATGGACCCCTGACCAATGAGGTGGCTTAGCCAAGCCGGCCTTAGCTGGTTATTTCCTTAATTGAGTCTTAATTGCTTTCCTAGTTGATTTACTAGTTTGAGTCCAGTTTGTGCTTAGCTAGTTTCTATTGAGTCCTAGTTTTGGTTGAGTCAAGTCACTTGCTTACCTAGTTCATTCCTGGTTATTAGGAGTCAGTTTGAGTTGAATTAGTAAGAGTCTGTTTACTTGTTGTTCAAGCAAGAAGGTATTCAGGTTGGAGTAGAACTCTCTTGAGGCCTCTATAAAAGGACCTCTATAGCTTGTATTAGGGTTTTTAGGCATGGACGAATTTTGAGAATAATATAGAGTTATTAGTAGAGTAATTATAGGAGTAGCTGTAACCCTAGGAGTAGCCATAACTTAATACCCCCATAGCCACCAGCCACCTTCATCTCTCTCCTGCCGGATTATCTCTCCACCAGCTGGCCACCATCCATCGCTGCCATCCACGCCTCCGCCATCCAACCCCAAGTCCCCAGCGTCTCCCTTGGCTGCCGTGCTTTCCTCCGCAACCTCATCACCGCTGCCACGTTCTCCAAGGCTTGGATCCCCCAAGGGTAGCCGGCCAATCATTGACGAAGTTACAAGGTAATCCTCTTCCTCATCTGTCTCTCTCCTCCGGTTTTCAACCTTCCTCGTCGAATACCTAGGGTGTTTCTCCTAAAACCCTAAAGGTATATCTTGACCTAGCCATAGCTTTGGCTAAGGAGGAGCCGAGAGACTAGGCAAGAGACCAGATACGAAAGCCCTAGAGAAGGTGCATCGTATCACCTTCCAGTTGTGACTGAGCTCCTGGCCTCCCTGTTCCGGGCCCTTGCTCACATGATGCATGCGGGTGACGTCCTAAGCTAATGCATTATCCGGATGACCACAGAAGTTATGTTGGAAATCCACTACAGAGTCGATACATGCATCACTCTACTGAGTTAATATGACATTTTACACTCAAAACATAAATATGCTAAGTATCAGATTCTACTCTCAAAACATGCCAAATATCATTTTCAGCTTACAATCACAACATGCTAAAAATTACCCTTTTTAATTTTCACCTCCTTTACTTATGTTTCGATAGGAGTGTAAAATTTACTCTAATATGAGGGTAAAGAGGATGTAAATTTTACCACCCATGAGAGGTGGGTAACGGGGTATAAAAGACTTACTTATACGTACATTTTCTCCCTACTACATCTCTTCTACTTTAATTCTTTCTCTACTTCCTCTCTTCTATTTTCTCTCTTATTCCAATTCGATTTCTTGTCTCTTATTTTCTCTCCCTACTTTCTATATATAATCATCCTTATATAGAGCCATGGTTATAAAATAACCTGGCATTGTCCTATGTGGCATCCTACATGGCAGACGATGTCCTACTGGCATCCTACATGGCACCATTAGAGAATAACTGTGCACATTCAGTTAGAGAATAACCGTGCCTATCCACGAGAGAGATGGGATTCAGTTATGAAGGGAGATCGAGGGGGCCTTCTCGTCTTCTTCTCTCATCAGCCAATGCCACCTTTGACTACCGATCTCTCATCATCGACGGCCGGCGGCGGCTCATCGTCTCCGCTTCCATCCAGGCCACCACCGAGCGTTGATGATTTTTTATTAGTTGTTAAAGCCAAGAACAGTGCAGCCTTTGCCAACGTCAATAGCCTTCAGTGCTATGCCCTTCAAGTTGACTGCTAGGAGATGGTCGGAGGAGGAGGTGAAGGCGGTGGGGAGAAGAGGGTGGCATGGTGACACCCCTTCGGCCCTCTGTTCGTCGCTCCTCCGGCCTTTCGCCGCTCAGATCTGCCCTCCTCCGGCCCCCTTCGCTTGGTTCTGTCCTTCTCCGGCGCACCCAGCTCCTCTGACTCCAGCTTTCTCCGGTGAGTTCGCATCCAGGTTCTTCGCTCCTCCGCTGTTCGCATCCCTTGTTCCCTTACTCCACGACACGCACATCCTGCAGCCTTGCGTGTGCTCTCTAGCCTCGCTTCCAGTGCCGTCCGCAGCATCGTGGGTGATCCCGCGTGATGATATACTTGATGTTGGCAGCGGCGAAACAGAGCAGTCTGGATCAACGATCATTTTCCATCTCCGCTGCACCCAATCATCACATCGTCCGCAGTTCTTTTTTTCATCTCATATGATCGTGGGCGATGCCGCGGGGAAACGACGCAGAAGATCAACGGTCGGCTCCGGCTCGGAGCCATGCGAGGCGTTCGAGGGTGTAGCAGTTGGAGAGATGTTAGAGCCTCGGGACGGCATTGCGCTGCGCATGGAGGAGGATAGACGGTGTCAGACGATGGCGTACGTGAAGTTCTCGGAGGCGGCGATGGCTGTGCACGAGTGGGTGTTGGCAGCCGCGAAGGGGAGTTATGACCCGATCAAGAAGTTTGGTCTGTGTTTGACGCCCACGAAGAGGCTCTTGCAGAGGAAAACCATGGCGCAACTGGCAATGGTTCAAAGGGCGGTCGAGCAGCGGATGGATGCCCCGCCCGAGGCTGAGGTGGCCGAGTACTGGAAGGCTTTTCGTGAGCTTTGATGCTGCCACGAAGAATTTTAGATAAGACTGCCTCTAGGGGGAAGGGGGTTTAGTAAAGACTTGGATTGGATTAAGTAACCGAATTCACCGTGCCAGGGGGAGGAGCTGGGTGCGCGAACAGGGGACGGTCCTGGGGGGAGAGATGAGCCCAGCAGACGGTTCAGTGGAGAGATGAGATCGTGGGGATATGAGATTACCAAGTTTTTACTCTCATTGGAAGTTTGGCCACAAGTTCATGGGTAGTCGAGTTCCGTTCTAACGGAAGTTGTGGTACACCAACAATTTCAACTAGACGAACGACACCATGATCTAGAAACGAGCGCTTCCTCACACCCGCCATCTTCATTATAATGATAATTAATAATTCTTTATATTGATTGCATGTGTTTAATTATTAAGGTTCATGGAGATAAAGAGAGTTAGTGGAGAGAGACATGAGGGAGGGAGGAAGGGAGTGAGGGAGAGACGGCGTCGTGCCAGGGGCGCGGGTAAACACTAGTTACATATACGTTAAAAATGTTTCTCATTCTAAGCATGTGATTAAAAGTTAAACTTTACCCTTTCTATCCGAAAATAAGTAACAAGTAAATATTACCGCTTAATTATTACTCTCGTAAAAGTTACCTTGTAATTTTTAAGGGTGAAAAATCCTTACCGAACGCACCCTTAAAACAAAGAATTCATTTGCAAAATACCCTTGGGTCGAATTAATTGACTTAATGGAGATTGAAATCCCACTCAAAGCTATAAAATGTTTTAAATGGCCTTTTATATTAAGATCAATGTCTTAATGTCTAAAAACATTTAACAAAATATCCCAATATTTGCTAGATTCTAATCATAATTAAATCTGTTAATGTAAAAGAAGGGTGTTTGTGGGACAATCCACATATTTTTAGAAGACACTGATCTTATGATGATTACTTGATGGAATGTCATTTGTTTTCTGCATCTAAATTTTATTGGTCATTATTTCATGAATTATATTTTTAGAGGCATTTTTTCAAACAATATCAGCAACAATCGCGTGAATGATACACGCTAATTATTTCAATTCTATGTCCCTATAAATACAAATAAGACAATAAGGGGGCGTTTGGTGTGGGGTTAGCTTATTCCGGGTTAATGGGGGGGTTAAGGGATTTTGGGGTTAGTTTATTCTGGGTTAATGGGGGTTAAGGAATGGGGATAGAAAAAAGTAGAGTGGTGGTGGTAGGGGAAATGGAGATAAAGTAATAATGATTACTTTTGGTGTTTGGGGATAAGTATGGGGATAAGGGGGAAGGGGAGCCCCTTAACCCATACCAAACAGTGGTATATGTTTAGAAAAAGTGGGGTTAAGGGGGAATAGGGTTAGAAAAAGTGGGGTTAAGAAATCGGGATAGAAAAAAGTAGAGTGGTGGTGGTAGGTGAAATGAGGATAAAATAGTAATGATAATATTTGTTGTTTGGACATAGGAATGGGGTTAAGCGAGGATAATCCCCTTAACCCCATACCAAACATGGGCTAATTGGTGAATCAACGTCATAACAAAGCGCACATACAATTAATGCAGTGAAGTACGAAAACGAAAAGTTACTGTAAGTTAAAAACTACATCAATCGACATATCATTCAAACCAACATCAATCAACGTATCATTTAGCGTCGATCCACCTATAAAAATTGCCTGTTGAAATTTCACAGTTTAATCGATACATGAAAGACAACTCCAACTTTCCCTGTAACAAATCTAATCACCATGACGAACAATGTTTCACAGTTTAATCGATGCACGAAAGACAACTCCAACTTTCCCTGTAACAAATCTAATCACCACGACGGAGAATGTTTGGGGAATTTAACCTTGGCAGCGGTAACTTCAATAACTATGAGCACGAGCATCGATGTGGTGTTCTCATGACGGCATTATGAAAAATAAATTTAATATCTCACAAGTATACGAATCGGTGTGGTCAGTATAACAGCAAGATCAGTATCATACCCATAGAGATTTGTGAAGATTATTAGAGTAAAACACTAAAGAACAAAGAAGAAAGAAAATAAGGAAGGTAAAGTAAGAAATAAAAAGTACCGAAAATAGAAGATCTAATAATGAAATAAGAAAATGATAAAAATATAATGGATGAAGACTAAGGTTCCAATTTCACCATAACAACCTCATTCTATGCATTGAATCAACAAAATCTCAGTTTAATTCCATGGGTTTATTCTTCCGGAATGATGATCCGTTCGGCCGCGGTCTTCACCAAGTACCCTCAATTAACTCTTGCTAATGAACCCATAGCTAAGTGTCAATCAAGAATCCATTAAGCTCTGAAGACCAATTATGAACCAAGATTTGTCTTAGCTTGAACCCGGCTTCAACATAAACTCACTCATTCATAGATCCTGCAAGATTAGTGAATGAACCCTCACCCAATCTAACACAAAACATTCTATAATACTTCTATTGGCCAAATATAAGTATGTAAGATCTCAGTTATAATAATGAATGAAACAAGGAATATAAACTGATTAAATAAACATGATTCAATAACATAGAATGATTCTATTAAGCTACATCGGTACCTTAGAAAAGAAACTAGCCACTCATGTTTATCATGAAGACGACAAAAGTGTTCATGGAAAAATAAAGAAAGAAAGACGAAGAAAACAAAACCTTAACGCAGTTTCCTCTCCTCCAGATGCTCCAGAAAAGTCCTCCAAAAAGTCCCATTTTGATAACCCTAAGTTCCCTTTTTATCACCTCTAAAAGTGTGCAACTCGGATTTGATCTGCACCCTTGATTTTGCTTAACCGGCATATAAAGATCGATCTTCTAGGGGTGAAGATCTCGATCATTTCATCCCGTAAAACTAGCTGCGCCTGAGAATGATTGATTATTTTAACTGAGATGATCGATCATTTGAAACATGGCTCTCTGTCATCTCTTGGTGAAATAAATGATCGATCATCATAAGGGAAGAAGATCAATCATTTGTCCTGCGTATTTTCTCTTTTTCCATTCAGTCTGCGCTATTGGTACTAAAAATGCGATAACTTCCTCTAGGAAACTTGGAATCACGAACCGCAAAATTATCCAGAGACTAAACTTCAAGAGCTTTCCAGCCATATATGGCACATCATCTGGTTCTTCATTAGAAGGTACAATTTAATCTTCCAAGTTGACCCATGTAATCTTTTCAGCTTCTTTTAGCTCCAATTTTCTGCATTATTCAAACCATCTTTGTGAAGCAACATATAAATTTAAAAATAGTACTAAAGAGGTGATTAAGGATGAAGAATTTAACAATTAAGATGGTTATAAGATTGTTTACAGTGCACTTTCATGCACTCATCACACCCCCCAACCAGCTTATTGGTAGTCTCTAGCAATTCAAACGGCATCAAAATATAATTAAGCATACCAACGGTCTAAGGCTGTAGACATGCAAGCTAACAGTTCTACCTCATCAGGTCAATAGTGTTCTATATAGTACAAAGCACGAAAACTTCTTATACTCATATACATACTACCAACACATGAAATTAACTTTTACACTTCAAACATGCTAATCACCATCCAGAAAACACATCTGATGTGACAAATAAAAGTTACATACAGAAACAACTTCTATCCACCATTAGTCCAAACACATCACTATCTTCCTGGCCAATCATCCAACCCTCGGACATTAACTATAGCATGCTTTTTACTTCACTTTTTTCTTTTCTTTTTTTTAAGCTATCAGTGGTTCTATATTTTTACGCGAGCTCCCCGCTTCCTGAGGCAAGAACACCCGGTTACTCAATAGACCACTTAATAGTTGTTTAGGCACAGCTTGATCCCTTAAGCTACAACTGGATCCATGTAACGACCTCATGCCAATGACTGCCAAACCAGACGGCTTTAGGGCACTAAATGTAAAACACTCATCGGGCATAAGAATCAGATCCAGGCGGCTACGAATCAAGCTCCAGAATCTTTTTTTGTTTTTTTTGCATGCACTACTCAACATACTAGCTAAAGTTGAAATCATGGTCTAGGTTAATAATAGCATGATCATTCCTCTGGTGAGTATAATTGCCACTGCCCATAAAGTGTTCGTGTGTAAATCACATGAAGGTGTATAGGTCAATCCATTTGAAAAGAACATGTATAATAAGCATAAAATTTTGCTACATGTACGATTTTTATTACATGCTCAATTCAACACTATTAAACTCACAAGGTAGCATGAATAAGGTTATGAATGTTTACACCCCCCGACCTGAAATCAACATTATCCTTAATGTGTGCATCCAAAGCAATAAAATATGTAGGAGGTGGCTATCCGAAAAAATTTCCATGTAAAGGAGATATAAGATAGTTTAAATAAGAAAGAGGCCACCTGATAGAGTAAGCGAACATCTCCTCCATGATCATCAGGGTAGCTGAAAACGTAAAAGAAAAATAAAAGAGAAACATAAAACTGAAAACTCAAACTTAAAAACAGGTTACCTTGGTGGGTTGCCTCCCACCCAACGCTTTATTTAACGTCTAGGCAAGACATACTGCAAAGCCTTAAGGATCAACAAAATTCACTACATCCACAACTCCAAATTGTCCTTCCAAATACATCTTCAAATGGTGCCCATTTACTTTGAATTTGCTCCCTGTCCTTTCATTCTCAATTTCAACAGTGCCATGAGGAGATACTTGTGTCATTTGAAGTTAATTTACCTGGAAAGAATTCCATTCGTGAGTTATAAAGTAAAACTTTCATACTTAGTGTGAACTCCTTCCGTTGTATTGCTTTGTCAAGATAGAGGTTGGTCCTTTCCTTATAGATTTTAGTGTTCTCGTACACTTCATTCCGCAGCTCATCGAATTCGCTCAATTTCATCTTCCTCCTGTCCCCAGCTTCTCTCATATCAATATTCAGCTGCTTTATCGCCCAATAGGCCCTATACTCCAATTCCACCGGTAGGTGGCATGTTTTGCCAAACACAATTCGGTAAGGGCTCATACCAATAGGAGTCTTATATGTAGTGTGATATGCCCAAAGAACATTATTCAATTTTACCTATTTCTCACCTCAACTTGTCCCGATGTTTGAGGGTGGTACGGAGTTGCTACCCGATGGGTGATGTTGTACTTCTTTAACAAGGAATCAAATGCTTTATTGTAAAAGTGTGTCCCCCCATCACTTATAATCGCCCGAGGTGTTCCAAACCTTGTAAAAATCATATCTTTCAAGAAACTCACCACGGTCTTGCTATCATTGTTCCTGGTTGCAATTGTTTCAATCCACGTAGATACATAATCCACTGCAACAAGAATATAAGTATACCCATATGATGGAGGAAACGGTCCCATGAAGTCTATGCCCCAAACGTCGAACAATTCCACCACTAGATAATTTGTAAGAGGCATCTCATTCCTTTTGCTTATCTTTTTTGATCTTTGACATCTATCACACTTACCAAGAAAATTAAATGTATATTTAAAAAAGGTAGGCCAGAAGAAACCGGATTGAAGAACGTTAAAAGCAGATTTCTTACCTCCAAAATGCCCTCCACAAGTTAATTTATTACTAAATTTCAATATATCATTATGCTCAGATTCTGGAACACAACACCTTATTATTTGATCAGGACAATGCTTAAAAAAATAAGGGTCATCCCAAAAGTAATATTTAGGACTGTGGTCAAAAATCTTTTCTTTTCCAGTGAACTTAAATCAGCACGTAGAGCACTACTAGCTAAATAGTTAACAATATCCGCATACCATGGTTCTTTACCATGCATAGAAAAGAGTTGTTCATCAAGAAAACATTCTTAGATGGGTTGTACATCCTTAGGGCCGGCCATGTGCTCCAATCACGACAAGTGATCTGCCACTACATTGTCACTCCCTTTCTTGTCCCTTATATCCAAATCAAACTCTTCCAGCAGCTGGATCCACCTGATTAACCTTGACTTGGTATTCTTTTTTGTTAGTAGATATTTTAATGCTGCATGATCTGAATAAATAACAACTTTAGATCGAATCAAATAAGAGCGAAATTTCTCTAATGCAAAAACAACAGCAAGAAATTCTTTCTCAATGGTTGAATAATTAATTTGAGAATCATTGAGGGTACGACTTGCATAATAAATAGCATGAGAAACCTTTTTCACCCTTTGTCCTAAAACAGTCCCTATAGCATAACCCGAAGCATCACACGTTATCTCAAAGGGCAACGACCAATCAGGAGGCATAATAATAGGTGCAGTAGTCAATTTCTCTTTCAAGGCATTGAAAGCATCAAGACAGGCTTTACTAAACTTAAACTCAGCATCCTTGGCCAATAAATCACACGGAGGTCGTGCAATTTTAGAAAAATCTCTAATGATTCTACAATAAAACCCTGCATGTCCCAAAAAACTTCGCACACCCTTCACAGAAGTAGGGGGCAGTAATTGCTCAATCAAATCTATTTTTGCTTTATCAACTAGAAATAGCATGTCCTAAAACAATACCTTGGCTTACCATGAAGTGACTCTTCTCCCAGCTCAATGTCAAATTTGTCTCTTCACATCTCTTAAGCACCAAGGTTAGATGTGCAAGGCAATTATCAAAAGAATTTTTAAAAACAGAAAAATCATCCATGAATACCTCGACAAACCTTTCTATCATGTCGGAGAAAATCGATATCATGCATCTTTGAAACATGGCAGGTGCATTGCATAATTCAAACGGCATCCGCCTGTATGTGAATGTTCCAAATAGACAGGTGAATGTCGTCTTCTCTTGGTCCTTTAGGGCGATAGTAATTTGATTATAACCTCAAAATCCATCAAGAAAATAATAAAATGAGTGACCAGCTAAACGTTCAAGCATTTGATCAATAAAAGGTAAGGGAAAATGATCATTTTTAGTAGCTACATTAAGCTTGCGATAATCGATGTAGACACGCCATCCAGTAGTCATCCTTGTAGGTATAAGCTTATTGTTCTCATTCTCCACAACTTTTGTCCCTGATTTTTTTTTGCACCACGTGAACTGGACTTACCCATTTGCTGTCAGAGATAGGATATATAACGCCAACATCAAGTAGCTTAAGAACCTTTGCCCGATCAACTTCTTTCATGTTTGGATTAAGGCGACATTGGGCGTCCCTTATAGGTTTGGCGTCCTCTTCCAACATAATGCTCATCATACACACAGCAGGACTTACTCCTTTAATATCTGCAATTGTCCAGCCTATTGCAATTTTATGCTCCCTAAGAACTCTCAATAATTTTTCCTCTTCTAATGGAGTAATGTCAGAAGCAATAATCACATGAAGGGTTTCATTCTCAATAAGATATGCATATTTCAGATTAGAAGGAAGAGGTTTTAACTCAAGCATTGATGGAGACACTATTGATGAAACCATTTTAGAATAAGAGTTGTTTTAGAATGTCAAACCAAAATCCACCAGGGAGACATCCTCAAGGGCTGCTGTAACCTCCTCTGCTCCTGCATGAAATTCGAAAACACCAATGAATCTAAAATATTTATTGAGAAACAATCAAAAGAGTTTGAAGGATAGGACATAGATTCAAATATTTTAAATTCAATAGTTTCACCTAAAACTGTCATGCTGAGCTTACCATCCAACACATTAATCATAGTCTTGGTTGTGGCCATAAATGGACATCCCAACAAAATAGGTAAATTTCTATCATTCAAAGGTGCATCATCCATATCCAATATCACAAAATCAGTAGAAATAATTAACTTATCAACTTGTACTAAAATGTCTTCTACAATGCCTAATGGATACTTAATTAAATGATCTGCAAGTTGTAGAGACATTGTATGATACGGTTGGAAGTCCAGCTCCACCTGGGCTAGACCAACCCACGCCCAATTTTGGGGCAGGGCCCACACATGGGCTAGATCCAGGCGGGACCCACGCAGGCCAGGCCCCACCCTTTGGTAGGACCCGACCTTGGACCAGGTCTCAAAGCAAAGCCGGGCAAAAGGAATCCTATTCTTAGCTGGTTAATTCCTTAGTTGGGTCTTATTTGCTTTCCTAGTTGATTTCCTAGTTTGAGTCCAGTTTGTGCTTAGCTAGTTCCTATTATGAGTCCTAGTTGGTTGAGTCAAGTCACTTGCTTACTTATTTAATTCATGGTTATTAGGAGTCAGTTGAGATGTGATTGAGTCTTATTAGGAAAGTCTGATTACTTGCTGATTAAAGCAAGGTAGTTCTCTAGTTGGAGCAGGACTCTCTTGAGGCCTCTATAAAAGGACCTTCATAGCTTGTATTAGGGCATGACGAATTATGAGAATAAAATAGAGTTATTAGTAGGATAATTTAGGAGTTGCTGTAAGTTAATCTTCCACAAATCCCCCAGCCACCTTCATCTCTCTCTATTGCCGGATTCTCTCTCCACCAGCCGGCCACCACCCATCGCCACCCGTCGCTGCCATCTACAGTGCACGTCCCCATCACCGGCGTCCATCCTTGGCCGCCGCAACTCCTCCGCCACCTCCCTTGGCTTGGATCTCCAAGAGAAGCCAGCCAAACCATAGAGGAAGCTGCAAGGTATCCCTCTTATCATCCGTCTCCCTCCTCCAGTCTTCGCCTTCCTCATCGAATACCTAGAATCCTTCTCCTAAAACCCTAAAGGTATCTCTCGACCTAGCCATAGATTTGGCTACGGAGGATCCGAGATCAGGCAAGAGATCAGGTACGAAAGCCCTAGAGAAGGTGCATCGTACCATTGTAGTAGGTTTTAAAACTCCCTGGATCCTTAAACTTGGGTGGAAGCTTCCTTTGTAGTACTGCACTTACCGTCTCTGAAACCATCACCTTTTCATGAGGTTCATACTTACGCTTATAAGTGCTTATTTCCTTGAAGAACTTTGGAAAGGCGCCACTGATTACATCAAGTAATGGTAAGTTCACATTAACCTTAGATAGAATGTCATAAATTTCAGAATATGACTTATCCATTTTGGCTTTCTTCAGGCGGCTTGGAAAAGGAACTGGCGGCACATATGGTGGAGGAGTGCTATGATGAACCTCAGGATCTGAAATTCCTCTCTTTTCATTCCAAGAAGCAAATGTGGCCAGTGGTGGCCTTTTCGAGGGCTCCTCCCTCTCAACTTTCTCGATTTTATCATCACTACACTCATCAGTAACTTCACCATTAATCTTATTATCAATTATCTTGCCTGAACAAAGAACAGTAACTGCGTTGGCTTGCTCAAGTTGGCTTGGAAATTGCCTGGAACATGGGCTCAAACAGCATCTGCAAGCTGTCCTACTTGAACTTCCAACTTCCCAATGGAAGCTGCCATATTCTTCAGTGTTGTTTCGTGTTGAACAATTGTTGAATCTTGTCGTTCTATCTTTGAGACTATTTTCTGCATAAAAGCTAACATAGTTGCTTCCAAAGGCGACATAACATGTGGGTTAGACTGATTAACAGTAGGCATACTAGCATTAGCAATATTTTTCCATGAAAAATTCGGATGCTCCCTCCAACCAGGATTGTAAGTATTTACATAAGGGTCAAATCTAGGTCTCGGGTTATAGTTTTATGATGTTTTGATTTAAAAATGATTTTAAATTGAATTTTAAAATTCACTTTCTGGAACTGACGGTCACCAGACTTCTTGACGGTCGACCGTGCGTACATTCGCACTGGACGGTCGACCGCCAACTCGTTGGATCGACCTTGGGCTTTCATTTTTACACCTATCCTGTGCCACGGTCGACCGCCAACTTCTGAGGGTCAACCGCCACAGATCGTGTGACAATAAGTGAGGGCTTTTCAGTCATTTTCACATAATCTCCCCTTATAAACATCCCCCGATCAAAGCTTCATTGGTTCGACCGTGCCCTAACCCCTCTCCAACGTCCGCCATCTTCATTGGTTCGATCGTGCCCTAGCCCTCTCCATTGATCATGCTCCTTGGTTCGACCGTGCCCTAGCTCTCTCCTTCGTCCGCCACACCTCAGGATCGACCTCTCCTCTCAAAACCATAACTGAGCCTCGGACCATGCCTCGCACCAAGAACACCGGACCTCCTCCACCTCCGGCGCCGACTGCTCCGACGCAAGCTGAGAAGAAGAGGCAGGAAGTGGCAAAGAGAAGGTCGTTGAAGAAAGCCAAAGGTTCACTTAGACAGTCCTCATCCATGCCTTCTTCTACTCCTTCCTTCGATGACTATTTCTTCCTTGACAAAGATAGGTATAACTCTTGGCCAGAATTTAAGGATAAATTTGTGGTTTCGGGTAGAGTTCTTCAGTTGCCCATAGGAAAGGAATATATAGTAGAAAAAATTTTCACTGATATGGGTTGGAAATTCTTAGATTTGCCCCAATTTATGTATCCCGAAATGGTTCGATATTTTTATTGCAATATATATATGGAAATGAAATCAAGATTACCGTAAACTGGCTAAATGAGATGCTAAGTGCACCAAATCAAGGAGAGTGTGCATATTTTACTTCATATGAGGATTTCAAAAGAATTGATCGGGATAAACAAAGGGAGAAAGGCAATTCTTAGACCTGATCTAGTTGATAAAAATCCCATAGAATTAAATAGCCTACACCAAAACTATAGGGAGCTTGCCCACTTTCTAAGAACAAATCTTTTTCCTAAGCTTGGCCATCATGATCACTTGAAGCCCCTTCATGCCTATGTTCTTTCCTGCATGGTTAGGAAGAAGCCTCTAAACCTAGGTTATCTCATTATCAATGAGATGCTTAACCTTACGGCTAGGCAATCACTACCTTTTGGAGGCCTTCTAACCAATATTTTCCAAGCCCTTACCCTTCACCTAGCTGTTGATGAAAAAAACCCCTCTCTCAACCCTTCAATAAATCCACCTACAAAAGGATGAATTCCGCCAAGCGAGCCTTAGGCCTTAAGTGTTCCTGATGTTAGTAGTGATGAGGAAGGCGAGCATCAAGAAGAGCATGATGAGGAAAATTTAGGGGGAGAGCCTAGACTTCAAGGACATCAAGGTGAATCTTCCAAAAGCCGAGCTCGTCGCACCACATCTCAAAGACTTGATGATCTTGAAGCAAGATTGGAAAGAATGGAAGTGAATCAAGGTGACATCAAGACTTCCCAAGCACAAATCACGGCGGATCAAGCAAAGATGTCCAAGCAACTTGAAGACATTTTTACCTACATCAAAACTGAATTTCCACCTTCCACACCTTCAGTTGATTGATCCTAAATTTCCAAAATCCCCATCCATGTTATTTCTTTTTGATGATGCCAAAGAGGGAGAAAAAGTTGTGGTGAATGTTGAAAACAATTTCCCTACATTTCATATTTTTCTACTCTTGTATTTTGAAAAACCTTGTCTTTGAAATACTCTTGTAATCCAAAGTTTTCCGAAATGTTTTTGAATAGAAGTATTGTAATGCAAGTGTTGCAATCTTTTGAATGAATGAAAGGCAATCTTGTTGGATAATGATAATTTCTTGATCATGATACGATGTTGGATAATGTTAAGTTGTATTAGTACAAATTTTTGAACTCCAATATCCATATGAACTATTCCATGATAGCCAACTTTCACTTTCTTAAAAGAAGTGAACATGCTATCTAAGTTAACTTGTCATTATATCTCAAAATTAACTTTTCTTATCCTCTTAGTGATATATGACTTGTGTGCATATTAAGAATTCACTTTAGAACACATTCCTTGAAAGAAATGGATGCATAGATAGATTAAGGGGGAGCCAAAATATTCTATCATCACATTTAAAATGGTTGTCATCATAAAAAAGGGGGAGATTATTGATCCTAACCTTGTTTTGATGATTCCAACATACGTTAAATGATAAAATATATGTTTAATATTTATTATCCCCTTAATTCAAAGTCTCAAATTCAATATTTAATGAGCTATTGTTAGGGGTGAGCAGAACCGAACCGAACTTGAAGAACTGAACCGAACCGAATTAGTTCGGTCCATTCGGTTCGGTTCAGTTCTACAAGGCAAAATAGTTCAGGTTTCGGTTCGGTTCCGGTTCCAAAAAAAAACTTCGGTTCAGAACCGAAGTTTTAACCCATCTACATCATACATGCCTTACTTAGTTACTTACCTTCGGCTGAGCTCATCCTATATTTCCTATCCCTTCTCTCGTCTCCACTCACCACTCTCGACCTTATCTATCGACCATGGCGTGGATCCCCACAGCCACAGGACCTCGCCTAGGGCGGTGGTGGCCTCGGCTTCGTCAGCGGCCACCTCGCGCTCCAGCCGCACCTCTTCTGGCTTCGTCGGCAGCCGCCACGCGCACCCGCCGCACCCCTTCCGGCTTCATCGGCGGCCGTCTCGCGCACCCGCCGCACCCCTTCCAACTTCGTCGGTGGCTGGCGTGCACCTGCCGCACCCCTGCCGGCTTGAACACCCTCTTCTCCCTCTGCCGTAGCCCCTCCCCCACCTCCACTGCCACCGTGAACCTCGCCATGCTGTTGGCGAACAGGTGCTCCTCCAGGTACCTTTTCCCTCCTCATCCCCACCGCCCCTACTCGTATGCCACGACCCTCTTCGCCATTCATGCGGCCGTGTCCTCCTTCGAGATCTATGAGCGTTCCCCCAAGCTCTGATCTCTGGAGCTCGAGCAGCCGCTTCACGCCTTCAAGCATCACCTCGATCGCTTCTTTCGTACCGAAGTAGCCGATCTCGAGGACGGTGTCTAGCGCCGCGGCGCCGATCTCCACGTCGGCGGATGGGGAGAGGAGGGATAGGATTTTTGGGATCTGGCCTCAGGAGTGGAGCTCGTCGACGAGGGGGCTCTTTATGGAGAGCACTAGGCGTAGGCGGCATAGGGCTCGGAGGGTAGCCGCGTCGACGATAGTCACCATCGCGAACACAGCCGGCCCCATGAGCAATGGCCCTACGAACTCCGCCTTGTTGAATCTCTCCTTCGATCCAATGTCCTCCTTGAGTCCTTGGGACCCTGCACCGGCGACCACCCAAACTGGCGTCACCACCGTCCAACACCACCACATCCGGCCTCCCAGACTTCCAACAGCATCAGATTCGACCACTTCTCCTTCTGATCTCTTCCCAACAGTCTCCCAAACAAGATCCCCTACTAGTCGCCGTCTCCCTTGGTCATCGTCCTTGGCAGGGAGCCTTATCCATTCAATGCCTATAGAACCGAACCGAACTTTTCGGTTATCGGTTCTATAGGCAACTTCGGTTCGGTTCGGTTCTCATTTTTCTAGACCGAAACAAGTTCGGTTCTTCGGTTCTGGACCAAGAACCGAATGCTCACCCCTAGTTATTATACTGACGGTCGATGCATGGATCGACCGTGGGAATGCGACGGTCGATCCATGGATCAACCGCAGACGATGCACCAGCCTTGACAAAATGAAATGTTGGCTCGCCGTCGATCGCTGCATCGACCCTACGAAGCCATTTTCTTCACAAAGCCTGACGGTCGATGGACCGGTCAACTGTGAGGTTTGGTCCTTGTGTTTTTAAATGTTGTAGGCTCACGGACGATCCGACGGACGATGTGACGATCGACCGTGGAGGATGTTGGTGAAAAGTGAAGAAGCGATGGTCGATCCAAGCATTGACCCTGGGAAGCATTTTTCACAACAAAGCCTGACGGACGATGCTACGGTCGATGGGTGGATCGACCGTGGGTCGCAAAGGCTGAGTTTTTGTACATGACGGTCGATGTCACGGACGATGCATGGATCGACCGCCAGCAACGCGCAGAGTAAAAAACTACTCATTGGAGAGTTGCAGAGAGTCGTTGGAGGTCATTTTTGAGCTGGTTGAAGGCTAGATATAAATAAGTAGTTCTTTGTTGTAAACTTGCCATAACTATTATTCATATTATTGAGATCATCTGAGCAAGTCTAAGCAAGAGTTACTACTTATTCTCTTTAGAGCTACAACTTTTGTAAATCTTCTTCGAGTGTGAAGAAGTACTTTGAGAGTTATCCAACAGCAGTTGGCTGTGATTGTAAGGTCACCAAGCACCGGGAAGCTTGGAGGAAAAGCTTGTAAAAGATTTGCAAGTAGTGGAATCTCAAGGAAGGCCTTGAGAGGAGTGGACGTAGACCAAGAGTTGGGTCGAACTAGTATAAAATCGGTGCCATCTCTCTAACCTTTCCTTGATATAATTCTTCTATGCTATTTTACTTTAGTTTCATTTCATCTACAATCATTTAAGGTGTTTGTTTTCTCCTACCTGATTTTTCCATTAATCTAGTTTTTCAAAAGAGTCCAATTAACCCCCCCTCTTGGACCTTCAGTGCCTACAACTCGCTCCAAGATCGTCTTAATTTGCCTATTGCTCACCTCAACTTGTCCCGATGTTTGAGGGTGGTACGGGGTTGCTACCCGATGGGTGATGTTGTACTTCTTTAACAAGGAATCAAATGCTTTATTGCAAAAGTGCGTCCCCCCATCACTTATAATCGCCCGAGGTGCTCCAAACCTTGTAAAAATCATATCTTTCAAGAAACTCACCACGGTCTTGCTATCATTTTTGCTGGTTGCAATTGCTTCAATCCACTTAGATACGTAATCCACTGCAACAAGAATATACTTATACCCATATGATGGAGGAAACGATCTCATAAAGTCTATGTCCCAAACATCGAACAATTCCACCACTACATTATTTGTAAGAGGCATCTCATTCCTTTTGCTTATGTTCCCTGATCTTTAACATCTGTCACACTTGGCAACAAAATTAAACGCATCTTTGAATAAGGTAGGCCAGAAGAAACCAGATTGAAGAACTTTAAAAGCAGTTTTCTTACCTCCAAAGTGTCCTCCACAAGTTTAATTCATGACTAAATTTCAATATATCATCATGGTCATATTCTGGAACACAACGCCTTATTATTTGATCAGAACAGTGCTTAAATAAATAAGGGTCATCCCAAAAGTAATATCTAACCGTAGACAAAAACCTTTTCTTTTCCTGTGAACTTAACTCAGTACGCAAAACGTTACTAGCTAAATAATTGACAGTATCCGCATACCAGGGCTCTTTACCATTCACAGAGAAGAGTTGTTCATCGGGAAAACATTCTTCATTGGGCTGTACATCCTTAGGGTCGGCCATGTGCTCCAATCGCGACAAGTGATCTACCACTACATTGTCGCTCCCTTTCTTGTCCCTTATTTCCAAATCAAACTCTTGCAGCAGTAGGATCCACTTGATTAACCTAGGCTTGGTATCCTTTTTGATTAGTAGATATTTTAATGCTGCATGATCTGAATAAATAACAACCTTAGATCCAATCAAATAAGAACGAAATTTCTCTAATTCAAAAACAATAGCAAGCAATTCTTTCTCACTAGTTGATCAATTGATTTGAGCATCATTGAGTGTACGACTTTCATAATAAATTGCATGAGAAACCTTATTCATCCTTTGTCCTAACACAGCCCCTATAGCATAATCAGACGCATCACAAATTATCTCAAAGGGCAATGACCAATCAGGAGACATAATAATAGGTGCAATAATTAATTTCTCTTTTAAAGCATTGAAAGCATCAAGACAGGCTTTACTAAACTTAAACTCAGCATCCTTGGCCAATAAATCACACAGAGGTCGTGCAATCTTAGAAAAATCTCTAATGAATGTGCGATAAAATCCTGCATGGCCCAAAAAACTTCGCACACCCTTTACAAAAGTAGGGGGCGGCAATTTCTCAATCAAATCTATTTTTTCCCTGTCAACTTCAATACCTTTACTAGAGATAGCATGTCCCAAAACAATACCTTGCCTTACAATGAAGTGACTCTTCTCCCAGCTCAATGTCAAATTAGTCTCCTCACATCTCTTAAGCACCAATGTTAGATGTTCAAGGCAATTATCAAAAGAATTCCCAAAGACAGAAAAATCATCCATAATACCTCGACAAACCATTCTATCAAGTCGGAAAAAATCGATATGATACATCTTTGAAATGTAGCAGGTGTGTTACATAATCTAAATGGCATCCGACTATACGCAAATGTTCCAAAGGGGCAGGTGAATGTAGTCTTCTCTTGGTCCTCAGGGGTGATGGCTATTTGATTATAACCTAAAAATCCGTCAAGAAAACAATAAAATACTTGGCCAGCTAAACGTTCAAGTATTTGATCGATAAAAGGTAAGGGAAAGTGGTCCTTTTTAGTAGCTGCGTTAAGCTAGCGATAATCGATGCAAACACGCCATCCAGTTGTCATCCTTGTAGGTATAAGCTCATTGTTCTCATTCTTCACAACTGTTATTCCCGATTTCTTAGGGACTACATGGACTGGACTTACCCAATTGCTGTCAGAAATAGGATATATAACACAAACATCAAGTAATTTAAGAACCTGATACGAGCAGTCTACTCGTAATCCTCTCGTATCGGGTCTCTACTGCTCCAATCAATCAGAATTGGCCTGATCGGACTTGATTGAGTCCAATTGGCTGGCTGGATCAAGTCTGGCTTTAGCTAGTTCGGATCCGGCTCAAGGAATTGGATCTGGCTAAGTGGCTTGGCTGAACCGGTTAAGGTTGGCTAAGTTGGTAAAGGGTTGGCTGGGAAGATCCAACGGCTGACGATCGCCGGAAGTGGATCGCCGGCGTAGGGGCGGCGGCGGCGGCGGTCGGGATCTTGCCAGGAAGGTTCGTGGATTTATGGGGAAGAGAGATCCACCGGCTCAGATGGGAGATAGGTGGAGAATCGGCCGGATCTAGAAGGTCGGCGGTGGGTTTCGAGGTGGTCGGCGTTGGGGACGACGACGGGGAGCTCGGCGGGGGTTTGGGACGTCGGGAAGGATCGTGAGGAGGGAATAGGAGGGTCGGCGAGGGTTTCTAGGTGTTTGGGGGGTGGGATCGGGGTCGGACACGGACGGCGGACGGCAGCTGTGAAGTTGGGTTGCCATGGGAAGAAGCGGAGGAGACGACGGAGGCGGAGGAGGGGGTGGATGGAGTCGTGGCTCCAAGGGGAGGTCGATGGAGGTCTTGGTTGGCAACGGGGACAGCCGGAGAGGCTGGACAGAAGATGGCGGCGGTGAAGCTAGGGTTAGGGCACGCGAGAGGAGAGAGGAAGAAGACGGTGACATGGCAGGTGACTGGGCGTGTGGTCGCTGACATGGCGGAGATAGAAATTCCGTGGAGGCGGTGCCGGCTGCG
The DNA here is from genome assembly GCA_963920575.1 of Narthecium ossifragum. NCBI lineage: Eukaryota > Viridiplantae > Streptophyta > Magnoliopsida > Dioscoreales > Nartheciaceae > Narthecium > Narthecium ossifragum. The sequence goes on along the minus strand of OY986974.1, from coordinate 12,763,631 downwards.
GAGAAGATGACCGACGGAGAAGAAGATGGATCGATGGTGGATTTCTGTGGAAACTACATTACCTATACTCCTATGATATTCTATCAACTATTCTTAACTCATCATAATTCTCTTCAAACATCATACCTAGCTACTGAGGTCCTTTTATAGAGACCTTGACTGAGTCCTAATCCAACTAGAAAAGTAATAAGGCTTCCAGACTCAACTCAACTTCCTAACTCAAATGGACTCTTAATTAATTCCTAACAATCAAATATCAACTAGGACTGGTCGAGTCGGATCGACTCGTATCATCCCCCCTTCCTTCGGAATTGGCCTTGTCCTCAAGGCCTGACTGAGTCTGATGTGGGAAGAGGGCTCCACTTTGCTGGACTGGAGTGACTCGGCTGGACAGCTGTTCGTGGATAAAACGTCGATCTCGTTGGGACGAGATTTCTATTTTATTTCCGAGCAAATCATTTTTAATTTTGTGTAAGAAAATTGCAGGCACCACACCCCTAGATCGCCAAGTCAGCAAATCCATCATTTACATCCCCGTAGGGAACACCTCTGATTCTAGATCCGATAAAATAAATATTTTCCTATAATAATAATAATAAAGGAAAATGAAATGACGTGAGGTCTTGCACCACCACATTCATCGCCATGCAGGATGTCTTTGTCGCCGGGGCTTCAAGTCCGCCGGAGTTTGGGAAGAGCCGTCCAAGGTCCAATTGTTGCCGTGAAGATGTAGCAGCTGGAACGAGGAAGGCATCGTCCGAGCATCGGAGTTGATATTGTTCACACGTCGAAGCTGGTGGGAAGCTTGTATTCGACCTCCATCGCCATGGCAGCTGGACTCGATGAAGCCGGCTGGAACTAGAGGAGCGTAGGACAGAGGGAATCGCCGACTGGAACAGAGGAAGCCACTGAAGAAGAACTCGCCGGACCTTGGAGCTGCGAGCGAATGGTGACGGACGGCTGGTGACGGATCTCGCTGGACGAGATCTCAACGGACGTGGGTGTTGATGTCGCCGCGAGGTTTAGGCTACGCATGGCGGTGGGTGACGGATCCGAAGGGGATGCCGGATGCACCGGGTGCTTGAGATGGGGAACGCCGTCCAAGACCTCGCTGAGTGTGGGCTTGATGTCACGTGCTTGTGGCTGCGGACGGCCGTCGACGATGAGGATGCGCCCAGGGTGCTCCTCCTACTTGATCGCCCGAGAGGATCGCCCTCCTTTCTTAGTTGTCTCTGGACGCGGGGTTGATGGTGAGGCGCCGGAGAGGGTGATGCCGACGGAATATGGGTTTCACCGGATGTGGGGTTTTTGGTGCAGCGGGCTTCGTGGCTGTGCACGGCAGTGAGGGGCGACAAACGCTCCCCCCCCCCCCTTTGGATCGGATCTGGCGACAGAGCCGCCGGGTGCTGGAGCGACGGAAAAGGTCACGGGCTGCTATTCTCCTGCCT
>OY986974.1:12534852-12761983 GCA_963920575.1 Narthecium ossifragum | reverse complement strand
CACATATAAAAAAACATACATATCATATCTATGATATATGACATACATATATAGACACACACACACAGATATATATATATATATATATATATATATATATATATATATATATATATATAAACATACATATATATATAAACATACATATATATATAAACATACATATATATATAAACATACATATATATATATATATAATATATATATATATACATATAAAAAAACAAACATATATATATATAATATCTATAATATATACATATCATATCTATGATACATGACACATATATATATATATATATATATATATATAAGTGGGTGTATAAATATATATATATATATATATATATCATATATATAAGTGGGTGTATAAATATATATATATATATCATATATATGAATATATAAATATTTATATGTATATATGTATAACATATATATATATTATATATAGATATAGAGAGAGAGAGAGAGAGAGAGAGAGAGAGAGGAGGATACCGGGAGAGAGAGTGTTGCGCACCGACCCGCGTAGGCCCAACCGGGTCGGGTGACGCGAAGCGGAACCTAACCTACTGCGGAAAATTTTGGCGAGGTTTCCCTCTAATCGTAGTGGTTACCCTAACATTTCACAATTCATCCTGTATTCACACAAATTTCAAACCTCAACCACTGGAACTGAAATAGATACAAAACCTCAAAACATGGAAATTATACATTTATCACTCCCGTAGGAGACTATCTATAACAAAAAGGTACAAAGCTGGAAGATCGCCACCTCTCAAGCACCGCCAGACGCCGCCACGTCACCAAACACCGGCCCAGTAGGGGCGACCGAAGAAGAGCTTGCGCCAGCACCTGCAAAACGCAGCCCGGGTAGGAGTGAGCACTAAGCTCAGCAGGGACACTACACTACGACACTCACAAAGGGAGGGAACACAACAGTGTCACCCTTAAGCAGAGGTTGGGTGTACACAGGGGTCCCATAACCCCACCGCGTGTCCCTGAGGCCCTCAATCATGGTCTTCCAGCCGAGCTGGTCACATGTCAGGTCACACCAAGTAGCAGGAAACAACACTGCTGACTCACAAGCAGGAACACGACACTGCAAGCGGGAAATGGCACCGCTGAGTAGGCAACTCCTTTACTCCAGAGTCAACACAGTGGGACACCGGCTACACCTCAACACCCGACTCAAGGCCGACACGACCTCTATAATCATCAAGCAAAAACCGTATTCAAGTCCAACTAACCCTATCATCAAAAACGACTGAATACTACAAATCGGTCCTGGACCAAGCTACCCGCAACGGTCCTAAAGCTAGACCCGGGTTACCCGAAAACCCCGGATCGGCAACGCCCTACACAAATGCAACTAGTGCACAACACAATGCATGCTATGAACATGTGCAGAATAATACATGTAAGCATGCAACAGGATGTGATGATATAAATACAAGGTCTGGGCACGGCACCCTGCCGGCCCGGGGTGGTGAACAGATAAAATAAGGCCTAGGGACTGCTGCAGTGGTACCACCACCAACTGTCAGCAGTCCACCACAAAACCTGCACCGGGAAGCAGCCCCGCAAACAACAGCTCACATAGATAACAGATAAAGCCCTCGGCGCACGCCGGCATGCAAGGCTAAGGAAAGCTGTAGGCCTACCCACCCGTTTATTCTAAACATCCCGGGAGTCATCACTCCCCCGGTTCACCACTGCCCCTACTATAGGGCTAACATGCTTAATCGTATATACAAGGTAATAAGCGCGATAAGCAAAACCGGCATACCAAGCTCCGCGGGCAAAAGCCATGAAAAACCCTCTCTGCTACTGAAGGATCGATCCTTACCAAAGAAAGGATCGATCTTTCAAGTAACAGTGAGCTTCCCTCACTATCGAGGCAACAAAGATCGATCCTTCCTCCCAGGAAGATCGATCTTTCTCGAGATAGAGGGCACCCTTCGTGTCGCGCCAAGAAAGATCGATCCTTCCTTCAAGAGGGATCGATCCCAATGGGTTCTCCGGCGTCCTTCCGGCGTGAAATACCGCCGGAAGATACAACCAAACTCAACCAAACTCTGGGATCTGATAGATCAAGATCCCACGAGTCCAAAACCGGTGAAAACACGAGAAACAAACATGTATACGAAGAGATCTATGCAAAAGAGCACGAATCAAACCGGAAAACTCAAAACCCCGAAATAGAAGTAAGTAGGAATCCCTACCGGAGTAAGAGCGGCTTAGATCCAAGCAACTAGGCCTTAGATCTTCCTCAAACGAGCTCAAATCCAGCAAGAACGCGGCTCAAATCTCGGAAATCCCAAAAAAATCAAAGGAAAACGATCTCGTTTGTTTTATAGACAAACGAACCGACATAGGGGAGATCGATCCCCTTATAGACAAACGATCTCGTTCCTTGTCAGAACGGGTTTGACTTTTTGGCACAAGGAGATCGATCTCTCTTAGCTAGAGAGGATCGATCCCACTTGTCCAGAAAGCTAGACTTGGGCCAAATCTCAAGCCCAAGCCCGGATCTTTCGATCCCGGGTCCCACTAACCATTCGAAGCAAATATTATCAAAAACATGATCAGTGTGTGCACAAGCGCGAGTGTGAAACTAGCCGACAAGGTGCAATTTACCAAATTGCCCTTGCGGTCCACAACGAGCCACAGGAGGGGAGGGACGGGTCCTCACAGAGAAGGGAGACCGAGAGGGAGAAAGAGAGAGAGAGAGAGAGAGAGAGAGAGAGAGAGAGAGAGAGGAGGAGATCGGGAGAGAGAGGGGAGACCGGGAGAGAGGGTGAAGAAGGATTGGGTCCTCCCACTTTTGGGAGGACCCGAATCACTACTTGCCCGAGAAAGCCTGGCGTCTCTCCTTCTCTTCTCTTCTTTTTTCCCCCCTTGATCAGCCTCCCTTCCCCACTATTTATAGGCAAGAGAGTGCGTGTGTGCATATGGAATGGGATATGGATCCTTAATCAAAGGAGCATCCTTTCCATTTGAAGAAAGTAGATCCCTCATATAAGGATAGCTAGCCATGCAGCCAACCTTACTTGGTGATGGCTGATCCCATTTTATATGGTATGGGATATTCTGGCGAATTATTTTGAAATTCAAAAGTGATATTCGAATTTCCAAATGTGTCATAATTTGAACATTTTTCATGTCCATTTAAATTATTTGAATATTTGTCCAGCTTTAAGACATTTGTGAATATTTACTCCTGTACAAAATGTTTATTTATATTCTGAATATTTACAGGAACTTTACCAAAATGCCCTCCCAGCGGTCATATACCTCGGACCGAAATATTTTGGAGGGTGGAATGGTCAGATTTCAAACAACTACATCCCTGAGGGTGTACATTGACCAAGATACCCTTAGGGGCTAAATGTCCGAAATACCCCTTTGGTTGTGGCTCATGTGTTGTTCGGATATATATTTTGGATGAAAATACCCTCGAGGTGGACGGGATGTCGAAGGTTGATGTGTGGCCATAATCATCTCATGAGAGTTGCAGATGACCAAAGTACCCTTATCATGGGTGATTTGGAAAATTACCTTAGATTTGAAGGTTTATGTGGGATACTGTCAAAACCATCTAAGGATCGATGAAAGAATTCTAAAATATCTGAGTTTGTGTGTTCTTTATCAGAATTCCAAAAATAACCCTGAAGGCTATAATTATCAAAAATACTCCTCTATGTATGTAGAATGATGTCAAAATCATAAAGGGTTAATTTGGAGTGTTATTGGGAGTTTAGGTCTATATTTTGACCAAAATACCCCCATGGGGGTGAAAATTATCAAAACGTCCTTTGGTTTATATAGGATGCCGTCAAAACCATGTAGGATGAATCCATATGTGTTAGGGAGTTTAACCATGTATATTTAGTCAAAGTTCCCAAAATTCCCTTTGTCATTTCCAAAGTCGAGAAAGCATGTATAGAGCATTTTAAGTATATTTTTGAATGTTGTCATGCCTTTGTAAAATATCTAAGGCACATATGTATGTGACAGGTAATTTTGTAAATATTACGAATTCTTCCCTTAGTCAAAATTGGTGTCAACAACCACAATGGAACTCTGAACCAGGCGGTGAGAAACCGGGTCGATCCCATGATGGGTCCAGTGGTAGCAGGGGCAGTGCTGAGGGAGCATCTGGGGGTCGATCTGACGGCTCAGGTAGCTCCAAGAATAAGATCTTCAATGGCTCTCCTGGATCATCCTCATCATGTCCTATCAGTAATGTTGCCCATGACCATAGGATGGGATCTGATCTCCATGGTCTGATCAACTGTGCAGGGACTTGGCTTGATTCTGGGTCAAGCTAGCTTTGGTCCAATCTGAAGTGAAGATGGCTAGACCACGCTTTCGCTACACTATTCTGGGCTAGAAGGTGGTTGAACCAAGTTGAATCTTCAGCTGTACTGAGTCGTACTCTGGTCCAAACCTGTCTGACATGGTTGGGTCTACCGGTGTCAATCTGGACTTGGGTCAGTTGAGCGAAACCGGTGGTACCATCATAGTCAGATCTGATCAGATTGTGGATGACATCTGAAATAAGGAGGGTAGCTCCTTTGATGACTTCGATCAACCTTCGGATGCTTGATCAACGGCTGAGGATGCATCGTGATCACTCGGACATAATCTGGATGGTCCTGATTGCTTGGGACTCTTTGATCATGTTCAGATCGAAGATCGGAAGCACTGGATCGAAGATCAGGCTGATCAAACGGCTGGATCAAGTTGCAGTCTTGATCAGACGGCTGAGAAGCTGCCGGAGCTGGATCAACGGCGAAATGAGGTCGTCGGAGTGTGGCAACGGCACAGGAAGCTTCGTAGGGACGTGGGGGTTCCATCCGTATGATCTGATCGTCAGATTGGGCTGCGGATGCACCGGATCTGAAGGTGGCGGTGCGGTGTATTTCGCCGGTGATCTAGGTCGCGACGGTGCTTTAGCTCATCAGAAACAGGTACGGGAAGGTCTTGGGACCTTTCTCGTGAGGTTTGATCGAAGGATAAACCTCAGAACTTGGCGGAGTGAAGGACGCCGAAACATGGGCTTTTGCCGGAGTTCGGTTCCGGCAATCCGAGCTTCGATCGTGGTCCTGGTCGGCCACGGTGGCTTCGGGGAAGGACGCCGATGCTTCCTCGGTGAGTAGGTGGAGAGAGGACGGCGTCGGAGGGCCGCGTTGGGGTGGCGGCTAGGGGACGAGCCGTCGGCGCGGATGACGATCCGGGACGAAGGGTGGTCGGCTCCAGTGAGAGCCGGGCGGGAGGTAAGGGATGAGCCGCGGTAGCCAATCCGGGAGGAGAGAGAAAATCCCGAGGAAAATCTGGAAAATTAGGTAAAAATCCAGAAAAATCATGGGAATGTAGAAGAAAGGTTTCACCCGGGGCAGGAGTTGAACTCGGAGTTACAATTGGAGTTGCTCTCGGGGTTGCAGTCGGAGTCCTAATCCGAGTTGGCTCGGGGTCAGGTTCTGCAATCTGGATTGCTATGGAATAGGGGTCTGGTTCGGAGTCTGAGTTATCGTTGACCACCTATTGGAGATCTGCTCCAACTCCCTTTCCGCAGCAGAGCATAGCATCACGCAAGTCTCGTACCGAGAGAAGAACATAGCCTAACACATCATCACCAAGAACACAATAGTCCGGACGGCCACACATCTCTAGACCCCTAGCCACAACACAAGAACAAGCGTCTGGCCCCTACGGCCACCAAACAAAAGACAACAACCAACCGGGCGAACCTGCACACAGCAAACAGATCATACATAGAACATAACAAACAACCAAACAAATCCGTGTATAGAACTATGAAAATCTAGCTCGATTCAAGAATACAATTACTTCCTAAATAAATCACTGTATTGATAATAAAGAGCCAGAAATATTAACTCTCCTCTGAAATCTCGGCAAAAACATCCGATTTAACGAAAGCCAATAATGAAACCATAAGCTGTCTCCAACTCGTAAAAGAAATAACAATAAACTATTATTCATATTGCAACAAGAGTGGCGTGTAAAACAAACTAAATCAACAGTAGACAGCCATCAAGATCCCGTTTTTGACTCCAAGTTCAACAATACAATTCAATAGCTAGACAACCATGCATGAAACTCTTTTTTTTTTCTCAAACTCTTGCACTAACTTTATCAAAAAGCAGCACGAAAACCTGCAGAACGCACTTTAAAAGTGCAACCACTCGAAAGACCAACAAATTTGGAGAAAAACATCAGGCAAGATTCAACCTTTCTTTCAAATTCCGTAAGAACCGACATTGGAAAAACAAACCCAATTCACAACTTCCAAACGTAATTGGCAGGATATCCTCTAGAAAACAACCAATCCTCAAAGCCTATGCTCTATTTCAAGAACCAATAATTGGTGAAAGTTCTTTCACACTTAAACCAAAGTTCTGCTAGAAGGAAAGACATGCCAGTTTCGTGGACATCCAAAAACAAGAAATCAGGATTAGAAAGCTCCACAATAGATCTCAATCAACAATCAATCTCGAATGGAGAACTTCAGCACAAGAACTGATCAAAATAGACAATTAACTTCAAACCAGAAAATTCTCTTTCAGCCAGAAACCAATAAAGGTTTGGGAAAACCTTCAATTTCACCTAAATTTTGACCAGCTAATATCAACATAGCGAGCTTCACCATTGCATAAAGAAAAAAGCTACGCAAATAACCAAAAGGCCCAAAAATTGAAAAAAAAAAACAAGCAAAGAGCATCTAATTTTGATACGATACTAAGTCAAAGCAACTTTGACATCTAGTTCTTGAAATTAAAAATAAAGAACTCAAACAAGAACATAAAAATTCCACTTTTGAGTTTTGAAAACCCAATGAGAGCTAAATCCTTGAATTCAATTTGAATTGCAATACTAAATCCTTAAATCAACCCAGCATACACCATGAACTACTTTCTTGAAACATTGAGCCATTTCACCAATAAACCCAAATCGAGCCAGAATCTCAAATTTTAGAAAAAGAAAAACATCTAATTTATGATTCCAGTTTTTGAATTGGAACAACGGTACGGACAGCAGTTTCGAGTTCAAATACTAACCAAAACCCACAACACATAAGCAAAACCCACAAATACACGAAAAACACTCTAAAGATGATACGAGGACGAACTGAGCCAATCCAAGAAGGGACCCACGTCCTTGCTTGGGTGGGCCCACACCAAGGAACTGGCTGCAACCAGGTCCCTTTGGGCGTCCTAAGCCCAACCAGCCAAAAGGATTCCTATTCCCTAGCTGGTTTGCTTACTTAGTTGATTGCCTAGTTAGTAGTTATCTTGATTGAGTGAGTTTCCTAGATTGAGTTCAGTTTATCCTATTATTACCCACCTCACACCCCACCTGCTTATGAACCGACCCATTATCCAAACCTTGAGCCCCCTATCCCTCCCTACAAAGCATCACCTCTTTATCCGCCATTACCTCCACCCTACAACCAACCCAAACCTGCAAACACCAACTGGTATTTGAGTACCACTTGGACTCCAAATCCTACTGGAACTAGGATTACAAATCCTACTCCAACTAGGAATTCGAGTCAAACTCAGAGTATGGCTTGGACTCAAAATCTTACTGGAACTAGGATTACAAATCCTACTCCAACTATGAATCCTAGTCAAACTTGGAGTACGGCTTACCCTACAGTTGAACAATGGAAGGAAGCCGTCCAAAGTTGGATCCCTCTACCTTACCCTTCAGCAGAACAGTGGGAAGCAATGATCCAACGATATTCTCCTACAAATCAGTCAAGCCCTATTGGAGTTCAGATTTCTAGTCAAAATCCCATTCTAGCTGCAACTTGGATTGCAGAACCTAAACCCAGTTCGACCTGGATTAGGACTCCGCATACGATTCCGACTCCGCATACTCCACCTACCCACGAGCTGCCCCATGACCCAAACCATGAACAACACCCGCTGCCCCCTTACCCAACCACACCACATCCCAGCCCAGTCAACATCCTGCCATCATCTCCTTCCTCCTTCCCTGCATCCAAACTTCCCACGACCAGCAACTTTCCCTACTCCTCCCCGGCAGCCCCCACCACTAATCAAGGCCACCCTCTTTCCCCCTACAAACCCACGGCCCCACGTTCTCCAGCCCTTCTCCGACAATCTACCCGAAGTCCACAAAACTGCAGCCACCGACCTCACCCTAGTTGAAGACCTCCCCACGCCATGTAACCGCTACCACCAAGGTCCTCGTCACTCCTGCCCCAATCCCACCACAACCTTTCCCGACCATGGCTTCTTCATCATTGACCCTGGCGAAAGCTCAAAACACATCGGCGTTCTTGAAGCTCCTCACAGCCACCCAGCCTCTCCGGCCATAGCCATTCCATGTACAAACCTGCCGGCTCCCAAATCCATCTTTCCCCACTCCAACGACAAACCTCAAGGAAGTCACGGTCTACCTCTGCCCAAGACTACCATAACCTCCTCTCACAGTCCACTGAAGGATCTCCTGGGGCAACAAAGGCCATCCCCTAAACCTCCTAACCCCTTCCCCGACATTACCAAGCCCGCCTCCAAACCCCAACCAGCGGATCACCGTCGGTTCCATCTCCTCACTCTTGACCGGTGCATACCCCCTCCAGATCCACCACCAGAACTGACACCCATCCAGATTCACTCCATTGGATCGAACCCCCATCCTCTCACTACCTCTTCTCCATGGGATTTGAATTCCGACGAGCAGCCCTCACCGGCGATTGAGTTCCGGCCACTTTCAGCTGTCAGATCTGTTCCGATTCCCAAGCTTCATCAAGCATTGGACAGATCTCAACCATCAAATTAGATCAGATCAAATCACCACCATCTGAACCTGATCTGACTCCGACTCAATCTTCCACACTGGATCGAGTCAGACTCCAACCTACAAGATTTGGACAGATTCAAGCAAGGCTCAACCAGATTTGGCTACACCAACCAAATCCGAGCAAGCCCAGATCCAGACCAGTTCAAGCTAAGTCAGGATCAATTGGATTCAGCCAAATTCGACCAAGTCAGATCTGATCCAAGCCCGCCAAGTCCAATCAAGCTCAGCCAATCCGACTTGATCAAGCTTGATTCCAGACTTCAACCATATCAGATCCAGATGTTCCCTATGCATCTTTAGTTGATCAGGCATCCCACAACCGATCTGAGCTATCTAAGGAGCTACCCTACTTATTCGATTGCCATCTTCCAACTGATCAAATCCAAGAGCATCGCCCGGCATCCATCCACCACTCGAAGTTCCAGAACGACTTTGTCGACTCTGACCATGAGGACTGATGTTGAAGCCAGAGCCCTGATGATCCCTTACGAGCAAAGCATAGAGATATCCAAGCTCAACTGTACTCGACCGTATCCAGCTGCCATATTGGATCTACTTCCACTTTGGGAGGATTTGATTCGGGTTGACCTAGTCTTTGACCCAGGAAGCCAGCTATTAAGGACGCACCACCATCGCTCTAGAGTCGTCCTTTACCTTTTGGAGTTCCAGCGACCCCCAGATACACCGACGCTTCAGTTTCCTTCTTCCAGACCAGCGGCATGGCCTCCTGATTCAATAGTGGTACCACCTGATCCACCATGGGTGCGACCAGGATTCTCACCACCAAGTCAGAGCAACAGTTGCGGTCTAGCCACGTCACTCCGGTCCGAGAAGAGCAGAGCCCTTTTCCCTCAGCAAATTTAGGAGCCCATTTCGAAGGGGATGATACGAGGACGAACTGAGCCAATCCAAGAAGGGACCCACGTCCTTGCTTGGGTGGGCCCACGCCAAGGAGCTGGCTGCAACCAGGTCCCTTCGGGCGTCCTAAGCCCAACCAGCCAAAAGGATTCCTATTCCCTAGCTGGTTTGCTTACTTAGTTGATTGCCTAGTTAGTAGTTATCTTGATTGAGTCAGTTTCCTAGATTGAGTTCACTTTATGATTTGCTTAGCTAGTTTCTATTATGAGTCCTAGTTTCTATTATGAGTCTGTTTACTTGCTGTTCAAGTAAGAAGGTATTCAGGTTGGAGTAGAACTCTCTTGAGGCCTCTATAAAAGGACCTCTATAGCTTGTATTATGCATGGACGAATTTAATGGAGTTATTATTTAGTAGAGATAAATCCTAGGAGTAGAAGTAATATAGGAGTAGCTGTAACCCTAATTGCCATCAAATCCACCAGCCACCTTCATCTCTCTCTACTGCCGGATTATCTCCCCACCAGCCGGCCACCATCCATCGCTGCCATCCACGCCTCCACCGTCCAACCCCAAGTCCCCAGCGTCTCCCTTGGCTGCCGTGCTTCCCTCCACAACCTCATCACCGCTGCCACGTTCTCCAAGGCTTGGATCCCCCAAGGGTAGCCGGCCAACCATTGAGGAAGCTGCGAGGTAATCCTCATCCTCATCCGTCTCCCTCCTCCAGTCTTCAGCCTTCCTTGTCGAATACCTAGGGTGCTTCTCCTAAAACCCTAAAGGTATATCTCGACCTAGCCATAGCTTTGGTTAAGGAGGAGCCGAGACTAGGCAAGAGACCAGATACGAAAACCCTAGAGAAGGTGCATCGTATCAAAAGAGCAATCCAGTGATCAAAGCCCATGAAAAATTTGCATGTTTGAGGGTCGAAATCATCAAACGTCAATTGAGCAGAAAGCTGTTCTTCATCGAGAAGAGCACAACTCCTCTTACACCACTCTCTTTGGGCAATTCTTGGTCAAATCCAAAGAAATAAAAGACTATTTTGGATCCAAAACTCATTTCTATAAATTCATGCACAAAAAATCAGATCAAACATTGGTTTAAAAAGGAGTTGAAACCATCCCAAACCTCAGCCTCTTTGTCACTAACAGAATTGCAACTATAAGGTTGCTTCCCAACGAGATTTCACTGACAATATCCAGTAAAACTCACAAGTCATGCCAAAAAGCATCATCCATCAACTCTACACTTGATTTGATCCATGAAACAGGAAATATCTTGATAAAATGGCAAAGAAATAAGGGTTTTTCTCTCAATGCTAATCGGAAATACACAAACTAGAACAAAACTCGCAATCAACGCAAAGAAAACCATAAACAAAATCCGGGCAAAAAAATAAGCCGCAACAATTACCAAACAAAAATATAGTTACAATGACATTGTCCAAGCTTCTCGAGGACTTAGTCAAATTTTGGATCGAGTTCAATGAATTGTCAACAAAGCAAAATCCATAGCGCAAAAACATGTAAAAACATCCTTTAATCCGGTCGCAAAACGTCGATCTCGAATCATCAATGACAGATCAACAAAGATTTATACATAAGAATGTCTCAAAACTTTCACCAATTGCTTGTCAATGTACTAAATGAGGTTAAAACTAGAACCGAGTATCGACAAGAAACCCAAGATCTGGAGCAATATGGATCTGTATTCATGAAATATAGCTAAACTTGCTGGCTCAATTGGCTTTTTATCGTTATTGTGGAGACAATTCCATCAAAGAAAACCAACACTATAGCCTGATCCTATCGTCAAGAAGCAAAACGAGTATTATTCAGTCAAGAGTAGGATAGCAGCACTTAAAAATGATTTCTGGGAATATGCCGTTGCACGAACTTCGATTAAATCGATCATGATTGTGATAAAGGAGTCACTAACAACGCTATGCATAAAATTGCTCCAAAACAATAAGGCCTTTAGGTGATCAAAACCAATCAAACTCTCAGGAGGTTTCAGTTCTTCAACCCAAAAACACAAGTTATAAAACCAAGCTTTTAGATGCTAAAAACCATCAGAAATTGGGAAAAAAATCTGCTTTCCGACCAAAGAATAGAATATCAACAATTAATCCGATTTCTCAAATCAAACATATTCAAATAAAGATTAAAAGATCTCTCTTGCATTGCTTCTAGTTTGAGAACGATAAAACAAGATATACAATCAAAAATTTTGATCGAAATAGAATAAAGAATGCAGTTTCTTCATCCAAAACAGAGCTACGAATTCCTGATCACTTGCTGGGCTAATTTAACTAGACTTTCACTAGTTCAAAATCATAATCTAGTGATGTACAAACATATAATCAACCTACAAATAGATTTAAACTAAGAACAATCAAGCATGCAAGGATGCATCTAAAGACTCGATCTAGTCCCCCTATACATCTATACTATCACCCATCCTATCTAACCCTAGGACCTACCGCCTAGGCTCTGATACCAACCTGTTACGCCCCGCCCCAATTAAATCCATATTTAATCCCAAAAATTACTGAAAAATTTTGGCATGACCCTTGGGCACGGGCACGTGAGATCACAATTTACAACCTGTCAATAGATACAAACTACACAATCTATTACAATCCACTATAATTTACAACTTTTAATCACAACTACTAGGGACACACATTCACCCACATCAATTTCGAATAATATACATACATGCATTCAATTCATTAGATCTCATATAATTGGGTACATAATCACCAAAATACATGAAAACCCAACCCAATTTCACAATATACAATTTTTCTCATTTCCAACATATACATACTTTATCATACATAAGAGAATAGACAAAATATAAAATGACTCCTCGTCCTTGTGCATGACATCCATGGGGGTGCACTAGTCTCGGGCCTACCCGTAGATCCTCCTGCACAAAAACCCAAACAAAATGAGCTCGAAAGCCCAGTAGGAGTCACCTGACACACTCTAGGACACTGGTGTACACCCACCTATCCCTAATATACTGCCCAAGTATGGTCTGGCTAGTATGGGTAAGTCTTACATGCACAGCACCGCGTCCGCCCACCAACGCTAGCCCATACCCCTATAGACTTTATACCCGGCCCCAGTATACTAGTATAGGTACAACACCCACCTATCCTAGTTTACTGATCCTAGTATGGTCTGGCTAGTCTGGGCAGTCTTACATGCACAACACTGCGTCCGGCCGCCAACGCTCACCCAAACCCCTCTAGACTCTATACAGGCCTCAATATACTAGTATAGGCAACACACTCTCAAGTCAGATCCTCAATCAGATCAAATCCTCAATCAGATCAAATCCTCAATCAGATGAAATCCTCAAGTCAGGTCAAAGTCCTCAATCGACATAGCCTCTAGACTCTGACTAGTCTAGCTACAGGACCTGACTAGACCCAATCATAATCTATGTCCTAAGAAAAGCCTAACATACCTAGCATGTATGCACAGACCACACAACGTCATAATATAATCGAATATAGAACGTCATAAGTACTCATATATGCATACAATATAGGAATATCATAGCATAACATTTCATAACACAATTAAACAAGTAGAGGGCTCAGCTAGCCCAACAGATCATAACATAGCATGCAACCATCATCACAAAGGTATAGCTATACAACATGGCATACAACACAACATTGCATCATATATAAACATAACACAACATATAGCAGGCATATCCTAGTAGGAGGTAACTCCTAACTCAAAAGAATAGTCGACATACGTTCTCCAAGTCCGGGGGTCCACGTCACGCTCCGTCACTCGACCACCGCTCAAAAGATCAACTAAAACACGATAATCGAGATTACGATCTGTTAGAGCCCTAAGGAGATTAAAACTACTAGCATCAGAACAATTTTGAAAAGCCGATTGAAACAGCACGGAAAACGACGAAAACAGTCGTCGGAAGGCTCTGGTGCACGTTAGCAAACAGCTAACATGCACCGCATGCACAAGGCACTGACCAGTGCACCCAGGCAGACGTTGCGCACCCCAACGTGCGCCGCACGCACAGCGTCGCCTTCCTCCCCAAGAAGATCACCGGAGCTCACGCCGGAGCTCCGTTGGATCTCCAAACAAGGTGCTCAAGCACCGGGGAAAAAATACCAGAGGAGAAGAGGGAAGCTACACGCTGTCCCTAGCACAAGATTCCCAAGAAGGTCGTGCAGCCACGGCCAGGGAATGGCCGGCCGGAACCTTGCCGGAAACCATGGCAGGGAGGACGATCAAGGATCCCCCCACCATGGGAAACGCCCGGACAGGGCTTGGAGAGAGATGCCCCGGACCACGGGGGTCCTTCTCCGGTGCTGGAGTCGCCGAGGGAGGTCCCCGACGTTGTCCATGGCATCTTCTCCGGCGACCCATCGCCGGTAACCGCGAAGCTCCCCAAAACCCAACGGAAAAACGATGGGAAACAAGGGAAAACGAAGGGGAGAGAAGCTAGAAGCTCACCTAAGCCAAGAAGGGAGACGAAATCCGGTGGAAAGCTCACCGGATTTACCCTTTTTTTGACGATCTCCACCTCTCTTTCTCCCGGTTTCTTCCTCCCTTCTTCTCTTCTTCTCCGGCGCCGGCGATCCCCCTTCCTCTCCCTTGCTTCCTCTCCATCGCCCTCCCGATCTCTCTCTCTATCTCTCACTCCCGATCTCTCCCTCTCTCTCGGGTTGGCAGCCAAAAATGGGAAAGGAGAAGAGACTCGATTTCTCTAGAAGGAGGGGTATTTTTGCATAAAACACCCCGCAAGACCCAAACTTACATAAAAAGGTCCTCCAATCTTACATAAAAACCCTGATTGAAAAATAGGCCCTTACACTGGGCCTTATATGTATTTCGGTCATTCTTATGAAGCAAGTCTTTTTGATGATAGTGATGATGAGGGTTGTTATGCTAAATTGCCGGTTGTTCATGATGAGTTAAATGATGATAATACGTCTATTTACAATGATCATAATGAGGATGAGCATATTAGTGAGACCCCCTGTCAGGAACCTCAAATTGAACTTCTACATGATGAGTTGAATGATGATGATGTGCCTATTAGTGATAAACATAATGAGGATGAGAGTGTTAGCAATATTCCTTCTCTAGAGCCTCAGTTTGGGAATCTACCTTTAATATCATCCCCATTAGTTGAACTTTGTGAGGAGGAGAACCTTGTTATGAGTGAAGACTATGCCAATTCCTATCGTCCTTTCATCAAAGATCGTATCAAAATTTCCAGTTCTATGCGTATGTTGTTTGCTAAGGACTTTTTTTTATTCTTTGATGAAGCATGTCTACATACCTTTACCATGATTCGGACCCTATATTTCTTCACATGTAATCATCGGCCTCCTAAATTTTGTTTCAGGAGCGTCTAGCGAAAGACGTAAACTTACGCGCTTTCTGAGAGGCAACCCAGTTATTAGGATTTTTCCTTAGTTTTTAAAAATTTTATTTAATTTTTAGAAATTTCCACTGATTTTTAGGATTTTCCCCATATTTTCCTGGAATTTTTCTCCACCTTCTTCCTATTTTTCCTTATTTTCCGCCAGATTTTCTCTCTCCTCCCGCAATGTTCCTCGATTACAGCTCATTGTCCCAGCTCGTCGGCTCGTCCCCGAGCCGTCACCCACCGCCGCCTGTCGCCATCTCTCTAGCCATCTCCGTCCCTCTAAACCATCACCTACATCACCGCCACCCGCTCCTCTACCTCCTCACGGCCTCCTATTCCCACAATTTCTTCTCCTCCGACGCCGGTGAGCCCCTCCGCTTCCGTCGGCCGTCTCCGATCTCCTCATCCCGTGCCTCCCATCACCCATGAATACCTCCAGAACCTTCCTCCGGTCACCACGAAGCTTCCGTCACCATCAAATCCTTTCCTTGCCGCCGGGATCATCGGCTTCAAGCTCCGACGAAACCACCTATCCGACAACCTTCAATCCGTCGGATGGAAGCAAAATTCGTCCATCCGCCACCATTGGATAGTTCCCCACACATCCACGAAACCACACCATTACTTACCTCTGTTGATGTCTGGATCGCCGGAATCAATCTCCGACCATCATTTCTAACCGCGCCGGACACCTCTAATCTCACCTGGAAGCCGTGATTCATCGATCATACCCCATAGGTAGCTTCCCAGATCTCCCACGATTCTTCCTGTACTGTTCCCGTCCTCCGGCGACGATGTTTTGACGTTGATCCGTCGCCTGCGAGTTTCAGCCGTCCGATTGTTGCTGAACATGACCCAGGTGCCACAGTGATCCGATTTTTGATCGGAAGGTATAGATCTTCAATTAGGACCATGTTGAGCATTCTTTGATCTTCTAAACGTCCTAGAGCAACATCCGATGTTAAATTCTCCTTATTTTCGCCGATTTCGTTTCTGATCTCGCCGCGGACGGCCACCGTGTGTGTGATGATGTTTTATGCTGATGAAAACTGATGGTTGCCCTGCTTGAATATTTTGGTCCTTTATTTCCTTATCTGTGATGTCTAGAAGATATTTTTGATGTATTATCTCATTTACTATTTATCTGTACATGTTATATTTTTGTGTGGTGAATGTTTATACAGATCAATTTATCATGAAAATACAAAGGAGACACTGCCGAAATTTTCTATGATTTTAATACCTTTTTGGACTTTTATTTGTTATATTTGATCTTTTTGGAAAGGTATGTATTTCTGTGACAGGTTATGCTTGGGAGAAATAAATTTTATTGCCGATGGAGGTGATACGAGTCGATCCGACTCGACCAACGGGACCCAAACCCAAAAGAGGAACCAAACTGGTTCAGCCTCTTTCCTAATTTGACTTGCACTTCCCTAGTTCAAACTAGAGTATTTGATTAGGATTTATCATTAGTCTTTTATATTTAATTGAGTACTAGTGATATTTGAGTTAGTAAGTTGAGTTGAGTCTAAAAGCCTTATTACTTGCTAATTAAGCAAGGGGGTTTTTTAGTTGGATTAGGACTCTGTCAAAGGCCTCTATAAAAGGGACCTCATTAGTTTGAATTAGGTGATGATGAATGATGAATGATGAGTTAAGAATAGTTGATAGAATATCATAGGAGTAGAGGTAATGTAGTTTCCACCAGATAATCCACCATTGATCCACCTTCTTCCCCGTCGGTCATCTTCTCCGCAGCCGGCACAGCCTCCACGGACTTTCTCTGTCCGCCACGTCAGCTTCCCTGCCACGTCATCGCCATCTTCTTCCTCTCTCCCGTGACCGGAACCCTAGCATCACCGCCGTTCTCTCCTCTCTGGCCGCCCCCGTCGCCATCCAAGACCACCATCCTCTTTCCCAAGCCCTCACGACTCCGACCAACCCCTTCACCACCCCGTTCGACTTCCTCGGCGCCTTCTCCGTCGTTCCCCACTTCACATCCGCCGCCGTCTTCAACGACCCCGACAGCCATTAACCTCCCAGATCCCTCCCCAATTCCCGGTCGACCTCCCTAAACCGATCCCAACCTTCCTAAGCCACTCCCGAAGCCTTGTTGTCGTCCCCGACGCTGGCCGACCCAACCCTCTCCATCGTTTTCCCTAGATCCGGCCGATCCGGCATACTTCCGGCCAGTCCACTCCGGTGGATCTCTTCCCCACCGTCCTACGACCTTCCCTGACAAGATCCTGACCGCCACCACCGCCACTACGTTGGCAATCCTCTTCCAGCGATCATCACCCGTCACATCTTCCCAGCCAACTATTGACCAACTCAGCCAACCTTAACCTGTCACGCCCCGACCCAGAAAAATCCATCCAGATCGAGGCGTGAGCCACCTAAACCTGTTTACATCATCAATAGGCGCACAAATATACAACTGCTCTGAATTTAAACAATTTAATCCTCAAGTTCATACAAAAAAATTTCGGCAGAATCCCCTTTATATAGCACAAGAAATCTGTATAATTTTACAATTTCAGTAGGAGCAATGGTACCATTGTAAATAAACCAATTAATACATTTCTCAAATGTCTACATCAATAATATGACAACCTTTCTCGAATACAATTGAATTAAAGATCATACAATCATGTCCTCAAATACATCAATTTGTAAATCATTGATTAAAACTGTAAATTATCTGTAGAAGAACTCCTCGAAGCTCCAGGTCCTCGATCACCTCGAAAACCGCGCTATCTTCTAAAGGAACATATGAAAGAAGGAACTGCATCGACCTGCATCGCTGATGCAACCCGGGTAGGGTGAGCAACAATGCCTAGTAGGGTTCTACTCTACGTCGCACAGAAAGGAAGGGAAACTGCAACTGTGTCATTCTCCGCCTAAGCCTAAGGTATGCCAAGGGGCCCCATAACCCCGTCGATTCCCGAGGGCTCCTGTCCAGGTCCCACCCTCACCCAAGAACAAACGAGAGGAATCAAAGACTGCGGGCTCCTGTCCAAGTACCACCCTGCCCAGTCATACCATCTCTTGCGGGGACACACATGTCAGGGACATCGACAACCATCCTTAGCGCTTGGCCTTGGAGACCCGACACGACCTCTACGCCTCAAACACAAGAATAATGCATAGTCGACTATAACAATAACCTCAAGTGTTAGCAATTATGATCATTCGGTGACAATCACGTCCTAATCCTCAACTAACCAAACCCCGGTCCTAGGGCTAGATCCAGGCTACCCGAGAACCCCGGATCGGCGATCGAATCCATCGCCTACCATCTAGCCTAAATGCCTCTAATGCAATCAGATGCATGCTGTCGCGCCCCGACCCGCGAAAGCCCAACCGGGCCGGGCGACGCGAACCGGAACCTACAAAACGCGGAAAAGAACGGCGAGGGTTCCCTCTAACCTATTGGTCTCCCTAGCAATTCACCAAAAGCACCCCACAACTAAAAGACAATAATTAACAAAACCTCGAACCACAGATTTAAGAACTCCAAAAAGGTTTAATATACATATCCTCGGAGAGGGGGGAGTTCAAATACAACATTGCTCCCGTAAGAGACTATCTAGCATAAGATATAAAAGCTGTAAAGATCACCACCTCTCAAAGCCCGCCTGGAGCCGCCGCACCGCCAACCAACTGCCCGGTAGGGGCCACGGAGGAAGAACTGACGCCTGCACCTGAAAAACGCAGCCCCGGTAGGTGTGAGCACTAAGCTCAGTAGGGATCTACACTACGTTACACAGAAGGAAGGGGGAACGCAATAGTGTCGCCCTCAAGTAGGATCTGGGTGTATACAGGGGTCCCATAACCCCACCGCGTGTCCCTGAGGCCCAGGGGCAGCACTCAATAGCAGGAACAGCACTGGCGACACACCTACAGGAACCTGACACTGCAAGGTCAGCACAGTGGGACACCGGCTACACCTCAGCATCCGACTCAAGGCCGACACGACCTCTACAATCATCAAGCAATAAGTGCACCAGTCATCTAAGCCTATCATCGAATCGACTGGACACCACCATTCAAACCGGGTCCAAACTACCCAACCCCGGTCCTAGGGCTAAGTCCGAGCTTCCAGCCTCGGGACGGCGACCCAAGGATCACCCACGCCGTAACCAATGCAACTAATGCACAATTCAACAATGCATGCTATGACATACACAAACAGGAGATAGGCATGCAATAGTATGGCAAACATCATATAAGTCTACTGGACCGCTGCAGCGGTACTACTAACCGCTGCCAGCCGATCCGCAGCGGGCCCCGGCATTACGACGGTACCACGACCGTCAACCGCGGACTCCTGCAACGGGAAGCAACCCCGAAAACCGCTGATGAACAGTAGAAATATAATATTATAATTCGACATATAATATTATATTTAAAACACCAAAAGTTCTCTACTAGAGGCTATTTGATCTGGTTGATCTGACGTCCAAACGACGTCGTATTCAAGATCCAACTTAGCAACTAGTAGAGCTACATGTATGGATCAACATATCCAAAATCCAGAATCATCCAACATTTAGATTAACGGGAAAACGCTAATGAAAACCACTAATCAAAACTAACTTTCTAATTAATTGCTGCAACGCAGCCCTCCAGCAAACAATTCATAAGAAATCGTAGCAAAATCGGAAAAATACGAAATAAGATGGAATGGAAAGCTAACGAAGATATCTACAATTCTTATGTTTCTCAAAAGCCAAGATCATACACGTGACGGCCGGAAAACACGCCGCAAGCCGGCTGTTCTTCAAGAACAACAGAAAAACAGAGAATCCGAGCTTAATCATGAAATAAACCTACTCAAATCTCAACTGATTAACATGAAACTTAAATCAGTTATTCTAATAGGCATAAGGAATCCAACAAAATAAGGATCAATAAGATCCAACGGCTAGATCTAGAGAAACCCACTTAAGAACACATGTAGGTAGAAGAACCTACCCAACAGCGAATTCCTCGGTTGATCCCTCGCAAACCCGTCACCAACACGGCTCCAAACCACCTCAGCTATGTTCCTCTCGTCGCCACGAATCCAACAAGCTTTAGAACACCCAATTTGATGGTCAGAGGAGGGAGAACGGCGAAGAAGAAGCTCGCCGGCGGTAAAGGGAAGAAAGAGAGCACCGCGGGAAGAAGAGAAAGGAAGAAGAAGAAGAGAAGAGAAGAGAGGGAAAGAAGAGGAAGGTAAAGCCCGGGGAAAAGCTGGGGGAGGGGAGGGAAAGTCCTCCCTCCCCTGACAGGGGAAAGTGACGGCCGGCTGCCGTCATCGCGGAAGAGAAAAGAAACCACCGACTGATTGCTCACGACTCCGATCGATCGCTCAAAGGAGCGATCGATCGCTCTCGAGCCGCAAACAACCCAAAGACCTTCTGCACTAAGCGATCGATCTCCAAAGCATGTCAGATCGATCTGGCTAGCAAGGCCAAATCGATCTCATTAGCAATCCAGATCGATCTCCTTCGCCCAGAAAGGCAAACTTGGGCTAAAACACAAGCCCAAGCTCAGATCTTCCGATCTCGGGTTCACCTAACCATTCTAAACAAGCACTAACACATACAAGGTCAGTGTGTGCACACGTGGGTGTGAAACAAACCAACAAGGCGCAATTCACCAAATTGCCCTTGTGGTCCAAGAAACAATACGATCCACTGGATCGCGCGCTCGACGCGAAGCAAACCAACGAGCCACGGGCCCGACCCAGCCGGTCGACCCAGGAGTAGAGGGACGGGTCCTCACACATGCAATGCTCAAGCACAAGAATACAGAAATAGAAGCATGCAACAATATGCCAAAACAACATACACGGGCTAGGCGAAGCGTCAAGCTTGCCGAAGGGTAAGCATAGTATGGGTCTACATCAAATAAAGGTCTAACTAGCAATTAAAGATCTATCTAATACAAATACGGCAACACAGGCCGTAAACAAGCAAACACGCAATTCCATCGAAATTTTGGCATTACGACGGCATATACAGCCGTCTATCGAACTTTCTACAAAGGGGCACACCCCCAGCCACACAATTACAACAATCAACCATGATTATAATATACATCAACTAGGGCACACCTTTGACCCATTTAATCATCTACACATCCCAAGGGCATCACTTCCTTGGTTAATCCCACAAATAAAATAGAAACGGGTGCGCTGCCGTCCCTAGGCTTCAACATGATATAAGGTCATATCAAATGGCAATCTACAGTAAACACGGGGATGACAACAAGACTCAGCATAGAATTAAATAGAGGGGTTATTAACCGTTATATCAATTAAGGCATGCAATCACAGATTAAGAAATCCCACAGAGCAATCGAAGAAACTAGAGGTTATCAGATGTCTGACTAGAAAGCTTTCCTATTGGCATTTCATCAAATACGAAGAACCAAAATCCGAGAGCCAGAAAAACAGGGGGAGTCCAAAACTCTATCGCGGCATTCTGAAAGAAATCTTAACCATAACCAGTGCATCCAAAAGGATTCCAAACATCCGAGAAAGCTCAACCATTACCAGTTGATCCCAAAGAAATCCAAACAACGAAGAACATATTACCCGAAGAGCTGTGCACCAGTCTCTGTCATGCACACCATGAACGACAGAGACGGAGGTAGCATAGTTCTAAATCCGAGAGCAGGGAAGGACATGGAAGCCCCAAACACCTCAAGCAACCCATGCAAGCCAGGGGATAAACAGAGCAATGAATGCTAGAGAAAGGAAGACCCCAACGACCCTCCCATTGGTAGGTTCAAATCCAAAACAAAGACCGCGCACTAGAAATCAGAGATTGGCAGTGAATCAAGGGAAAACACACGGTCGCCGCAATGCGATCAAGTTAAGACATCCAACTCTAATCAGTAAACCCAAACCAGATGCCCTAAGATTCACTGGAAAAATCGGGAGGAGAGTTGGGAGAGGATCTTAAACACCTGAACAATCCTAAGTCCCTCGAACGATCCATGGCAGCCAGGGAAAAACAGAGCAGCAGACAGAAGAGGAAGAACCTGGAAACCCAAGAGAAATCTGACAACCCAATAGCTTAACATCGGCACAACCCATCCAGCAAGAAGGACTAAGCATTGCATCACGCAAGAACAGAGCATGGCAGCAGGGGAGGGAAACACAAAGCTTGCATTAACAAACCAGACAAAGCATGGCATCGGGAGCCATAAAAACAACAGAGAAGCCAGGAACTTGGGTAGCATGCATCACGACGGAAACAACGGAGGGAGAGGGAAAAGACTCATCAATCCGGAAACAGGGAAAGAAACCCTCATCGAAATCCACCACTCATCCATGGATATGAACACTGGCAGCAAGGAGAAAAGGAAGAACAAGGGATGAAAATAGAGGCTCCGATCAAACCCAAGGAACCAGAGGAGGAAACCCATCGGCCAGCCAAAAACCAAAGAAGAGAAGAAAGAAAGCTCATCGGGCATCCATCAGAAAACCATCGCATTCAACGTTAAGGGAACCAGAGAATCATGCCTCAAGCCAACCCCATTCTAGTCTAGTAGAGCCTAATCGAAGGATTAGATCAGAAACCCTACCTTAAACGTTAAATCCGCCGTTAACCTCGCTGTCGCCGTCTCCAGTTCGTCGAAGAGCCGCCAGGAACTCCCACACCCGCTGCCATCATCGGAGAAGAAAAAAGAGGGAGAAGAGCTGCCGCGGAAAAAGGAAGGGAAGGAAGAGAGAAGAGACCCTCGCCGTCGCCGCCTCCAAGTCGCGGAGCTCTCTCTCTCGCATCGGAATGAAAGGGGAGGAGAAAGGAAAGGGGATCGGGTGGAGGAAATAAGCAGGGGAAGAGAAGGGAAGAACGGGAAAGAGAAAAGGGGAAGAGGGTTAAGGTTAAGCCACTTAAGTGGCTGAACCAACCTAGTCTAGTCAGTTTAATCGGACCGAGTCCGATTAAACTCTAAATTACGATATATCTTCGCAATCCCGTTCGGATCTGTGGATCCCGAACACTCCTACTGGATCTATTCAATCACATACATCAATCAAGGTTGTGTGTGCACTACGCGGGTGTGAAGCCGACCACTAAGGTGCAATTTACCAAATTGCCCTTGGGGTCCAAAAACAGCGATGCAATCAACCGATCACAAAGAAAGGCTAACCGAGCCAACCCAACCAAGCCAGACCCTCGACCTAACGCGGTCGGACCGGATCGAAGGAACGGGTGCTCACATAACCGGTTTAGCCAAGCCACTTAGCCCAATCCGAGCCAGATTCAATTCCTTAAGCCAATCAACCAATCAGACTTGAGCTAGTCAAGTCCTATCCTATCAGGCTCAGCCAGATCTGAACCAACTCAAGCCAGATCCGATCCCGCTAGCCAGATCAGCCAATTGGACTCAATCAAGTCCGATCAGGCCAATTCTGATTGATTGGAGCAGTAGAGACCCGATACGAGAGGATTACGAGTAGACTGCTCGTATCAACTTGGTATCAGAGCTCCGTTCCACTGACTGTGCGGTTCAGAACTTTCTGGAAACTCCCCTGTTCCGGCCTCCTCCGCTCCGCCACTTCTCGAGGATGATCTCACGATCAGACCTCACGAGAAAGGTCCCAAGACCTTCCCGTACCTTTTCCCGATGAGCTCAAGCACCGTCACGGACTACAACACCGGCGATCACCAGCGACGTTCTCCACCGCCCCGCCACCTTCAGATCCGGCGTGTTCGAAGCCCCATCCAGCGATCAAACCGTACGGATGGAATCTTCAGGTCCCTGTGAAGCTTCCTGTGCCGTTGCCACACTCCGGCGACCTTGTTTCGCCGTTGATCCAGCTCCGGCAGCTTCTCAGCCGTCCGATCAAGACTGCAACTTGATCCAGCCGTTTAATCAGCGTGATCTTCGATCCAGTGTTTCCGATCTTCGATCTGAACCTGATCAAAGAGTCCCAAGCAATAAGGACCATCCAGATCATGTTCGAGTGATCACGATGCATCCTCCGTCGTTGATCAAGCATCAGAAGGTTGATATGAGCTATCAAAGGAGCTACCCTCCTTATTCAGATGCCATCTTCAATCTGATCAGATCTGACTATGATGGTACCACCGGTTTGACTCAACTGACCCAAATCCAGATTGACACCGGTAGACCCAACCACGCCAGACAGGTTTGGACCAAAGTAGGACTCAGCACCGCTAAAGATTCAACTTGGTTCAACCAGCTTCAAGCCCAGAATAGTGCAGTGAAAGCGTGGTCCAACCATCCTCACTTCAGATTGGACCAAAGCCAGATTGACCCAGATTCAAGCCAAGTCCCTCCACAGTTGATCAGACCATGGAGATCAGATCACATCCTATGGTCATGGGCAACACTACTAATGGGACATGATGAGGATGATCCAGGAGAGCCATTGAAGATCATATTCCTGGAGCTACCTGAGCCGTCAGATCGACCCCCAGATGCTCTATCCTCTGCACAATCCATCAGATGCTTGGTACTGCTACCACTGGACCCGTCATGGGATCGACCTGGTTTCTCCCCACCGAGTCCAGAGCTACAGAAGCAAGTTGATTTGGTCTAGCCACATAGAGCCATCCTACCTGACTTGACCCTGGCCTTGAGGACAAGGCCAATTCCGAAGGAAGGGGGATGATACGAGTCGATCCGACTCGACCAACTGGTTCAGCCTCTTTCCTAATTTGACTTGGACTTCCCTAATTCAAACTAGAGTATTTGATTAGGATTTATCATTAGTCTTTTATATTTAATTGAGTCCTAGTAATATTTGAGTTAGTAAGTTGAGTTGAGTCTAAAAGCCTTATTACTTGCTAATTAAGCAAGGGGGTTTTTTAGTTGGATTAGGACCTCAACAAATTAGGTGATGATGAATGATGAATGATGAATGATGAGTTAAGAATAGGGGTGAGCAAAACCGAACCGAAATCATAGAACCGAACCGAACCGACAAATTCGGTTCAGTTTTTCGGTATATTCTGTTCGGTTCGGTTTTTTATATGTTAAAAATTCGGTATTCGGTTCGGTATTCGGTTTTTATTTTTCAAATTTGGTAAATACCGAAATACCGAAATATTTAATGTAATACACTTATATACTAGCATGACTCAATTACTCATGAGCTCCAAGTTCAGCCGATGCCTAATGTTCGATTCGGTATTCGGGTCGAGTCATTTAAGCATGATGTGATGATGTCATGTAAATATGTCATGCCCTATTGGCTATTGCCATTTGCCCACTCCAGGGTCTCCAGCCGATGCCTAATGTTGCCCTAGCCCTCCAAGTTCCAACCACGGGTTGCGGCGCGCCGGCAACTGGTAGTCCCTACTCCCTCCTCCCGGACCTCCCGTCCTCCGACAGCCGACAACGGACAACACCCGCTCGGCCGCTCGCACGCGGCGGCACGCCGGCACTCCACCACCAGGTCCACCACTAAGGGTTAGTTCTCCTCACCTTTTTCTTTTCTTCATTTCCTCTCTCTTTTGTTCCTTTCTTTTGATTTTTTTTTTGTCTGTTACATCCTCACAGATCTTTTGATTTCCCCTGTTTCTTGAGCATTGCTATTGCTACGTGCTACCCATGTGAGTTTCCCGATTTCCCCTGTTTTCCATGCATCTCTCACATTTCTTTTGATTTTGTTTTGATCCATTGTTTTGATTTTGCTTTAGTCCGCTGCATCCCTCACAGTTATAATTTGTTGCATTATTGATAATAGAGATTGCACATCATTTGAGGCCTAGCTAGCCACACACACACACAAATTTCGTTTTCCTAACTGCCACAAATATATACTCGAGTAGAACAGAAGAAATCACGGCTTCGTTTCGAATCCTAGTGCCCTGTATCACCAATTGCGGTGCTTTGACCTGAAGAACCATAGTCTTCAAAATGCACATTATACTAGTCGATTTCGGTGCAGTGGACGTCTGTTATGAGATAGTTTAATATATGACATGGTGGCATAGAGTTTAGATCCCCAGTTTGGTTGCTTCAAATGTAGTAGTTGGCAGAAAACATAACACGAGAAGAATCAATTTTTTTCAACTTTATTGCTAATATCTACTGATAGGGAGGTAGTGGTGTCAAGGGTTCCTGTGTGGTCATTACAGTGCATAAACATATTTCCTTCTATAGGCTAGTTTTTGTATGTCATCTGTCCTATTTTCTATGTGAGACCAAGTAATCATTGTGACCAGATAAATTGTGATGTGAAGTTTATACAATTTGGATTGTTTTAAGGTTTGCTGATTAAGACAGAATGATGAACTAAGTTGCTAGTTTGATTAGTATGAATTGATAGATGTAAAAGGTATCACTTTCATTATTTCACATGCCTAATTCTTCTCCTGAACATAACCTGTGCAAGCTATATTCGTTGTTGTGTCTTTAGATGTCATCCCATCATTCCCATGATGTCTCTCACTCTCCTACCTCTCACTCACTTTCCCAAGAATTAATGGAAGAGGATGCCACTGGTGAAAGCTCTATTCCCACAAGAGACAAGACAACATATAAAGGGAGTAGGACAATGGATAACAAAAGAAAGAGAGAAGAGACAAAATCGAAGGGAGAAAGAAAATCAATGGAGCCAAGATCAGATGTTTGGGCACACTATGATCGTTTCGACTTTTGTAGCATATTTGATTTTAATTTGGCCATCAACTAGTCTGTCTCATTTATAGCTTGCTGCGTGGAATTCTTCCTGCTTTGGAGTATTTTTTTCTGGTTATCTGAACTATGTTATCTTTTCTGTATGTGGAACTTTCTGCCCAACTTGTCTACTACTTTAATCCAGTCATACTTTCCATCCCTTTGGTAGCAATATTTTTTCTTTCATGAGATTGCTTTCTGATCTTGTTAAGCCTGTTGACCCTCTGTTTGGCTCCCCTGGTACTAGTTCACAACCTCGATTATGGATGCTTGATGGATATCAGCTACGCTTAATGAAGCACAAGGGTATTGTTATTTAAGGCTCCATCGTTAGTAACCTTTGTTGTCTGAGTACACCAAATGATTCTTTATCTTGCTTTCTCAGCTTTGAACATATGTCTTCTTTTGGGACTTGATTTGCTGGTTATTTTGTCGAAATATTGGTGTGTGTTCTTGTTATGATTGCACCACGTGCAAATTGAAATGCTAAAATACCTGCATCCTGAAATCATTTTTTTCTCAATGTATTCTGCATTGATTCTTTGTACAGAGTGTCATACATTGGTGTTTTTTGTTTGGAATAATTATGGATCTGATGGGACTACCCTGTGAACAGAGAGTTCTTTGTCACCGTCTATGTTGGATCACATTCTGGTTTTGAACTTACTTTCGACTTTCTTGATGTGTTGAAAAGAGCTTGATTTTCTTTCTTCTTTTCTCAGATTCTCTATTGCTTACAAAAGTCTGCAAGTGATTCCCCATCTCCTTTGGATCACTTGTATTTTAGATGAAGGCAGTGAAATATATCTTTGGAAAAATAATTATATCCTTGTTCTTTTTCTTGTTTTTTTCCTTCCAAAGTGATTATGAGGTTTTCTGATCTGTGTCTTTATATAGCTTTTATATCCATAGCTCAGTCTTCACAGCAGGGGACAAGTCCTCTTGGAAGCTGACGGCTCCCTCACAAGTGGATTCTACAGTTCATCCACTTCCCACTCTGTTTAAGCTACTAAAGATGAAACCATTTAAAAAGTATTTCCATTGCTACTCTGTTTGTAGTTTGATGATAGTGCTCAATCCAAATCTCCCCTAGCAATTTGAACTCACTTTGATCAGTATAATTCTCCAAATTCTCAAGGTTGCAGATAAAGAAAGGTGTATATATCTTTGCTATAGAAGAAGCTCTAACAGCTGCACACTATCTGGAAGGAAGAGGTTTCATGCTGACATTGAAATGATTCAGCTATTCATGAAGATATCTGTACCTATTTCCTATACGAATCTGTATTTCAAGAGAAAGGCTTTCAAGTGCTTGTGTTGTTATATATATAGGATGATGTGGATGGAGGTTCTAATAATATTGTCTTGTAATATTTGTAAAGAGATGATTACAAGCAGTTTCATATATTTGTATGTTTTTGGAGTCATGATATTACTTGTTGTTCTTCAGTTGCAGAATTGCCTTTTTGTAGAGGCCATGTAAGATTGTAAGCAACTAGCATATGAAAAATTCGGTTCGGTTCGGTATTGTAAAAAAAAAAATCGGTTCGGTTCGGTATTGTAAAAAAAAAATTCGGTTCACTTCGGTTTTTAGGGTAATTCGGTTTGGTTCGGTTCGGTTTTAGAAATACTGTATATGAAACATTCGGTTTGGTTCTTGACAGAAATTCGGTTCGATTCGGTTCGTGTTTTTTGGTATCGAATAAATTTCGGTATTTCGGTTCTGTACCAAATACCGAACCGAATATCGAATTCTCATGCCTAGTTAAGAATAGTTGATAGAATATCATAGGAGTAGAGGTAATGTAGTTTCCACCAGATAATCGATCAGTGATCCACCTTCTTCCCCGTCGGTCATCTTCTTCGCAGCCGGCATCGCCTCCACGGACTCTCTCTCCACTACATCAGCTTCCCTGTCACGTCATCGCCATCTTCTTCCTCTCGTTCTCTCCCGTGACCGGAACCCTAGCATCACCGCCGTTCTCTCCTCTCCGGCCGCCCCCGTCGCCATCCAAGACCACCATCCTCTTTCCCAAGCCCTCACGACTCCGACCAACCCCTTCACCGCCCCGTTCGACTTCCCCGGCGCCTTCTCCGTCGTTCCCCACTTCACAGCCGCCGCCGTCTTCCACGACCCCGACAGCCATTAACCTCCCAGATCCCTCCCCAGTTCCCGGCCGACCTCCCTAAACCGATCCCAACCTTCCTAAGCCACTCCCGAAGCCTTGGCGTCGTCCCCGACGCCTGCCGAACCAACCCTCTCCACCGTTTTCCCTAGATCCGGCCGATCCGGCATACTTCCGGCCAATCCACTCCGATGGATCTCTTCCCCACCATCCTACGACCTTCCCTGACAAGATCCTGACCGCCGCCGCCGCTACTACGCCGGCGATCCTCTTCC
The DNA here is from genome assembly GCA_963920575.1 of Narthecium ossifragum. Lineage (NCBI taxonomy): Eukaryota > Viridiplantae > Streptophyta > Magnoliopsida > Dioscoreales > Nartheciaceae > Narthecium > Narthecium ossifragum. The sequence goes on along the minus strand of OY986974.1, from coordinate 12,732,783 downwards.
GGCGATCATCATCCGTCAGATCTTCCCAGCCAACTATTGACCAACTCAGCCAACCTTAACCGGTTCAGCCATGCCACTTAGCCCAATCCGAGCCAGATTCAATTCCTTAAGCCAATCAACCAATCAGACTTGACCCAGTCAAGTCCTATCCTATCAAGCCAGATCAGGCAATTGGACTCAATCAAGTCCGATCAGGCCAATTCTGATCGATTTGAGCAGTAGAGACCCGATACGAGAGGATTACGAGTAGACTGCTCGTATCAGGCGGTGCCTAAACATAAATTGGAAGAGAGAGAAATCTATTTTTTAGGCCTTCATTATGGTTATCTCTACCCTTTATTCTTTGATTTATTTTTATGATTTAGTGTAATTGGGGACAATTACATTTAAGTTGGGGGTAGCATTCATAAATTTCATGCTCATATATATATATTTGGTAACCAAATATTATATGATACGAGTCGATCCGACTCGACCAACTGGACCCGAACCCAGAAGAGGAACCAAACTGGTTCAGCCTCTTTCCTAATTTGACTTGGACTTCCCTAGTTCAAATAAGAGTATTTGATTAGGATTTATCATTAGTCTTTTATATTTAATTGAGTCTTAGTTGATATTTGAATTAGTAAGTTGAATTGAGTCTGAAAGCCTTATTACTTGCTAATTAAGCAATGGGGTTTTTTAGTTGGATTAAGACTGTCGAGGCCTCTATAAAGGGGGTCATTAGTTTGTATCAGGATGATGAATGATGAAGAGAATTATGATGAGTTAAGAATAGTTGATAGAGTAGAATATCATAGGAGTAGAGGTAATGTAGTTTCCACAGAAATCCACCATCGATCCATCTTCTTCCCCGTCGGTCATCTTCTCCGCTGCCGGCACCGCCTCCACGGACTTTCTCTCTCCTCCACGTCAGCGCCACGTCACCACCTCTGTTCATCGTCTCCTTCCTCACTCCTGTGCCCGGAACCCTACCTTATCGCCGTCCTCTACCTCTCTGGCCGTCTCCGTCGCCAACCAAGACCTCCATTGACCTCCCCTTGGAACCACGACTCCGTCCAGCCCCTCCTCCGCCTCTGTCGTCTCCTCCGGCGTCTTCCCACGGCAACCCAACTTCACAGCCGCCGTCCGCCGTCCGCGTCCAACCCCGATCTCACCTCCAGTCCCCTCTAAAACCCTCGCCAACCGTCCTTAACACCCTTACGACCATCCACGATCCTTCCCGAGGTCCCAGAGCCTTCGCCGTCGTCCCCGACGCCAATCTACTCTAAACCCACCACCGGCTACACCCGATCCCGTCGATCTAGACCTTCCCCGGCCAATCCACTCCGGTGGATCTCTTCCCCATCAATCCACGAAACTTACTGCCAAGGTCTCGACCACCGGCGACACCCTACGCCGGCGATCCACTCCGGCAACCCTCAGCCATCAGATCCAGTCCGATTCAGCCCAACCAACTGACTCAGCCACATCCAGCCAATTGAACCTGGTCAATCTGATCCAGATCAATTCAGACTTGACCCAGTCAAGTCCCATCCAATCAGGCTCAGTCAGATTTGAACCAGCTCAAGCCAGATCAGCCAATTGGACTCAATCAAGTCCGATCAGGCCAATTCTGTTCGATTGGAGCAGTAGAGACCCGATACAAGAGGATTACGAGCAGACCGCTCGTATCAACTTGGTATCAGAGCTCCGTTCCACCGACTGTGCGGCCCAGAACCTTCTGAAACTTCGCCATCATGTACGGAGTATCTCAGGAGTGGTGGGAACAGCAAATTAAGATTCTGCTAGCCGAGGTAAATCTTTGTTTAACCTATCACAGAAAGTGGGAGCAAATCTCCAGTAGGTGGTCAACTATAGCGCCGACGAGTCCTACAGAGATTCAGACTCCGAGCCAGACTCCTACCCTAGCTGCGATCCAGGTTACGGAACCTGACCCTGAGCCAACTCAGATTATGACTCCGGTTGTAATTTGGAGCCCGATTGAGACGCCAGCAATCAGTAAAGGAGATGAACCAGAAGAAACAGATCTTGGAGAAGAGATCCAGGAGTTAGTCGAGGAGCAACAACCGTTCGATTCTCAAATCGAACCGGAGCACCTGTTGTTGCAACCTTCTCCTCCAGATCCGGGTGAAACCTTTCCCCAATCTTTCCCTACTTTTTCCGGAATTTTCCCTATTATTCCAAATTTTTCCGGAATTTTCCCTGGTTTTCTCTCTCTTCTTGATTCGGCTCACCCTCGGCTTAGCCACGTGGCTCGTCTTCTTCCTTGCGACCGGCTCATCTCCGGCTCGGAACGGCTGAAGATCGAGCCGTCCCCAGTCCTCCACCGGCGACTGTCACCTGGCCACCCTTTCACGGAAAACCCGCCCCAGGAGCTTAGGAGGACTTTCCCGTCGCCTTCTTACCCGGTCCAGGCCTCGCCCATCCCCTCCTCCAGCTCCGGCAACTACACCCGACAAGGACTCGGACCTCCACCGCCCGACGCCGCCGTTCCCCACCCCCTCGGACCTCGGAAAGAAATCCAGAAGGACCGGCGTCCTCCTCCGAAGCCACCGTGGCCAGCCAAGACCACGATTGAGGCTTGGTTCGCCGAGATCCAATTCCGGCGAACTCCCCTGTTCCGTCCTCCTCCGCTCCGCCATTTCCCGAGGATGATCTCACGATCAAACCTCACGAGAAAGGTCCCAAGACCTTCCCGTACCTTTTCCCGACGCGCTGAAGCACCGTCGCGGACATCCACCGCGCGCCACCTTCAGATCCGGCGTGTACGAGGCCCAATCCGTCGATCAAACTGTACGGATGGAATCCCGACATCCCTGCGAAGCTTCCTGTGCCGTTGCCACACTCCGGCGACCTTGTTTCGCCGTTGATCCAGCTCCGGCAGCTTCTCAGCCGTCCGATCAAGACTGCAACTTGATCCAGCCGTTTGATCAACGTGATCTTCGATCCAGTGCTTCCGATCTTCGATCTGAACCTGATCAAAGAGTCCCAAGCAAACAGGACCATCCAAATCATGTCCGAGTGATCACGATGCATCCTCAGGCGTTGATCAAGCACATGAAGGTTGATCTAAGCCATCAAAGGAGCTACCCTCCTATCAAGCTGATCAACCAACTTCTAGCCCAGAATAGTGCAGCGAAAGCGTGGTCTAGCCATTTTCACTTCAGATTGGACCAAAGCCAGCACCCAGATTCAAGCCAAGTTCCTACACAGTTGATCAGACCATGGAGATCAGATCCCATCCTATGGTCATGGGCAACTCTACTGATGGGACATGATGAGGATGATCAAGGAGATCCATTGAAGATCATATTCCTGGAGCTACCTGAGCCATCAGATCGACCCCCAGATGCTCTGTCCTCTGCACGATCCATCAGATGCTTGGGACTGCTACCATTGGACCCGTCATGGGATCGACCTGGTTTCTCCCCACCGAGTCCAGAGCTACAGAAGCAAGTTGATTCGGTCCAGCCACATAGAGCCATCCTACCTGACTTGACCCTGGCCTTGAGGACAAGGCCAATTCTGAAGGAAGGGGGGATGATACGAGTCGATCCGACTCGACCAACTGGACCCGAACCCAGAAGAGGAACCAAACTGGTTCAGTCTCTTTCCTAGTTTGACTTGGACTTTCCTAGTTCAAACTAGAGTATTTGATTAGGATTTATCATTAGTCTTTTATATTTAATTGAGTCCTAAGTTGATATTTGAGTTAGTAAGTTGAGTTGAGTCTGAAAGCCTTATTTCTTGCTAATTAAGCAATGGGCTTTTTTAGTTGGATTAAGACTCTGTCAAGGCCTCTATAAAGGGACCTCATTAGTTTGTATTAGGATGATGAATGATGAAGAGAATTATGATGAGTTAAGAATAGTTGATAGAGTAGAATATCATAAGAGTAGAGATAATGTAGTTTCCACAGAAATCCACCATCGATCCATCTTCTTCCCCGTCGGTCATCTTCTCCACAGTCGGCACCGCCTCCACGGGACTTTCTCTCTCCTCCACGTCAGCGCCACGTCACCACCTCTGTTCATCGTCTCCTTCCTCATTCCCGTGCCTGGAACCCTACCTTACCGCCGTCCTCTACCTCTTTGGCCGTCCCCGTCGCCAACCAAGACCTCCATCGACCTCCCCATGGAACCACGACTCCGTCCAGCCCCTCCTCCGCCTCCGTCGTCTCCTCCGGCGTCTTCCCACGGCAACCGAACTTCACAGCCGCCGTCCGCCGTCCGCGTCCAACCCCGATCTCACCTCCAGACCCCTCTAAAACCCTCGCCAACCGTCCTTAACACCTTTACGACCATCCACGATCCTTCGCGACATCCCAGAGCCTTCGTTGTCGTCCCCGACGCCGATCTACTCTAAACCCACCTCCGGCTACACCCGATCCCGCCGATCTAGACCTTCCCCGGCCAATCCACTCCGGTGGATCTCTTCCCCATCAATCCACGAACCTTACTGCCAAGGTCCCGACCACCGGCGACGCCCCTACGTCGACGATCCACTCCGGCAACCCTCAACCATCAGATCCAGTCCGGTTCAGCCCAACCAACTGACTCAGCCACATCCAGCCAATTGAACCTGGTCAACCTGATCCAGATCAATTCAGACTTGACCCAGTCAAGTCCCATCCAATCAGGCTCAGCCAGATCTGAACCAACTCAAGCCAGATCAGCCAATTGGACTCAATCAAGTCCGATCAGGCCAATTTTGATCGATTGGAGCAGTAGAGACCCGATACGAGAGGATTACGAGTAGACCGCTCCAATCATTATACATCCCTTGAATTATGTCAAAAGAATGAAATTATGATATGATTTGACAAAGGTGCATGTTTTAGAAATTTATCTTATGAATTATTCTGAGACTTGTATGTCATATAAGGGATAGTAATTTTTTGCTATGCATGATATTATTTCTATACTTTAACACTTTTACCATGATTTAAGGATAGCTTGACATATTATAATACACATGTTCACTTTCACATGTTAATGGGTTAATATTAGATTCTAAGCATGATACTAGGATAGATTTAAAATTATATGTCATGACACAGAAAATACACGAACACATGTAATTATCTGGGTTTGCGAAAAAAAATGGATTTTCAACTTAGTAACCGGGCAGTGTGCCTAACCAGCGTGGTGTTCGCGTAAAACAGTTGAAATTCCTAAAAAGCAATAAGGGTTTCATAGTTAGTAACCCGGGCAAGGTGCTTAACAAGGTCTGTTATTCGCGTAAAACAGTTGAAATTCCTGCAGAAAAAAAATAAAATGAAAAATGAAAAAAAAGCAGAGAGTGCTGTGTGATAAATGGAAGATATGTGCTTGAATAGGATTATAATCTTGAATAGTTGAAGTGTTTAGACGTGATTGATACTCTAAAGTATGTGGAATCCCATTCACACAGGAGTGTTAAAGTTATTTTTAATCATGATTAAATAAGTTGAAGTGTTGGAAATATGTTATGACATGTTTTGACTTACTATATTTTTATGTGACTATGAGTTGAAAGGTTTATTCATGGATAGTATTTCTATTTCATGCATTAGAGTTGATGAATATAACAATTGATTTCTAATGATATATTCAAGGGAATGTATAGATGTTTGTGGGTGTCATCCCTGAAAACCCTCAGGAGACTATAACTCCTCCTCTGGGGGTAACCCAGGGGTTTAAAGGCTTGTTGCACATGCTAAGTGTAATTGTGAGACCTACGAAAGTGGCTACTTAGATTTATTGCTTTCTTTTTATATTTTCTTTGCTCGAGGACTAGCAAAGTGTAAGTTGGGGGGTGTGATGAGTCACTAAATATTCATAATTAAACCTCTTAATTTACCTTTGTTAGGCCTAGAGTAGTTGTATTTAATTGTTTGTTAGTTGATTTTAGATTTAATCATGATTTGAGAAGAAATACAAGAAATTTGGTTAAAATGATGAATTTATGTGATAAAGACTGCTTCGTCGCCTGTCAGGAGAATATTCTCTATAAATTCTATATAAATGCAAATATTCTGAACATTTAGTACGTGGTAGAAGACTTCAAGAGCTACAACTTTCATGTTGGTCATTTGTGAGATTCTTGATGGATTAATATCGGTTTTGAAGAAGAAAAAGATATATAGCTGCTGGAAAACTGGTCCGTCGATATTGAGAAGAATATTCTCCAAATATTCTATATAAGTCTGAATATTATGAAATATTCGGGATATGATAGAGGACTTCCTAATCTACAACTTTCGTGTTGGATAAAGTTTCAGATTCCGAATAGATTGGACTCAGTTGTGCTCGGAATAAGACTGACAGAATTAAATCAGGAAATCTGAGTAGTAATTGAAGTCAAACTCAACTCAAACTCTAATTTCGGGAGTTCTCCTATAAATAGAGTTATTGATCCGAAAATAATCATCTTTTTGACATCTTTGGAGAGGGAATTAAGGAGAAGATGGGGAGGATGCGGATTGTGACAGCTTCGTATTCCAAGCCGATGGTGTTCATCCAAAAGATGAGTTGCTAATTATTGTACTTAGAATTATTCACGAAACCCTAGTGTAGTTTTGGCTTTTCTTTAATTGGATTCTTGTGAACTTCTTGATGCATGATCTCATAAATATGATTTTATTGTTAATAGAGTTGAAGGAACAGAGTTCCCTTGACGTACTTTCAGTCCTACATGATTTCTGTGATTGATTGTAGAGATTTATGAGATGGTTTTCATGAAGTTATTGGTTTGCCTTTGAGATAAGCTATGCTACGCGAAGATAGGTTGTGCCAAGGTCATTAGGAGTAGTATAATTTAAGGTAATCGTAGGACCAAAGACAATCTATGCCAAGCAAAGATAGGTTATGTCGTTGGGAACATTAACTTTCTTTTAGGGATTCATGTGAGCTTGGGTCATATGATCCATAATGTTGAGAGAAGGGAACAAGATGATAACTAGAGAAGATTAATAATGAAACTAGGACGGATTGAGTAATTCCTAAGTAACTACTCCATTGATTCGAATTGATCAACCTTTTATTTCTTTTCTTTATTAGTTTAGATAACTCTATTCTATCTTTGATTCTATTCTTTAGTTTTAGGGTTTCGAGAATTGATTTCAGTTTTCAACGTTTTCCCTGTGGATCGACTCCCGACTTCATCGCTATTCTACCTAGTAGTGTAGTTATTGAATAAGGATTATAAATTTAATATTTGATTGAGTTTGCAACGTTTTAACGACGACGTTTGCGAGCGATCATCTTCCCTCCAGGAAAATCGATCACCTTCATGACCAAGGACCCCGTTCATGCCACCAAGCCTAAGATCGATCTTCTTCCACCAGAAGATCGATCATGTACGGGCCAGGCATAATGCCCCAAGAATGATCCATCCTTCCTCAAGGAAGATTGATCTTCATGGGTTCTCCGGCGAACCGGAGAAGGAAAATACCGCCGGAAAACGCTACCAAATCCCACAAAACTATGGGATCTAGTAGTACGAAGGACCACGAGTTCAAAACCGGTACTTGCTCTGAAATCTAACAAGCATGCAATGAGATCTACTCAAAACAAACATAGAGAAGCTCAAAACTCACAAAAACCGGAAAGACAAGTAGGTAGCATCTCTACCTAGACTAGAGCAGCTTCAATCCGCACTGCTGAGCCTAGGATCGCCCTCAATCTCCTCCAAAATTTGGTCAGATCTAAGCTCAAGAACGGCGAATTTCGAAAGGGAAAAAGAGAAGGGGTTGCGTCCATTTTATAGACGGACGAACCGATTTATGAATGATCGATCTTTTCCTAAAAAAAAGATCTATCCTTCATGACGATGCAAAGACTTTCTGGCACCAAATGATCGATCTTCTTAGCAAAAGAAGATCGATCCTTTTATTTAGAAAGCTAGACTTGGGCTAAAACACAAGTCCAAGCCCGGATCTTTCGATCCTGGGTTCACCTAACCATTCTAAACAAACACTATCATAAACACGGTCAGTGTGTGCACACGTGGGTGTGAAACAAACCAACAAGGCGCAATTTACCAAATTGCCCTTACAGCCCAAGAAACTATATGATCCACCAAATCGCGCACTCGACGCAAAACAAGCAAGCGAGCCACAGGCCCGGCCCAGAGGGTCGATCTAGGAGTAGAGGGACAGGTCCTCACACTTAGGGCCCAGTTATACTTCTACAGATTTTGTTATACAGTTATAATTTGAGGATTGTATTGAATGTATAATTTCCCTCTTGAAGGAGTTTTGATACTTTGTATTTATGTCGAATTGAGGATCATTTTCGTAACAACAAATCTTGTTTTATATTGATGTATAAATTGACAGTTTGTGATCTTCAACAATTGTTTAAATTAGATGTGTTATATTATTATAAATGTGCCAAAGATGAATTGAATAGGTTTAGATCCCTCACGCCCCGGACCAGATGGGTTTTCTGGGTCGGGGTGTAACAACTTGGTACCAGAGCAGGCTGTAGGTCCCAAGGTAGGATTAGGCTTGCGGTCAAGGTTTTGAATGTGGAATGGGATAGTTCTAGGTCTAGAACATCCTTGCATGTCTATTTGCGTCCGTATGTGATATGTTTTTCCTTTATTGATTGTTGCTTTGTTTTGTTGGTTTTCTGCTGTGGCGTGACGTTTAAAAAGGAGATGTACGTACACGCCGGTGTCATCCACCCTCACAGGACAATGAGTCTCCCCTCATGCTGGAGATGAGCGAGTAGGGATCAGGACATGTTTCACCTCTATACACTTGGAATTCTGAGAGGTGAACCCGTGGTGGTTCAGAGGTGATGGTGGTGATTCTTTGACAGTAGAGAACTGGTTAAAGGAGGTGTTATGGATCCGTGATGCCTTGGACATCAAGGAGTGTCGCTCACTTTGAAGTTGTTGGTTTTCTTGCTTCCTTTTGAGGTTATGTGTAGTGGCGCTTGTCAGGGCCACTAGGGACACTGTTGGTTGTGTTTGAGAACTGTTTCACATACTATTTTCTAACATCTACCCTTGGAGGGTGGTGTAGTTGGGGTACCTTCCTCTGTTCTTGGTACTCGCACCGCGTTGCAGCACATGGGTTGCTTGGATCACCTGACTCAGAATGCTAGAGCGACAGCAGGGGACGCCCTGGACTATACTCCAGATACTGAGACGGTTGACTGGAGGGTTGACACCGAATAGTTGATCGGTGGTCATGGTGAGTTCCGGGGTTGTTCTGGGTTCTGAGGATCGATAGAGTAGCCATTGGCAGAGTTCAGAGGTTTCAGCTTCAGTGGTTGCGATTTCAGCAGTAGCGCCGTGCCGGTCCTTTTAGTGGTAGCCTGGACCGCTAGATTGAGAGGGAACCCACGTAGTGCTCGAGTGCTAGCCGCCAGGAGCCTTTCCGTCGACGGTGCTGGTTGCGAGGGGTGCGAGCCGCTTACCACAGAGAAGTTGGGCGTGACGCACAGCGTGGGACAGATCAGTGAGTTGATGCCTCATTTTGGGTAGGTATCTAGGCCACGCGGTGATTCAAATTCTAGATATAACCTTCCTGGAGACGAGGCAACGACCGGTATAGCCAGTGGTTCGCGCACTCCAGAGGAGAGAGCAGCTTCAGCAGAAATTTATTTCAGTGCTGCCAGCTTCGACTTTCAGGTTCAACCTTCAACGTACGGAGCTTATCGCAGCTTGCAGTTTCTTAGTGGCTGTGTGGCCATGTTGGATTGGGATCGAAGTCAGGTGTCACTTTGGAGGTCGCTACTGATTGGGACAAGTGCTTGGGTTGATAGCTCTTGTCAGGGCGTTTGTTAGTGGTTGGGGACCTCTAGTTGTCCATCGACCACGTGTGGTGCTGATGAGTGCATGAAAGTACACTCTGAACAACCTTATAACCATCTCAATTGCTATATGGTCACCCTTAATCAACTTCTTTAGCACCATTTTTATACTTATATGTGCTTCACATAGCATGCTTAACTTCTTATAATGCGTATGTTCATAGCATGCATCTCTGTTGTGCATTAGTTGCATGGTTAGGGCGTGGGCGATCTGTGGGTCACCGTCCCGAGGCTGGAAGCTCGGATTTAGCCCTAGGACCGGGGTGGGTAGTTTGAAACCGGTTTGAATTGTGGTGTACAGTCAATTTCGATGACAGGCCTAGATGACTGGTACACATGTTGCTTGATGATTGTAGAGGTCGTGTCGGCCTCGAGTCGGATTCTGAGGTGTAGCCGGTGTTCCACTGTGACGACTCTTGAGTAGAGGAGTTACCTACTCAGCGGTGCCATTTCCCGCCAGCAGTGTTCACTTCGTCCTGCTTGTGAGTCTGCAGTGTTGGATCCTGCTTACTGAATGTGACCTGACATGTGACCAGCTTGGCTGGAAGACCATGATCGTGGGCCTCAGGGACACGCGATGGGTTATGGGGCCTCTGTATACACCCAGGTCTTACTTGAGGGTGACACTCTTGTGTTTCCCTCTTCCTTCTGTGTGTCGTAGTGTAGTTTCCCTGCTGAGCTTAGTTGCTCACTCCTACCCGAGCTGCGTTTTGCAGGTGCAGGCGTTAGCTCCTCTTCGGCGGCGCCAGGTGGAGTTTGAGAGGTGGCGATCTTTTACAGCTTTAAACCCTTTTGCTAGTTAGTCTCCTACGGAAAAGGGTGATTGGTACTTAAAAGTGCGAGGGTTGGGTGATTGGTCAGGAAGATAGTAGTGTGTTTGGACTAATGGTGGGTAGAAGTTACTTCTGTACGTAACATTTATTTGTCACGTCACATGTGTTCGTCTGGATGGTGATTAGCATATTTGAAATGTAGAAGTTAATTTCATGTGTTGGTAGTATGTATACAGAGTATAAGAAGTTTTCATGCTCTGTATTGTATAGAACACTATTGACTCGATAAAGCAAAATTTTTATCATGCATGTCTACATCCTTGAACCGTTAGTGTGCTTAATTTATATTCTATGCGCTTTGAATTGTTAGAGACTAGCAATAAGCTGGTTGGGGGGTGTGATGAGTGCATGAAAGTACACTCTGAACAACCTTATAACCATCTCAATTGCTATATGGTCACCCCTAATCAACTTCTTTAACACCATTTTTATACTTATATGTGCTTCACATATTTGTTTGGAAAATACAGGAAATTGGAGCTAAAAGAAGCTGAAAAGATTACATGGGTCAACTTGGAAGATTAAACTGTACCTGTTCAAGAAGAACCAGATGATGAGCCATACACCTTTAGAAAGATCTCCATCGAGATTTGGCGCCTCATCGAGAAAGTTACAGTGCTTTTACTACCACCAGCGCAGGGCAGAATAGCAGAAGAAATATGCAGAAAATAAAAGATCGATCTTCCTTGCATAAAAGATCGATCTCTTATGCACGCAGAGATGAAAAAGACCCACGGTCGACCGTGGCATCGACCGTGGCATCGACCGTCAGCCTCTGTCAAGAAAAACACTTCACAGGGTCGATGCGAAGATTGACCACGAGCGAAAACAAGAAATTTGGAATAAAAGATCGATCTTCTTTACTTAAGAGATCGATCTGAACTTGGGCGATCTGGAAGTGAGCTAGTTTACGGAGAAAGAAGATCGATCCTTTCCCAAAGAAGATCGATCTTAGTCGGGGCGATCCAGGTTATGAAAATTGAGAAAAGAAAGAAGATCGATCTTTATCCTTAAGAAGATCGATCTCCTGTCAGACGACCTGAAAATGAACGGACCAGATTTGATCCAATGGTTATAATAAAACCCAGGGTTTCATACCTATATATAAGGAGGTCGCCCAAGACATAAGGGGGAGTTCTTGGACGTTTTTGGAGGCTCTTTCTGGACGTTTTCTGAAGGAAGAAGATGAAGACATCTCCATCCATGGCCGAGTAATCCGCGGGCATGGCGGACGGATGATCTAGCGAGGATTAGGGTTTCTCCTTCATCATGGTTCATAGTTTTAATCCTTATTGTTAAACTCTTTTCTATGTATTGAATCTTCAAGGATTATTTTCAGATTATGGATTTCTATGTGGATGATTAATATTATGAATCCAGTCATACTTCTTTCATGATCTTATAATCCCATAGTTTTATGTATTGTTTACCTACTTTATCTCGTGAAATCTTTGCTACGCATTGCCGATTGTGAGCGTTGGTATTGTGTATTCTTAGATATCTGGTTAGATAGAGTTAGGGCTTTGTCCCAATGAACTTTTGCTATACGTTGCCTGTAGTGACAGCCAGTATCGTATATTCTCTTAGGTTTTGGTAGGATGAAGTTAGAGTTATAAAATGAAGAGTCAATCATAGGGAGAGACATATATATATATTTTGATAGGTTTGTAGTTCCATATCTTCCGGTTAAGCTGATTGGGATGTGAATCCCTTAACTGAGTATTATATGAACCATTGAGAAGAGAAGAACCTAAATCCGAATGAAGTGATTCCTGAAGCCTAGCCTCGTCCAAATCTTGATTTCTTTCACTAACTTATCTCATCATTACATCTTCGATCTACTTTCTTAACTTTTACACTCTTGATTGTTTTCGATACATTGTTATTTGTGTTTCTGGATCCTTTCTGCTTGTCTCTCTGTGGGTTCGACCTCTCTTATGTTGTACTGCACCGCGACCGCTGTGTTGTGATACATTTGAGCGATATCAAGTGCACGTTGGAGTTCGACGGATTTCTCTGTTGTGTCGGTTGGAAGCGTACTGAGTTGTACTTCTTTGGCCGTGGGAAGGTATCGTGGGTACACCTGACGGCGTTGTTCCGCTCTCGTTGAATGTAGGGGGTTGGAGATCCTTCTGGTTGTCGAGAGATGGGGCTTGTTCACTTGTTTGTGGTGACCCCCCCCTCCGCGCCCCCCCTCTCCCCTTTGCTTTCGGGGGTTCTTGGGAGGAGCTTTTTGGTTGTCGCATTCGCGGGACACCGAGTTTGAGATCAAGATTCAATTGGGTGGTTTTGAGCGTTGCAAGTTTGCATGTCGATGCCAGCAGCATATGGAGAGTCGAGGACATTGGTGGTTCATAATGCGAATCCTATGTAGGAGCCTCAATAAGGAATCCTTGATCAACTCCAATTAGAGTTGTCGTTCTGGGAATCCTAGTGGAGATCCAACTAAAGGGCTCTTGTGAGGACCCGTTCCTCTAACCTAGCTCGCCCGCGTAGGTCGGGTTGTTGCACCCTAACCCAGAAAACCCATCCAGTTCAGGACGTGAGGGTTCCTAATCTATTCAATCCATCTTTATATAACAATTATCTGAGGCTAAAATTGTAATATCCAATATTATCAAAACTCCTCGAATAAGGAAATTATATATTTAACATAATTCTCAAAGGATATCTATATACAAACACCGCCAAAAGTATGATACGAGTCGATCCGACTCAACCAACTGGACCCGAGCCCATAAGAGGACCCAAACTGGTTTAGCCTCTTTCCTAGTTTGACTTGGACTTCCATAGTTCAAAGTAGAGTATTTAATTAGGATTTATCATTAGTCTTTTATATTTGATTGAGTCCCAGTTGTTATTTGGTTTCCTAGATAACCACAAGTTGTTAGGAATTAACTAAGAGTCCATTTGAGTTAGTAAATGAGTTTGAGTATGAAAACCTTATTACTTGCTTATTAAGCAAGTGGGTTTTATAGTTGGATTAGGACTCAGTCGAGGCCTCTATAAAAGGACCTCAGTAGGTATGATGTATCCATGGATGATCAATGATGTGAGTTTATGAATAAATTAGAGAGTAGTTTAGGAGTAGATTCTCATAGAGTAATGGCTTAATCCTCTAGCTAGGGTTATCCAAGGGTTAGTTCTCCATCAGGAACTATCCCGAGGCAGAGTTCTGTTCCCCAAGAGTTCTCTTCAACCGACGTCCACCAATCCACCTTCTTCCCCGTCGGTCACCTTCTCCGCAGCCGGGACCGCCTCCACCGGTATTTCTCTCTCCACGCCACCTTCTCTCTCCACCACGTCAGCAACCCAACGCCACGTCATCATCTTCCTCGTTCCTCTCTTCCTCGTGCTCGAGCCAGCCTTCCTGCCGACCATCCTTCCGTCCAGCCTCTCCGGCCGTCCCCGTCACCGACAAAGGCCACCATCCTCTTCCCCGAGCCCTCACGACTCTGTAAAACTCCGTAGCCACCGCCATCGTCTTCTTCAGTGATCCCCACGGCAACCCAACCTTCCGAGCTCCGCCGCCCCTTCCTAAGCACCTCGCCGATCTACCGAGACCTCCTTCCCAGCATCCTCAGCCACTCCCGAGCCTCGTCGTCGTCCTCGACGCCGATCCACCTCTAACCCATCGCTGTCATCACCAGATCCGGCCGATAAAGCGGCCATCCGATCAATCCACTCCGATGGATATCTTCCCCACCGTCTGACGACCCTTCCTGCAAAGGCCCCAACCGCCGCCAACGCCCCTACGCCGGCGATCAACTCCGGTGACTCGTCAACCCTTGGATCGATCCTAGCCCTTCCCCAAGCCACTTGACCAAATTGGTTCAGTCAAACCAAGTTGGTTCAACCTAACCCAATCCATCAGCCACTCTGATTAAGACCCGATTGACCCAGTCAACTAGCCCACTTGACTCAATCAGCCAAACCCCTTGACCCAGTCCAGTCCTACCCCAATCAGGCTCCGCCATATCTGAACCAGCCCAAGCCAGGCTTGATTCAGCTAGCCAGATTCAGTCCATCAAGCCTGATCAGACTCAATTCTCATCAATTGGAGCAGTAGAGACCCGATATGAGAGGATTGCGAGTAGACCGCTCGTATCAAAGTACGGTGGAGTCTCCAGAAACCTCAAACGCCTCCAAAAGCCGATGTGCCACTAAACGTTGATTCGCTAGGAGCTACGGAAGCGCTGGCGTTTGCACCTGCAAATGAAGCCCAGGTAGGAGTGAGCAATAAATTCAGCATGATTCTATACTACGTCACTCAGAAGAAAAGAGAACTACAATTGTGCCATCTCCCTCTGATAAGCCTAAGGCTTTGCTAACTACATTATCAGAAAAGTAAACCACGACTAGGTTCACGCTCGACTCTGAGCGCTCCTCGAGGTGTGCCCAGGGATTTCAGTGCATCTCCAATGCAACCAAACCCCAACACTGGTGAGAAACCGCCCTAAAGCGTAACAGTATTTAAACCACCTTAAGCCTTGGCACAAGAGAAACGGCACGACCTCTAAACCTCAAGCATGATAATTGCAACCTACTAAACAGTAAGCTCGATAGCAAACGTTTATCATAACAATTCGCCCTAAACCTTACTATCCAGCCTCGGTCCTAAGGCTAGTTCTGAGCTACCCGAGCCCTCGGATCGACAATTGACCCATCGCCCACATCCTAAACTTTATACTTCTAATGCAATCAAATGCATGTAATGTTCAGGTACAAATACAGAAGTATGAGTATGCAACAGTATGTCAAATAAAATAAAAGTCAGGGCGTAGTTTACAGCTCGCCAAAAGGGTATATATCAATGGTCTTAGGAAAGGGAATATTTATTCTACACATCCCCAGGGGCGTCACCCCGTTCAACCACAAGCCACACGCAAGGCCTAGGCAATATAATAACATATAAATAATGAAAAGTTCGATTTAACGAATTAAAGCAAACGAACTACTACAAACTTTGAAAAATCGTAGCTTTCGATCTAACCATCCGATTTACGTGAAACTTGATATGCACACTCAAATGACATATCCAAAGATCGGATCAATCAAATAAAGAACAACCACTTAATTTCACTAATTAAACTGACTGCTCTGTTCTGCACAGCCCAGCCAGTTAATTCGCAATAAATCGTACATAATTCCGAAAACTGTGAAACTAGTTGGAATCAAAAGATAGCACATAGATCTACATCTTTCATGTTTAAGATCCACTTAGATCATGCAGTTACAAGCTAGAAAACAAGATAGAACATAGTTGTTTCTGCTAGAACAGAAATCCGGCAATAAATCCAGGAAAAATTCACTTAAATATGGTTTAAATCCAACAAAAATCCAATCAAGTTTTAAACAGATATTAATCATGCCTAGGATAACCATCTAGCATAAATTGATCAACTAATTAAGCAACAAAACAACCAAGAACACCTATCAAGCTCAAAGTCAAGAATCCTCCCTAACTACTCAAATCCTTGATTAATCCTCGATTCATCCGTGTAGGCAAGCCCTTGATGTGTTCCTCTCCTTGCTGCCGATGTTTCCAAGCCTCTGGATCGAGATCCCTCCTCGAATTGATGCAACGGTGAAGAGAGAAGAGAAAAAGAGAAAACATAGGGTTCCCGCAGGTTCTTATAGACCCCGTGTCCGATCGGTCGGTCAAGGAGCGATCGATCGGTCTATGTTGGTTCACCGTCTTTATCTAGACACGTCAAAGGCGGTGCCGACATAGGGTCTGTTACGAGCGGTCTACTCGTGATCCTCTCGTAATGGGTCTCTACTGCTCCAATCGATCAGAATCGGCCTGATCGGACTTGATTGAGTCCAATTGGCTGATCTAGCTGAATCTGGATCGAATTTAGCTCAAGGAATTGGATCAGGCTTGACTGGATTGGGCTGCATTGAGTCTGATCGGAATTAGACTTGACTCTGATTGGGTTAAGTGGTTGGATCAAGTCAAGGTTGGCTGGATCAAACAGGGAACTTGGCTGAGGGTTCACCGGAGTGGATCCGACGGCTGAGGATCGCCGGAGTGGATGGTCGGCGTAGGGGCGGCGGCGGCGGTCGGGATAGTGGCAGGGAAGGTCGTAGGACAGTGGGGAGGAGATCCACCGGCTCAGATCTGGGAGATGGATGGAGGATCGGCCGGATCTGTGGGAGACGGCGGTAGGGGTTTGGGTTCACCGGCGTCGGGGACGACGGGGATGGCTCTGGGGACGTCGGGAAGGGTCGTGGATGGTCGTAAGGGATCGGCGATGGATTTAGGGTGGTTTTGGTGGTGATATCGGGGACGGACACGGAAGGGCCGGCGGAGCTCGGGAGGTTGGATTGCCGAGGAAGACGCCGGAGAAGACGAATGGGGCGGTGAAGGGGTTGGCCGGAGTCGTGAGGGCTTGGGGAAGACGATGGCGGTCTTGGATGGCAGCGGGGACGGCCAGAGAGGGAACGGCGGTGAAGCTTAGCTAGGGTTTCGGGATAGAGAGGAGGAAGAAGGAGGTGACGTGGCAGGTGACTGGGTGTGGGGTCGCTGACGTGGCGGAGAGAGAAAGTGACGGGGAAATAGGAATTCCGGTGGAGGCGGTGTCGGCTGCGGAGAAGATGACCGACGGGGAAGAAGGTGGATCTATGGTGGATATCTGGTGGAAGCTATATTATCTCTACTCCTATGATAATCTATCAACTATTCTTAATCATTCATCTCATGCATTACCTAAAACAAACTAATGAGGTCCTTTTATAGAGACCTTGACATAGTCCTAATCCAACAAGAAAACCCCCTTGCTTAATTAGCAAGTAATAAGGTTTCAAACTCAACTCAACTTCCTAACTCAAATATCAACTAGGACTCAATTAAATATAAAAGACTAATGATAAATACTAATTAAATACTCTAGTTTGAACTAAGGAAGACCAAGTCAAACTAGGAAAGAGGCTGAACCAGTTTGGTTCCACTTCTGGGGTCGGGTCCAGTTGGTCGAGTCGGATCGACTCGTATCAGGGTCCGGCCGGTTGCTCCTTGCTCTTGGGCCGCCAGCTATCCTAATAACAAGCTTCCACGCGCCCCGAGCTCAGATCTTTTGATCCCAAGCTCGCCTAAGGTTCTAACATGCACATATATCAATCATAGAGCTGTGTGTGCACTACGTGGGTGTGAAACCAACCACCAAGGTGTAATTTATCAAATTTCCCTTGGGATCCAAAAACAACAATGATACGAGCGGTCTACTCGCAATCCTCTTGTATCGGGTCTCTACTGCTCCAATTGATGAGAATTGAGTCTGATCAAACTTGATTGGCTGAATGTGGCTAGCTGGATCAAGTCTGGCTTCAGCTGGTTCGGATCTGGCTCAAGGAATTGGATCAGGCTTGACTGGATCGGGCTGGATTGAGTTTGATCGGAATCAAACTTGACTGGATCAAGTCTGATTGGGTTAAGTGGTTGGACCAAGTCAAGTTGACTGGATCTGGTTGACCAAGTCAACCAAGAGTGGCTGAGGGAGAGGCTAAGGTGGATCCGATGGCTGAGGATCGCCGGATAGGAATCGTCGGCGCTGGAAGGTCGTCGATGGTAGGGATACCAGAAGGAGAGGTCGCCAGACGGTGGGGACGAGATCCACCGGAGTGGATTGGCCGGACGGATGCCGGATCGACGGGATCTGGTGTGGCCGGCTATGACGGCCCGTCCCTCTGACATGGCTCGACCGCGTGGGTTGAGAGCCGGTTTCCTGTTGGTTTGGTTCCGCGTCCGGCATGATCGGGCGATCGTGTGGCGGTTTGGGACCCCGGGGGCATTTTGGTAAATATGCCCTCCGGTGGTCGGTTTCACACCCGCGTTCCACACACTGACTTTGATTGATGTATGTGTTTGATTAGAATCTCTAGGGTGCGTCCGATCGGAAGATCGGAGCTCGATCGGGAAAGATCGAATCGGACGGCTGAGATAAATCTGGATTTTCTATATAAGCAAAGTCCCTTTCCTCTCTTTCCTTCTCTCCTTCACCAGTCGTTCTCCCCTCCCTTCTCTCTCCTTCGGCTGAGGTAGGGTTTGGAGGCTTGGTCTTCGGAGCTCGGATCTTGACGGCTTGACCAGCGGGACGCGTGGAGGAGCTACCCTACTTGCTCAAGTAGGTGTTTCTACCTCGATCCTTGGATCGGGTTCTCCTAGGATAGGTTTTATGTACTTTCGCTGTAGGAATACATGTTAGAATGCCTTGTAGCTCCTTGTATATGTGATGTTGCTCAATTCCGGTATTCCTACGTTGAGATTTCTATATTCTAACGGTTGGTTTCCGTATTATCGCCGTTTTGTCGATTTTCGTCCATTTGGACCTATATAGGAGATTTAACCGTCAAAAACTGGATTTCTTCATTCCATTAGCTTTCTCATTGTTAAATTACAGTTGCTTGCAAAGTTTCATCTTATTCCCACTTGATTTGATCCTTGAAATCCAAGAAATTGGATTTCCGGCACTGTTCTGAAGAACTGTGCCTAAGGCTCGACGGTCGATCGGTGCATCGACCGTCAATTGTTGTTTTACACTTTCTGGGCCTGGCGGTCGACCGTCGGATGGGTGTCAACGTCTTTGACTTGGTCCCCAGGCAGTGGTTTCCTGCTGGGTAGAGGTGATCCTACTGGTTCTTGTCCCTCTCCTTCCAGCGTGTTGGTTGATGTTCCCAGCGTGGTCGGTTGAGAAGAGTAGGATCCCTTGGGGAGTCGACAGGGTTGTGGGACCCGTGGCATCCGTTAGACTTGAGCTGGGAGACAACACTGTTGGTGTTTTCCTCGTTTCAGTGTGCCGTAGAGTAGAACCCTACTGAGCTTATCGCTCACTCCTACCCGGGCTGCGTTTGCAGGTGCAGGCGGCAGCTCTTCTTCAGTGGAGCCAGCAGGATCGGCTTTTGGCGGCGCCAGTACATCCAGGGGCGCTTGAGGTTGCTGGAGGATGATATGTTGTACATTTTTTATATATATGTATATGTTGTAGACATTCTGAGGATTTTGGAATATTGTATTATATCTTTACCTTGGAAGTCTTAGAATGGAATTTTGTAACTGTAAAACTTGAAGTTATATTATAATTGAATCTGTTTCGCCTCTGGAATACAATTGTTTAAATTATCCATCTTTTCCGCTTGTACTGCGCCGATTGGAGATGAATAGTGATAGGAACCCTCACGCCCCGTCCTGGATGGGTTTTCTGGGTCGGGGTGTGACAACTTGGTATCAGAGCAGGCTGCAGGTCCCAGGGATAGGATTAGGCTTGCGGTTAAGGTTTTGAGCGCGGTTTGGGATAGTCCTAGGAGTAGAGCATCCCTGTGTGCTTGACTGTGCTCATGTGTGTTATGCTTTTGCTTTATTGATTGCTGTTGTGTTTTGGTTTCTTACGGGTGGACACTTGTCGTCTCTGTTGAACGTGCAGATGCCAGGGAGCAGGGCTAGCTGTCCAGTGTTGGGTCAGGGTACCGCGCGTGACCAGCGCGCTGCCCGACGGGCCTTAGGGGCCAACACAGCCGTGCCCCGTGTACCTGCACGAGAGCCAGAGCCGAGGATTGAGGTCGTGCTGGAGGAGGATGCTTCGTTCATCGCCGAGGAGGTCTCTCCTCCACTCGACCAGCGTGCTGTTGCGACAGCGGTGGTCGACTTCCAGAGGCTGAACCCTCCTAGGTTTAGCGGTACTGGTGGCGACCCAGCGGTGGCGGACGACTGGCTGGAGGGAGTCAGTCGTGTCCTTGACACTCTTTTCATCCAGGATGACCGAGTTCGGGTCAGACTTGCCGCGTTCCAGCTCGACGGGGACGCTTTGGACTGGTGGCGCTCTTTCCAGGCCGCCAGGGACGGGAGTGACCCATCGTGGGCCGTGTTTCGTTCTTCGTTTCTCGGCGCGTACTTTCCCCGCAGTGCGCGCTCGGCCCTTGTCCGTGAGTACCAGACCCTTTCTCAGGGTACTCAGTCGGTAGTGCAGTACGCGGCTAGGTTCACCAGACTTGCAGATTTGCCGGGGCTGTGTCGGCGGATCCTCTTGCCAGAGCTGAGCAGTTCCAGTGGGGGCTTAGGCCCGAGCTCAAGCATCTGATCGCGGTTCAGCGCGCTAGCACGTACGCAGAGGTGCTGGACTGTGCCTTGGCAGTTGAGGCTCAGTTGCAGGAGCCGGGGCCCAGGGCGGTCCAGCCTGCGTCGTCGGCGAGCACCAGTGGCGGAGGACAGCCACAGAGAGCAGCTCAGGGCAGAGGAGGTTCGTGGAGGCCACGTCAGAGGTACCCACGACGCCAGCAGCCGTACCAGCGTTACCCATCCCAACACCAGCAGCAGTCCAGGCAGGGAGGCCAGCCACTTCTTTCGGCTGGGCCTCAGGGGCAGACGTCCGGAGGAGGCCAAAGCCAGCAGCTAGCGCTTGGTCCTCCTGTGTGCTTTGAGTGCCGGCAGACGGGGCACTTTCGCAGAGACTGTCCGACATTGAGGGCACAGTTCGCCCGTGGCGGAGCAGGCGGAGGTTGGCGGACACCAGGAGCCGGGAGAGGCAGAGGTCGCGGCGGAGGTCGAGGCGGACCCAGAGGGGGAGTGTACGCACTTCCAGACCGCGAGTACCCAGACTTTGTTCAGCCACCCTTTCAGCCTTACCAGTACCAGCCACCCCAGGAGACTCTAGCACTTCCACCAGCTCTAGTTGACCCTCCTGTTCTCAGAGGTACCTTCCAGCTTTTCAGTTCATTTGTAGATGTTCTGATAGATTCTGGGGCGTCTCATTCCTTTGTAGCTAGCGACTGTGTGGCATCGCTAGGGTTAGAGACTGAGCCACTTGGAGTCACACTACACTTAGACACATTCGTCGGCGGAGGAGCTCGTGTTGAGCTGATCTGCCGTTCCTGCGAGTTGGAGGTTGGGGGCCTCCGTGTCTTTCTAGACCTTCGGGACATGGTTGGGTTCGACGTGATCCTCGGATTGGCTGACTTCATACCGAGCCGTCATCGACTGTGGCCGTCGTAGGGTGACTGCTTGGACACCTGACGGCGCTCGTTTCGTTTTGTTGGGGGATCGCCAGTCGGCCGATTCCCTCTTGTGTGGTTGCTTTCCCAGGCGCGAGGGCCAGCTGTCAGCTTTACTGGCGCGCCTTTCCTTGTTCGCTGCAGAGGGCAGTCGAGAGGGCAGTTTGCCTACAGTGGTTTGTGAGTTTGCTGACGTCTTCCCAGACGAGCTACCGGGCCTTCCTCCTTCCAGGGTAGTAGACTTCCAAATACATCTTGTACCGGGTACCGGGCCGATCTCTCTGCCAACTTTCAGGATGGTACCAGCAGAGCAGAGGGAGCTGAGGGTCCAGCTGGACGGGTTGATCGGCAGGGGTTTCATCCGTCCCAGCACGTCGCCTTGGGCAGCTCCTGTATTGTTCGCAAAGAAGAAGGACGGTATGCTTTGTCTTTGCATTGATTACAGGAAGTTGAACAGGGTGACGGTGAAGAACAAGTATCCGATGCCGAGGATCGATGACTTGTTCGACCAGCTCCGAGGCTCTTCGGTCTTTTCGAAGATCGATCTCCGTACCGGCTATCACCAGTTGCGGATTCGGTATTGCGACATCCCGAAGACGGCTTTCCGTACGAGGTACGGGTTGTACGAGTTCACGGTGATGCCGTTCGGCTTGACGAACGCACCGGCGGCATTCATGGATCTGATGCAGAGGGTCTTCCGACCGTACTTAGATCAGTTCGTGGTGGTCTTCGTCGACGACATCCTAGTCTACTCACGTACCGCGGAGGAGCACGGGCAGCATCTGAGGACAGTGTTCCAGTTGCTGAGGGGGCACAGGCTATATGCCAAGGCCTCCAAATGTGAGTTCTGGCTTCCTGAGGTGCAGTTTCTGGGGCACGTGGTGTCAGCGGCAGGTATTTCAGTTGATCCAGCCAAGATCGAGGCAGTGCTACAGTGGCAGAGACAGGCGACGGTGTTCGAGGTCCGCAGCTTCCTCGGCTTGGCGGGTTACTACCGGAGGTTCGTGCGGGACTTCTCCAGGGTTGCAGGGCCGCTGACCAGGTTGACCCAGAAGGCGGTCCCATTTGTTTGGGACGAGGCTTGTGAGCAGGCTTTCATCCAGTTGAGGACCAGGCTGACGAGTGCACCGATCCTTATAGTTCCAGAGCGAGGCGTCAGCTACAGTGTCTATTGCGACGCCAGTGGGGAGGGTCTAGGCTATGTGCTTATGCAGGAGGGCCATGTGGTGGCCTATGGTTCCAGGCAGCTGAAGACCCATGAGAGGAACTATCAGTCCACGATCTTGAGCTTGCAGCGGTTGTCTTCGCTCTGAAGATGTGGCGGCACTACCTCTACGGTGAGCGGTTCTCGGTGTACTCTGATCATAAGAGTTTGAGGCACGTGTTTACCTAGCGTGACCTCAACCTCAGGCAGCGGCGGTGGATGGAGCTTCTGGAGGACTACGACTTCGAGTTGCATTACCACCCTGGTAAGGCAAACGTCGTAGCAGACGCTCTTAGCAGGCAGACCAGAGACAGCAGAGTGACCTTGGCAGCAGTGTCAGCTCGGCAGTGGCAGATGCTGGAGACCGTCAGTCAGTTTGGGCTTGACTTCGAGGATCGGGTGACGGGTGGTTTCCTGTATGCTGTTCGCAGCATTCCAGTTCTGTTGGCCAGAGTGATCGAGGCACAGGCTGGAGACCCAGAGCTCATGGAGATGCGTGCTGCGGTCGGCACCGAGCACGCAGTTGAGGGCTGGACAGTGTCAGCAGACAGCGGTCTATTCTTCAGAGGCAGAGTTGCTGTTCCAGCAGACCCGGCGTTGCAAGAGGAGATCCTTCACGAGTTCCACCACTCCTACTTCGCCGTTCACCCCGGGAGCACTAAGATGTACCACGACCTTCGCCGACAGTTCTGGTGGTGCGGGATGAAGAGGTCAGTAGCTGAGTTCGTTTCCAGATGCCTCACCTGTCAGAAGGTGAAGGCAGAGCATCGGCGGACCCCAGGTTTGTTGCAGCCACTTCCAGTACCAGAGTGGAAGTGGGAACATATAGCTATGGACTTCGTCACCGGGCCACCCAGGCCACCGAGGGGGAATGATGCGATTTGGGTCATCGTTGATCGACTGACCAAATCAGCTCATTTCCTCCCCATGAGGACGACAGATCCAGTTGCCAGACTGAGCCAGAGGTACATTGACGAGGTAGTACGACTGCACGGCATCGCAGTGTCGATAGTGTCAGACAGAGATCCTAGATTCACTGGCAGGTTCTGGAGCAGCTTCCAGGACTCCTTGGGGACAGCACTGACGTTCAGCACAGCTTTCCACCCTCAGACAGACGGACAGTCAGAGCGGACTATCCAGATCTTGGAGGACATGCTCAGAGCATGTGCGCTAGACGCTGGATGTACTTGGGAGCAGCACGTGACTTTGGTGGAGTTTGCCTACAACAACAGTTTTCAGGCCAGTTTGGGTTTTGCACCCTTTGAGGCGTTGTACGGCAGACCGTGTCGCTCACCGGTGTGTTGGACAGAGGTTGGGGAAGCGTCTCTTACCGGTCCAGACATCATCAGACATTCGTCAGAGAGGTTGGCTTAGATCAGGCAGAGACTTCTGACAGCACAGAGCAGGCAGAAGAGCTACGCAGACCGCAGGCGACGACCCCTGGAGTTCGCAGTTGGCGACAGAGTGCTACTGAAGGTGTCCCCGCGCAGAGGGTCGATCAGGTTTGGTAGCAGGGGCAAGCTAGCTCCGAGGTTCACGGGTCCTTTTGAGATCGTCAGGCGCGTTGGTGCAGTGGCCTACCAGTTAGCTCTACCTCCGCACATGTCAGCAGTTCACCCCACCTTCCACGTTTCTATGCTGCGGAAGTACATTCCATATCCTTCCCACGTGATCAGACACGACGACATTGAGGTGGAGGAGGACGCCACCTACATAGAGCAGCCAGTGCAGATCATGGACAGACGGGATCAGGTGCTGAGAGGCAGATCGTTACCGTTGGTCATGGTCAGGTGGAGACACGACAGTACGGAGAGTCTGACTTGGGAGCGAGAGGATCGCATGAGTCGGGAGTTTCCCCGACTTTTCACCTCTTCAGGTAGTTCCTTGTTGCGGGCGTTGGCGCCCCTAGTTGTAGCCTTGTTTGTGCAGGTAGGCTTAGTTGTTTCTTTTCCCCCGGCTTCAACCTTGAATTTCGGGACGAAATTCTTTTTAAGGTTGTTAGGTTGTGAGGGCCCGTCCCTCTGACTTGGCTCGACCGCGTGGGTCGAGAGCCGGTTTCCTGTTGCTTCGGTTTTTCGTCCGGCACGATCGGGCAATCGTGTGGCGGTTTGGGACCCCGGGGGCATTTTGGTAAATATGCCCTCCGGTGGTCGGTTTCACACCCGCGTTCCACACACTGACTTTGATTGATGTATGTGTTTGATTAGAATCTCTAGAGTGCGTCCGATCGGAAGATCGGAGCTCGATCGGGAAAGATCGAATCGGACGGCTGAGATAAATCTGGATTTTCTATATAAGCCAAGTCCCTTTCCTCTCTTTCCTTCTCTCCTTCACCTGTCGTTCTCCCCTCCCTTCTCTCTCCTTCGGCTGAGGTAGGGTTGGAGGCTTGGTCTTCGGAGCTCGGATCTTGACGGCTTGACCAGCGGGACGCGTGGAGGAGCTACCCTACTTGCTCAAGTAGGTGTTTCTACCTCGATCCTTGGATCGGGTTCTCCTAGGATAGGTTTTATGTACTTTCGCTGTAGGAATACATGTTAGAATGCGTTGTAGCTCCTTGTATATGTGATGTTGCTCAATTCCGGTATTCCTACGTTGAGATTTCTGTATTCTAACGGTTGGTTTCCGTATTATCGCCGTTTTGTCGGTTTTCGTCCATTTGGACCTAGATAGGAGATTTAACCGTCAAAAACTGGATTTCTTCATTCCATTAGCTTTCTCATTGTTAAATACACTTGCTTGCAAAGTTTCATCTTATTCCAACTTGATTTGATCCTTGAAATCCAAGAAATTGGATTTCCGGCACTGTTCTGAAGAACTGTGCCTAAGGCTCGACGGTCGATCGGTGCATCGACCGTCAATTGTTGTTTTACACTTTCTGGGCCTGGCGGTCGACCGTCGCATCGACCGTCAGGCTCTGTCGGGATTTTAGCCTCCCACGATCGATGGGTCGATCGACCGTGGGTTCTCTCTCTTTTTCATCCCGCCTCACGGTCGACCGTCGGATCGACCGTCGCATCGTCCGTGAGGCTTTGTCTCGTTTTGGGCTTCCGACGGTCGATGGGCCGATCGACCGTCGCCCACGTAGTTTTCCTCGTTTTGGCCTCACGGTCGACCGTGGCATCGACCGTGACATCGTCCGTGGTCTCACGGTCGATCCCCGGATCGACCGTGACACCATTCGTGACCCCTTGAACTTGATTTTTGGCTTTTCTTGGATGGATTTGATTTGGGGTTAGTATCTAAACATGTTGGGAAGCATGTAGGGGGATTTGATGAGGTTTTCAAAGGATTTTCATCAGGTTTGAGAATCGATTCGAGTAACTCTCTTTTTGGGTGAATCTATGGCTTTACTTGCATTTAATACATGTGTGATTGTAGTTAAATGCTTAGTTGTTTGCTTAGCCATTAACTAGCTATGAGTGCTAGGTAATGAGAAATTGTGGAACCTTAGCCTCTTGCCGGCGAGTGCCGAGGGCTATTGTATATATGTTGGACTTGTAACTGATGATGTGGCATATAGAGACATCTAGGATAGATGTTTGC
Organism: Narthecium ossifragum; assembly: GCA_963920575.1. NCBI lineage: Eukaryota > Viridiplantae > Streptophyta > Magnoliopsida > Dioscoreales > Nartheciaceae > Narthecium > Narthecium ossifragum. The sequence goes on along the minus strand of OY986974.1, from coordinate 12,706,408 downwards.
CTAGGCTCATGCATTGTGTGCATTAGAAGCATTTGAGGTTAGGCGGGCGATGGTTTGGGTCGCCGATCCGAGGCTCTCGAGTAGCTCGGATCTAGCCTTAGGACCGTTGATGGGTAGTCAGGAGTAGGGTGTGATTGTGTGATCAAGTCTCATGTCTTTGAAGTTTCACGCTAGTTGACTCTGATCAGTATTTGAGGTTTAGAGGTCGTGTTGTCCTCCAAGGCCAAGTGCTAAGGATGGGTGTCGACGTCTCTGACTTGGTCCCCAGGCAGTGGTTTCCTGCTGGGTAGAGGTGATCCTACTGGTTCTTGTCCCTCTCCTTCCAGCGTGTTGGTTGATGTTACCAGCGTGGTCGGTTGAGAAGAGTAGGATCCCTTGGGGAGTCGACAGGGTTGTGGGACCCGTGGCATCCGTTAGACTTGAGCTGGGAGACAACACTGTTGGTATTTTCCTCCTTTCAGTGTGCCGTAGAGTAGAACCCTACTGAGCTTATCGCTCACTCCTACCCGGGCTGCGTTTGCAGGTGCAGGCGACAGCTCTTCTTCAGTGGAGCCGGCAGGATCGGCTTTTGGCGGCGCCAGTACATCCAGGGGCGCTTGAGGTTGCTGGAGGATGATCTGTTGTACATTTTTTTATATATATGTATATGTTGTAGACATTCTGAGGATTTTGGAATATTGTATTATATCTTTACCTTGGAAGTCTTAGAATGGAATTTTGTAACTGTACAACTTGAAGTTATATTATAATTGAATCTGTTTCGCCTCTGGAATACAATTGTTTAAATTATCCGTCTTTTCCGCTTGTACTGCGCCGATTGGAGATTAATAGTGATAGGAACCCTCACGCCCCGTCCTGGATGGGTTTTCTGGATCGGGGTGTGACACCGGCGGTGGGTTTAGAGGAGAGCGGCGTCGGGGACGACGGTGGAGGCTTGTGGATGGCTTAGGACATCGGGAAGCTTCAGGAGAAGGGCTAATGGGGTTCGGTGAGGAGTTTAGGGTGGTTTTAGGGTGAGGTTGAGGTCGGACACGGGTTGTCGGTGATGGGGACGAAGATCGGCTTGCCGAGGGAAGACGCCGGAGGAGGTGACGGAGGCGGAGGAGGGGTTGGATGGAGTCGTGGGACTTTACGGAATTGGTTGGAGGCTTGGGAGAACAACGGGGATGCCCGGGAGGAAACTGGCGGTGAGGGTCGGTGGTGAGGTGCTCGGGTGAGGCACGGGAGAGAAGAGAGGAGGAAGAAGGACATGGCAGACGTGGCGTGGGGTCGCTGACATGGCGAAGAGAGAAAGTGCGTGGAGAGAGAAATACCGGTGGAGACGGTGCCGGTTACGGAGAAGGTGACCGATGAGGAAGAAGGTAGATTGATGGACGTCGGTTGAAGGGAACTATTGGGGAAGAGAACTTAGACTCTGGATGGTTCCTAATGGAGAACTAACCCTTGGATAACCCTAGCTAGAGGATTAAGCCATTAATCTACTAGAAGTTACTCCTAAACTACTCTCTACTATTCATCTACTCAACTCATCATTGATCATCCCTGGATACATCATACCTACTGAGGTCCTTTTATAGAGGCATCGACTAAGTTCTAATCCAACTATAAAACCCACTTGCTTATAAGTAATAAGGTTTCCATACTCAAACTCAACTTACTAACTCAAGTGGACTCTTAATTAATTCCTAACAATTTGTGGTTATCTAGGAAACCAAATAACTACTAGTACTCAGTTAAATATAAAAGACTAATGATATATCCTAATTAAATACTCTAGTTTGAACTATGGAAGTCCAAGTCAAATTAGGAAAGAGGCTAAACCCGTTTGGTTCTTCTTCTGGGCGCAGGTCCAGTTGATCGTGTCGAATCGACTCGTATCAAACAATGCAATCAGACCAACAAGGCACGACCCCTGACCTACGCGGTCAAGGAAGGTTAGAGGAGCGGGTCCTGACATCGGGGTTCGTGCTTTGTTGCCCTATTTCCGTGTCGAGCGCGATTTGTTTGATCGCATTGTTGATTTTGAACCCAATGGCAATTTGGTAAATTGCACCTTGGTGATCTGTTTCACACCCGCGTAGTGCGCACACTACTTTGGATTGATATATGTGTTTGATTAGATCCTTATAGGCTCTCTCAATCGGAAGATCGGAGCTCGATCGGGAAAGATCGAAATGGACGGTCGATTCACACTGTAGCAGGTCTGTTCGCACTGTAGCAGGGGGCGGTTCGCATTGTAGCAGGTCGGTCATTGTAGCAAGGCGGATTGCCGAACACCTTTAAATACCCCCTTACCACTTCCTTCTCTTCTTTTTTTTCATTCCCCTGCCTCCTGCATTACTTCTTCTCCTTCTTTCTTCCTGTCGTGAGTGAAGCCTTGAGAGAGAGAGCTTAGGCAGCGTTCTCCAGCGATCTTGGAGGCGATGACGATGAGGGACGAGCTGGTTTGACGGCGGATTAGTGTAGTAAGGTCTGGTTCTTGTGTTTAGCTTGAGTTTTCTTCTTGTTATATGATACTTCTAAGGTTGTTTGACTAATGATTGAAGTTTCATTAAGTTTTATTTGGATTTAATCCTGATTTGAGCATCTTTTCCTCATTTAATTTCCGAATTTTCTATTCTTCACTGAGACTGCCTGTTCGAGCCCAAATCAGAGCACTATACATGCATAATCTCGGGAACCCTTCAACATCAAAGTTGAATATCCTTGAGTTTTGTTCGAAGCTGTGTCAGAACATAACTTCCCATATTTCTACCTTACCCAGGCTTCGCGATCGATCGTCGCATTGACCGTGAGCCTAAAAATCCCCAAAATAGCTTCTCAAGGTCGACCCAGGGATCGATCATCATTCCCAGCTTTTGTTTACCCGCTCCACGGTTGACCGTCGCATAAACCGCCGCATCGATCGTGAGCCTCAGATGCAACTTTGGCTCGCCAGGGTCGGTGTTGCGATTGACTTCCAGCTTTTGACGCACTTCAAGGTCGATCGTGATATCGACCGTCGCATCGACCGCTAATCTTGAATAGGAAGTAGACGGTAGAGAAGAGGTTACCTTGCAGATCCTCTTGTGGTTGGCTGGTTACTCTTGGAGATCCACGCCAAGAGAGGTGGAAGAAGAGGGGCGGCGGCCAAGGAGGACGCCGGGATTGGAGCGGTGGCTGGTAGCGGCGGACGGCGGTGGTGATGGTGGTAGCCGGCGGGTGGAGAAGGCCAGCAAGAGAGCGAAACGTGGGAGGGGCTGGAGGTGGTGGAATATTAAACTAGAGCTACTCCTAAGATATCCTACTTTAACTACTAACTTTATTCTTCAATTCATAAAACCTAATACAAGCTATGGAGGAGGTTCTTTTATAGAGGCCTCAAGAGAGTCCTACTACAACTAGAGAACTACCTTGCTTTAATCAGCAAGTAAACCATACTTTCCTACTAAGACTCAATCATAACTCAAACTCCCTAACAAACTGGACTCAAAATAGGAACTAATAAAACAAAGCATAAACTGGACTCAAACTAGGAAATCAACTAGGAAAGCAATTAAGAACTAACTAAGGTAGTAACCAGCTAAGGCTGGCTTGGCTAAGCCACCTCAAGGGACGTGGGTCCCATCTAGCCTTGACCATGGGTCCGCCCATGCTTGGGTTTGGGCGTGGATCTGGTCTGGCCGGATTCAGCGATGGTTGAGCTCGTAACATATAGTTTGTGAGTTGATTTCAGTTTTAGTGAAGATTCAAGATAGAAAATGCAAAAAAATGTTAACATGCCAATATTTGCTGAAAATAAGTGGCTATGCTGTCAGTTTGAAAAGAATTCGCCGAAATCTCCTGAAAATCCCCAAAATTTTGAAGTTTTGGGCACTACTCGAAGACATTGAGATGAAAAACTTTCATGCTGGAAGCTTCCCCAAATTCCGTCCAGAAGAGATTGAGTCCTACTTGAAGTGCTATGGCTTAGGCTGAGTGTATCCCTATAAAAATAGGTTTTCTGACCGAAAATTAATAGAAATCACATAGAGAAAAGAGAGAATTAGGGTTTCTCAAGATGGTGGAGCCAAGGCGTTGATTCCTATCGTTCTTCAACAAATTTATGGCTTTCATGCCCAAGATGAGAGTGTAGCTATGATTCAGGCAAGCCACTTAACAATCCAATTCCTCAATCAACTTGAATCAGACTCAGCCCAACCACTTGACTCAGCCACTTAATCCAGACCCAGCCCAATCCAACCTGGTCAACCTGATCCAGATCAACTCAGACTTAACCCAGTCAAGTTCTATCCCAATCAGGCTCAGCCATATCTGAACTAGCTCAATCCAGACTTGATCCAGCTAGCCAGATTCAGCCAATCAACTCCGATCAGACTTAATTCTGATCAATTGGAGAAGTAGAGACCCGATACGAGAGGATTGCGAGTAGACTGCTCGTATCAACTTGGTATCAGAGCTCTGTTCCTCCGACTGTGCGGCCCAGAACCTTCCGGAAACTTCGCCACCATGTACGGAGTACCCCAGGAGAGCTGGGAACAACAAATCAAAACTCTGCAAGCCAAGGTGAACCTCTGTTCAACCAAGATGGAGCGTGATAGCAGAAAGTTGGAGCATATCTCCAATAGGTGGTCAACGATAACTCAGACAAGTCCTACAGAGACTGATAACTCCAAGGTAGACCCCTGCCCCAGCTGCAATCCAAATTGCGGAACCTAACCCTGAGCCAACTCGGATTAGGACTCCAACTGCAACTCCTATTGCGACTCCGAGAGCAACCCCAATTGCAACTCTGAGTGCTACTCCGGCTACAACTCAGATTACGACTCAAGTGGTAATTTCAAGTTCGACTCTGATTGAGACACCAGCAATCAGCAAAGGAGAAGAAGTCGAAGAGTTATCTGATTCTCAGATCGAACCAGAGCACCTGCTGTTGTCACCACCTCCGCCAGACCCGGGTGAACACTTCCTTTTACCTTCTCTAATTTTTTCTAGAATTTTCCCTATTTTTCCATACTTTTCCGAAAATTTACCTTGTTTTCTCTCTCCTCCTTGGAATCGGCTCATCCTTGTCTCAACCGCGGCTCACCACCCTCACCCGCGCCAGGCTCACCTTGGAGCTGACCACCCTTCGTCCCGGCTCATCATCTGCTCCAACGGCTCATCCCCAAGGCTGCCCTCCGACGCCGTCCTCTTCACCCATCCACCAAGGAAGCATCTGTGACCTTCCCCGAAGTCACCGTGGCCAACCACGACCCCGATCAAAGCTTGGATTGCCGGGATCCAATTCCGGCGAAACCCATTGCTCCGGCTACCTTCGTTCTGCCATGCTCCGAGGACGATCTCACTATTAAATCCTCACGAGAAAGGTCCCAAGACCTTCCCGTACCTTTCCCCGATAAGATCGAGCACCGTTGAAGCCTCGTTCACCGACGATCATCGGCAACGACCTCCACCGCGCCGCCATCATCAGATTCGGAGCATCCGAAGCCCCATCCAGCAATCAAACCATACGGATGGAATCTCCAGGTCCCTGCGAAGCTTCCTGTGCCGTTGTTACTAATGAGTGCATGAAATTGCACTCTGAACATGACTAAGACTAGCTTATTTGCTTAGTTTTCATGATTAATATAGATGATTTCGTTAGTATATGTTGCTTCACAAAGTTATTTGTATTATGCAGGAAATTAAAGCAAAGATGGGTCTTTAATGCCAAACCTGTACCTTTTTGGAATGAACCAGATGATGTGCCATATATGGTTGGAAAGCTCTTGAAGTCTAGTTTCTGGAGAATTTTACGGTTCGTGATTTGGAGTTTTCTAGAGGGAAGTTATGGCAATATTAGTACCAATGACGCAGTCTGGATGGCAAAACAGTAAATACTCAGGAAAGACGGATCGATCATGTTCCCTAAAAGGATCGATCCTTTTATGCAGACAGACCTGACAGAACACACACTTTTCGGATGATCACAGAAGGATCGATTCTCCTTTCACTCGAGAATATTGAGGAGAAGGATCGATCTTTCTCCTATCGAAGGATCCATCCTACTCAATGGAAGGATCCATCCTACTGAGAAAGATCCATCCTACTATCCCTCCTACTGAAAAGGATCGATCTTACTATCCATCCTACTGAGAAGGATCCATCCTACTATCCCTTCTACTGAGAAGGATCGATCATGCTTCTATCAAAGGATCGATCCTACTCGGGTGACCCAGGCTACACAAAATAGAGAAGAAGAAGATCGATCCTTGACCTTCAGAGAATCGATCCTTTGTCGGGCGGACATGAATATGAGCCATCAGATTTAATCCAAAGGCTGAAATAAAATCTAGGGTTTCATGCCCATATATAAGGAGGCCTCTTGGGACGTTTTAGGAGGACTTTTTCGGCTCTTTTCTGGACGTTTTCTAAAGGAAGAAGATGAAGACATCTCCATCCATGGCCGAGTAATCCGTGGGCATGGCGGACGGATGATCTAGCGAGGATTAGGGCTTCTTCTCCAACAATGGTTCATAGTTTTAATCTTTATTGTTAAACTCTATTCTATGTATTGAATCTTCAAAAATTGTTTTCAGATTATAGATTCCTATGTGGATGATTAATATTATGAATCCAGTCATGCTTCTTTCATGATCTTATAATCCCATAGTTTTATCTATTGTTTACCTACTTTATCTCGTGAAATCTTTGCTATGCATTGCCGATTGTGAGAGTTGGTATTGTGTATTCTTAGAAATATGGTTAGATAGAGTTAGGGCTTTGTCCCGATGAACTTTTGCTGTGCATTGCCTATAGTGACAGCCGGTATCGTGTATTCTTAGGTTTGGGTTGGATGAAGTTAGAGCTATAAAAGGAAGAATCAATCGTAGGAAGAGACATTTATATATTTTGTTAGGTTTATAGTTCCATATCTTCTGGTTAAGGTGATTGGGATGTGAATCCCTTAACTGAGTATTATATGAACCATTGAGAAGAGAAGAACCTAAATCCGAGTGAAGTGATTCCAGAAGCCTAGCCTCATCCAAATCTTGATTTCTTTCGTTCACTTTATCTTATCATTACATCTTTTATCTACTTTCTTAACTTTTATGCTCTTGATTGTTTTCGATATATTGTTATCTATGTTTCTGGATCTTTCCTGCCTGTCGCTCTGTGGGTTCGACCTCTCTTATTTTATGCTGCACCGCAACTGCTGTACGTGACACATTTGAGCGATATCAGCCACACTCCGGCGACCTCATTTCGCCATTGATCAGCTTCTCAACCGTCCGATCAAGATTGCAACTTGATCCAGCCATCCGATCCGCCTGATCTTCGATCCAGTGCTTCTAATTTTCAATTTGATCAAAGAATTCCAAGCGATCAGGACCATCCAGATAAAGTCCAAGTGATCACGACGCACCCACATCCGTTGATCAAGCATCCGAAGGTTGATATGAGCCATCAAAGGAGCTACCCTCCTTATTCAGATGCTATCTTCAATCTGATAAGATCTAACTATGAAGGTACCATCGGTTTTGCTCAATTGACTCAAGTCCAGATTGACACTGACAAACCCAGCCATATCAGACAGGTTTGGACCAGAATACGACTCGGCCCCACTGTAGATTCAACTTGGCTCGAACCACTTCAAGCCTCGAATAGTGCAGCGGAAGTGTGGCCTAGACGACTTCAGTTCAGACTAGACCAAAGCCAGCTTGAATCAGTTACAAGTCAAGACCCTACACAGCTAATCAGACCATGGAGATTGATACGAGCGGTCTACTCGTAATCCTCTTGTATCGGGTCTCTACTGCTCCAATCGATCAGAATTGGCCTGATCGGACTTGATTTGAGTCCAATTGGTTGAATCTGGCTAGCTGGATCAGATCTGGCTTGAGCTGGTTCAGATCTGGCTGAGCCTGATTGGATAGGACCTGACTGGGTCAAGTTTGAGTAGATCTGGATCAGGCTGACCGGGTTGGATTGGGTTAAGTGGGCTGGATCCGGATTTGGTGGCTGAATCAGGTTGGGCTGAGTCTGATTCAAGCTGGTTGAACCGGACTAGATCCAAGGGCTGAGGTTCACCGGAGTAGATTGCCGGCGTCGGGGCCACGAAGGCGGTCAGGACCTAGGCAGGAAGGGCCGCGGGTTTATGGGGAAGAGATCCACCGTCTCGGATCTGGGAGATGGGTGGCGGATCGGCCGGATCTGGGAGGTCGACGACGGGGAGCTCGGCGGGGCCTGGAACGGTTGGGATCGGGTCTAGGGAGGTCGGCCGGGAACTTAGGAGGGATTTGGGAGGGTTGATAGCGGTCGGACAGGGAAGGGGCGACGGAGCTCGGGAGGTTGGGTTGCCGTGGAGATCACCGGAGACGATGAAGAGCGACGGGAAAGAGATGGCCGGGGTTGTGGGAGATAGGGGAAGACGTTGGCGGTCTTGGATGGCGACGGGGGTGGCCGGAGAGGCGGGGGAAAGGATGCCGGCGGTGAAGCTAGGGTTAGGGCACGGGAGAGGAGAGAAGAAGACGATGAACAGTGATGACGTGGCGCTGACGTGGCGGAGAGAGAAAGTGGCGGGGAGAGAGAAATACCGGTGGAGGCGGTGCCGGCTGCAGAGAAGATGACCGACATGGAAGAAGGTGGATCGATGGTGGATATCTGGTGGAATCTACATTACCACTACTCCTATGATTTTTTATCAACTATTCTTAACTCCTAATAATTCTCTTCATCATCACCTAATACAAACTAATGAGGTCCCTTTTATAGAGGCCTTTGACAGAGTCCTAATCCAACTAAAAAACCCCCTTGCTTAATTAGCAAGTAATAATAAGGTTTTCAGACTCAACACAACTTACTAACTCAAATGTCAACTAGGACTCAATTAAATATAAAAGATTAATGATAAATCCTAATTAAAAATACTCTAGTTTGAACTAGGGAAGTTCAAGTCAAATTAGGAAAGAGGCTGTACCAGTTTGGTTCCTCTTCTGGGTTCGGGTCCAGTGGGTCGAGTCGGATCGACTCATATCATCCCCCCTTCCTTCAGAATTGGCCTTGTCCTCAAGGCCAGAGTCAAGTCAGGTAGGATGGCTCTATGTGGCTGGACCGAATCAACTTGTTCTGTAGCTCTGGACTCGGTGGCGAGAAACCAGGTCGATCCCATGACGGGTCCAAGGGTAGCAGGGGCAGTGCTGAAGGAGCATCTGGGGGTCGATCTGACGGCTCAGGTAGCTCCAAGAATAAGATCTTCAATGGCTCTCCTGGATCATCCTCATCATGTCCCATCAGTAGTGTTGCCCATGACCATAGGACTGGATCTGATCTCCATGGTCTGACTAGCTGTGCAGGGGACTTGGCTTGATTCTGGGTCAAGCTGGCTTTGGTCCAATATGAAGTGAACACGGTTGAACCACGCTTCCGCTGCACTATTCTGGGCTTGACGCTGGTTGAACCAAGTTGAATCTTCAGCGGTGCTGAGTCGTACTCTGGTCCAAACCTGTCTGACGTGGTTGGGTCTACCGGTGTCAATCTGGACTTGGGTCAGTTGAGTCAAACTGGTGATACCATCATAGTCAGATCTGATCATATTGAAAATGAAATCTGAATAAGGAGGGTAGCTCCTTTGATGGCTTAGATCAACCTTCATGTACTTGATCAACGGTTGAGGATGCATCGTGATCACTCAGACATGATCTGGATGGTCCTGATTGCTTGGGGCTCTTTGATCAGGTTCAGATCGAAGATCGGAAGCACTGGATTGAAGATCACGCTGATCAAACGGCTGGATCAAGTTGCAGTCTTGATCAGACGGCTGAGAAGCTGCCGGAGCTGGATCAACGGCGAAACGAGGTCGTTGGAGTGTGGCAACGGCACAGGAAGCTTCGCAGGGACGTGGGAGTTCCATCCGTACGGTCTGATCGTCGGATTGAGCCTCGGATGCACCGGATCTGAAGGTGGCGGCGCGGTGGATGTCGTCACCGGTGATCGTTGGTGATCTAGGGCACGACGGTGCTTGTGCTCGTCGGGAACAGGTACGGAAAGGTCTTGGGACCTTTCTCGTGAGGTCTGATCTTGGGATCATCCTCGGCAAGTGGCGGAGTGGACGTTGCGGGATCAATGGAATTTGCTGGAGTTGGGTTCCGGCGATCCGAGCTTCCTTCGTGGTCGCAGTCAGCCAAGGTGGCTTCGGAGAAGGACGCCGATGCTTCCTCGCTGGATGGGTGGGGAGGAAGACGTCGGATGGCGGCCTTGGGGTCGCGGATCGGAGATGAGCCGACGGGCTATGGTTTTGAGCGGGGACGACGATGGGTCGGCTCGGATCGAGCCATGCGCGGGAAAGGAGATGAGCCGCGGCTTGAGCCAATCCAAGAGGAGAGAGAAGATCCCGGGGAAAATCTGGAAAATTAGGTAAAAATCCAGAAAAATCATTGGAATGTAGAAGAAAGGTTTCACCCGGGGCAGGAGTTGAACTCGGAGTTATAATTGGAGTTGCTCTCGGAGTTGCAGTCGGAGGCCTAATCCGAGTTGGCTTGGGGTCTGGTTGCGCAATCTGGATTGCCGCTGGAATTGGTGTCTGCCTTGGAGTATGAGTTATCGTTGACCACCTATTGGAAATATGCTCCAACTCCCTGATCTTGCCATCCAACCTCCTACTATTACGTTCCATCAACGTTGAACAGAGATTTACTTCGGCCTGTAGAATCTTAATTTGTTGTTCCCACCACTCATGGGATACTCCGTACATGATGGCGACGTTTCCGGAAGGTTCTGGGCCGCACAGTCGGTGGAACGGAGCTTTGATACATGAGCGGTCTACTTGTAATCCTCTCGTATCGGGTCTCTACTACTCCAATCGATCAGAATTAGCATGATCGGACTTGATTTGAGTCCAATTGGCTGAATCTGGCTAGCTGGATCGGATCTGGCTTGAGCTGATTCAGATCTGGCTGAGCCTGATTGGATAGGACCTGACTGGGTCAAGTTTGAGTAGATCTGGATCAGGCTGACCGGGTTGGATTGGGCTAATTGGCCTGGATCCGGATTTGGTGGCTGAATCAGGTTGGGCTGAGTCTGATTCAAGCTGGCTGAACCGGACTAGATCCAAGGGCTGAGGTTCGCCGGAGTAGATCGCCGGCGTCGGGGGCACGACGGCAGTCAGGACCTTGGCAGGAAGGGTCGCGGGTTTATGGGGAAGAGATCCACCGGCTCGGATATGGGAGATGGGTGGCGGATCGGCCGGATCTGGGAGGTCGACGGCGGTTTAGAGAGGCCGGCGTCAGGGACGACGACGGGGAGCTCGGCGGGGCCTGGAACGGTCGGGATCGGGTCTAGGGAGGTTGGTCGGGAACTTAGGAGGGATTTGGGAGGGTTGATAGAAGTCGGATAGGGAAGGGGCGACGGAGCTCGGGAGGTTGGGTTGTCGTGGAGATCACCGGAGACGGTGAAGAGCGACGGGAAAGAGATGGCCGGGGTCGTGGGAGATAGGGGAAGACGTTGGTGGTCTTGGATGGCGACGGGGGTGGCCGGAGAGGCGGGGGAAAGGATGCCGGCGGTGAAGCTAGGGTTAGGGCACGAGAGAGGAGAGAGGAAGACGATGAACAGTGATGACGTGGCACTGATGTGGCGGAGAGAGAAAGTGGCGGGGAGAGAGAAATACCGGTGGAGGCGGTGCCGGCTGCGGTGAAGATGACCAACATGGAAGAAGGTGGATCGATGGTGGATATCTGGTGGAATCTACATTACCACTATTCCTATGATATTCTATCAACTATTCTTAACTCCTAATAATTCTCTTCATCATTCATCATCACCTAATACAAACTAATGAGGTCCCTTTTATAGAGGCCTTTGACAGAGTCCTAATCCAACTAAAAAACCCTCTTGCTTAATTAGCAAGTAATAAGGCTTTCAGACTCAATTCAACTTACTAACTCAAATGTCAACTAGGACTCAATTAAATATAAAATATTAATGATAAATCCTAATTAAATACTCTAGTTTGAACTAGGGAAGTCCAAGTCAAACTAGGAAAGAGGCTGAACCAGTTTGGTTCCTCTTCTGGGTTCGGGTCCAGTGGGTCGAGTCAGATCGACTCGTATCAGAGATCAGATCCCGTCTTATGGTCACGGGTAACACTACTCATGGGACATGTCATAGATGATCCCAGAAAACCAGTGAGAGGACGAATCTTGGAGCTACCTAAGGCATCAGATCGACCCCCAGATGCTCCGTCCTCAGCACGACCCACCAGATGCTTTGTACTACTACCACTGGACCCATCATGGGATCGACCCGGTTTCTCGCCGCCGAGTCCAATACTATCTAAGCAAGTTGATTCGGTCCAGCCGCAGAGAGTCCTCCTACCTAACTTGACTCCGGTCTTGAGGATAAGGCCAATTCTGAAGGGAGGGGGGGGGATGATATGAGTCGATCCAAATCGACCAACTGGACCCGCGCCCAAAAGAGGATCCATACGGGTTTAGCCTCTTTCCTAATTTGACTTGGACTTCCCTAGTTCAAACTAGAGTATTTAATTAGGATTTATTATTAGTCTTTTATATTTAATTGAGTCATAGTTGATATTTGCTTGTTATGAATTAATTAAGAGTCCTATTTGAGTTAGGAAGTTATTGTTAGAAGTTGAGTTTGAGTATGGAAGCCTTATTACTTGCTAATTAAGCAAGGGGGTTTTCTAGTTGGATTAGGACTTAGTTAAGGCCTCTATAAAAGGACATCAATAGCTAGGTATGACGTATAGATGAATGATGAGTTGAGTTTATGAATAAAGTAGAGAGTAGTTTAGGAGTAGCTTCTCATAGAGAAATGGCTTAATCCTCTAGCTAGGGTTATCCAAGGGTTAGTTCTCTATCAGGAACTATCCAGAGGCTGAGTTCTTTTCCCCAAGAGTTCTCTTCAACCGACGTCCACCGATCCACCTTCTTCCCCACCTGTCATCTTCTCCCCATCGGTATCTCCCTCACGTTCACCTTCATCTTCTCTCTCTCCATGCCACTTTCTCTCTCCACCATGTCATCGCCACGTTAGCACTCTCTATCCTCGTCACCTGCCACCTCAGCATCATCTTCCTCTCTTCTCTTCTCTCTTGTGCCCGCACCGGACACCGACCTCACCGTCGTCCAGCCTATCCGCCCTTCCCTGTCACCGACCAAGGCAACTATCCTCTTCCCCGAGCCCCACGACCTCGGCCAACCCCGCCATCTCCTCCGTTCCCTCTTCTCCGGCGATCCGCCATCGTCCCCGACTTCTTAGCCGCCGTCCGAACCCGTGTCCAACCCCGATCTAACTCCCAACCCAGCGTAAAATCCTTCTCCGCCCTCCGTAGACTAGATCCCGACCTTCCCAAACCGTTCTATGCCCCCGCCAAGCTCCCCGTCGTCCCCGACGCCGGCCGACTCAAATCTCACCGCTGTTTCCTCCATGTTCCTTCGATCTAGCCCCCCCTTCGGCCAATCCACTCCTATGGATTCCCCATCGACCGATGAGCCTTCTTGGCAAGGTCCAGACCGCCGGCAACGCCTTTACACCGGCGATCCACTCCGGTGACCCTCAGCCCTTAGATCCAGTCCGGTTCAGCCAAGCCACTTAACAATCCAATTCCTCAATCAACTTGAATCAAACTCAGCCCAACCACTTGACTCAGCTAATTAATCCAAACCGAGCCCAATCCAACCCGGTCAACCTGATCCAGATCAACTCAGACTTGACCAAGTCAAGTTCTATCCCAATCAGGCTCAGCCAGATCTGAACTAGCTCAAGCCAGACTTGATCCGGCTAGCCAGATTCAGCCAATCAAGTCCGATCAGACTGAATTCTGATCAGTTGGAGAAGTAGACCCGATACGAGAGGATTGCGAGCAGACTGCTTGTATCAAGAGTTCCCTTGACGTAATTTTAGACCTACATGATTTTCTGTGATTGATTATACAGATCTATAAGATGGTTTTCATGTGGTTTGTGAATACCCGATGAGATATTTTATGTTTAGGGACGATAGGTTGCGATCAGGTTACCCTAAAGACAAGATATGCTAATTGAAGATAAAATATGCCTATGGAAAACACTTACCTTCTTTTAGGCATTCATGTAAGCTTAAGAAGCTGTGAAAATATAATGTCTAGATAAGAAGACAAGAGGATAACTAGAGAATACAGTAAGTGAAACTAAAGTGGATTGAGTAATCCCTAGGTTTTTCTATCATTGATTTACTTTAATCCTTTTCCATTGCTTTCTTCATTAGTTATAATTAATCAGTTTTAAAATCCAAGAAACCCTTCATTGCTTTAGGATTAGAGTGTTGAGATTTAATTCTGATTTCGCTGTTTAAATCGATTGTTTCTTGTGTATCGACCCTCTATTTTACTGTTATTCTACCCAACAGTTTAGTATTTGAATAACGGTTAATAACTTTCATAATTAGATTTTGCTTACGATTTAACGTCATCGTTTCATGAGCGATCAGGCCGCACAACCCATTTTGAGTTGGGTCCGGCCAAGGCCCTGGCTCGGGCTCGAGATAGGGGTCCTTGAGTGCGGAACGGGTTAGAGACATGGATGTGTGGTTTTGGACCGTATCAAACTCTTAGCCCCATTGATCCAATTACTTTCAGTGCCACCATTGGGCCGCTTTGGGTTTAGTCCGCCTCCCTAGCCGAGCCCAAAGTTCTCAACGGACCTTTTGCTGAGTCCGGCTCATCCAGAGCTTCCATCTGATCAACGTTGACACATCCACTCCAATGGCACAATTCCGACATTATTGCAACATGGATACCTCCTCTTACATCCGCCGCTGCACCAACCTTGGAGCTCTCCCAGTCCAGCTGACTCCTTCAGCCTAAGAAACCATCAAGATATTGATTGGATTCCGACTACAGATGGATCTTCGATTAGTAGTCATCATAGCCATACTGTTACACCCCGACCTAGAAAATCCATCCGGTTCGGGGCGTGAGGGTTTCAATTTTACTCAATCCATCTGTGGCGCATTATAATCAAATAAAGCATCTAAAAACTTAACAATTGATTTGGGGCAGATTGAACTTTCTATGAATTCATTAAAGATCATAGACTAATGATTTATACATAGATGTCAAAAATCCTTAAAAGAGAAATTATACATTTAACATAATTCTCGAAAGATATCTAAATACAAAACTGCGAAAGGTACCGTAAAGTCCCCAGAAACCTCAAACACCTCCAGAAGTCAAACGCCACCAGAGCTTGTCTAGCTGGTGCTACGGAAGAAAAGCTGAAGCCTGCACCTACGAAACGCAGCCCGCATAGGAATGAGCAATAAGTTCAATAGGGTTCTATACTACGACGCTCACAAAGGAAGGAGAACAGTAAAGTCCCAGGTTCTATACCTGACAAACACACATTACGAACTCCACCTACCCCAAGGCACACACTCTGATGGCCTCACCGTCAACAATCGTCCCTCTTAAACCAAGCGCTCCAGCGCTGAACAACCGGGGTAGGACACAAGGAGATACGTAACTTCCTCTACTGAAAAGAGACTGATATCGGAACCTAAGACGACCTCTACACCACAATCAAAGTAGTTTCAGTCAGCTAAATAGTATCCTCGATAACATAGATTCAATATTATAATCGGATCCTAGACCATGCTACCAAGCCTCGGTCCTAAGGCTAGATCCGAGCTGCCCGAGCCCCCGAATCGGTGAAACCTCAATTCGCCCAAGTCCTAGCCTAATGCTTCAAATGCAAACAAAAGTGCATGCAATGTTCACGCGCACATAATTAAATCAGTACATGCAACAATATGCCAAGCAGTATACATGTCTAGGCATAGCATCCCTGCTTGCCCTAAAGGGTGAACATCTATTATATAAGGAAGGGCGGTTTTTGAAATGTCTCAACTATAAGACATAAAAAGCGGTCCAGATTTATCTCCAAACACATCCAACGGACTAGACCTTATCATCAGCTTTGAGATTCACAACCAAATTTTAATTCCCGCCCAAAATTCCCGCCCAATCACATACACCCACATATTCAGCTCAGTCAGCTGACCTGAGAGAGAGAGAGAGAGAGAGAGAGAGAGAGAGAGAGAGAGAGGAGTCCCATCCCTCTCCCCAGTCCCCTCTCCCTCTCCCTCTCCCTCTCCCCCTCACCCATCCCCTCTCTAGTGCACACTCCAGCCATCACATCCCTCGAGCGGCCACCACTGTCTCTGCCCCTGATACGAGTCGATCCGACTCGACCAACTGGACCCAAACCCAGAAGAGGAACCAAACTGGTTCAACCTCTTTCCTAGTTTGACTTGGTCTTCCTTAGTTCAAACTAGAGTATTTAATTAGTATTTATCATTAGTCTTTTATATTTAATTGAGTCCTAGTTGATATTTGAGTTAGGAAGTTGAGTTGAGTTTGAAACCTTATTACTTGCTAATTAAGCAAGGGGGTTTTCTTGTTGGATTAGGACTATGTCAAGGTCTCTATAAAAGGACCTCATTAGTTTGTATTAGGTTAGGCATGATGAATGAAGAGTTATGAATTATTAGGAGTAGTTGATAAATTATCATAGGAGTATAAATATCATAGGAGTATAAATATCATAGGAGTAGAGATAAGATAGATTCCACCATATATCTACCATAGATCCACCTTCTTCCTCGTCGGTCATCTTCTCCGCAACCGGCACCGCCTCCACCGGTATTTCTCTCTCCCCGTCACTTTCTCTCTCCTCCACGTCACCACCACGTCACCCGCTACTGTTCATCTTCTTCCTCCTCTCTCTCCTCTATCCCGAAACCCTAGCCAAGCTACACCGCCGTTCCCTCTCCGGCCACCCCCGTCGCCAACCAAGGCCACCATTCTCTTCCCCTTGGAACCACGACTCCGGCCAACCCCTTCACAGCCCCGTTCGTCTTCTCCGGCGTCTTCCCCGGCAATCCAACATCTCGAGCTCTGCCGGCCCTTCCGTGTCCCTCCCCGATATCACCACCAAAACCACCCTAAATCCATCGCCGATCCCTTACGGTCATCCACGACCCTTCCCGACGTCCCCAGATCCCCCGCCGTCGTCCCCGACGCCGGTCAACCCATACCCGCCGCCGTTAACCTCTAGATCCGGCCGATCCTCCACCCATCTCCCAGATCTGAGCCGGTGGATCTTTTCCCCACCTCCAGGCGACCCTTCCTGGAAGTGTCCCGACCACCGCCGCCGCCCCTACGCCGGCGATCCACTCCGGCTACTCCTCAGCCGTCGGATCTTTCCAGCCAGCTTTGGCCAAATTGGCTCAGCCCATTTAACCGGTTCAGCCAAGCCAGTCAATCCGGATCCAGCCCAATCCAACTTGGTCAGCTTGATCCAGATCACTTCAGACTTGACCCAGTCAAGTCCCATCCAATCAGGCTCAACCAGATCTGATCCAGCTCCAGCCAGATCCGATCTAGCTAGCCAAATCAGCCCATTGGACTCAAATCAAGTCCGATCAGGCCGATTCTGATCGATTGGAGCAGTAGAGACCCATTACGAGAGGATCACGAGTAGACCGCTCGTAACAACTTGGTATCAGAGCTCCATTCCAACGACTGTGCGGTTCAGACTCTACTGGAAACTTCGCCACCATGTACGGAGTACCCCAGGAAAGTTTGGAGCAGCAATTCAAGATTCTGTAGTCCCAGTTGAAGCTCTGTTTAACTTTGATGGAACGCCAAAGCAGAAACTTGGAGCGCACCAGCAGGAAGTGGGAGCAGATTACCAGTAGATGGTCAACTGTGACTCAAACAAGTCCCTTAAGGATTCAGATTTCGAGTCAGACCCCTACTCTAGCTGCAACCCAGATTACGGAACCTGACCCCGAGCCAACTCGGATTAGGACTCCGACTGAGACTCCTCCTGCAACTCAGAGAGCAACCACAATTGCAACTCAGAGTTTAACTTCGCCAGACCCGGGTGAACACCCTCTACAACCTTCCCGTGATTTTTCTGAAAATTTACCTATTTTTCCGGATTTTTCCTGGAATATTCTCTCTCTTCCCGGTTCGGCTCACCCTCGGCTTAACCACGTGGCTCAACTCCTACCTCAAGCCGTGGCTCATCCCCTACCTTGGGATCGGCTCATCGTCCCGGCTCACAACCGACACCCATCGGCTCGTCCCCGAGCCGCCACCCCCAGGCCGCTCTCCGGTGTCTTCCACTTCGCCCATCCATCGGGGAATCATCGGCGACCGTCACCGAATCCACCGTGGCCAACCACGTCCACGATTGAGGCCTGGATCGCCGACAACCAACTCCGGCGAAAGCCCCTGTTCCGGCCTCCTCCACTCCACCATATCCAGAGGTTGATCCCAAGATCAAACCTCACGAGAAAGGTCCCAAGACCTTCCCGTACCTTTCTTCGACAAGATCGAGCACCGTGGAGCACTCCTTCACCGACGATCATCGGCGACGACCTCCACCGCACCGCCACCTTCAGATCCGGTGCATCCGCAGCCCAATCCGTCGATCAGACCGTACGGATGGAACCTCCACATCCCTGCGAAGCTTCCTGTGCCGTTGCCACACTCCGGCGACCTTGTTTTGCCGTTGATCCAGCTCCGGCAACTTCTCAACCGTCCGATCAAGACTGCAACTTGATCCAGCAGTTTGATCAGCCTGATCTTCGATCCAGTGGTTCCGATCTTCGATCTGAACCTGATCCAAGAGTCCCCAGCAATCAGGACCATCCAGATCAACTCCAAGTGATCAAGATGCATCCTCGACAGTTGATCAAGCATCCGAAGGTTGAGATGAGTCTTGAAAGGAGCTACCCTCCTTATTTAGATTTCATCTACAATCTGATCAGATCTGACTATGATGGTACCACCGGTTTGACTCAACTGACCTAAGTCCATATTGACACCGGTAGACCCAACCATGTCAGACAGGTTTGGACCATAGTACGACTCAGCACAGCTGAAGATTCAACTTGGTTCAACCAACTTCTAGCCCAGACTAGTGCAGCAGAAGCATGGTCCAGCCATCCTCACTTCAGATGGGACCAAAGCCAGCTTGACCCATATTCAAGCCAAGTCTATGCGCAGTTGATCAGACCATGGAGATCAGATCCCATCCTATGGTCATGGGCCACACTACTGATGGGACATGATGAGGATGATCCAGGAGAGCCATTGAAGATCTTATTCTTGGAGCTACCTGAGCCGTCAGATCGACCCCCAGATGCTCCTTCAGCACTGCCCCTGCTACCCCTGGACCCATCATGGGATCGACCTGGTTTCTCCCCACCGAGTCCAGAGCTACAGAAGCAAATTGATTCGGTCCAGCCACATAGAGCCATCCTATCTGACTTGACTCTGGCCTTGAGGACAAGGCCAATTTTGAAGGAAGGGGGGATGATACGAGTCGATCCGACTCGACCAACTGGACCCGAACCCAGAAGAGGAACCAAACTGGTTCAGCCTCTTTCCTAGTTTGACTTGGTCTTCCTTAGTTCAAACTAGAGTATTTAATTAGTATTTATCATTAGTCTTTCATATTTAATTGAGTCCTAGTTGATATTTGAGTTAGGAAGTTGAGTTGAGTTTGGAACCTTATTACTTGCTAATTAAGCAAGGGGGTTTTCTTGTTGGATTAGGACTATGTCAAGGTCTCTATAAAAGGACCTCATTAGTTTGTATTAGGTTAGGCATGATGAATGAAGAGTTATGAATTATTAGGAGTAGTTGATAAATTATCATAGGAGTAGAATATCATAGGAGTAGAGATAAGATAGATTCCACCATATATCTACCCTAGATCCACCTTCTTCCTCGTCGGTCATCTTCTCCGCAACCGGCACCGCCTCCACCGGTATTTCTCTCTCCCCGTCACTTTCTCTCTCCTCCACGTCACCGCCACGTCACCCGCTACTGTTCATCTTCTTCTTCCTCTCTCTCCTCTATCCCGAAACCCAAGCCAAGCTTCACCGCCGTTCCCTCTCCGGCCACCCCCGTCGCCAACCAAGGCCACCATTCTCTTCCCCTTGGAACCACGACTCCGGCCAACCCCTTCACAGCCCCGTTCGTCTTCTTCGGCGTCTTCCCCGGCAATCCAACATCCCGAGCTCCGCCGGCCCTTCCGTGTCCGTCCCCAATATCACCACCAAAACCACCCTAAATCCATCGCCGATCCCTTAGGACCATCCACGACCCTTCCCGACGCCCCTAGAGCCCCCGCCGTCGTCCCCGACGCCGGTCAACCCATACCCGCCACCGTCAACCTCTAGATCCGGCCGATCCTCCACCCATCTCCCAGATCTGAGCTGGTGGATCTCTTCCCCACCTCCAGGCGACCCTTCTTGGAAGTGTCCCGACCACCGCCGCCGCCCCTACGCCGGCGATCCACTCCGGCGACTCCTCAGCCGTCGGATCTTTCCAGCCAGCTTTGGCCAAATTGGCTCAGCCCACTTAACCGGTTCAGCCAAGCCAGTCAATCCGGATCCAGCCCAATCCAACTTGGTCAGCTTGCTCCAGATCACTTCAGACTTGACCCAGTCAAGTCCCATCCAATCAGGCTCAACCAGATCCGATCCAACTCCAGCCAGATCCGATCTAGCTAGCCAAATCAGCCCATTGGACTCAAATCAAGTCCGATCAGGCCGATTCTGATAGATTTGAGCAGTAGAGACCCATTACGAGAGGATCACGAGTAGACCGCTCGAAACAGCCCCCCCCTCCCCCTGCGATGCCCTCCTTCCTCTCCACCCCTCCGTTTCCGCCCTCTTCTCCGACCTCCGCTCTTCCGGGGTTCCCGTCCTCCCTAGCCTCTCCCCCGTGCCGAGGCCGAGCTAGGACTCAACCCCCCCCGACCTCCGCGCCGTCCTCTCCCTCGGAGTCCCCTCTGATACGAGTCGATCCGAACTCGACCAACTGGACCCGAACCCAGAAGAGGAACCAAACTGGTTCAGCCTCTTTCCTAGTTTGACTTGGTCTTCCTTAGCTCAAACTAGAGTATTTAATTAGTATTTATCATTAGTCTTTTATATTTAATTGAGTCCTAATTGATATTTGAGTTAGGAAGTTGAGTTGAGTTTGAAACCTTATTACTTGCTAATTAAGCAAGGGGGTTTTCTTGTTGGATTAGGACTATGTCAAGGTCTCTATAAAAGGACCTCATTAGTTTGTATTAGGTAAGGCATGAGATGAATGATTAAGAGTAGTTGATAAATTATCATAGGAGTAGAATATCATAGGAGTAGAGATAATAGCTTCCACCAGATATCTACCATAGATCCACCTTCTTCCCCGTCGGTCATCTTCTCCGCAACCGGCATCGCCTCCACGGACTTTCTCTCTCCGCCACGTCAGCGACCCCACGCCCAGTCACCTGCCACGTCACCTCCTTCTTCCTCCTCTCTTCCTCACGCCCGTGCCCTAGCCAAGCTTCACCGCCGTTCCCTCTACGGCCAGCCCCGTCGCCAACCAAGGCCACCATTCTCTTCCCCAAGCCCCCACGACTCCGGCAAACCCCTTCACCGCCCCGTTCGTCTTCCCCGGCAAACACCACCTCCAAGCTCCGCCGCCATCAACCCAGATCCACCTCGATCTCACCCGAAAAACTCCCAGATCCTTCCTAAGCAACTGACGACCCTTTCCTGACTATCGTCCCGAAGTCCCAAGCCTCTGCCGAGCTCCCCGTCGTCCCCAACGCCAGTTAACCCAAACCGCCGCCGACTACCTCTCCAGATTCCGCCGATTTAGCTCACCTCCGACCAATCCAATCCGGTGGATCTATTCCCCATCACCCCGCGACCTTCCCTGCCACTATCCCGACCCCAGCCGCCGCTCCTACGCCGGCAATCCACTCCGGCGATCCTCAACCGTCGGATATTCCCAGCCAGATCTTGACCAACTCAGCCAAGTCTAATTGGTTCAGCTCAGCCACCAAATCCGGATTCAGCCCCTTACCCCAATCTGAGCCAGAATTGAACCAGATTCGATCCAAATCAGCCCATTGGACTCAAATCAAGTCCGATCAGGCCGATTCTGATCGATTGGAGCAGTAGAGACCCATTACGAGAGGATCACGAATAGACCGCTCGTAAGACCCTCATCCCCCGGCTTCCCTGACTGGTACAACCCCTCCCACCTCCGCGCCAGCCTCCAATCCCCTCTCGCGGCCGCCTCACTCCATCTCTCCCGCCGCCACCACAACACCTCCTCCAGCGAAAGGTTCCTCCGAGCCGCCAGTGCCGCGCTCCGCCGCGCGCCCCCGCTGATCCCCCTCTTCGACGGCTGCTACCTCCCAGCTCACCCCCTCCTCGCTGGAAACCATGTCTGGGATCCAATGCTGTGCTCTGGACCTCGCCGACTTCTTCCGCCGCGAGATCGCCTCCGCTGTCTCGGGCTCCTCATTCGGATCCCAATCCCCGCTTCGCCGCCTCCGATCAGCCAGCGCCGCCGATGAGTTCCCCCCACCACCTCCCCCGCCTCCGCCCCGGCGCAGCCTCGAATCCGTTACCGTTCACAGCCTCCAAACCCACATCCAGCGGCACGATCTACATCTTCAGCAAGGTCCACGCCGGTATCGCCTGGCGTTTCCATCGACCTATCTCCCCTCGCCGCTGACCTCCAAACCCACATCCGGCAATGCGATCTAGACCAACCACATTCCTCTGACTCCGACGACGAAGCTCACACCCGGACGAAGCTTCCCCGGGTTCCAGCCGACGCCTCCCTTGATTCCGACGGCTTCAAATCCCGGACGGCGCCAGCCTCCAATCCCCTCTCGCGGCCGCCTCACTCCACCTCTCTCGCCGCCACCACAGCACCTCCTCCAGCGAAAGGTCCCTCCGAACCGCCAGTGCCGCGCTCCGCTGCGCGCCCCCGCTGATCCCCCTCTTCAACGGCTGCTACCTCCCAGCTCACCCCCTCCTTGGGAATCTAACCAATTTGGAAATTGTGTAAGTTTTGATCATAAGCTCTTTGGTTCATGAAAAGTTGGTATTTTAGGCTCTCTATGTAAGTTGGCAATGCTTTTCAGGTTGTTGAAGAACAACAACATATCAGGACCAATTCCAGAAGAGATTGGGAAGCGTTCAAATCTACACACACTTGATCTCTCCAACAACAACTTCAATATTGAAATACCAACCTTATTGGGCCACCTAAACAACCTTATGTACCTGTAAGGAGTTCTTCGAACAGTATTCATTGTGATTAGTTCCTCCTTTCTTTGATGTTTTCTTGAACTTTTGGTCTTTGCATGTGCTAACATCAGGAGGCTCAACAATAATAGTCTGTCTTGACCATTCCCTCTCTCATTGATGAGCATAGAAAAACTTTCTTTCTGTTTCATTACTCAATGGCGCTTTCTTGGACAAGAATTTGATGCTTAATCATTTGCCAGGGACCTATCCTACAATAATTTGAGTGGTCCTATACCCAAGTTTCCAGCTAGGACATTCAAGTAAGGCTTCATAATCTACTTTCCTTCTTTATATGCTCATAATCTGTTTGAATAATGGTATCATAATCAAATGGAGTTTGAGATTTAATTGGTTCTTTTGTAGAGTTTTAGTAGTTAAAAATTTGGTTGTGGTCCATTTTACTACAAAGTTGAGTGTGAGATTGATCTACATGTATCTTTTATTAGTTACTAACCACACATCAAGCCATTACTATTATGTTAAAGTTGTTCTATCTCTGGTTGTCTATTTTAGTGCAAGGCTGGTAAATGAGATGATCCCATTTCCTTCTCATGCATTTTTTTTTTGTTATTTAATGATATATAGGGGACCAAATAGATTTTTACAATCTTTGATTTTGCTGCAGCATAGTTGAAAATCCTCTAATTTGTGCAATTGGCTTAGAGGAAGAATGCTATGGCAGAATGCCGATGCCAATGTCCTTCAACTTGAATGATTCACAAAGTAACAATCCAAACTCTGTGTGTTCTCTTTGAATAACTACTTTTGTACTCCGACATGAAGAATATGTTCTTCATTGATTTTGACTTCTCATATTTAATCTTGCCCCTCACATTTATTTTATCCTTTCCTAGAAATTTCCACACTGCAAATATCCCTGTGCATTGCCTGCTTCACTATTCCTTTTTTCAGGATGTAGAAATCAATTTTTAGTTGAGTTTATCAGGTTCTCCAAATTGTCATACTTATATTTATCTCATCTGATTTTCCCTTGGTTATACGGAAACTATTACATACAAGTTAAAGTACCTCAAAGACTTTAAGCTCCATTTTCTTTAATTTCCTTTGATAACAAATATTGAAGAGGAACTTGATATCTCCCTGAAAGTTATATTTCATTGCACTTAACAAAATCAGCGATTTTCACGGAAAAAGTAGTTAAACTTTGATCTATTCAAATTTGTATTTTTGCTAATTAAACGTTTGAGGTGATTTGTCATATTTTTCAATATGTCAGAGTCTTATAAACATCCTTTGTGAAATTATATGATTGCTTATCTTGCTTGACTTAACTTAAATCATATCTATTATTAAGGTGCTCCGTCCATAGAAAGACCCAAAAGCCATAGAATTGCTCTTACAATTGGGTTAAGCCTTGGATGTGTATGTCTATTGATTCTTGGATTCGGAATTTTTCTCTGGTGGAGGCTAAGGCATAAGTCAGCAAATTTTCTTCGACGTCAGTGGTCGTATCTTATTAGTAGACTTGCGTGAATGGTCGTGCTCAATGATTTTTTGCGTTCCTTCATAAATCTAACAAGGAGAAAATGGCACAAGGTATGTTATTTGGTTATGTTAGTTTTTGGCATTTAGCATCAAATATCTATCTCATGACTATTGCTTTGCCTCTGCATAAATTCAACAAGATAGGTGTTTTCAATGATACATGAACCAAATGCTTCATATCTGGATAACGGGATCCAAGACAACATTTAGCTACATATATGACATGCACCAAGATATAGGTACAAATATCTGAAATAGTAAAAGAATGTAGAAGGAAATTACGGTCAATAATTAAGTTGGGTAAGAGTTCTTTCTTCTTGGCTCCTTTTCATTTGCCTCTAAACTCCGGGCGGTTGTGTTGTCTCTCCATGAGGTATCGGTCGGTGGGGGAAAGGAAGAAGGCTGTGGAAGTGAAGTTTAGCAGCGACTTGATCGACGGAGAAGACTGGCGACGTCCTCCTTTTTGTTTCTCCACAAGGCTTTGTCGGGGTGACAGACGCCTTGGCGATGAGAGAGTCAGCGGTGAAGAGGGAGAAGGCCGGACGGCTTGGGCATCGACGGTAGTGATTTTTCAGCAATTTCGATGCTATGCACAGTTGAGTTTTGGATGAATTTTCTTTTGTTTTTCCAGCAATTTTGATGGATTCCTCATGCACTTTCATGCTTGAGTTTTGGAGATGCATGAATATATTCTTTTGGAATGTGTTTGCTCATGTGGTTGTTTTGAGCATTGGGTGTTTGTTGGTAGTCTTCCTCTCTTTGTATTGTTGATAGTTTTTTTCGTAGTTTATTTTGATAGCTATTTTTGAGGTTTGTTTGTTGTGCATATCAAAGATTTTTGGAGTTTGATGGTCATGTGCATGAATTCGGTTTCATATTGCTGATAATGTACAAAATTTAAATCTAAGCTTACAGTCAGATAAGTTCTTGACTTCATTTAAATTGGATAACAGTAATTTTTTTATGGATGTTGTTAACTTATTAACATTATGCTTTACTTACATGAATCCCTATTATGACTCCCGTGCGTAGAGTTGTGAATCATTCTATTGAAATTGTGCTCTTTACATTGTGTCAAGATGCAGTGTTTATTAGACAAGGAAGTTAATACATGCTCACTATTTGTTATTGCTTTTTGGAAATAGCACTCTATGCCATGGATTATTTAATGTATTTTTCCATGATGTCTAGTTTTGGCAGTTACGCTCTTTTGGATTTGTCGGTACAAAAGACAAACCCTTTATATCAACTGAAAGGGTATCTGTATTTTTTCCTTTGTTTTTTTTTGTTATGTCATGTAATTACTTTTTTAGAATAGTGGGTTCGATAATTTGTGTCTTTCTTAGCTCAATATCTTAAAATCCTGTATACCTTATTTTGTGAATTTTCATTATCTTTTCTTTAATGAAAACATGATGGTGCTTTCTTTCATTTTTGAAACATGATAGTGAATCTTCAGTTATCTTTGACTTTTATTTTGTTTGTTTTTTTCCCCGAATTGGATTGCTATGGCTTACGAGGTTTGTTTCTTGAATTTTTTGGGTTGATTGTTTGTGTAGATCTTCCCAGGACTATCAGACGGATCATAATTTCATCGTCATTACATACACTCCGGATGTATTCATGAGTTATTCCTTTACTTTTCTTCCAAGGACTATCACACGGATCTATAATTTTATCGTCACTACAAACCCTCGACTTTGTGATATTATACCCAATTCAGTAAACTACTCAAATTAACATTATTTGCACGCAGGTCTATGCGTTCTTTAATGAAGTATGATATTTTAAATGATTAGATAGTCTAACTTTTGATCATAGTCAATTGTAGATTCTCGCTCCTCTCTATGTACTTTTTCCTTCTATTTGGATGTCTTATGATGCTTATCTGGAAATGCATACTTGGATATCAAATTTCACAATAGTTTATAGTTGGTCTTATATATGTTACTTGCTGAGGTTTAAAATCAAAACTCGAGTCTTAAATTCTTTGGACATGTCATGTATGTCGTATCTGATTGTATGTTTAAAATAGCTCAAAAATCCACATTGGGATAGCACTTGCTAAGTGTTTGGAGTCGGAATCTCTGACTCTAAAGCTTGGGTCTTGGGACATGTTACGTATCTGAAATATTGTATACTTGATTTAGGTTAAGGTTTGTGTTTGTGTTGTTTGTGGGGACAAGGTTTGCCTCGGGGACAAAGTTCGCCCCTTTCATATGGTGATTTAATTTTTGTATTTGAGAAATATTGTAGAATTGTCTCATTTAGCTCTCTGTATAGGGGAGGTTCTGCCAAAATTTTGTGAAAAACCCAAAATATCCGTGTCATAGGCACGGGCATTAGTTCGTACAGTAGAAGCACATGCTGCTAACAACAGTAAAGCAAGTCTATAACATGCGAACATTGATATAAAACCAAAATTTCACAATTTACGTCTACTGTTAAACCTCATCCAAAACACTCGCCAAAATTGTCTAAAATCCAATGATAATAGCATGCATGCTTCCTAACATCATTGGCTATCTATCATAAAAGAAACCAAAAAAAAGAAACACGAAAAATCCCTATTCAAGGCTGGAGGTCGATGCGACAGTCGATGTCACAGTCGACCTTGAGGTGGGTCAAAAGATAGCGGTCGATCGGAACACCGACCCTGGGGAGCTAAAGTTGCATCTGAGGCTCACGGTCGATGCAGCGGTCTATGCGACTGTCGACCGTGGAGCTTGGTTAAACAAAAGCTGGGAATGGCGGTCGATCCGTGGATCGACCTTGAGAAGCTATTTTGCGGATTTTAAGGCTCACAGTCTATGCGACGGTCGACTGTGGAGCCTGGGTAAGGCAGAAATCTGGGAAGTTTTTTCTATTAATAATGTGCTGCGCCGGAACATCTTCCAGTGCAGCCATGATCAGTATCGGACTGGGCTTTGGGTGTTAGCCCTTTGGCTTTTCGCCAAAGGGTGGTCGATGGACGCCGCCCATTTGGCGTTGTACTACCGAGGCACCGTGCGAGATGGTTTGCATAGCTATGTGACCAAAGCTACCCCGTATCCGTGCCTGATGTTAGCATTCCTATCCTCCCGTGGGCTTGTACCAGAGGGTGAACCGACTGTCTCCACCGATGCCCTAGCTTTCGCCCGATTTGGCCGTGCCACTTGGGCCAAGGTAGTCGGGCATATGCGAGCAGCCAGTGCGCCACCGAGACAGCCGCGCCGTGCGCCGCCTGTTCAACCCCAGACAGAGCCATCCCCCACACCTGCACCAGCACCTCCTGAGAAGCCCACGTTGTGCGACATCTATAGAGTGGTACTTGCCGTCAGTAGACGACAGGTTGCCCTGCAGCGGGACGTCGTGCGGATTTGTGCTCACTTGGGTATCTCTCCGACTGCCCCATCGGACCTCTCCATAGTTCCCTACCACCCTCCTGGACCTTCAGCGCCTCGTCCATGAGTTTATTGTTTTCATGTTCCTAGGACTTGTAGTTTCATTGCATATCCGTTAGCTCTCATTTACCCAGGTTCATGTCTTTTGTGGATGAGCATTTTTGAGTGGTCGGTTGGGCGACATTTTTTTTGAACTTCCCTCATATCTGTATATGGCTTGACATCTTGATTTACATAGATGCTGACTTTTGATTCTCGGGTGGACCCTGTGGGTGTGAATGGCTGGTCATGTGTGGGTGTGTAATCTAGTGGATGTGGATATGATTCTATCTTGTTTGCAGCAAGTGGAAGCGTAGGGTAGTTTACTTTTTCTATCAATGTGTGATGAATGTTAGTACTGCCCTCCGGCTGATTGAATAAATAGAGGAGATGCTACCAAATTTTACTCTGCTTTTCACGATTCTTCTTTTATTTTTCTTTGATCGTCGCCTGGTATTTTCTCTATATTTACAGGGCTATTAATGATCCATTGATTCCTAGTTGCCTATCGTTGTCCGTTCCCGTGCCATGTGCGTATCATTTCACTTCTGTGGTGAGTGACCTTCATTCCATTCTGTTTGGTTATCTCTACCCTATTTCTATGTTTTATTTTTATCACTTAGTGTAATTGAAGACAATTACAGTTAAGTTGGGGGGTATAATTGTCGCCCCCCGTCCCGCGAAGGCTCAACCGGGCCGGGCAACGCGAACCGGAACCTAACTAATGCGGAATAATTTTGGCGAGGGGTTCCCTCTAATTTATTGGTTTCCCTAAACAGTTCATAAGCACCCTTATTTAACAATAATCAACAACCTCAAAAGATATAATAATATAATATTCAAATCCTCAAAAGGGTTTATATTTATACAACATACTCCCGTAGGAGACTATCTAACAAAAAGGGTGTAGAAGACGATCACCGCGCCACCAAACACTTGCCCGGTAGGGGCCACCGAAGAAGAGCTAACGCTTGCACCTGCAAAACACAGCCCGGGTGTCGCGCCCCGACCCGCGAAAGCCCAACCGGGCCGGGCGACGCGAACCGGAACCTAACGAAACACGGAAAAAAAGCTAGCGAGGGTTCCCTCTAACCTATTTATTAGTCTCCCCTAACAATTCACCAAAAGCACCCTCAATTTAAAAGACAATAATTTAACAAGCCTCGAATCACAGATTTACAAACCCAAATTTAATATACATATCCTCGGAGAGGGGAAGATTCAAATACAACATTTAACGCTCCCGTAGAAGACTAACTAGCAAAAGGGTAAAGCTGTAAAAGATCGCCACCTCTCAAACTCCACCTGGCGCCGCCACACCGCCGACCAACTGCCCGGTAGGGGCCACCGAAGAGGAGCTAACGCCTGCACCTGCAAAAAGCAACCCGGGTAGGAGTGAGCATAAAGCTCAGTAGGGTTCTACACTACGACACACAGAAGGAAGAGGGAAACGCAACAGTGTCGCCCTCAAGTAAGACCTGGGTGTATACAGGGGTCCCATAACCCCACCGCGTGTCCCTGAGGCCCACGATCATGGTCTTCCAGCCGAGCTGGTCACATGTCAGGTCACACTCAGTACCAGGAAACAACACTGTTGACCCACAAGCAGGAAACGACACTGCAGGCGGGAAAAGGCACCGCTGAGTAGGCAACTCCTCTACTCAAGGGTCAACACAGTGGGACACCGGCTACACCTCAGCATCCGACTCGAGGCCGACACAACCCCTACGATCATCAAGCAACAAGTGTACCAGTCATCTAAGCCTATCATCAAGTCGACTGGACACCACAATTCGAACCGGGTCCAAATTACCCAACCCCGGTCCTAGGGCTAACTCCGAGCTTCAAGCCTCGGGATGGCAACCCACAAATCGCCCACGCCCTAACTATGCAACTAATGCACAACAGAGAATGCATGCTATGAACATACACATACAAGAGATAGGCATGCAACAGTATGTTAAGGATAGCATACAAGCCAAACCGGATCGCTGCAGCGGTCCTACCAACCGCTGCCAGCCAATCCGCACCGGATCCCGGCATTACGACGGTACCACGACCGTCAACCGCGGACTCCTACAACGGGAAGCAACCCCGAAAACGGGATGAACAGTAAAATATAATATTATATGTTTCGAACATATAATATTATTAAAACCACAAAAATCCTCTACTTAGAGACTAACTGATCCCATCGATCCGACGTCCAAACAATTTCTGATTCGCGATCCAACTTAGCCCCCAGTAGATCAACATGCTTTGATCAACATATCCAAAATCCATAAACATCCAACGGTCCGATTAACGGGAAAACACTAATAACAACCGCTAATCAAACTAACTTACATTACTTGCTGCAACGCAGCCCATCCGTACGAAAATCATAAAAAATCATAGGAAAATTAGAAAATTATTAAATAAGTTGGGGTTGAGAGTAGATTCAAAGATCTACAACTCTTATGTTCATCACAACCCAAGACCATGCACGTACTGATCGGAAAACTCGCCGCAAACCGACTGTTCTTCAATAACAGAAGAAACCGGAAAATCCGAGATTAAACATGCATAAATCCTACTAAAATCTCAACCAAAGCTTATGAAACTCAACACAAGAAATTATAATAAGCAAGAGGAATCCAACAACACAAAGGAAAACAAGATCTAACGGCTAGATCTAGAGGAAACCCAAAAACAACACACGTAGGTAGAAATCTACCGGAAACGCACTCCTCGGCTGATTCCCTGCAAACCAATCACCAATAAAGCTCCAAACCACACCAGGGATCTTCCTCACGCCGCCACGGTTCCAACGAGCCTTCAAACGCTCAAAACGGTGGCCGGAGGAGGGAGAACGGAGGAGAAGAAGGTGGCTGCCGGAAAATAGGGGAAAAACAGAACCGCGGGAGAAGAAGAAAGAAGAAGGAAGAAGAAGGAAGAAGAAGGAGAAGGAAAAGAGGAAGAAAAGGAGAAAGGGAAAGCCAGGAAAGGTGGGGAAAAGGGGGAGGAGAGGAGAGAAAGTCCTCTCTGCCTTTGACAGAGGAGAACGACGGCCAACGGCGGCCGTCCTCTCAAAGAAGAAAACCCACCGACTCGATGGCTCCAAGGAGGGATCGGTCGCTCAGGGGCCGCTAGCCGCCCAAAGACAGGCTTCTGCGCGCCCGAACTTGGATCTTCCGATCTCGGATCCACCTAACCATTCTAATCAAGCACTAACACAAACAAGGCCAGTGTGTGTACACGCGGGTGTGAAACAAACCAACAAGGCGCAATTTACCAAATTGCCCTTGCGGTCTACAACGAGCCACAGGGGTAGAGGTGCAGGTCCTCACATCGGCTAGAAGTGAGCACTAAGCTTAGTAGGGTTCTACACTACGACACACAGAAAGGAGGGAACTCAACAGTGTCGCCCTCAGGCAAGGCCTGGGTGAACATAGAGGTCCCATAACCCCATCGCATGTCCCTGTGAGCAGGAAACCAACACTGCTGTCTCACAAGTAGGAAACGGACACTGCTGGCGGGAGTCTAACCCGCTGAGTAGGCACAACCTCTACTCAAGAGACATGGATCACCGGAGACCAGCTGCACCTCAGCACCCGGTTCGAGACCGACACGACCTCTAAATCATCGATCAATATGTATTCAAAGTCTTCTAAGCCTATCATCGATATCGACTGAATACTACAATCCAACCTGGACCTTGCTACCCGCCACGGTCCTAGAGCTAAATCTGAGCTACCCGAAAGCCTCGGATCGGCGATCAACCCATCACCCACGCCCTATCCTTATGCATCTAATGCACAACAAAATACATGCTATGATCATCATACATGCTATGATCATCATGATAAGAGATAAGCACGCAACAGTATGATAAAAATAACACACAAGTCCAACTGGATCGCTGCAGCGATACTACCGACCGCTGCCAGCCAATCAGCAGCGAGTCCCGGCATTACGATGGTACCGCGACCGTCAACCGCAGACTCCTGCAACGGGAAGCAACCTCGAAAACTCAGATGAACATATAATAGAATATTATTTAAATCATCAAGATCCTCTAATTAGAGGCTAAGTGACCTCGTCGATCCGACGTCCAAACGACGTCGGATTCGTGATCCAACTTAGACACCCATAGATAAACATGCTGGGATAAACATATCCAAAATCGGGAAACATCCAACGGCTCAATTGCTGGGAAAACACTAATCAAAACCATTAATCTCACTAATTACCTCTAATTGCTGCAACGCAGCCCATCCGTAGAAAATTCATAACAATTCATAAACAAATCAGAAAATTATGAAACGGGTTTGGTCTGTGAGTAAACGTAAAGTTCTACAACTCTCATGTTCATCAGAAATCAAGATCATGCATGGACAGACCGGAAAACACGCCGTAAACCGGCTGTTCTTCAAGAACAGAGAAATCGGAAAAATCGGAGTTTAAACATGCTAAAAACCTACTAAAATCTCAATCAAATCTTATGAAACTTAAAACAAAAAATAAGCTAAGCAAGAGGCACACAACAACCCCAAGAACACCTAGATCTACCGGCTAGATTAAGAGAAAGAAAACCCCTAAACAAACTCTTGTAGGTAGAAACCTACCAGACACGCAAACCTCGGCTGAATCCCCGCTGCACGAGCACCAAACCGGCTTCAAACAAGCCAAGGATCTTCCTCTCGCTTCCACGAATCCAACGAGCCCTCAAGCACTCAAAAGGATGGCCAGAGGAGGGAGAACGGATGTGAAGAAGGAGAAGAGAAACAAACCAGAAAAACAGGGGAGGTCTCGGGCTACTTATAGGCTCGAGTTTGATCGATCGGTCCGGGGACACGTCGGTCGCGCCCTTATCCGGACACGTCGGTCGTGCCCTTATCCGGACAAAAAAAGCCGCGCCGACCACCGACACAGGTCCGACGGTCGCTCCTGGTCGCTCCCAGGAGCGACAGATTGCACACAGGTCCGACCGGTTGCTCCCAAGAGCGACCGATCACACACGGGCCGCCAGCTGCACTAAAAAATAGGCTTCTGCGCGCCCGAGCTTGGATCTTTCGATCCCAAGCCCGCCTAGGGTTCTAGTAAACACTGATGCGACTTGAAAAGTGTCGTGGCTTAACAAGTCTAACCAAATTTACTATAATTTTCGGTGCACTACTTTACTACTAAGGAACTAGTAAATAGCGGAGAGTCCGAGTCGAATCCACAGGGATTAAGGTGATTGAGATTGAAAGCTTAGTGAATCTCTGTTGACATCAATTTTAGCTAAGGCTAAATAGACAAACATTTGCAGGATTCCCCCGACTGAATCCGCATTAATCAAATCCAAACTGGCTCATACACAGTTGAGTCCATCCAAACCCCCTACATATTCCCGGTTTTGACGGCATCCTATACAAACCGGAGGAACAAGGGTATTTTGGTAATTTTATCCACCCAAGGGTATTTTGGGAATTTAGACCAAAATACATGTCTAAATCTCCCACTACACTCCAAAATAGCCTTTGCATAGTAGCTTTGACGGCATCCTAAATAAGCTGTGTAAAATATAGGGGTGTTTTGGTAATTTTCCACAACATCAGAAACATTATAGAAAATTCCCTGAAATAAATAAAGGAAAAATCCAAAAATTCAAAATAAACCCAAACAAATACCCAACTTCAAATTCGCCTAAGTCCCGGCCAAGGCGATGCGCGCGCACATGACTCACATATATCGAGTTTAAAATACGCGCGCCACAAAATGCGCGCACGTGTCCATGACACGCACAAAAGTCGTGCCGCAATGCGTCGCGCACAAACAACCAGACTGGAAGGGTATTTTGGTCATTTAAATTGAAGAGGCATTTTGGTCATTCCACATCTTCAGGGATGTGAAAATCTGAAATAGAGGTATTCTCTCTACCCCGGGGACACTTCGGTCCAAAATACATATGACCGATAAAAAGAATGTTCTGGTTACATCCCGATCTGCCCGGGGGGTATTTCAGTAAATCCTCCAATCACCATAAGAAATATTGAAATTCAAAACTCAAATAAGGCATTCGAAATTTGGACAAATATTCGATGTATGGAGAATCATTCAAATTCAAGATAAATACTTGAAATTTGGATAAAAGTCTAAAATTCAAACAAGTTCATACATGGATTTCAAATTTAAATGACACATTTAAAATTTGAACTTCAAATCTTAATTCCCTCATTTGATGGTAACAACATCAAATCCTAACATCTAACACTTCAGCCTCCCAACAACATGTCTGGAAATCAAATCTCAACACCAGGATCCCATGATATGCTCCTGCATATCTTACCAGCCCTTTCAACAAACCTCCAAACACCTATAAAAGGAAGAGGAGGGCGAACAAAGCATGGGCTGGCAAAATAGCAAGGGAGGAGAGAAGAGAGGCTGAAAAAACAGAGAGAGGAAAAACAGAGAGAGGGAGAAGAAAGGAAGAGAGGAGGAGCGTCGCCGTCACCGCCCGCCTTGCTCCAGCCCGAGGACCTCCATCGCCGTCACCATCCCTGATCCAGCCTAAGAAGCTCATCGCCCAGCCAGAGGAGTCCATCGCCATCGTCCTCCTTGATGCAGTCAAGGAGACCGTCGTCTTCCTTTGTTCCAGCCGACGGAACCCAAAGAAGCCGTTGCCAGCCTTGAACCAATCCGAGATCTTTGTCGTCGGCGTCCTTGTCAGCCCAAGGAGCTCGTCGGGGAACCCATCGTCGTCGTCATCTTTGATTCAGCCGGTGAAACCCAAAGAACCCATCGCTGTCTTCCAGCCGGAGGAACCCAAAGAACTCGTCACCTTCCTCAAGCTCGTCGCCGTCCTCGAGCCACCCGCGAAGCGTGAAGCACACCTCCAGCAAGGTCCACGCCGCGGCTTCCCCTGTTTCCGTCCATCTTCAAGCTTGGACGTCTCCTCAACTCCAGCGGTCTCAAGACTCCAGGATCGGAGATATCCAGCTGCCATACCTCCGCAGCGACGAAGTCCAGATCCAGGTGCTCCCCTGTTTTATCTGCGGCTTCCCCTATCTTCACCAGCCTTGAAGCTTGGACGGCGCCTTCCCAATTTTATTTATCCCACGTCTTCTCCAACTCTAGCGGCGCTTCCACGACCAAGGCCTCCTCTGTTCCCAGTCGACGAGCATCTTGGGCCCGTGTTCAACGAAAACTCGTTGCTGATTAGATTTGCTAGTTGTTAGAAGACGAAGCAAGTTCTAAAAGTTTGCTGCTAGAAGATAAGGATTGCTTGCTGCTGGTTGTTCAAAAATTGTGCCGGTTGCTGCCAAAGAAAGCTTCAAAAGCTTGAAGATTAAGAGCTGCCATCAGAACTTTGAAGCCGTATAACTTTCAACAAATCCGGCGACAAAGGTGAGGGTTTAAGACCCTCACGTGCTTACACATGTTCTTTGTCATTTTAATTTCATTAGTGGCAATGTAAAAGATCCGCCCTAAATATCGGGTCTAGAATCGGAGGTGTTCCCTACGGGGATGTAAATGATGGATTTGCCTATTTGGCGATCCAGGGGTGTGGTGCCTGCAATTTCCTTGAACAAAATAAAAAATGATTTGCTCGAAAATAAGATAGAGATCTCGTCCCCGCGAGATAAACGTTTTATTCGCGAACAATCTCCTACCAATGAGTTGAGAAAAGATTACAAGTTGATATTAAGCTAAAATTATACTAAAGGGTTTATGAATCCGAGAGAAGAGACCACAGGATTCTTAATAGTTGATAAGTGAATGGCTTTCCTAATAGTTGATAAGTGAATGGCTAGTTCTCATTGTTGGCAAGAACAATTATCTTTAGACAATAAATGTCAGTGACCGAATGATTAGTTACTGTCACGCCCCGACCCAGAAAACCCATCCAGATCGAGGCGTGAACCGCCTAGTTACATCTTCAATTGGTGCAACATGCATATAAATGAACAATTTGGTCTCCAGTTCATAAAAAAAATTTCGACAGAATCTCCCTTATAATTATAGTAGCACAAGAAACCTTACACAATGTACAACTCTACAATTTAAACATTGTCACATTCCTCAACATCCACATTAAAGAACATTACAATATTCCTCAAATACAACTGAATTAATAATCATACGATTCTGTTCTTGGATACATCAATTTATACATCATTGATTAAAACTGTAAATTATCTGTAGAAGAACTCCTCGAAGCTCCAAGTCCTCGATCACCTCGACATACCGCGTCATCTTCTAAAGGAACACCTGAAAGAAGGAACTGCATCGACCTGCATCGCCGATGCAGCCCAGGTAGGGTGAGCAACAATACCCAGTAGGGTTCTACTCTACGTCACACAGAAAAGAAAGGGAACTGCAAATGTGTCGGGTCTCATCACGGGTCAAGGGGACTCTCTCTACGCCCACGGCCTACTCCAGGGTACGGACACAAGGTTGGTAACTCTTGTACCAACCGCCGCCCCTATTCCCAAGGGTCACAACACTATTGGCGAAGCAAAGTGGTGAGCACAACGGGCTAGGACACAGTGCGAGTGTATCGCCGCTACCCCGCCGCCTACAACGTCCTCATCCACCATGCACGGGGAAAACATAACAACGGAGTTAGGACACAACATGGTGCGTAAGCCCACAGAGCACACCGTTCTGGAACTCCGACACGACCTCTACACCTCAAATACCATAATATCAAACATGGTCGACTATAACAATAACCTCAAAATGATATCAAGCATGATCGTTGATGACAATCACGTCCTAATCCTTGACTACCCAAACCCCGGTCCTAGGCTAGATCCGAGCTACCCGAGAACCCCGGATCTGCGATCGAATCCATCGCCTACCACCTAGCCTTAATGCTTCTAATGCATACAACATGCATGAGCCTATTCAACCAACTAGGCCTAGGTATCTCTACATGACATCTCATCAAGCATGTCCAATTTATCATATAAGATATAAAAGAGAGCTAAGCTATTTCAATATTATCACGTTTCAATCCAAATTTCGGCATTACAAGGGCATGCACCGCCGTCAGCCAGAAATTGTACAATGGGCACACCCCCAGCAAATCAATTAACAGGGCACCACTGGCCCGCACAATATAAGCATTTCCACAAAATAAATAAAAACGGGCACACCACCGGCCCTAGGCTACATGATATTTACTTGAAATATTTAACTAACATAAAAATTAGAAAGCAAATAAACAGAATAAAGCATTTGAATAATCATCAGTTCAATCAATCAAATGATATTATGATCAAAACCAATCACAGGTAATACACGATGGCAAGAATCAACTTAGCGGCACTTCGAAACAGTCGATAACAACTAATCGAAGACGCATTGAAGTAGAAAGCTCAATCAGTGCAGCATTCGACTCCGCTAATACTACGACCCTAAGAGGCCAAGATCTTAAGAGAGCAAAGCCTATCAAGTCATGGTAATAAGAGGGGAACATGGACAATACAGAAATTGGCATAAAGCTAAGTCAATAGATCACACCGAAGATAGAATATCAGCACAGCTACGACCACAGCGAAAAAAAAGGAAAATTGAGCTTCAAATCTGAGGGCAAAGGAAGACATAGGCATTCAAATAATCGCAGTAGTCCATTGAGCATCAAAAAACCAACTATTGCCAGTAGGACCAAGCCCAGCCCCATAACCCTGGATTGGAGCTCAGGGAAGAGCTACAGAGAAATCCCAGCTGTCCCCGAACCAGAGAAGGGAAAGACAAGGGAACGCAGCCCACAAGCAAGCCGGAACTAGGGGGGGCAGAGATCCAAAGAGAAGGAAGACTCGACACAAGCACGGCTTCAAGGGAAACAACCAAGAGAATGCATCAAGGAGATTAAAAAGGGAAAACAAGAAAAGCTTTGAAACATTTCCTCAAGCATCCGGCAACCCAAGAGCAGGGAGAGGAAAACCTTGAAAACCCCAAGAGAAATCCGGCAAATCACAAGCCTAGTATCGAGATCCATCCAAACCCGAAACAGGGAAAGCAACATCATCACAATCCACCCCTAATCCATGGATACGTGCAATGGCAGCAAAGAGGAGAGGAAGAAGCAAGCATGGCCACGAGATCACAGAGGGAAAACTAAAACTCCAAGGAAAACAGGGGCAAGAGCCACCGGAAAGAAGAAAAAGGTGAAGGAGACGCCTGGAAAAACAGAGAAAAAAGGGGGAAAACAAAACCAAAGCTCCAAAAAATCCATCACGCCCACAACTCTATGCAAGAACAACAAAGAAGAGAGGAGAAGCACACGTCGAAGACCATGAAATCAACAGAGGAAGCCAAGATCCTAATTTTGCAAACATCAAACCGATCCTACTCTAAGCTAATAGAGTCTAAACCAAGTTTAGGGAAGAAGCCCTACCTCTGGATCGCTTCTCCCTCTTCTTCTTCTTCTTCTTCTCCGACCGCAAGCATCGCCGGCGCACGCCTCAGACTCCTCTAGTCGCGGTTGATCACCTCCGCTGGTTCCTCTCCTCAGCCGTCGAGCACCTTTGCCGTTGTTGTCGTTCTTCCTGTCGCGGTCGCCGTCATCGGACGGAATGCGCCCCCGCTTCCTCTCCTCCGGCCACTGGACACCGACGCCGGACTCCTCTCCTCCTCTCTCTCTCGGCGAGATCGGGCCGCCGCTCTCTCACTCTCTCTTTCGGAATGGATCGCGGCGGACTAGTTTCCTAATCACGAGAACAGGGCATCTAAAGGGGTTAAGTGGAGGCTTAAGTACTAATGGCTTAAGATTAGATCCTGGCCGTCCGATCAGCCAGATTTGATCCCATAAGCTCAAACCTTGATCTAATCAAGATCTTCCGGTCTAGGATTCCCCTGATGATTTAATCAAGCACATACATCACCACATGGTCCTGTGTGCACAACGCGTGTGTGAATGGAACTCCGCCAAGGGTAATTTACCAAATTTCCCTTGGGGTCCAAAAACAGCGATACGATCAACCGATCGCAAAGAAAGGCTAACCGAGCCAATCCAACTAAGCCAGACCCTCGACCTAACGCGGTCGGACCGGGTCGGAGGGACGGGTCCTCACAGTTACGTTCACTGCTAATGAACCCTCTTATCAGGATGAATTCATCGCAAGTAGTAGTACGAATATGGATTTAAGTGTAAGATCGAGATGGGTTAGCATCTCAAAGGCCAAATCTACAAAGGTAAGATGTATGAAGGATTAGAGATAGAACGTAGTGGGACTAGCACTACAATAGTGGTTCTAGCACTATACAATCCCTAATCACGAAGAAGATTTCATCTGAGATACCATGGGACTAGCATGATCCTCTTATTTGGATGAATCCTGTCGCGCCCCGACACGCGAAAGCCCAACCGGGCCGGGCGACGCGAACCGGAACCTAACGAAACGCGGAAAAAGCTGGCGAGGGTTCCCTCTAACCTATTGGTCTCCCTAACAATTCATCACAAACACCCTCAATTTTAAAAGACAATAATTTAACAAGCCTCGAACCACAGATTTACAAACCCAAATTTAAAATACTATACTCGGAGAGGGGAAGATCAAAATACAACATTTAACACTCCCGTAGGAGACTAACTAACATAGGGTAAAAACAGTAAAAGATCACCACCTCTCAGACTCCGTCTGGCACCGCCGCACCGCCTACCAACTGCCTGGTAGGGGCCACCGAAGAGGAGCTAACGCCTGCACCTGCGAAACGCAGCCCAGGTAGGAGTGAGCATAAAACTCAGTAGGGTTTTACACTACGTCACACAGAAGAAAGAGGGAAACGCAACAGTGTCGTCCCCAAGTCAAACCTAGGTGTATACAAGGGTCCCATAACCCCACCGGATATCCATGAACACAGGCGCGAACACTGCAGGACTCACAACAGGATACAGGACACTGTTTGGCGGGAAAGGGCACCGCTGAGCTGGCACACCTCTACCCAAGAGTCAAGAACACCGGACACCAGCTATACCTCAGATCTAACTTGGAGTCGACACGACCTCTACAATCATCAAGCAACAAGTGTACTAGTCAAGCCTATCAAGTTTGATTAGACAGCACAATTCGAACCGAGTCCAAACTACCCAACCCCGGCCCTAGGGCTAAATCCGAGCTTCCAGCCTCGGGACGGCGACCCACAAATCACCCACGCCCTAACCATGCAACTAATGCACAATCAACAATGCATGCTATGAACATACACATACAAGAGATAGGCATGCAACAGTATGATACAGATAGCATACAAGTCCAACCGGATCGCTGCAGTGGTACTACCAACCGCTGCAGCGATCCGGTTTTACTTATATGATGTCTTATCATACTGTTGCATGCCTATCTCCTGTTTGTGACGGGAGAGGGTTACATGGACAAGAACCCAGGGGGTATCGATGGGATTTTTGGGCTCCCTGGCAGGACTTAGCTTTTGATTTGGAGTTTAGAGGTTGTGTTGGCTCTGTTGCTTTGAGTGCTGAGAGATGGTTGTCATAACCACGGTTGTTCCGCCAAGTGTGGATATCCCGCTTGGAGAGGGGAGTCCTACTGGTATCGTCATGTCCACCCTGTGTCAGGGATTGTCGGAGGTAGTCCGTCCTTGAACAGTGGCTGTCGGAGGGACGTACTTTGGACAGGTACCCTTCGGGTTATTGACGGGATTTATGGGGTCCTTGGCAGGCCTCAGTACTTGGCACAGAGTTAATACAGTTGTTGTTGCCTTCCTTGTGTGTGTCGTAGAGTAGAACCCTGCTGAGCTTTTGCTCATTCCTACCTGGGCTGCGGTATTTGCAGGGGCAGGTACCAGCTCTTCTTCTGTGGCCCCCCATTGTTCGTCTTGTGGCGGCGCGTCGACATCAGGTAATGCTTGAGGATAAAGAGGGCTTCTGCTGTGCTTTTCTGGAGACTTCTGATGATGTAACTTTTTGAGGACTGATATATGTAAATTTTGATATAACTCTGATGTAAGTACAGTTTTGGATTGTGATGAAATAGTAGATGTTAGAATCAGTTCTGCCCTCTGTTTGATTATTATAACTGTTTCCGCCAGTTTGATGTTAGTAGATGTAGGAACCCCCCCCCCCCCCCCCCCCCCGTGTCCCGGTCCGGATGGGTTTTCTGGGCCAGAGCGCGACACTAGAAGGCAGGACAAGAGGTACCTCGAGAAGAAAACAGCTGCGGAAACTCCTGCCGCATGCGCGCCTCGCGCTCCCAGGTCATCTCCTCGGTTCCTCTGTGCCTCCACAGTACCTTGACCAAGGAAATCGTCTTACCTCGCAAGACCTGATCCCTCCGGTCAAGTACCTGAACTGGCTGCTCAACGAAGCTCGCGTCTGCCTCAAGCTCAATGTCATCCACCCTGATGACATGAGACGGGTCTGGGTGATACTTCCTCAGCATCGACACATGGAAAGTAGGGTGCACAGCTGACATGTTCTGAGGAAGATTCAGGCGGTAAGCTACCTCGCCGATCCTCTCTAGGATCTCAAACGGCCCAACAAACCTCGGCGCCAACTTGCCACCTCTACCAAACCTAACGGACCCTCTGTACGGCGATACTCGCAAGAACACTCTGTCGCCGACTGCAAACTCCAACGGTCGTCGCCTCTGATCTGCATAACTCTTCTGCCAGCTCTGAGCCGTCAGAAGCCTCTGCCTGATCTGCACTAACCTCTCTGACGACCACCTGACGATGTCTGGACCGGTGAGTGAAGCCTCTCCAACCTCTGTCCAGCACACTGGGGAACGACACGGCCTACCGTACAACGCCTCGAAAGGTTCTAGTCCAAGACTGGACTGGTAGCTGTTGTTGTAGGCGAACTTCACCAAGGGAACGTGCTCCTCCCAGCTACCTCCGGCATCGAGGACACATGCTCTCAGCATGTCCTCCAAGATCTGGATCGTCCGCTCTGACTGCCCGTCGGTCTGCGGATGGAAAGCCGTACTGAAAGTCAAGAGTGTACCAACTGCCTCCTGAAAGCCTCGCCGAAATCTACTAGTGAGCCTGGGGTCGCGGTCTAACACTATCGACACTGGAACCCCGTGTAGTCTGACTACCTCTCTGACGTACAAACTGCCTAACCTGTAAGTCGAGTATGTTGTCCGCGTAGGCAGGAAGTGCGTCGATTTGGTCAATCGATCAATGATGACCCAAATCGCGTCATTCCCCCTGGGCGATCTCGGTAGCCCGGTCACGAAGTCCATCGTGATGTGCTCCCACTTCCACTCAGCTAGTGGAAGCGGCTGAAGTAACCTCGGAGTCTATCGGTGCTCTGCCTTGACCTTCTGACAGGTAAGGCAGCGCGATATGAACTCCGTCACTGCCCTCTTCATCCCGCGCCACCAGAACTGTCGTCGAAGATCCTGGTACATCTTGGTGCCGCCGGGGTGAACTGCAAAGCGAGAGAGGTGGAACTCTCGTAGGACGTCGTCTCGAAGAACCGGATCTGCTGGAACTGCTACTCTGCCTCGGAACCGTAGCCCTCCGTCTGGCGATACTGTCCAGTCTACGTCTGCGCCCTCTGTGCCCATAGAAGTGCGTAACTCCTCAAGCTCTACATCGCTGTGCTGCGCCTCTATCACCCTGGCTAGGACCGCTGGCATGCTCTGCACTGCGTAGAGAAAGCTGCTGGATCCCTGATCCTCGAACTCTAGCCCCAACTGGCCCGCTGTT
Organism: Narthecium ossifragum; assembly: GCA_963920575.1. NCBI lineage: Eukaryota > Viridiplantae > Streptophyta > Magnoliopsida > Dioscoreales > Nartheciaceae > Narthecium > Narthecium ossifragum. Next base: position 12,663,698 of record OY986974.1, on the reverse strand, counting down.
TCAAGTGCCTGCGATTGCCGCGCTGATAGCCCTGCCACTGCTGCTTTGGTCTCTCTCACCTGTCTGCTCAGCGCGTCTGCGACGACGTTTGCCTTACCAGGATGGTAATGCAACACAAAGTCATAGTCCTCCAGTAGCTCCATCCAGCGTCGCTGTAGATACTGTAACCCACGCCTCGCTCGGGGATGATCAGCACCGGCGCACTGTTCAACCTCGTCCTCGAAGGCTCGCTCACAAGCATCATCCCACTCGAACGGGACGGCCTTCTGTGTCAGTCTGGTCAACGGTCCGGTAACTCTAGAGAAGTCACGCACAAACCGTCTGTAGTAACCCGCCAGGCCTAGGAAACTGCGGACCTCGAACACTGTCCTCGGTCTCTGCCACTGTACTACTGCCTCGACCTTGGCCGGGTCAACTGAGATCCTTGCTGCCGACACCACGTGTCCAAGGAATCCCACCTATGCAAGCCAGAACTCGCACTTGGAAGCCTTGGCATAAAGCCAATGCTCCCGAAGTAGCTGCAACACTGTCGCCGAGTGTCGCTCGTCCTCCGCCTCTGACCGGGAGTAGATAAGGATGTCGTTGACGAACACCACCACGAACTCGTCTAGGAAAGGCCGGAAGATCCTCTGCATGAGATCCATGAACGCTGCTGGTGCGTTCGTCAGCCAAAACGGCATCACCACGAACTCGTACAAGCCGTACCGAGTCCGGAATGCCGTCTTCGGGATATCACAATCCCAAACCCTCAACTGGTGGTAGCCGGTGAGGAGGTCGTCGATCTTCGAGAACACTGAAGATCCTCGCAACTGGTCAAACAGGTCGTCGATCCTCGACATCGGATACCTGTTCTTCACCGTCACCCTGTTGAGCCGCCTGTAGTCTATGCAAAGTCGAAGGGTACCATCCTTCTTCTTTGCGAACAACACTGGCGCCCCCCAAGGAGACATGCTGGGACGGATGAAGCCTCTGCTGGTCAGCTCGTCTAGCTGGCTCCTCAACTCACTCTGCTCTGCTGGTGCCATCCTGAAAGATGGGAGAGAGATCAGTGCGGTACCTGCTACTAGGTCGATCTCAAAATCGACCTCTCTGGGCAGTGGAAGCCCTGGCAACACCTCGAGAAACACGTCGGTGTAGTCGCACACGATCCTGGGAAAACTGCTCTCTGCTGCACTCCCTCAGAACCGAACAGGGACAGGCTGACCAACAAGGCTGAGAGCTCGCTGCCATGCCTCCCCACACTACAAGCAAAGAAATCAGCTGAGAATCGATCCCCTAACAACACAAATTGTGTCCCGTCGGGTGTCCAAGCAACCACCCTCCGGCGACCACAGTCGATGATAGCTCGGTATGCTGCTAACCAGTCCATACCGAGTATCACATCGAAGCCTGTCATGTCTAGCACCCGCAGGTCTAGACAGACACGGAGGCCACCAACCTCCAAAGAACAAGATCGGTAGACCCGGTCTACCCTGACTGTGCCGCCGATCGGTGAGTCTACTGACTGTGCCACCTCTAGCCAACTCGTCTCTAATCCTAGCGATGACACACACATGCTAGCAACTTAGGAATGAGACGCCTCAGAGTCTATCAGCACATCTACTAAGGAACTAGAAAGCTGAAAGATACCTCTGAGCATGGATGGCTCTGCCGCTACCTGCTGGTACTGCTGGTAAAGCTGAACGGTGTCCGGCTGCTCACGCTCCGGAAGAGGAAACACACGCCCCCACTGGCCGCCTCCACCCCTTGAGCGGCTCGGTCCAGCCCCTGACCCGCACCCACCACTGTTCCCCTACCAAGCACTGGACCCTCTGCCTCTACTGCCATGCGGCATAGCGCCCAGCGCTCCTCACAGGTGATAGTCTCTATGGAAGTGTCCCAGCTGCCCGCACTGGAAACATGTGACTGACGCGCCACCATGCTGCTGACGGAGCCTGCCCAGACGGCCCGGCCGTCAGAAGAAACTGGCCTGGCGAACTCGGCAACTGCGGCTGGAACTGTTGCGGGCGCTGCGACCGCTGCTGAAAGCGTCGCTGACGCAGCTGGTGCCCTCTGCCGAATCCACCTCTGCTCTGGGGTCGTTGTTGTGTGCTGGTAGAGAATGCCGGTGGAACTGCCTGGCACCTCTTGTCCTACAACTGCGCCTCTACTGCCAAGGCGCAGTTCGGAACTGCTGAGTACGTCTGGAAGCGGTGAGTACACGTCTGGCGCCTGATCTCTGATCGAAGCCCCCGCTCAAACTGACGTGCCTTGCCCACTGGATCTGCTGCTACTGCCCCCGCGAAACGGACTAAGTGCGTGAATCGGGTGGCATACTGCTGAAACTCCAGCAAGACCGCCGCAGCGGTCCGCGCGTCGACCGGAGCGAGAACCCCCACCTCGGCAAGAAGGGCCTCCTCCCATGCGACCGAAACCAACGCTGGTGATGGCTCAGCCCATCTAGCTCTGACCTCCTTGACAGGTGCTACCCTGTCTGGTCGGGCGGGTCGACCAAGTCGTGCCCCACCCAGACCAACAACCGAAGGTCGGCCTCGAGCTCCCGACATCTGTGCAATCACCAACAACAAACGAGCATCCACTCGTCCGAAACCGCAAAACAAAGCAGCATAACATAAAGCGGAAAGTCATAACACATCAAAAGGAGCATGCACAGATGTTCTAGACATAGAACTAACCCATTCCACGCTCAATCTCAACCGAATCCTGATCTTAAACCCTGGGATCTACGACCTATGCTCTGATACCAAGCTATCGCGCCCCGACCCGTGAAAGCCCAACCGGGCTGGGCGACGCGAACCGGAACCTAACGATACGCGGAAAAAGCTGGCGAGGGTTCCCTCTAACCTATTGGTCTCCCTAACAATTCATCACAAACATCCTCAATTTAAAAGACAATAATTTAACAAGCCTCGAACCACAGATTTACAAACCCAAATTTAAAATAATATTCTCGGAGAGGGGAAGATCCAAATACAACATTTAATACTCCCGTAGGAGAGTAACTAACATAGGGTAAAAGCAGTAATAGATCACCACCTCTCAGACTCCGCCTGACGCCGCCGCACCGCCTACCAATTGCCCGGTAGGGGCCACCGAAGAGGAGCTAACGCCTGCACCTGTAAAACGCAGCCCGGGTAGAAGTGAGCATAAAGCTGAGTAGGGTTTTACACTACGTCACACAGAAGAAAGAAGGAAACGCAACAGTGCCGTCCCCAAGTCAAACCTAAGTGTATACAAGGGTCCCATAACCCCACCGGATATCCATGAACACAGGCGCGAACACTGCAGGACTCACAACAGGACACAGGACACTGTTTGGCGGGAAAGGGCACCGCTGGGCTGGCACACCTCCACCCAAGAGTCAAGAACACCAGAAACCGGCTACACCTCAGATCCAACTTGGAGTCGACACGACCTCTACAATCATCAAGCAACAAGTGTACTAGTCATCTAAGCCTATCATCAAGTTTGATTGGACACCACAATTCGAACCGGGTCCAAACTACCCAACCCCAGTCCTAGGGTTAAATCCGAGCTTCCAGCCTCGGCACGGCGACCCACAGATGACCCACACCCTAACCATGCAACTAATGCACAATCAACAATGCATGTTATGAACATATACATACAAGAGATAGACATGCAACAGTATGATACAGATAACATACAAGTCCAACCGGATCGCTGCAGCGGTACTACCAACCGCTGCCAGCCAATCCGCAGCGGGTCCCGGCATTACGACGGTACGACGACCGTCAACCGCGGACTCCTGCAACGGGAAGCAACCCCGAAAACGCTGATGAACAGCAACATATAATATTATATTTTTCGAACATATAATATTATTAAAACCACCAAAAATCCTCTACTTAGAGGCTGATTGATCCCATCGATCCGACGTCCAAACGAATTCGGATTCGAGATCCAACTTAACCATCAGTAGATCAACATGCTGGGATCAACATATCCAAACTCCATAAACATCCAACGGTTCGATTAACGGGAAAACACAAATCAAAACCACTAATCAAACTAACTTATCATTACTTGCTGCAACGCAGCCCACCCGTACGAAAATCATAACAAATCATAGGAAAATCGGAAAATTATGAAATCAGTTGGGTTTGAGAGTAGATTCAAAGAATGACAACTCTTATGTTCATCACAACCCAAGAACATCCACGTACAGCTCGGAAAACTCGCCATAAACCGGCTGTTCTTCAAGAACAGCAGAAACCGCAAAATCCGAGATTAATGCATAAATCCTACTAAAATCTCAACCAAAGATTATGAAACTTATAACAGAAATTACAATAAGCAAGAGAATCCAACAACACAAAGAACAGCAACATCTAACGGCTAGATCTAGAGAAAACCCAAAAACAACGCACGTAGGTAGGGTTTTAAACGGGTTTAATAATATGAAGGGTTAATAACAGATCTTGGCCGTCCGATTAGTCAGACTAGATCCTGACCGATCAAGCCTCGATCTTCGCGATCGAACTCAGATCCTTCGATCTGAGCCACACCTAAAGATCTATTCAAATACATACATCATTACAAGGCCATGTGTGCGCTACGCGTGTGTGAAACCAACTCCGCCTAGGGAATTTACCAAATTACCCCCGGAGCCGCAACGATTAAAGGGAATCGCGAAATAAGGCCAACCGAGCCCAAAGCCAACAGAACTAGACCCTCGACCGACGCGGTCGGACCAGGTTGGAGGTACGGGTCCTCACAAGGCTGATGTGGCGTTGACGTGGAGGAGAGAAAAAGTGGCAGGGAGAGAGAAATACCGGGAGAGGCGGTGCCGGCTGCGGAGAAGGTGACCAGCGGGGAAGAAGGTGGATTGATGGACGTCGGTTGAAGAGAACTCTTGGGGAAGAGAACTTAGCCTCTTGATAGTTCTTGATGGAGAACTAACCCTGCACAACCCTAGCTAGAGGATTAAGCCATTACTCTATGAGAAGCTACTCCTAAACTACTCTCTACGTTATTTATCTAACTCACATCATTGATCACCCATTATACCTAGCTATTGAGGTCCTTTTATAGAGGCCTCGACTGAGTCCTAATCCAACTGAAAACCCCCTTGCGTAATTACCTATTTTTTCCGAAATTTTCCCCTTTTTTCCATATTTTTTCAGAAATTTCACTTGTTTTCTCTCTCCTCCTTGGAATCAGCTCATCCCTGGCTCAACCGCGGCTCGCCATCGGCTCACCACCCTCACCAGCGCGCGGCTCACCTTGGAGTCGATCACCCTTCATCTCGACTCGTCATCTGCTCCAACGGCTCATCCCCGAGCCGCCACCCCAACGTCGCCCTGCGACGCCTTCCTCTCCACCTACCCACGAAGGAAGCATCGGCGTCCCTCCCTGAAGCCGTCGTGCCCAACCACGACCCCAACCAAAGCTTGGATCGCCGGAATCAAATTCCGGCGAAACCCATTGCTCCGGTCACCTCTATTCAGCCACTTCCCCAGGGTGATCCTGAGATCAGACCTCACGAGAAAGGTCCCAAGACCTTCAAGTACCTTGCCTCGACAAGATCCAGCGCCGTTGAGCACTCCTTCACCGACGATCATTGGCGACGACATCCACCGCGCCGCCACCATCAGATCCGGTGCATTCAAGGCCCCATCCAGCGATCAAACCGTACAGATGGAACCCCCATGTCCCTGCAAATCAACCTGTGCCGTTGCCGTACTCCGGTGACCTCGTTTCACCGTTTATCCATCTCCAACAGCTTCTAAGCCGTCCGATCAAGACTGCAACTTGATTCAGTCTTTCGATCAACCTGATCTTCGATCCAGTGCTTTGGATCTTCGATCTAAACCTGATCATGGAGCTCCATGCGATCAGGACCGTCCATTTCAAGTCCAAGTGATCACGATGCATCCACAGCCGTTGATCAAGCATCCGAAGGTTGATATGAGCCATCAAAGGAGCTACTCTCCTTATTCAGATACTATCTTTGATCTGATCAGATCTGACTATGATGGTACCACCGGTTTTGCTCAACTGACCCAAGTCCAGATTGACACCGGAAGACCCAACCACGTCAGACAGGTTTGAACCAGAGTACGACTCAGCACCGCTGAACACTAAACTTGGTTCAAACAACTTCAAGCCCATAATAGTGCAGCAAAAGCGTGACCCAGCTGACTTCACTTCAGACTGGACCAAAGCCTGGTTGACCCAAAATCAAGCTAAGTCCCTGCACAGCTAATCAAACCAAGAAGATCAGATCCCGTCCTATGATCATGGGCAACACTCCTGATGGAACATGATGAGGATGATCCAGGAGAGCCATTGAAGATCTTATTCTTGGAACTACCTAAACCGTCAGATGAACCCCCAGATGCTCCTTCATCACGACCCACCAGATCTTTGGTACTGCTACCACTGGATCCATCATGGTATCGACATGGTTTCTCCCCACCGAGTCCAGAGCTACAGAAGTAAGTCGATTCGGTCCAGCCGCATAGAGCCCTCCTACCTGACTTGACTCCGGCCTTGAGGACAAGGCCAATTCCGAAGGAAGGGGGGATGATACGAGTCGATTCGACTCGACCAACTAGAGCCGCACCCAGAAGAGGACCCAAACGGGTTTAGCCTCTTTCGTAGTTTGACTTGGACTTCCCTAATTCAAACTAGAGTATTTAATTAGGATTTCTTATTAGTCTGATACGAGCGGTCTACTCGTAATCCTCTCGTATCGGGTCTCTACTGCTCCTATTGATCAGAATTGGCCTGATCGGACTTGATTGAGTCCAATTGGTTGATCTGACTAGCTGGATCAAATCTGGCTTGAGCTGGTTCAGATCTGGCTGAGCCTGATAAGATAGGACTTGACTGGGTCAAGTCTGAGTTAATCTGGATCAGGTTGACCGGGTTGGATTGGACTGGGTCCGAATTATGCGGCTGAGCTGAATCAGGTTGGGTTGAGTCTGATTCAAGTTGGCTGAACCGGACTGGATCCAAGGATTGAGGTTCACCGAAGTAGATCGCCGGCGTAGGGACGTTGGCGGCGGTCGGGACCTTGGCAGGAAGGTTCGTGGGTTGATGGGGAAGATATCCACGGCTTGGATCTGGGAAATAGGTGGCGGATCGGCCGGATCTGGGATGTGGCCGGCGGTGGTGGGTTTAGAGGGGACCGACGTCGAGGACGATGGCGAGGGCTCTAGGGAAGTCGGGAAGTATATGGGAAGGGTCGTGGGGAGACTAGGAAGGTTTTAGGATGGTTTGCGGGTGATATCTAGGACGGACGCGGTTGATGGCTGTGAGGACAAAGGTCGGGTTTGCCGAGGAAGGCGCCGGAGAGGACGACGGAGGAAGTGAAGGTGCTTGCTGGAGTCATGAGGGCTTGGGGACGAGGATGGTGGTCTTGGATGGCGACGGGGGCGGCCGGAGAGGAGAGAACAGCGATGGTCTGCGGTAGCTTAGGGTTTGGGCACGGGAGAGAAGTGGAGAAAGACGATGAACAGTGATGACGTGGCGCTGATGTGGTGGAGAGAGAAATTCCGTGGAGGCGGTGCCGGCTGCGGAGAAGATGACCGACGGGGAAGAAGATGGATCGATGGTGGATTTCTGTGGAAACTACATTACCTCTACTACTATGATATTCTACTCCTATGATATTCTATCAACTATTCTTAACTCATCATAATTCTCTTCATAATTCTCTTCCTTGATTACAAAGCTACTAAGGTCCTTTTATAGAGACCTTGACAGACTCCTAATGCAATTAGAAAACCTCCTTGCTTAATTAGCAAGTAATAAGGTTTCAGACTCAACTCAACTTCCTAACTCAAATGGACTTTTAATTAATTACTAACAATCAAATACCAACTAAGACTGGTCGAGTCGGATCGATTTGTATCATAGTCTTTTATATTTAATTGAGTCCTAGTTGTTATTTGGTTTCCTAGAATAACCACAAGTTGTTAGGAATTAATTAAGAGTTCATTTGAGTTAGTAAGTTGAGTTTGAGTATGGAACCCTAGAGGTTCACCTCGGCTTGCAGAGTTTTTATTTGCTGTTCCCTGCTCTCCTGGGGTACTCCGTAAATGGTGGCCAAGTTTCTGGAAGGTTCTGGGCTACACAATTGGAGAAACGGAGCTCTGATACCAAGTTTATACGAGCGGTCTACTCGCAATCCTCTCGTATCGGGTCTCTACTGCTCCAATTGATCAGAATTGAGTCTGATCAGGCTTGATGGGCTAATATGGCTAGCTGGATCAAGTCTGGCTTGAGCTGGTTCATATCTGGCTGAGCCTGACAAGATAGGACTTGACTGGGTCAAGTCTAAGTTGATATGGATCAGGTTGACCGGGTTGGATTGGGCTGGATCTGGATTAAGTGGCTGAGTCTTGATCAAGTGACTGGCTGAACCAGACTAGATCTGATGGTTGGGGGTCGCCGGAGTGGATCGCCAGCGTAGGGGGTGTCGGCGGTGGTCGGGACCTTGGCAGGTAGGGTCGTCGGATGGTGGGGAAGATATCCAACGGCTTGGATCTGGGAGATAGGTGACGAATCGGCCGGATCTAGGAGGTCGGCGGTGGGCTTAGAGGAGGCCAGCGTTGGGGACGACGATGGGGAGCTCGGCGGGGGCCTGGAACGGTTGGGATCGGGTCTATGGAGGGCAGGGAAGGGTTTTAGGATGGTTTCGAGGTGAGATCAGAGTCGGACACTAGTTGACGGCGATGGGGACGAAGGTCGGGTTGTTGGGTTGCCGTGGGGTCACCGGAGAAGACGGTGAAGTGCGACGGGAAAGAGATGGCTGGGGTCTTGGGGCTCGGGGGAAGTGGATGGAGGTCTTGGATGGTAGCGGGGCGGCTGGAGAAGAGAGAACGGCGGAGGTGGATAGGGTTCCGGTCACGGGAGAGAAGAGAGGAAGGTGACGACGTGGTAGAGGAGGTTGACGTGGAGGAGAGAGAAAGTGGCGGGGAGAGAGAAATATCGGGAGAGGCGGTGCCGGCTGCAGAGAAGGTGACTAGCGGGGAAGAAGGTGGATTGATGGACGTCGGTTAAAGAGAACTTAGCTTCTAAATAGTTCCTATTGGGGAAGAGAACTTAGCTTCTAAATAGTTCCTAATGGAAAACTAACCCTGGATAACCCTAGCTAGAGGATTAAACCATTACTCTATGAGAAGCTACTCCTAAACTACTCTCTACTTTATTCATCTAACTGATATCATTGATCATCCATTTTACCTAGCTATTGAGATCCTTTTATAGAGGTTTCGACTGAGTCCTAATTCAACTAGAAAACCCCCGTGCTTAATTAGCAAGTAATAAGGCTTCCATACTCAAACTCAACTTAATTACTAACTCAAATGGACTCTTAATTAATTCCTAACAACTTGTGGTTATCTAGGAAACCAAATAACAACTAGAACTCAATTAAATATAAAAGACTAATAAAAAATCCTAATTAAATACTCTAGTTTAAACTAGGGAAGTCCAAGTCAAACTAGGAAAGAGGCTAAACCTGTTTGGGTCCTCTTCTGGGTGCGGGTCCAGTTGTTCGAGTCAAATCGACTCAAATCATAGTGTAGCTACGCCTTGGTCTTGGTACAGAAAGATGGCACAGTTATGGTTCCCTTTACTTGTGAGTGTCGTAGAATAGAATCCTATTAAGGTTATTACTTACTCCTACCCGGGCTACGTTTGCAGGTGCAGGTGTCAGTTCTTCTTCCGTAGCTCCCGCTGGACTGGCTCTTGGTGGCGCGTTGACCTGTGGAGTTGTTGGAGGACTCGGGGTTCAATTATCTGGTTGGATTATTTAAATGTATAATTTCCTTCTATAAGAAATTTTCGAGGTATTTAAATATATGTCAATTGAGGATTAAATTTGTATTAGAATTTTGTTATTATACAGATCTTAATTTGTGACCCCTGATCAATTGTTAATTTTGATGTCTTTTTTTATGATAAATGCGCCATCGGTGGATTGAATAGATTAGGAACCCTCACGGCTCGGCCAGGAAGGGTTTTCTGGGTCGGGGTGTGACACCGCACTTTCCCTATTCCTTCCATCCTATCCATACTCAAACTTCGATCCCACTTCCCTAGCTCCACTATAACTCCTCCAAGCCATCCCCTATAAAACCCAACGTATCCAACCCCTTTCTTCATCACCCCCATCTCTCTCTCTACTCTACCTCCCACGCCACCGCACGCCCCATGCCGCACACCCCCCGTACCACTCTCCGCTCGCTTGCGCCACTCCCATGCCACGTCCACGTACAACTCACCCCCGTGCCGCTGCATCCCACCACATTGTGCCCCCCTCAGCCACGCCACACACCGCCGTGTCACCCTCCGATGCCTGTGCTGAGTCCCGCACAACGCGCACCACATCATGCCCCACCTGCGTCGCACCCTCATGGTGCGTCCATACTACGCTTGGCGCCCATCTTGCCACGCCGACACTGCTCCCCTGTGACAACTTCACTTCCGTCACGTTAACCCTAGATTCCACCTCACCATCTCGATCCATCTACTCACTTTTTGTAAACATCGAGAAGAAGAAGCCTAAGCTAAAGGGAACTCCCCCACCAGTCCTCCGGCCAAACCGGCCCGACACACGAGCTTGGATGACTTACAAGCTAAGTGAGCGTAACATATTCATAGTATCATAAGTATATCAATATAAATAAGGGACTGAGGGGGGTCAAGAAAAAGGGAAAGTCCTCAAACTCTTCCAAACGATGGAGGAAGAGCTTTTAGGATATAATCAAGCTTCAAAATACAGTCACCGGATGGTCCGGATCTAGGCTTGCAACCCCGGATCTAGTCCGAACACCATTGAAACTATCTATACCCTGGAACAAGAAAATCGTGCGAGAAAGATGGAGGAAGAGCCAAGAGCCTTTTCAGATCTAATGATTGCATATAATCTCTTTATTGAGGCCATAATTGTCGGGTTTTAAAACCTACCAATTCATGTTATTAAGAGTTGTAACTCTTAATAACGAATCTTTTAAATTTTGTAACGTATGTGATGTCTCTCTTTTAAAATCTGAAACGCCTACATTAATTGGACCGTTACTGACCATTGAATTATAAACGTTACAAGAATCCAATGCCATCTAATTTCAAAAGCTTCCTACAAAGGTTTCTCTACCAGAAAAACAAAAGAGCTGAAAACATTAAACCAAATTATGAGAAGTGATTGGGTACATGTCACGTAGGCATACACATCGTACATGGCCACTTTCAACGCTCCACATCCACTCACATCCGCTGGTCCCCATCACATAAGCCAATAATATATGGCCACGTAAGCTATGTGCAGTGTATACAAATCTTTTTTTTCCAAATTATATATCATTTTGTCATGAAATCTGGCAACTTTTAATCCCAAACTACCTCCATTCCCTTCTATAAAATACCATGCAAGCCCAGAGGCTAAACGACCAGCTCCTCAACATGGAACTCACCTCCTCTCTCTTTCTTGCCCTTATTGGTTTTCTCTGCTTGTTCCATTTGCTGGAAATTAGAAAGAGACCCACAGCCAACCTCCCCCCTGGACCATGGAAACTGCCTATCATAGGAAGCATCCACCACCTTATTGGATCTCCTCCTCATCTCCGCCTAACGGAGTTAGCCAAGACCTATGGCCCCATCATGCACCTCAAGCTTGGTGAGGTCTCTATTGTCGTCATCTCCAGTCCCGATGCTGCCAAAGAAATCATCAAGATCCATGAGGTCAACTTCAGCAACAGATCCGAGCTCATATCCATGAACATCGTATTTTACAAGAAAAAGGATGTCGTCTTCGCTCCGTACGGGGACTACTGGCAGCAGATGCGCAAGATCTGCGTACAGGAGTTACTCAGCGCCAAGCGTGTCAAGTCCTTCAAGTGGATAAGAGAGTCTGAGGTGAACAATCTTGTCCGATCTATCTATGCTAACATTCTTGAGCCTGTCAAACTAGGTAGTAGGTTAGTCTGCTTGTCGAACGACATAACAGCCAGGGCGACAATCGGAGCCAAGTGCACGGATCAAGAGAAGCTAGTGACTGCGATCGCCGAGGCTTTGGAAGCTGCAGGAGGCTTCGGGCTTGCCGATATCTTCCCTTCTTGGCCATTGCTAGGCTTGGCCACTGGAGTTAAATTGAGGGCGGAGAAGTGCCATCGAGAGGTGGACCACATCCTTGACGGCATCATTCAGGAAGGCAAGAAAAACCGGAAGATAGCCGAAGCGAATCTTGGGGAAAGTGAAATCATAGAGGAGGATATTCTTGATGTTCTATTGAGGATTCAAGAGGAGGGCGGCCTCGACTTTCCTCTCACTAATGACAGCATAAAAGCCATCATCTTCGTATGTACTGACAAGCTCAATCGATTGGCATGCATCCAAACATTTTGGATGTCATAGTATTAATTTCTTTTGTTGCTTGTAGGATATGTTTGCTGGTGGGACCGAGACCTCATCTGCAGTTACCGAGTGGGTCATGTCAGAGCTGATTCGAAATCCGGACATGATGAGAAGGGTGCAAGCAGAAGTGCGAGAGGTCTTCCAAGGGAAGCATACGACAGTGACGGAGGAAGATACTTCCAAGTTGAGCTACTTGAAGCTCGTGATTAAGGAGACTCTAAGATTGCACCCTCCGGGTCCATTTCTCCTGCCCAGAGATTGCGCTAAGACATGCAGAATACTGGGCTATGATATAACGGAGAAGACGAGGGTCTTGGTAAATATATGGGCGATGGGAAGAGATTCGCGCTATTGGGAAGACCCGGAAAAGTTCAAGCCAGAAAGATTCCAAGAAAATCAAATTGATTTCAAGGGAAATAACTTCGAGTTCATACCTTTCGGGGCTGGGAAGAGGATCTGCCCTGGCATGATATTTGGGCTCGCAAGCGTGGAGCTGGCACTCGCCAATCTCATCTACTTCTTTGACTGGAGTCTCCCAAACGGAGCCAACGCCATTGATTTAAACATGACCGAAAAACTTGGGGCAGCCGCGCGTAGAAAGATTGAACTGCGTTTATGTGCCATGCCTCGTATGCCTTGTCCATTTGACTAGTCATGCTCTAAAAAAGTACATGGAACGAATATGCTTTTGAGACTACTGAAAATGATGTCATGTCATGAAATGTTCTGAGTTCAAATCCAAGATCGTGTAAGTCCGCATTTGATCGGTAAAACAGTGTCCTATTTAGTGCTTCTGATTACAGAGGAGGAAATTTTGCCCTAGACAGATAATGATCAAATTTAATCTTAATATTAAAATCAGAGACATGATAAAGTTCAAACTCTTTCAAAATATGTTCGAAGAGAGCTGTCTATTTAAATGAAAAAGATGATTATGTTGAATTAAATTATATTAAATGGAATGACAGTAAAGAGAACTGACAGCAAGTCTATATTATGCTTTAAATACAATCTAAATAAATAAAAAATTATCTTAATTAACTAATTAAACTAGAAGAACTAAGAACAATAACGGGAAAGATAAAGAACAAAAACTACTTATTTTAACCTGATTAAATCTAGATTATCCCTATGTTAATCCTACAATCGGAAAGAGCAGATAACACATTAATAACCTTAGTTCAACCTAATCTAAGGATCAATCTAAACTAATTAAACTTAGATTACATATGAATTAACTTTACCGTAATACTAAACTAAACTATCGGAAGAGATGGAAACGAAAATCATTAAACTATCATATTAACTACATTACATTAAGAAAGTTGTAAGAAGAACAGTAATCAAACTAAAGATCTTCATTAATAAAAACTTACAGTGATATGAGTCGATCCGACTCGACCAACTGGACTCGCGCCCAGAAGAGAACCCAAACAGGTTTAGCTTCTTTCCGAGTTTGACTTGGACTTCCATAGTTCAAGCTAAAGTATTTAATTATGATTTATCATTAGTCTTTTATATTTAATTTAGTCCTATTTGTTATTTGATTTCCTAGATAACCATAAGTTATTAGGAATTAATTAAGAGTCCATTTGAGTTAGTAAATTGAGTTTGAGTATGGAAACCTTATTACTTGCTAATTAAGCAAGGGGGTTTTATAGTTGGATTAGGACTCAGTCGAGGCCTCTATAAAAGGACCTCAGTAGGTATGATGTATCCATGATGGATGATCAATGATGTGAGTTAGATGAATGAAGTAGAGAGTAGTTTAGGAGTAGCTTCTCCATCAGAATCTATCCAGAGGTTGAGTTTTTGATACGGTTGGAACCCAAGCCCAACCCACGCCCAGCCAAGGGGCGGGTCCCACATGCCATGTGGAACCAGGTCCGGCCCCACCCCTTGGTAGGACCCAGCCTTAGACCAGGTCCCAAGCCAAATCTGGCCAAAACGAATCCTATTCCTAGCTGGTTACATCCTTAGTTAGTTCTTAATTGCTTTCCTAGTTGATTTACTAGTTTGAGTTCAGTTTATGCTTTACTTTATTAATTCCTATTATGAGTCCTAGTTATTCGGAAGTTTGAGTTATAATTGAGTCTTAGTAGGAAAGTATTATTACTTGTTGATTAAAGCAAGGTAGTTCTCTAGTTGGAGTAGAACTCTGTTAAGGTCTTTATAAAAGGACCTCAATAGTTTGTATTAGGGTATGCACGAATTATGATGAATAAATTAGAGTTATTAGTAGAATAATCCTAGGAGTAGCTGTAACCCTAATTCCACTAGCCACCTTCACTTCCCTTCCGTACCACCGGATCCTTTCTCCACCACTGGCCTCCGCCATCCACTGCCATCCACGCCTCCACCGTCCAACCCCGAGTCCCCGGTGTCCCCCTTGGCTGTCGTGCTCCCCTCCGCCACCTCATCACTGCTGCCATGTTCTCCAAGGCTTGGATCCCCCAAGGGTAGCCGACCAACCATAGAGGAAGCTACGAGAGAATCCTCTTCCTCATCCGTCTCTCTCCTCCGGTTTGAGCCTTCCTCGTCGAATAGTTAGGGTGCTTCTCCTAAAACTCTAAAGGTACCTCTCGACCTAGCCATAGATTTGGCTAAGGTGGAGCCGAGACCAGGCAAGAGACCCGGTACCCGCGCTTACGAGAAATCTCGGTGTATCAGTTCTCTTCCCCAAGAGTTCTCTTCAACTGACATCCATTAATCCACCTTCTTCCTCGTCGGTCACCTTCTCCGCAACCGGCACCACCTCTATCGTTATTTCTCTCTCCCCGACACTTTCTCTTTCCACCACGTCAGCGACCCCACACCACGTCATCACCTTCTTCCTCTCTTCTCTTCCTCGTGCCCGAACCCTAGCCTTCCGCCGGCATCCTTACTCAATCTTCTCCGGGCGTCCCCGTTACCATGCAAGGCCACCAACGTCCTCCCCTATCTCCCCCGACTCCTTCCAACCCCTCCACTTCCTCCATTGTCTCCTCTGACGATCTTCTCGTCGTTCACTCCTAAACCGACCTTAACCCCGCACCAAACCCCGTTAGCCCTTCTCCAGAAGCTTCCCGACGTCCTAAGCCACCCATGAGTCCTCCTTGACGTCGCTGACGTCGACCAACCCAAACCCCAACGACGTCGACCTCCAAATCCCGTCGATCCAACATCCCTCCAGCCAATCCACTCCGGTGGATCTCTTCCCCACCGTCCGACGACCTTCCTACCAAGTTCCCGGCCGCCGCCGTTGCCCCTACGCTGGCAATCCACTCCGGCGACCCTCAGCCATCAGATCCAGTCCGGTTCAACCAGCCACTTGATCCTGACTCAGCCACTTAATGTAGATCTAGCCCAATCCAACCTGGTCAACCTGATTCAGATCAACTCAGACTTGACCTAGTCAAGTCCTATCCTATCAAGCTCAGCCAGATCTGAACCAGCTCAAGCCAGACTTGATCCAGCTAACCACATTCAGCTAATCAAGCCTGATCAGACTCAATTCTGATCATTTGGAGCAGTAGAGACCCGATACGAGAGGATTGCGAGTAGACCGCTCGTATCATATAAGTACAAAAGAAACACAAGAATCCATGCTCATAAGCTAGTTACAAAAGTGTCGGGGGTTTTCATAGTAATGAAAAGAAAGCTATTTAAAGCTAAGATCCTAATAACTGCTTAATGAGTTACTAATTATTCATAATTAAACCCCTTAAATTACCTTTGTTAGACTAAGAGTAGGTTTATTTGATATCTTATTATTTGATTTCAGGTTTAAATAGGATTTGAGAAGAAATACAAGAAATTCGGCCAAAAATCACTAAGTTCTGCAAAAAAATTGCTTCGTCGACTGTTTGGAAATAAATCACCAGAAATTCTACATGATTCAAAATATTCTGAAATTCTGGTATATAAAAGAAGACTTCAAGTTCTACAACTTTCAAGTTTAATACTCTATGAGATTCTCTATACATTGGCGCCAGTTTTGAAGCAAAGTTGGATCTATGAAAGCTGAAATTTGAGAAAGGCTGAAATTAATTAATGACGTGACAGTGGAGATCCAGTCAAACCGACTGGAGCGATGGATCGGTTTTGAGTCTGATTGGTTGCTCTGATGACGTCATCAATACAGAATTTAGGGAAATTACAGTTTAACCTCAGTTAGGACTCCTAATTCTGAGGTTAAGGTTTTCTGATATATAAAGGGGTTATTCCAACCGAAAATTATCATCTTTTGGACCACTTTTGGAGGAGAAGGCTAGGGTTTTGAAGATGGAGATCTTTCCGCGGGGATCGACGGCTTCCTTCCCATCACCTATGGATCTTTCCCAGAAGATGAGTAACTAATTCTTATACTCAGGGATCTCATGAAACCCTAGTGTAACTTTTGATTTTCTTTGATTTAATTCTTGTAAACTTCTTCTCAACATGATCTCATTAATATGGTTTTAATGATTAGAGATTTGAGGGAACAGAGTTCTTTTGAAGTATTTTCAGTCGTATAAGCTTTCTGTGATTGATTATACAGATTTATGAGATGGTTTTCATGTGATTTATGGTTTGCTTTTGAGAAAGGCTATGCTATGCTAGGATAGGTTTTGCCAAGGTCATTAGGAGTAGTATAACTTAAGGTAATCGTAGGATCGAAGACAACCTATGCCAAGAAAGATAGGCTATGCCGTTAGGAACATAAATCTTATTTTAGGGATTCATGTGAGCTTGTAACCATATGATCCATAATGTTGATAGAATCTACAAGAGGATAACTAGAGAAGATTGAAGGTGAAGCTAGGGTGGATTGAGTAATCCCTAGGTAATTCTTAACTTGGTTCAAATTCCGATCACTTCTCTTGCTTTCTTAGATAATTTTTAGATAATTCAACCCACCTTTTGATTACTCCGCTTAGGAATCAGTTTCGAGAATTGATTTTACTTTCCAACGTTTTCCCTGTGGATCGACTCCGAACATCACCATTACTCTACCATGTAGGATAGTGATAGAATAATGATTATATTTTGATTAAAGTTTGCTGCGTTTTAACGACATGTTCGCAACACATCAATTTTTGGCGCCGTTGCCGGGGACTTCGACGGTTAACTAATTGATTTTCTCTCAACTCATTTTCTTTGCTTAGTTAGGTTTTTATCTTTGTTATTTTTTTTCCTTTCTTTATTTTACACTTTTTAGGAAGTTTCTGATAATTTTCTGGAATTTTTCCAGCATTGGAATGGATTTTTCTTGACGAAAAATAACTCGCCAGCCGCCTGGAGCTATTGGTCGGACTTGAATCCGATCGGTCGAACTGCGCCATCTGCATTGAATTGAACTTCGAGTGAAGGAGCCTACGGCCTAGAACGACTGATCAGAACTGAAACCGACCGATCTGAACTGCGTAGTCAGGTATGTCTTTTTGCTTCGAAACTTTTCGTTTCAATTGTTGTTTTCCGGGTTTTGTCCTCTCCTTTGAATCTTCTGTTTTCTTTTTCTCTTTTTGTGTGATCTTGCATGCAAGGCAGATGATCCTTAAATACCCCGTTAGAGCCTTTAGACCTAGAACTAGAGACCACATTTCGAAAAGCTAGAGCATTAGGTCAACAATCTTTGAGTAATTATCAGGAGACCTTGAGTAACTTGCAATCTATTCACGAGACCTTTGTCACCATGACTGAAAACGAGAGACATGTCATCAACCCTAATGCTTCTTGGAAGGGGAGGTTATAATAATAACAATGAGGGGGTACAACGTGTTACTTTGAGAAATCACTTCTTGCCCACTGCCTACACTTACACTCCTTCCATTGATCCTCCTGCAATCACAGCCTCATACTATGAGATTAAACCTCAAACGATTCAAATGCTACCCCACATTCATGGTTTAAGTAATGAGGACCCATATGAGCACATTCACAATTTTATCGATACCATACTACACTAAAATTAGAGAATTTTAATGATGATGCCTTTAAGTTGAAACTCTTCCCCTTCTACTTGAAAGATAAAGCTAAACTGTCACGCCCCGACCCAGAAAACCCATCCGGACCGGGACGTGAGGGTCCTAACTCTTAAATCAAACGGCGAGAGCCTCCCCTGTAAACATCACTTTTAAACATGATGTACGATTATAATATTCACAATTTCACCAAAAAGGATAAACGTCTGATTCAATTCTCAACCCCAATCAAAATCCATCGAAAACCCCGTGATAATGACGTGCATGCTTCCTAACATGATTGGACATCTATCATGAATGAAGAGCATAACAGAGAAAGCCAGAAAACACTGTTCAAGGACTCGGTCGATGCGACGGTCGACCGTGAGCCGCGTTTGATGCGACGGTCGATCCGACGGTCAACCGTGAGACCAAAAAGTGGGAAGACCACAAGGGCCGCGGTCGATCGGGACATCAACCCTGGGAAACCAAAACGGAGACAGAGCCTCACGGTCGATGCGACGGTCGACCGTGAGGTGAAGTGGGAAAAGGGGAAGGACTTGCGGTCGATCGGAGCATCGACCCTGGGAAGCCAAAAATGAGACAGAACCTCACGGTTGATGCAACGGTCGATCCGACGGTCGACCGTGAGGCCAGGAAGAAGCGTATCAACGCTTGACGGTCGATCCGATGGTCGACCGTCAGGCCTAGTGCATAGTTCCTAATAACAATGCCAGAAATCCAATTTCTTGGATTTGATCTAACAAAGCTTGTCGGAAATCGATGAAACTTTGCAAACATGCGTAATAAATGGTGAGGAAGCTATTGATACGAAGAAAGCACGATTTTGATGGTTAAATCTCAAATCTAGGTCAAAATGACTGAAAGCCGATAAAACGACAATAATACGAGAATCGTCCGATAAAATATGAAAACCAAACGGTAGGAATACTCTAAGCAAGCTATAACACTCATGTATTAAGCGACACAATATTCTACCATGTATTCCTACATCAAAAACACATTAAACCTATCCTAGGAAAACCCAACCATACGATCGGGGTAGAAACACCTACTTGATGTTTCTATTAATTGAATTACAGCTTTATCCCTGGAAGTTAAATTGTTTAAATTATCTGTGTTTTCCGCTTTATATCGCATCAGTGTGGATGTGAATAGTGATAGGAACCCTCACACCTCGCCCCGGATGGGCTTTCTGGGTCGGGGTGTGACATAAACACTGGCTTCAATGTTCACCTCCACGCTCAATCACAACTTGGGACCAACTTCAAGAGGCATTTTTAAGGAAATTCTTTCCCATAATTAAAACTGAAAAATTTCGGACTGAAATCATTACCTTTGTTCAATATGAAGATGAGTCTTTTCATGATGCCTGGGATAGATTTAAAGACCTTTTAAGAAAATATCCTCTGTTCGACAATAAAATCGCTATCTCGGGATGAGATGTTTGTCCATTTTATTGTGATAAAAAATCAATTTACATGTGGTGGGAGATTGTGGGAACAACACTCCTGAGTTCTCTGTATCATCACAAGCTGCATATCTCTTTCTCTTTGGGCATGCATACCCATGATGAGACTGGCAACTCATCAATTACATCTCCGTAGGGAAAACCCCTGATTAAGGATCCAAGACTTAAAATCCTATTACATCATCTAAAAAGGGAAAGGATGAAGTAGAAGGGTATTGGGTGGAGGCAAAGTGTGAGGACCCGTACCTCCAACCCGGTCCGACCGCGTTAGGTCGAGGGTCTGGATTTGTGGTTTGGCTCGGTTGGCCTTGGGATGCGATCGGTTGATCGCTTCGCTGTTTTTGACCCCAGGGGCATTTTGGTAAATATGCTCCCTGGTGGTCAATTTCACACCCGCGTTGCACACACTGACCTTGTTTGTGTTAGTGTTTGTTTAGAATGGTTAGGTGGACCCGGGATCGGAAGATCCAAGCTTGGGCTTGCGTTTTAGCGCAAGTTTTGCCTTCTTGGCAAAGGGGATCGATCTCCTTGAGAAGAAGATCGATCTTTCTGTTAAGAAGATCGACCCTCTTTGATAAAAGGATCGATCCTCCTATTCCAGCAAGTTAGAGCAGTTGGGCAGTTGTTGGACTCGCGGAGGGCAGGTGATCTCCTTCGTCCTCCTTTGTCAGGAGAGGTCTTCTCCTTCACCCTCTCCCCCACCTTCCTTCTCCTTCTCTTCTCTTCCTCTTCTCCCTTCTCTTCTTCTTCTCCCTGGCTGTTTCTTCTTCCCGCAAGAGCTTGCTCTGTTTCTCTTTCCGGGCAGCCAGCTTTCTTCTCTCCGTTCTCCCTCCTCCGACCACCTTTTTGGGAGCTTGAAAGCTTGTTGGATTCGTGGCAACGAGAGGAAGACTCCTGGTGTAGTGTGGAACCTCGTTGGTGGCTGGTTTGCGAGGGATCAACCGAGGAATGCGCAGTCCGGTAGGTGTTCTACCTACATGAGTTAATTAATGGGTTTAGATAAATCTAGCCGTTAGATTGTGATGAAATTATGCTGTTGGATGCATGTTGCTTAATTTAGTCTCTGATTTAAGTTTCATGAACTTTGGTTAAGATTTCAGTAGGATTTTAGCATGATAAATCTCGGATTTCCGGTTTTCTGCTGTTCTTGAAGAACAGTCGGCTTGCGGCGAGTTTTCCAGCTTGTACATGCATGATATTGGATTTTTATGAGAGATAAGAGTTGTAGATCTGTGAGTCTACTTTCAAACCCAATTGATTTCATATTTTTCCGATTTTTCTACGAGTTTTAGTGATTTTTATACGAAACTGTGTCGGTGTAGAGTTGCTGATGAATAGTGCCACGGATGATCCGTGGATCAACCGTCGCGGTCTCCACGGTCGACCGTGAGGTCTCCACGGTCCACCGTGAGGTCTCCAAGGTCGACCGTGAGCCCGAAAAATAGCGAAATTAACCCTCACGGTCGATCCGTTGATCGACCGTCAACCATAGATTTTTCACGGTCGATCCGTTGATCGACCGCCAGCCATGAATAGTGTTTTTTGTGGATTTTCGATGTTTTATCATGTTTGATTCTTGGGATTCATGTGATTGGTATTCCTAGAGATTTCGATGGCTAGCATGTTCTAATTGGTTGTTTTTAGATGATTAATTGTTTGATTTTTCGGCATGTCTAATTAGGTATAAATCATCCTTGTTTAATTAGCATTTAATCACATGTCATGCTTATTTATATGTATATTTAGCTTGTGGTTGAACCAAGGGGGTTGTGCCCCTTGGGATGTTTAGCTAATTAAATGGCAGAGGGTGTGCCTTAAATGTGGTTGATTATTATCTGTGTGGCCGGGGTTGTGCCCCCGTTGTAGAAATTGCTTGCTAACGGTCCGTGGGCGCCGTTATAATATTGTATAATTGTAGTTTAACCTTTATCTGCTTTATGCATGTTTACCCTCCGGCAAGCTTGACGCTTCGCCTAGCCCGTGTATGTTGTCTTGGCATATTGTTGCATGCTGCTATTCCTGTATCTCTGTGCTTGAGCATTGCATGCATCTGTTTGCATTAGAAGCATCAGGTTAGGTGGTAGACGATGGTTTCGATCGTTGATCCGGGGTTCTCGGGTAGCCCGGATCTAGCCTTAGGGCCGGGGTTTGGGGTAGTCGAGGATTAGGACGTGATTGTATCAGTG
This sequence comes from Narthecium ossifragum, assembly GCA_963920575.1. Taxonomy (NCBI): domain Eukaryota; kingdom Viridiplantae; phylum Streptophyta; class Magnoliopsida; order Dioscoreales; family Nartheciaceae; genus Narthecium; species Narthecium ossifragum. The sequence goes on along the minus strand of OY986974.1, from coordinate 12,641,712 downwards.
ATCATGTTTGATATCATTCGAGGATTATTAGGTAGTCGGACTGGAATATTATATTGTTTTGAGGTTTAGAGGTCGTGTTGTCTTCCAAGGCCAAGTACTAAGGATGCAACCGAGGAGTTCCCGACGTGGTCCCCAGGCAGTGGTATCCCTGCTGGGTAAGGGTAAGTGATCCTGCATGGTTCCGTTCCCCTGTCAGTGCTTAGGGTGATCTTGGTAGAGAGACCAAGAGAGAGGTTCATGACAAGAGCCCTTGGGACATCGGTGGGTTATGGGACCCGTGGCATCCGTTAGACTTGAGCAGGGGAGACAACACTGTTGTTGTTTTCCTCCTTTCAGTGTGCCGTAGAGTAGAACCCTACTGAGCAAGCTTTGTTGCTCACTCCAACCTGGGCTGCATCGGCGATGCAGGTCGATGCAGTCCCTTCTTTTTCAGGTGGTTGCGGTGTTGGAGGCGGTACTCCCCTTGGTGGTGCGTGAGATCGAGGATATCACCAGTTTATTATATTCGATTGGTGTACAGCTTTAAATGTATAAATTGTAATTTGAAGGAGATATATATTTATATTTCAATTTGATGTAAATTGATCAGAGATTGATGTACTAGATGACTTGAATCATTATTATATCTTTTTAAAGTTAAATTGTATTATGATTTGATGATAGGATAGTTTAAATTAATTGTGAATATTGTAATCATGCACCAGGTTTAAAATTGATGTTCAAAGGGGAGGCTTTCGCCGTTTGATTTAGAGTTTAGGACCCTCACGTCCCGGCCTGGATGGGTTTTCTGGGTCGGGGCGTGACACAAAGCCTCCGACCCTCACCCTTGTTGTTGATGTTGATCTACCTTGATCTTTCTTCTTAATCTCATGGGAGTTGCTGCACGTCTTCAAAATTGATAGAGGCTCGGTTGGGGGATCCCCAAAGAGCTGAAGAGTCTGTTGTAGGACCGTGGATTTGATGAAGGACTTCTTCTAGGAGTCTTGTTGTGGATCCTTCAGGAGCTGCTGGAGGACTTGCTGTCAGGTCTTTGGGAGTTGATGAATGAGTTGATTTAAGATCTCTAAGAGTTGATGAAGGATTTCCAGAGTTGAAGAAACTTCAAGAACTGCTAGCTAATTCCTGCGAGTGGATCTGGATCCACCCGGGTCTCGCTAACCTTTCAAGAACTTCAAGAATCAATAACGACTCCCAGCGGGTGGATTTAAGTCCACGTGGGCTTTGCTGATTCTTGAAAAATTTTCAAGAACACGAAAAACGCGAAGAACAAATTTTAGATTTTCAGAGCTCAGCCTCCTCTCTTTCAGAGTGTGGCTTTGCTCTCAACTGCGTCATGGTTTTCCCTTCACCCCTCTCCCCCTCTATTTATAGGTGTTAGGAGAGGTTGGTTAGGCTGATTTTAGATTTGAATTTTTTTGATTGGGGAGTTGAGATTTGGGTGGTTAAGAGGGTAGGATTTAGGTGGTTTAAATTTAGGGTTGGGGATATTAAATCTATTTGAATTCGAATTTGAATTATGAATTTGAATTTCAAATTTTACATATTTGTTCAAATTTTGAATATTTTTTTGAATTTTCAAATATTTGAACATGTTGTAGACTTACCTTAATGCCCTTGGGCAAGGGGATAAGTGTAAATTACCAAAATACCTTTTTTTTTATCGGTCATATATGTTTTTGGACTGAAATACCCCTAAAGCAGGTAGAGGTGCTTTTACGTATATATTTTGGACCATTATACCCTAGAGGTTTAAAATGACCAAAATACCCTCAGCCCCCATAGCTTGTGTAACCATCAAAGCTTTAAGAAGGTGATATGAGGGTGAAATTACCAAGATACCCTTTTGGTACTTTGGTTGGTGTAGAGTCCATATATGTTTTGGAGAAGAATACCCCTAAAGTAGATGATACTTTAGAGGGTGGAGCATATTTGTGATGTGTATGTGGAAACTGTGCATTTAGAGTAAATGACCAAAATACCCCCGAGGGGCTAAATGACCAAAATACCCTTTTTCATGTTTTTGGTTTATATAGAATGCCTTCAAAACCATCATGAACTATTTTAGAATGTTGTAGCTGGGTCAAGCCTATATTTGGCTAGAATGACCAAAATACCCCTAGAAGGTAAAACTTACCGAAATGCCCTTTATGCTTTCGGTTTGTATAAGATGTTATAAAAACCATACGGGGATATTTCTTCGATATTGTAGGGAGTTATAAAAACCATACGGGGATATTTCTTCGATATTGTAGGGATCCTGAACACATATTTTAGTCAAAATTCCCAAAATACCCTTGATGGGCAAAATTACCAAAATGCCCCAACTCCGTTCGATTCCGTCTAACTTAAGTAGGATGTTATCTGAACCATGTAAAAGGCATGATGAAGTATAGGAGAGAGTCTAAGCATATATTTACTTAAATCCCCAAAATACCCTTGATGTAAAAAAATTACCGAAATGCCCCTATATCGACTTAGCTTTTGTAGGATGCCATAAAAGCTATATAGGGTCATTATAAGATGTTTTAGAGAGTCCATGCATGTATTTTGTTTTGAATTCCCAAAGTATCCTTGGGCGAGTAAAATTACCAAAACGCCCTTTGTTCTCTCGATTTGTGTAGGATACCATCAAAACCATACAAGATCACAAATAGAGCAATGTGTATGTGTTGTGTATGTGTTTGAGCTTATATGTATGGTAACGTGCCTTCGATGAATGTCTGAAGCGAGTAGGGGCAATTTCGTAAACACTCTAAAATTTGACCTTAGTCAAAATTGGTGTCTACATCCTCATCATGATATTGATAAATGGGAGTTAACTCATAAGTTTTATAGAGGCCTTAATGAAAGATGTAAAACTAGGGTTGAAGCTTGTTGTGGGGGTATTCCTTTAGACAAAGATGATGATGAGCTCTGGAACCTTTATGAACAAATTTCCATTGATTCCCAACAACAATATATAAACCCTAGGAGTCGGCCTACAACTAAAGGAACCTTTGAACTTCCTGGATTAGAAGCCATTACTGCCCAAATAGCCCTGTTTAATAAAAGGTTTGATAAATTGGAAATGAGACAAGAACATGACCCTTCACTGTTCCAAAATCAATCTCAAACTTGTGCCTTATGCTCTAGCCTTACACATCACATTACTGACTGTCCCCTAGCTCCTTCGTTCCTTGAATGCGTTCAGGAGCAAACAAATGCGACATATGGTTTCACTAAACCTGAGAATAATCCTTATTCAAACACATATAATCCAGGTTGGCGGAACCATCCCAACTTTAATTGGGAACCACCCCAACAGTCTAATACTTTCCAAGGGTAGAGTAGTTTCTTCAGTGTCCCCACGAATAGATACCCATTTATACCTCCTCCAAATCCAAACCCAAGTTACTCTGCACAATACCAACAAAACTGCACCTCCACAAGCACCCTCTGACCCAGCTTTGGACACAATCATAAGTACACTAGCCAACATGAATGCTAACATCAATGCTAGTATAAATAACATCAATGCTAGCATGAATGTAATCATGGGTGAGCTTAAGACTGAGCTTAGGAGCGAAATTCCTTTGATAAGAAATGATGTTAATTCGCATGCTCAATTTATATCGAAAATAGAGACACAACTGGGGAAACTAGCTAACACAGTGTCTAAAAGAGAAGATGGTCGTTTACCTAGTCAGCCTATGACCAATCCTAGGGCCCTACACCACATTGATAACCAGAACTTTGAAAGTGCACAGGCTGTAATAACCCTAAGGAACGGTAAGCAAGTGGAAACACGTTCTGACACTATCTAGAGCGACGGATCGCTCTCAGAACTGACCAGTCGGAACAATTCCGACCCAGAATCTGATCCGACTGGTCGGTCTTAGTCCCCTCAGCCTGATGACACTCCGGATCAAATGGATGCGAGTCCAGTTGATCAGAGGGAGCCTGACCCTACTAGATATGTGCCCAAAGTACCTTTCCCTTATGCACTTATGGACCCTTCCTCTAGACCCAATAAGAAATCATATGTAGAGGAAATTACGGAGATATTCAAGCGAGTGAACATCAATATACCACTTCTAGAGGCCATCCGACAATTCCCTTCCTATGCAATTTCTGAAAGACCTTTGTACCCAAAAACGTAAATCCAAATCTTAGGTCTCTAAGAAAATCTTTCTAACAGAACATGTAAGTTTGATCCTGAAATATGACACTCCACAAAAACTTAAGGATCCAGGCACCCCAACAATTTCTTGTTGTATAGGAGACTATTATATTGATGGTGCTCTTCTTGATCTTGGTGCTAGCATTAATTTACTACCATATTCCCTATATCAGAAATTTGGCGTGAATGATTTGAAACCTATGATAGTAACCCTTCAGTTAGCTGATAGATCCCTCAAGACGCCGCGAGGTATTTTAGAGGATGTGCTGGTTAAGGTTGATAGCTTCTTTTTTTCCGGTTGACTGATTGTCTTAGACATGGAGCCCGTTGTTCTTTGCAAGAAATTCATGCCTATTATCTTAGGTCGACCTTTCTTAACTACAGCGAATGCTTGTATTAATTATCGTACATGTGTTATGGATATCTCTTTTGACAACATGAAGAAACGTTTGAATATATTTAAGGATGCATGCTTGCCTGCAAATAATGACTGCTTTGCTATTGATGTTATCGATAATTGTGTCTATATTTCTGATTCATCTTAATTTAACATTGACTTAGATACTGGACAATTTTGTGTTGATTATATTAAAACAAACCTATGCACGAAAATATCAAAATTTTCTAAAGTTGAACCACCTCCTCCTCCTTTACCTATCTGCACCATCGTCCACGCCCACAACATCTATCTTGAAATTAAAACCTTCTACCCCTTCACTTACGGATTATCTCAAGGGTGATTTCATAACTATGGGGGAGGTGATTTCATAACTATGGGGGAGACACACCGTAAACCTGGGTGTAAGATGAAATATGAAGGTTTGATCCAAATTCGAAAAAAGAACGATATGTTGTCTTTTATGGAGGGTGGGCTTTCTAATGCACTTGTTGGGAGGAAAGTATTAATAGGTCTACATCATCAAATGCTAGACATATTGTGGGATAGCGTATGGCTAAGCAATCATGTGGAGGAAATTATCCTTGTGGGTGTGATCGAGTCCGTTAATCTGACAAATCCATGCTATAACTGACTTTTTCGGGAAGTCTAGCGAAAGACATAAAATTACGCGCTTGCTGGGAGGTAACCAAGTAGTTTTAGATTTTTCCTTAGTTTTAGGATTTTCCTTAATTTTTAGGATTTTTCCATGATTTGTTTTTCCATTTTTTTCATTTTTTCCTGAATTTCCTTGTTTTTCCTCCTTTTTTTTCTCTCTCCTCCCGCTCTGTTCCTTGGTCGCGGCTCATCGTCCTGGTTCATCGGCTCGTCCCCGAGCCATTACCCATCGCCGCCCGTCGCCAGTTCTCTAGCCGCCCTCAGCCCTCCAAACCAGCACCATAACCTCCGCCAACCTTCCACCTCTTCATTCTCGTCCTCCTCTTCCGTCGAAACCTTCTCTCCGACGCCGATGAGCCCCTCGGCCGTCGTCGACACCTTCACCCCCGGCGCTCCATTGCCCCCAAACACCTCCAGAACCTTCCTTCGGCCACCACGAAGCTTCAGCCACCATCAAAACTCTTGCTTGCCAACTGGATCATCGGCTTCAAACTCCAACAAAACCACTTCTCCGACCACCTTCTGGAAGCTCAATTCATCAATCAAGCACCATAGGATAGTTCCTTAGACTTCCACGATCCTTCCTCACCCCTTGCCAACCTTGATTGGAACTCGGATCATCAGAATCCAATTCTGGCAATCATCTTCCTCCGAGTCGCTCATCTCCGATCTGTCACCTGGAGACCTGTCGCGCCCCGACCCACGTAGGCCCAACCGGGCCGGGCGACGCGAAGCGGAACCTAATCTACTGCGGAAATTTTGGCGAGGTTTCCCTCTATTCGTAGTGGTTACCCTAGCAAATCACAACCATCCTGTATTATACAAATATTACAACCCAAAGACTGAAACTGAATATTTATATGCAATCCTCAAACAGGGAAATTATACATTTATCACTCCCGTAGGAGACTATCTATAACAAAAGTTGTAAAACTGTAAGATCGCCACCTCTCAAGCATCGCCAGACGCCGCCACGTCACCAAACACCGGCCCGGTAGGGGCGACCGAAGAAGAGCTAGCGCTAGCACCTGCAAAACGTAGCCCGGGTAGGAGTGAGCACTAAGCTCAGCAGGGACACTACACTACGACACTCACAAGGGAGGGAACACAACAGTGCCGCCCTCAAGCAAGACTTGGGTGTGCAGCAAGGGTCCCATAACCCTTTGCCGGTGTCCCTAGGCATACCCAACCATGGTCACCCCAAAGGACTGGGCCCATCCTGGATACATCTAGTGTCGCAGGGTTCCAGCTGTGGTCACCCTAACGAACTGGGCCCACACTGGTAGCCACTGCGGGCAGGAACAGACACTGCATGGGCGGGACCCCTCCGAAGGCCCCCAAGAACAAGAACCGACACCGGTTGCACCCAACATCTAGCTCAAGGCCGACACGACCTCTAAACATCAAACAACATGTATTCAGGTCAAACTAACCCTATCATTGAAAATGACTGAATACTACAAATCGACTCCTGGACCAAGCTACCCGCAACGGTCCTAGAGCTAGATCCGGGCTACCCGAAAGCCCCGGATTGACAACGCCCTACACAAATGCAACTAATGCGCAACACAATATATGTTATGGACATGCGCAGGATAATACAGATAAACAGGCAACAGTATGTGATGATATATCAAACAAGGTATGGGCACGGCACCCTGCCGCCCCGGGGTGGTGAACAGGTAAATAAGGTCTAAGGAGCTGTTGCAGTGGTACCACCACCAACTGCCAGCAGTCCACCACCAACTGCCAGCAGTCCACCACAACACCTGCACCGGGATGCAGCCCCGCAAACAACAGCTTACAGGTATAACAGATAAAGCCCTCGGCGCGCGCCGGCATGCAAGGCTAAGGAAAGCTGTAGGGCTACCCGCCCGTTTATTCTAAACATCCCGGGAGTCATCACTCCCCCGGTTCACCACTGCCCTATTATAGGGCTAACATGCTTAAACATATGTACAAGGTATTAAGACAGTAAAGGAAAACCGTCATACAAAGCCCCGCGGCAAAACCAGACAAATTCCTCTCCCTGCCATAGTCGGATCGATCCCTCCCTCAAGGGAGGATCGATCCCGCTATGGACAGAGAGCGAATTCTCCATACCGCGCCAAGTCCGATCGATCCAATGATCGATCCGACTCGCGGTAGGGAACGTCCCATGCTAACCAAGGCACCGGGATCGATCGCCCACACCCGGGCCGATCGATCCGGTTCGGGACGGATCGATCCCACTCGCGACGAGGGGATCCCATGCTACCCAAGGCACCAGGATCGATCGCCCACACCAGGGGCCGATCGATCCTGCTCGGGTTCAGCATGCCCAACAAGAAGGGATCGATCCATCTCACAGACGGATCGATCGGCTGGGTTCTCCGATAAGCCGGCGGCGAGAAATACCGCCGGAAAACTCCACCAAATCCCACCAAAACCTGGGATCTAGTAGTACGAAGCATCACGAATCCAAAACCGGCGGAAATACTATAATCTGACATGTATACAATGAGTTCTAAGCATAAGAACATCGACAGCCGGAAAAACCTCTAGAAAACCCGAAGAAAGTAGGTAGGAATCCCTACCGGAGCAAGAGAAGCTTCAATCCCAGCTGCTATGCTTTGGATCTTCCACGAACTCTTCGAAATCCAGAGAAAATCTCGGCCAAGAACTCGGATTTCCAAAGAGATATGAGGAAGAAGATTCTGTTTGTTTTATAGGCAAACGAACCGACTTAGCAGGATCGATCCGTCCAAGGAGATCGATCGATCCAGCCAGGAGAGCGATCGATCCAGCCAAGGAGACCGATCGATCCAGCCAAGGGAACGATCGATCCAACCAAGAGACCGATCGATCCTTCTCAGAGTCCGATCGATCCGTCTCAAGCGACCGATCGATCCGACTCGACGATCCACGTTCCTATCAAAGACCGATCGATCCTTCTAGCAAGGAAGGATCGTTCCGTCTCTCGCAAGAAGCTGGACTTGGGTTAAGACTTAAGCCCAAGCCCGGATCTTTCGATCCCGGGTCCCACTAACCATTCTTGCCAAACAATACCACAAACATGGTCAGTGTGTGCACACGCGGGTGTGAAACAAGCCGACAAGGCGCAATTTACCAAATTGCCCTTGCGGTCCACGACGAGCCACAGGAGTAGAGGGACGGGTCCTCACATCCTAATACCCTTAAAGGAAATCTCGTCCCGAGATTCGATAAGGGTAGGGCTCGGAAGCAAAGAAACATCTACACTAGAAGACAGGAAAAAAGTTACCTCTAGAAGAGAACAAGTGTGGATACTCCTGCCGCATGCGCGCCTAGCGCTCCCAGGTCATCTCCTCGACGCCTATGTGCCTCCACAGTACCTTGACCAAGGGAATCGTCTTGCCTCGCAAGACCTGATCCCTCCTGTCAAGTACTCGAACAGGCTGCTCAACGAACGTCGTGTCTGACTCAAGCTCGATGTCATCCACTCTGATGACATGCGATGGGTCGGGATGGTACTTCCTCAGCATCGACACGTGAAAAGTCGGGTGCACAGCAGACATGTGTTGAGGAAGGTCCAAGTGGTAGGCTACCTCGCCGACCCTCTCTAGGATCTCAAACGGCCCGACGAACCTCGAGGCCAACTTGCCCTCGCTGCCAAACCTGACAGAACCTCTGTACGGTGCTGCCCGCAGGAACACACTGTCGCCAACTACGAACTCAAGCGGTCGTCGCCTCTGATCTGCATAACTCTTCTGCTGGCTCTGAGCCGTCAGAAGCCTCTGCCTGATCTGTGCTAACCTCTCTAACGACCTCCTGACGATGTCTGGACCGGTGAGTGAAGCCTCTCCAACCTCTGTCCAGCACACTGGGGAACGACACGGCCTACCGTACAACGCCTCGAAAGGTGCTACTCCAAGACTGGACTGGTAGCTGTTGTTGTAGGCGAACTCCACCAAGGGAACGTGCTCCTCCCAGCTGCCTCCTGCGTCGAGGACACATGCTCTCAGCATGGCCTCCAAGATCTGGATCGTCCGCTCTGACTGCCCGTCTGTCTGCAGATGAAACGCTGTACTGAAGGTCAGGAGTGTGCCAACTGCCTCCTGAAAGCCCCGCCAGACCCTGCTGGTGAACCTGGGGTCACAGTCTGACACTATAGATACTGGAACCCTGTGTAGTCTGACTACCTCTCGGACGTACAAACCGCCCAACCTGTCAGATGTGTCTGTCGTCCGCATAGGCAAGAAGTGCGCCGATTTGGTCAATCGATCAGCGATGACCCAAATCGCGTCATTCCCCCTAGGAGACCTCGGTAGCCCGGTCACGAAGTTCATCGTGATGTGCTCCCACTTCCACTCAGCTAGTGGAAGTGGTTGTAGTAACCCCGGAGTCCGCTGGTGCTCTGCCTTAACCTTTTGACAGGTAAGGCAGCGCGATACGAACTCCGTCACTGCCCTCTTCATCCCGCGCCACCAGAACTGTCGCCGAAGATCCTGGTACATCTTGGTGCCGCCGGGATGAACTGCAAAGCGAGAGTGGTGGAACTCTCGTAGAACATCGTCTCGAAGAACTGGATCTGCTGGAACCGCTACCCTGCCTCGGAACCGTAGCCCTCCGTATGGTGATACTGTCTAGTCTCCGTCTGCGCCCTCTGTGCTCGCTGCTGTGCGTAACTCCTCGAGCTCTGGGTCACTGTGCTGTGCCTCTAACACTCTGGCTAAGACCGCTGGCATGCTCTACACTGCGTAGAGGAAGCTGCTGGATTCCCGATCCTCAAACTCTAGCCCCAACTGGCCCGCTGTCTCTAGAGCCTGCCACTGCCGCGCTGACAACCCTGCAACTGCTGCTCTGGTGTCTCTCACCTGTCTGCTCAGCGCATCTGCTACGACGTTTGCCTTACCATGATGGTAATGCAACTCGAAGTCGTAGTCCTCCAATAGCTCCATCCAGCGTCGCTGCCTCAGGTTGAGGTCACGTTGAGTGAAAACGTGTCTCAAGCTCTTATGGTCCGAGAAGACTGAGAATTTCTCGCCATAGAGGTAATGCCGCCAGGTCTTCAGGGAGAAAACCACCGCTGCTAGCTCCAAGTCGTTAGTCGGGTAGTTCCTCTCATGGTTCTTCAGCTGGCTAGAACCATAGGAAACTGCGTGGCCCTCCTACATGAGGACACACCCAAAACCCTCACCGCTGGCGTCTCAGTAGACACTGTAACCAACGCCTCGCTCGGGGACGATCAGCACCGGTGCATTGGTCAACCTGGTCCTCAGCTCCACGAAGGCTCGCTCACAAGCATCATCCCACACGAATGGGACGGCCTTCTGTGTCAGTCTGGTCAACGGCCCGGCGACTCTGGAGAAGTCCCGCACAAGCCGTCTGTAGTACCTCGCCAAGCCCAGGAAACTGCGGACCTCGAACACTGTCCTCGTCTCTGCCACTGTACCACTGCCTCGACCTTGGCGGGGTCGACTGAGATGCTACCGACACCACGTGTCCAAGGAACCTCACCTGTGCAAGCCAGAACTCGCACTTGGAAGCCTTGGCATAAAGCCAATGCTCCCTAAGTAGCTGCAACACTGTCGCCAAGTGTCGCTCGTGCTCCCCCTCTGACCGGGAGTAGATAAGGATGTCGTCGACGAACACCACCACGAACTCGTCTAGGAAAGGCGGGAAGATCCTCTGCATGAGATCCATGAACGTTGCTGGTGCGTTCGTCAGCCCAAACGGCATCACCACGAACTCGTACAGGCCGTACCGAGTCCGGAATGCCGTCTTCGGGATGTCGCAATCCCGAACCCTCAACTGGTGGTAGCCGGTGCGGAGGTCGATCTTCGAGAACACTGAAGATCCTCTCAACTGGTCTAACAGGTCATCGATCCGCGGCATCGGATACCTGTTCTTCACCGTCACCCTGTTGAGCCGCCTGTAGTCTATACAAAGTCGAAGGGTACCATCCTTCTTCTTTGTGAACAACACTGGCGCCCCCCAGGGAGACATGCTGGGACGGATGAAGCCTCTGCTGGTCAACTCGTCTAGCTGGGTCCTCAACTCACTCTGCTCTGCTGGTGTCATCCTGAGAGCTGGGAGAAAGATCGGTGCGGTACCTGGTACTAGGTCGATCTCAAAATCGACCTCTCTGGGTGGTGGAGGCCCTGGCAACACCTCGGGAAACACGTCGGTGTAGTCACACACGATCCTGGGAAAACTGCTCTGCTGCACTCCCTAAGAACCGGACAGGGACAGGCTGGCCAACAAGGCTTAGAGCTCGCTGCCACGCCTCCCTACACCACAAGCAAAGGAATCGGCAGAGAACCGATCCCCCAACAACACAAATCGTGTCCCGTCGGGTGTCCAAACGACCACCCTTCGGCGACCACAGTCGATGACGCCCTGGTATGCTGCCAACCAGTCCATACCGAGTATCACGTCAAAGCCGGTCATGTCTAGCACCCGTAGGTCTAGACAGATCCGGAGGCCTCCAACCTCCAAGGAACAAGATCGGCAGACCCGGTCCACCCTGACCGCTCCGCCGATCGGTGAGTCTACAGACAGTGCCACCTCTAGCCGACTCGTCTCTAACCCTAACAATGCCACGCACATGCTAGCAATGTAGGAAAGAGACGCCCGATAATCTATCAGCATATCTACTAAAGACTAGAAAGCTGAAAGATACCTCTGAGGATGGATGGCTCTGTCGCTGCCTGCTGGTACTGCTGAAAGGTGTCCCGCTGCTCGTGCACTGGGAGAGTAACCACACGACCTCGCTGGCTGCCTTCACCCCTGGAGCAGCTCGGTCTAGCCCCTGACCTGCGCCCACCACTGCTCCCCTGCCAAGCACTGGGCCCTCCGCCTCTACTGCCCTGCGGCACAGCGCCCCGCGCTCCTCGCAAGGAACAGTCTCTACGGTAGTGCCCCAGCTGCCCGCACAATAAACACGTGACTGACGTGCCAGGGTACTGACCATGGCCCCCCCTGACGAAGCCTACCCAAATGGCCCGGCCGTCTGGAGAATCTGGCTTGCCGGACTCGGCAACTGCGGCTAGAACTGCTGCGGGCACTGCGATCGCTGCTGAAAGCGTCGCTGACACCGCTGGTGCCCTCCGCCGAATCCCCCTCTGAACTGGGGTCTCTGCGGTGCACAGGTAGAGGATGCCGGTGGAACTGCCTGGCACCTCTCGTCCCGCAACTGCGCCCCTACTGCCAAGGCGCAGTCCAGAACTGCTGAGTACGCATGGAAGCGGTAAGAACTGGTCCGTCGTCTGATCTCTGATCGAAGCCCCAGCTCAAACTGACGTGCCCTGGCCACTGGATCTGCTGACCCACCACTGAACCTAGACCGGTCCAGCTGCAGAAAGTCCAACAAGACCGCCGCAGCGGTCCGCCCGTCGACAGGGGGGAGGACCCTCTCCTCGGTGAGAAAGGCCTCCTCCTGTGCGACCGCAACCGTCGCTGGTGATGGTGTAGTCCGTCTAGCTCTGACCTCCCTGGCAGGTGCTACCCTGCATGGTCGGGAGGGTCGACCAGGTCGTGCCTCACCCCGACTAACAACCGAAGGTCGGCCTCGAGCTCCCGACATCTGCGCGATCACCAACGACAAACGAGCATTCACTCGTCAGAACGGCAAAACAAACAACACAACAATAAAGCGGAAGACATAACACATCACAAGGAGAGCATGCAAGGATGTTCTAGACATGAACTAACCCAGTCCACGCTCAATCTCAACCGAACCTGATCCTAACACCCTGGGATCTACAGCCTATGCTCTGATACCATGTTGTCGCGCCCCGACCCGCGTAGGCCCAACCGGGCCGGGCGACGCGAAGCGGAACCTAACCTATTGCGGAAATTTTGGCGAGGTTTCCCTCTATTCGTAGTGGTTACCCTAGCAAATCACAACCATCCTGTATTATACAAATATTACAACCCAAAGACTGAAACTGGATATTTATATACAATCCTCAAACAGGGAAATTATACATTTATAACTCCGGTAGGAGACTATCTATAACAAAAGGTGTAAAACTATAAGATCGCCACCTCTCAAGCACTGCGAGATGCCGCCACGTCACCAAACACCGGTCCGGTAGGGGCGACCGAAGAAGAGCTAGCGCCAGCACCTGCAAAACGCAGCCCGGATAGGAGTGAGCACTAAGCTCAGTAGGGACACTACACTACGACACTCACAAGGGAGGGAACACAACAGTGCCGCCCTCAAGCAAGACTTGGATGTGCAGCAAGGGTCCCATAACCCTTTGCTGGTGTCCCTAGGCATACCCAACCATGGTCACCCCAAAGGACTGGGCCCATCCTGGATACACCTAGTGTCGCAGGGTTCCAGCTGTGGTCACCCTAACGAACTGGGCCCACACTGGTAGCCACTGCGGGCAGGAACAGACACTGCCTGGGCGGGACCCCTCCGAAGGCCCCCAAGAACAAGAACCGACACCGGTTGCATCCACAACATCTGGCTCGAGGCCGACACGACCTCTAAACATCAAACAACGTGTATTCAGGTCAAACTAACCCTATCATTGAAAACGACTAAATACTACAAATCAAGTCTTGGACCAAGCTACCCGCAACGGTCCTAGAGCTAGATCCGGGCTACCCGAAAGCCTCGGATTGGCAACGCCCTACACAGATGCAACTAATGCGCAACACAATGCATGTTATGGACATGCGCAGGATAATACAGACAACCATGCAACAGTATGTGATGATATATCAAACAAGGTCTGGGCACGGCACCCTGCCGGCCCGGGGTGGTGAACAGGTAAATAAGGTCTAAGGAGCTACTGCAGTGGTACCACCACTAACTGCCAGCAGTCCACCACAGCACCTGCACCGGGAAGCAGCCCCGCAAACAACAACTTACAGGTATAACAGATAAAGCCCTCGGCGCACGCCGGCATACAAGGCTAGGGAAAGCTGTAGGGCTACCCCCCTCGTTTATTCTAAACATCCCGGGAGTCATCACTCCCCCGGTTCACCATTGCCCTATTATAGGGCTAACATGCTTAAACATATGTACAAGGTATTAAGACAGAAAAGGAAAACCGTCATACAAAGCCCCGCGGCAAAACCAGACAAATTCCTCTCCTTGCCATAGTCGGATCGATCCCTCCCTCAAGGGAGGATCGATCCCGCTATGGACAGAGAGCGAATTCTCCATACCGCGCCAAGTCCGATCGATCCAATGATCGATCCGACTCGCGGTAGGGAACGTCCCATGCTAACCAAGGCACCGGGATCGATCGCCCACACCCGGGTCGATAGATCCGGTTCGGGACGGAGGATCGATCCCACTCGCGACGAGGGGATCCCATGCTACCCAAGGCATCGGGATCGATCGCCCACACCAGGGGCCGATCGATCCTGCTCTGGTTCAGCATGCGTTGGAAGGGATCGATCCATCTCACAGACGGATCGATCGGCTGGGTTCTCCGATAAGCCGGCGGCGAGAAATACCGCCGGAAAACTCCACCAAATCCCACCAAAACCTGGGATCTAGTAGTTCGAAGCATCACGAATCCAAAACTGGCGGAAATACTACAATCTAACATGTATACAATGAGTTCTAAGCATAAGAACATCGACAGCCGGAAAAACCTCCAGAAAACCCGAAGAAAGTAGGTAGGAATCCCTACCAAAGCAAGAGCAGCTTCAATCCCAGCTGCTATGCCTTGGATCGTCCACGAACTCTTCGAAATCCAGAGAAAATCTCGGCCAAGAACTCGGATTTCCAAAGAGATCTGAGGAAGAAGGTTCTGTTTGTTTTATAGGCAAACGAACCGACTTAGCAGGATCGATCCGTCCAAGGAGACCGATCGATCCAGCCAGGAGAGCGATCGATCCTTCTCCGAGTCCGATCGATCCAGCCAAGGGACCGATCGATCCGACTCGACGATCCACGTTCCTATCAAAGACCGATCGATCCTTCTAGCAAGGAAGGATCGATCCGTCTCTCGCAGGAAGCTGGACTTGGGTTAAGACTTAAGCCCAAGCCCGGATCTTTCGATTCCGGGTCCCACTAACCATTGTAGCCAAACAATACTACAAACATGGTCAGTGTGTGCACACGCTGGTGTGAAACAAGCCGACAAGGCACAATTTACCAAATTGCCCTTGCGGTCCACGACGAGCCACAGGAGTAGAGGGAACGGGTCCTCAGAAGACCTCTATTCTTCGATCAAAGCTCACCGGAGAACTCCTCAAGCATCTACGATTCTTCCTATACCCTTCCCATCCTCCGGCCAAGCCGTTTCACCATTGATCATCGTCGGCGAGCTCTCAGCCGTCCGATTGCTGATGGACGTGATCTAGGTGCTCCAAAGCTTAGATTTCATATCGAACGGTCTCGATCTTCAATCAGGACGATATTATGGATGTTGAATATTTTGGGTGCTATGCATGGATGATTTAATGTATTTTAATGCTTTCATGTTTATATTTTAAGTTGTGTGGATGAATGTTTATACAGATCAATATATCATCAAAATACAAAGGAGACTCTGCCGAAATTTTCTATGATTCTAATACATTTTTTGAACTTTTATGTGTTATATTTGATCTTTTTGGAAAGGTATATTTTTGTGACAGGTTATGGTGGGGAAGAAAGTATTTATTCAATTATGGCGGTGCCTAAACTTAAATTGGAAGAGAGATAAATCTATTTTTGAGGTGTTCATTATGGTTATCTCTACCCTTTACTTCTTGATTTATTTTTATGACCTATTGTAATTGGGGACAATTACATTTAAGTTGGGAGGTAGCTTTCATAAATTTCATGCTCATATATTTTTTTTTCTGGTAATCAAATATTATACATCTATTGAATTATGTCAAAAGAATGAAATTATGATATGATTTGACAAAGGTGCATGTTTTAGAAATTTATCGTATGAATTATTCTGAGACTTGTAAGTCATATAAGGGATAGTAAATTTTTGCTATGCATGATATTATTTCTATACTTTTTGCACATGTTCACTTCCACATGTTAAAGAGTTGAGATTAGATTCTAAACATGATATTATGATAGATTTATAGTTTTATATCATGTCACAGAAAATACATGAACACATGCAGTTATCTGAATATAAAAAAGTGGATTTTCAACTTAGTAACCGGGCAGTGTGCCTAACCAGCATGGTGTTTGAGTAAAACAGTTGAAATTCCTACAGAAAGCAAAAAAAAAGGGTTTCATACTTAGTAACCGGTCAAGGTGCCTAACAAGGTGTGTTGTTCACGTAAAACAGTTGAAATTCCTGGAAGAAAAATTCCTGCAGAAAAAAAAGGAAAAGAAGTAAAAAAAAACAGAGATTGCTATGTGATAAGTGGAAAATATGTGCTTGAATAGGATTGTGATCTTGAATAGTTGAAGTGTTTAGATATGATTGATACTCTGAAGCATGTGGAACCTTAATCACACACAGCAGTGTTAAAGTTATTTTTAATCATTATTAAATATGTTGAAGTATTGGATATATGTTGTGACATGTTTTAATTTACTATATTTTTATGTGACCTATGAGTTGAAAGGTTTATTCATGCATTAGAGTGGATGAATATTGTGATTGATTTCTAATGGTATATTCAAGGGAATGTATAGATGTTTGTGTGTCATCCCTGAAAACCCTCAGGAGACTATAACTCCTCCTCTGGGGTAACCCAGGGGTTTAAAGGCTTGTTGTATATGCTAGATGCAATCGTTAGACCTACAAAAGTGGCTAGTTAGATTTATTGCTTTCTTTTTATCTTTTCTTTGCTTGAGAACTAATTCCGAGGTTAAGGTTTTCTCATATATATAAAGGGGTTATTCCAGCCGAAAATTATCATCTTTTGGACCACTTTTGGAGGAGAAGGCTAGGGTTTTGAAGATGGAGATCTTTCCATGGGGATTGACGGCTTCCTTCCCATCACCTATGGATCTTTCCCAGAAGATGAGTAACTAATTCTTAAACTTAGGGATCTCATGAAACCCTACTGTAACTTTTGATTTTCTTTGGTTTGATTCTTGTAAACTTCTTCTCAACATGATCTCATAAATATAGTTTTAATGATTAGAGATTTGAGGGAACAGAATTCCTTTGAAGTATTTTCAATCGTATAAGCTTTCTGTGATTGTTTATACATATTTATGAGATGGTTTTCATGTGATATATGATTTGCTTTTGAGATAGGCTATGCTATGCTAGGATAGGTTGTGCCAAGGTCATCATTAGGAGTAGTATAACTAGGTAATTGTAGATCGAAGACAACCTATGCCAAGAAAGATAGGCTATGCCATTAGGAAGATAAATCTTATTTTAGGGATTCATGTGAGCTTGTAGCCATATGATCCATAATGTTGATAGAAGGGAACAAGAGGATAACTAGAGAAGATTGAAGGTGAAGCTAGGGTGGATTGAGTAATCCCTAGTTAATACTTAACTTGGTTCAAATCCCTAGTTAATTCTTAACTTGGTTCAAATCCCGGTCACTTTACTTGCTTTCTTAGATAATTTTTAGATAATTCAACCCACCTTTTGATTACTCCGCTTAGGAATCAGTTTTGAGAATTGATTTTACTTTCCAACGTTTTCCCTGTGGATTGACTCTGAACTTCACCACTAGTCTACCATGTAGGATAGTGATAGAATAAGGATTATATTTTGATTGAAGTTTGCTGCGTTTTAACGATACGTTCGCAACACATCACTGCTCCCGCCTTGAGTGGTAATGGCGCAAATGAAGGAGATCGTGCGCTAACTGTGCCACAAAGGCTTCTCCCATGTTCTGTTCTGTCTTGGTGAGTACACGTGGTCGATGATCTTTCATTGCATACGTCATAATTAAGCTGGATTATTTATCGTTCCTTGTCCACGTCATACATGCATGTGTTTTATGACCTTAATTGGCACATGTTTTAATTGCTTCTGGATGATAGCTGCAATTGTCTTGCTTCATCGTGGCCTTTTTATTATTATTCTCCTTTGCCTGCTTCATACTTTTCTTTGGCCGATGATTTGGTTTCTTGCTTTATGGACGATGCTCCATATTTAGACATAGACATGTGATCGCCTATTTGGCCGATGAGTTGCATCTGGACGATGAAACTATGTGTTTATCGGTCATCGGTCATTGCTTAGTTTGCCTACGTGGCCGTCATTAATTGTTTAGCCATTATTTTGGCTAAGATTTTGCCCCCCATGCGGTAATCGAGGAATATCTTTAATGACAAGGTGACCGCATCATAAGGGATTTGATCGTTTTGCTTAGTTATTTAAACTTAAGCATAGCGGATGTTTTGGGAAAATGTACTGCTGCGTCGTTTCCTCTCTCTTTCCAAATCTTTTTGGATTCTGCATTTAAACTCTTAGCACATGACGACAAAAAATCCTTTATTTAAGCCACTTACCTCGGCCAGGAGAGAACCTTCTCTGCCTGTCGTCTTCTTCGAGTCTTTTAGGGCTTTATTTCTCCTCACCTACCATTGCGACGCTTTGTTCTTTTCTCTTTACTCCGGCGTCTACTTCTCATTCATCATCATGGGGCTTGAGATCAAAGCTGATGAGGAGGTTCAAAAAGAGGTGAATGCAGCCGTTGCGGAGTTTAACAAAAGCATGAAGGCGGATGAGATAAGGAGCGCTTATTTGGTCCGGGAAGGTGACTCTAACTCTAAATTATTTATGTTGGGTCCTTGCTTTGTCCCTGGGAGCATTCCTTCTCCTGCCTCTGAGGCAATGCCTATTGTACATTCATTCCCCCTTTCTGATGATTTGCCCCTTTCCCAGAACCTTAACTTGTCCTCCCTTTTTTCAAAAAATTCCATCACTACTTGGCCTTTGACTGATGATAAATTCATCAAATGGCATAACATAATGATGAACCATTTTGAGTCTAAGAAACTTTTCTCTGATGCTAGCATCTTAGACTTTTTGGTCTTGAGCACTAGAATCCCTCATCAAGAATCCAACTTACTTATCTCATCATTCCTTTTTTGGTCGATAGAGTATAGCAATTTTGTCTTCCTTTTTGGTAGACTTACCATCACCTTGATAGATATATCGCTCTTAACTGGCTTTTCTCCTCTTGGCTCTCTTATATCGGCCAATATGAAACTACCTAGCCGTAAAACAGTTTTTCAGGCTGATAAGAATTATGGTCTCTTTATTAACACCTACGCCAAGTTGGCAGAGACAGATGGCCTTCCAAACTCCCGAGAACCATTAGCGTTCATTTATTATTGGCTTTGTAAATTTGTCCTTTGCCTTCCTGCCAAGAGACCTGTCAAGGGTTACATTCAACTCGCCCGAGAACTTGCTACTGGCAAAGAAGTTCTTTCCTTTTCTTATTTCATTATGTTGGCCATTTATCGAGGCATGTATCTCGTCCTTGACCAATTGAAAGAGGGTAGTAATTTGATGGGTTTTGGCGTCCAATTTTGGCTTAGAGCCTATTTTCCTGAGCTTCATATGCCACCTTCATCTTCATCGGCCAGAACTCAAGGCCGTTTGAATCTTTCTTCATCATTCATTCCCAAGTCCTTCCGAGAAGTTTTTAATCATTTTTATACTCTGTCCACTTATTCTTCTTATTGTCCATTCAATCCTGATTCTCATCCATCATCCATTAGTCCCTTACTTGATCTTTCCTCAAACCTGGATTCCGAGGAAAAGATATTAGCTTGGGCCCACTTTCTTATCGGCCGTGACCTTCATTTTGACATGGCTTGGGGCAAGGCTAACAATAAATGTTGAGTAGAGGTTTATGCTCCAAATTTTGCTGCTCGTCAATTTGGCCTTAACCAAGCTTGGTCAGTTCCACCATACTTCAGCTTCAACATTATCGCCCAAGGGCGATGTATCTTCTCCAACATTGATCGGATACTCCATGTGGAGAAGAGAGAACTGCTCCTCGTCAAGAGATTTATAATTATATCCTTTGAACCAACCAGTTATATTGAGACTACCATAGTCAACAACTGGGATTCACTAGTTAAAGAGTGTCTCTTCTTCCTGGATAAGGATCTCGTTTTTGATAACTTCACTCCTCTGAAGGAGAAGAAAGGGTGAAAGAAAGAAGTCTCTGACCCTCGGCAAGAAAAGAGGAAAAAAAAGGTAAACTTACACTTTTCTCCTTAAACATATGGGAGCTCGTCTCATTTTGATCAATATTATGATTAATAAATCTGATGATGAGGGTGATGCATCGCCCAAGAAGAGACGTGACCTAAGAAAGACTCCTGCCCAATCTCAACCATCCTCATCTCCAAAAGCTCAACGATCTCCATCTCCAGCTGGAGAGAAAGAGACTGGCTCTTACAGCAGTCGACCAAGCAGCCAATCTGCTCATGCCAAGCGAGTACTACTAAATTCTCTCTCTTGTTTTGTCTTCTTTCTCTTCTTGACACTTAAACTTTTATGTCTTCAGGGCTGCCGTAGAGGGGCAATCCAGTACCTCTAGTTCTTTATATGCATTATCTTCCCCTCGACCTGCAGTCATTACTCCTTCAGTTGTGGCCGATGCACCCATGTCTCAAATGGCCGAGGAAAACCCTCCGACTGCTCTTAGCCATGCTGAGAAGAGTTTGCCAACAGACCTCTCGACCAAATCCTCTTCTCAAATTGAGGCACAAGTACGTTCCGGTCATAGAGTCAAACGTCTCGCCCAAAAGAATATAAAAGTATAAATAATTACACTTTGTTTATGGCTGATCTATCGCCCATTTTTGGATATTTATATTTGTTGGGGTCGAAGAACGATAAGGCTGGCGATCAAAACTCTCATCGAGACGATGAGGATGAGGATAACGACAACCTCTTCGACATTTTGAATACAACCCCGGCTAAACCAGGTTTGTCATTAACTGGTGAAGTACTCGTTCATGGTTCGTATAGTCTTCTACGAGGCCTTGGTAATGTGAGTTTATCCTCTGTATTAGCCTCTCGTGATGCACCGACATCTTCAATTATGGCAGAGAAAACATTGGCCAGGGCTGTTGAGCCAAGCGTCACTGCTCTTCCTCCAGTGACCACAACAGGGGAGCTCACATCAACTTATGCACCCAACTCCGGTGCACCAGAACAACAAATGGCCGATGCCATCTTGCCGGCCTCTACCACGTTAACATCAACTACTGATGTTCCAATAAAGACGACGGTTGAGAGCTTTATGATGGTTCCACCTACGATGATGGCTCTGACTTCCTCTTTTGTTACTCCACCCGCACGTCCATCGGGTTCTGCTTCATCTCAGGTATGCACTGTTCGACTTGACCCATTCAATCACTTTATCTACAACACTTACTAAGTATTTATCCTTTTAGAGCGAAATCACCCAGCTGATAAATACCATACAAGCAATCTCTGATTCATGGCATGCCATAATATATGCCAAGAGGACCGCTGTTGATCCTGAAGTTACTCAAGGGGGTCAATTGATCGTTTGCAAACACGTCGTTAAATCAGATGCAAACTCAATCAAGTCTAAAATATATAAACCCTTATTCACAATACTAAACTATGGGGTCGAATAGTGATGAAATACGGGGTTGAACCACAGGGAAAACCTTGATTTGAATAACGAAGGTGAAATTAAATCTCAAAACTCTAATGCTAAAGCGAAAAAGGATTGATTTGGGTTTTAGAAACTTATTAATCAAAACTAATTAAGAAAGCAATGTAAAAACATTGAAATATATTAATGAGAAAACCTAGGAATTACTCAATCCACTTTAGTTTCACTTTCTGTACTCTCTAGTTATCATGTTGTTTTCCTATCTAGACATTATAGATTCTCAGCTTCTTAAGTTTACATGAATCCCTAAAAGAAGGTGAGTGTTTTCCAAAGACATATTTTATCTCCGATTAGCATAGATTGTCTTCGGGCTAACCTTAGCGCAACCTATTGTCAGTAAGCATAAAATATCTCATCGGTTATTCACAAACCACATCAAAACTATCTTATAGATCTTTACCATCAATCACCGAAATCAGGTAGGCCTCAATATACGTCAAGGAACTCTGTTCCCTCAACTCTATTAACAATAAATCCATATCTATAAGATTATGTCCAGAAAAGAATACAAGTATCAAACTAGAAAATACAATGAAGCTACACTAAAGCTTTATGGGATCTCTAAGTAAAGAAGTTAGCCATGAAATCTTCCAAACCCTAATTCTCTCTTTTCTCTCTATGGAGCCTTTAATTTTCAGCCAGAAAACACCTTTTTAGAGGTGAACTCCAGAAATTAGGGTTTTGGCTAAGTTGGACTTCTACTATAATTCGGATTCTCTGGATTCATTCCTGGCAGCCTATTCCAGTCGCAACTAGGTCCAGTACATTCGGAATCAGAAAACTAGTCCAACACAAAAGCTGTAGATTAGGAAGTATTCTGTCAGATCCTGAAGATTTGATAGTATTCAAACCTATCCGAAATATTTGGCGAATATTCTCCTGAACGTCGACCGACCCGTTTTCCCAGCATTTGTTTATCTTCATAGTTTTCAAAACTGGTATTAATCTATCTGTCAGGAATCTCGTAAAGTGTCCAACATGAAAGTTGTCGTTCTTGATGTCTTCTAAAAGTCATCCAAATTTAAGGAATTTCTGATTTATCTGGAGATTTTTGTGAATTCTTTTCAAACTGACAGCGGAGCGGCGTAATTTCAACATATTAGTCTTTTTCTGTATTTTCTAACTTGAATCTTCATTAAACCTGAAATCAACTAACAAACTATCAAATACAAACACTATCGGGCTAAGAAAGGTAAATTAAGGGGTTTAATTATGAATATTTAGTGACTCATCACACCCCCAACTTACATTTTGTTAGTCCTCGAGCAAAGAAAAGATAAAAAGAAAGCAATAAATCTAACTAGCAACTTTCATAGGTCTCACGATTGCACTTAGCATATGCAACAAGCTTTTATACCCCTGGGTTACCCCAGTGAAGGAGTTATAGTCTCCTGAGGGTTTTCAGGGATGACACCCACAAACATCTATACATCCCATTAAATATGTCATTAGAAATCAATCATAATATTCATCAATTCTAATGCATGAAATAGAAATAATATCCATAAATAAATCTTTCAACTCATAGTCAAATAAAAATATAGTAAATTAAAATATGTCATAACATATTTCCAATACTTCAACAAATTTAATCCTGATAAAAAATAACTTTAACACTCCTGTGTGAATGGGGTTCCACATACTTCAGAGTGTTAATCATATCTAAACACTTCAATAATTCAAGATCACAATACTATTCAAACACATATCTTTCACTTATCACATAACAATCTCTGCTTTTATTCATTTTTCTTTTCCTTTCTTTTTTTGTCTGTCGGAATTTCAACTGTTTTGCGCGAACAACACACCTTGTTAGGCACCTTGCCCGGTTACTAAGTATGAAAACCTTTATTTTTTGCAGGAATTCCAGCTGTTTTATGCGAACACCATGCAGGTTAGGCACACTTCCCGGTTACTAAGTTGAAAATCCACTTTTTTTTTAATAATTTAGATCTTTGCATGTGTTCATGTATTTTCTGTAACATGATATAAAACTGTAAATCTATCATAGTATCATGTTTAGAATCTAATCTCAACTCTGAGGGCATCCACATCAGATGCCCTATATGCCTCCCTACCCTAAAATAGGGTAGGAAATATAGGGGAGATAGCCTTTGGGGAGCTGCATCAGCTTCCCTTCATCTCCCCTATAATGGAGGAGATGAACCGTGCTCCCCTACATGTGGGGGAGCACTGTGTAGGGGAGCACTGTAGCACTCCCTATATATTAATTTATATTAAAAAATACTAATTCATATATTTATTTAATAGAAGTATTGGCATAAAATTATATAATATTATTTTTATATATTATTTTAATTATTAAACAATGACTTCAAAGAATAAAAGTATTAGCATAAAATTATATATTATTTTAATTAATAAACAATGGCTTTAAAGTTGAATTAATAGAAGTATTGGCATAAATTTATAAAATATTATCTCTATATATTATTTTAATTAATAAACAATGGCTTCAAACTTTAATTATAGAAGTATTGGCATAAAATTATATATTTTTATTTCTATATATTATTTTAATTAATAAACAATGGCTTCAAAGTTTAATTAATAGAAGTATTGGCATAAAATTATATATTATTATTTCTATAAATTATTTTAATTAATAAACAATGGCTTCAAACTTTAATTATGTAATATAATACAAATTCTATAATTATATGAATGTCAAATAATAAATGAAGAATAGAATATGAAACGAAAGATGGGGGGATGAGTATTTTAATGATGTAGGGAATGGTTTAGGGAAGCTGATGTGGGGTGTTGTAAATAGAGAAGCTGTAAAGTAGGGAAGTAATATATATTGGAGTATTTTAGGGAAGCTGATGCGGATGGCCTTAAACATGTGAAAGTGAACATGTGCATTAGGATATGTCAAGTTATCCTTAAATCATGGTAAAAGCGTTAAAGTATAGAAATAATATCATGCATAACAAAATTTTACTATCCCTTATATGACATAGAAGTTTCAGAATAATTCATAAGATAAGTTTCTAAAATAAGCATCTTTGTCAGATTATATCATAATTTCATTCTTTTGACATATTTTAAGGGATGTATAATATTTGGTTTATAAAAATAATAAGAATTAAATTCCTAGATACCCCCAACTTAAATGTAATTGTCTCCAATTACACTAAGTCATAAAAATAAAGCAAGGAATAAAGGGTAGAGATCACCATAACATCATGCCAGAAGTAGTCGTCGCACGCATTACGATCACCACACCGCCCATATAACAGAGTCGTCACTGAAGAAAATGATATCTCTAAAAGATAGTAAAAGAATAAAGCCATATAAATCACCATAAAACATGATAGACATATATAAAGACTTAAGAATAACCCCCTGATCGATCTATATAAGATTTGCATAATTCGCCCCTTAATGATTTCCAAAGGAACACCTACCATAAAAATACCTTTCCAAAAGATCAAATAGAATAGAATGGAAAATATAGCTATAATAGCAAAAAGGTATAAAGGAAACATTTGGCTGAAGCTCATTTGTATTAATTGAACATAAAACTTTGATGATCAATCATCTACATGAGTCAAAATATAAACTATAATCCAATAGAAAATGAAATAAAAACTCACTACTCTACATCTCTACAGCAAACTATCTCACCACGATAAAAGAAAACCAAATAAGAAATCATCCACTAAAATAGTTCTAAAGAGACAAAATCAGCAAAACTTCTCATTCATCATCCATCTCATTCTCGTTGTCTTCTTCCTCAGAATCATAGTCACTACTAGGCATCGGGGTCGGCGGATTGTCAAGGTCATTCGATGCATATGGTGACTCAAGAGGCGTCAGGAGAGTAGGGTCAATAAGGCACTACGATCTTTGAACCGTCGGGACTCTGGAAAGATACCTAGGGATCATCAAGGTAACGGCCCGTAGAAC
Organism: Narthecium ossifragum; assembly: GCA_963920575.1. NCBI lineage: Eukaryota > Viridiplantae > Streptophyta > Magnoliopsida > Dioscoreales > Nartheciaceae > Narthecium > Narthecium ossifragum. Next base: position 12,616,033 of record OY986974.1, on the reverse strand, counting down.
TCAACACCAGCGGGATAGGCATCAGAGGAATCAACAGGTGCCGTGGATTCAGAAATTACTCTAGGTGGAAAGCATAAGACCGTTGGTGGCGATGGTGGTGTTGGGGAATCGGCAGTGCTCATTGAGTCATCGTCTAAGGAGAACCACGACGCCTGCGACAGTGGAGATCCAGGTGCGAATTCGGATATTGGGGATTGGGGCGGACTATCATTAGAAGAGTAGGAGGATTGGCTCGATCGAGACATATTGAAATTTGGTGATCTGGCTAGGCCTGACAAGGGGCGTGATGCGTGTCTGCGAAGAATTGAGCGAAAACTGGTCGTAGGGCACGATAGAGGAACATAGTGAGACTTGGGCAGAAACGGCGAAGCACACCGGTGTCGGAAGAGAATATTTTGGAGAGAGTAGGGGTTGACGACGGAAAGGTGAAAGAGGGTGGAGGAGGAAGGACGTGGCCTGGTGGTGGAAGACGAAGGAAAGAGGTGATCAGGTTGGTCGCTGAGAGGAAACAGACGACGGAGCAGAGCAGGAATCAGATGATGGAGCAGGGGTGATGATCGAAGGGGAAGAGATACCATTGGAAGTCAGGAACGGGTGGAGTTAAAATAGAGGATGAACTGAAATTTGAGTTAGAGTAGGAAAACAAGTCGGAGTAGATTGAAATCTGATGGCAGATCCGCTCGAGTAGAAAAAATATCATTGGCGGACAATCCGACGGTCAACCATGGGAGTGGGTGATCTTGGGAAACTAAGGCGACGGTCAACCGTGTGATGAGAAAACAAGCCGACGGTCGATGCGACGGTCGATCGGGCGATCGACCGTGGATGATAGGATTTGGTTGAGGCGACGATCGATCGTTGCATCGACCCTGAGAAGCCTTCACGGATGATGCAACGATCAATGCGGCGACGGTCGACGTGAACCATGAATTTTTATTTCAAGTTATTGTTATTATTCTTGAATGAAAATATCGAAAAAATAAAGGAAAAATCAGGAAAAAACAAAACATGGTAAAAATCCTAAAAGTTAAAGAAAATTCTAAAAAGCTAAGGAAAAATCATAAAACTGGGTTGCCTCCCAGGAAGCGCATAATTTTACGTCTTTTGCTCGACGCCCCTACAAGAGGTCAATGATAGCTTGGGTCCGTCAGTTCAACAGATTCAATCACATCGCCGTGAACGATGTCCTCCACATAATGTTTTAATCAATGCCCATTAACAGTAAATATTTTGTTTGTGTGTGGATGTCGGAGTTCTACAGTGCCATGTGGAAATACACTATTGATAATCAAAAGGCCCTAACCATCTAGAACTTAATTTACCTGAGAAAAGACGCAATTTAGCATTGAAAGGTCAAACTTTCTGCCCGACATCAAAAGTCCTCCTTGAATATATGTTTATCATGGAAGGCCTTTGTTTTATCATTATAAATTTTGGAATTCAAATAGGCTTCGTTGTGAATTTCTTCAAGTTCACATAAACTAAGTTTCCTATGTGTTGTGATGACATTAGTATCATTATTTAGCTTTTTAATGGCCCACATAGCTCGATGTTCTAATTCAACAGGTAAATGACAAGTCTTACCAAAAACTAATCGATGTGGGGACATACCAATAGGCGTTTTATAAGCAGTCCTGTAAGCCCACAGTGCATCATTTAGCTTTATGGCCCAATCTGTACGGTCAATGCGAACAGTTTTCTATAATATGCGCTTTATTTTCCTATTAGAAAGTTCTACTTGACCACTACTCTGAGGATGATAAGGAGTGGCTACTTTATGTGTGATAGAATACTTTCTCAAGAGGGAAGCAAAATGTTGATTATTAAAATGAGAACCACCATTGCTAATAATTGCACGAGGACAACCAAATATTGAGAAGATTTTACTTCGAAGAAATTTGACCACAACTATATGATCATTTGATTTGGTTGTTATAGCTTCTGCCCATTTAGAAACATAGTCAACAACAACAAGGATATACTGAAAACCAAAGGAAGGTGGAAAGGGTCCCATAAAATCAATACCCCAGATATCAAAAATATCAGCCACTAAAATCGGAGTCTGATGCATCTCATTCCTACGAGAGATATTTCCAGTTTTCTGACATCGAATGCAGGATTGGCAAAAATTATGAGAATCCTTAAAAATTGAAGGCCAATAAAATCCACTTTGTAGAACTTTTGCAATGGTTTTCTTTCCTGAGAAATGACCACTACATGCATGTGTATGACAGAAAGTGAGAATTGTCTTGGACTTCTGACTCAGGCACACATCGTCTAATTACTTGATCAGAGTAATGCTTAAACAATTTAGGGTCTTCCCATATATAATATTTAATTTGAGAAAAGACCCTATCTTTAGCATTTTTAGACCATGAGTCGGGAAGCTTGCCTGAAACAAGATAATTGACTATATGTGCATACCAAGGTTGTGAAAAACGAGTCACCTGAAAGAGATGCTCTTCTGGAAAGGAAGTATTTAACAGGAGTGTTATCAAGAATATGTTCCAAAGGAAGGCGAGACAAGTGATCAACAACTACATTTTCTGAGTCTTTCTTATCCCTAATCTCTAGATGAAATTCTTGCAAAAGCAAGATCCATCGAATCAGTCTAGGTTTGGCATCCTTTTTAGCTAAAAGATATCGCAAGTGGTATGATCAGTATAGATAAGGATTTTGGAACCTAGGAGGTAGGGACGGAAGTTTTCCAATGCAAATATTACGGATAATAATTCCTTCTTAGTAGTGGTGTAATTCAATTGAGATTCAGAGAGGGTCTTACTAGCATAAATCACATATGGGATTTTGTTTACAAACTGTCCTGAAACAGCTCATCTGGCAGAATCAGAAGCATCGCACATAAGTTCAAAAGGTAAAGAGTAGTTAGAGCATGAACTATAGGTGCGGTAAAACATGCATTATTGAAGACAAAAGGAACATCTCTGGCCAGTAATTCACATAAGGGCCGTGAAATTATGGAAAAATCTTTAATGAATCGACGATAGAATCCAGCATGACTTAAAAAAGAACGAATTTGGCGCACAGATGAAGGTGGAGATAATTTAGAAATTAACTCAACTTTAGCCTTATCCACCTCTATACCATGTTTTGAAACAATGTGACATAAAACAATTCCTTCCTGAACCATAAAATGACTCTTTTCCCAACTCAGAATTAAGTTAGTTTCAATGCATCGATCAAAGACTTTAGAAAGATTATCTAAACAAGATTTAAAAGAATTTCCAAATACAGAAAAATCATCCATGAAGACTTCTTAGAATTTACCAATTATATCAGAGAAGATGGCCATCATACACCTTTCAAAAGTTTCAGGTGCATTACAAAGACCAAAAGGCATCCTACGGTAAGCAAAAGTACCAAAGGGGCATGTAAAAGTAGTTTTCTCTTGATCTTGAGGATCGACTGCAACTTGGTTATACCCTGAATAACCATCTAGAAAACAATAATAACTCTGACCAGAAAGTCTCTCTAAGATTTTATCAATGAAAGGAAGAGGGAAGTGATCTTTCCTAGTCAGGGCATTAAATTTTCTATAATCAATGCAAACACGTCATCCCGTAGTTTGGCGCATTGGGATCTGATCACCGGTCTTATTTTCTACAACTATTAAGCCCAATTTTTTAGGAACCACTTATGTAGGGCTGACCCACTGGCAATAAGAAATTGGGTAAATACTGACATATGAAAGTTTCATATTAGGATTAAGGCAGCGTTTCATTTCCCTAACGGTTTTAGATTCATCCTCGAGATAAATCTTATGCATGCAAATCGATGGGTCAATACTTTCAAATCAGCCACTTTCCAACCTATGGCTTTCCTATGTTTTTTCAGAACGTTTATAAGTTGACTCTCCTGATCGTTTGAAAGTGAAGAAGAGATGATAACGGGAAGAGAGGAATCTGATCCTAGAAAATCATATTTTAGTGTTTTAGGTAGTGGATTTAATTCTAAATCAGGTGGTGCTTCCAATGAAGAAGGTGCAGGACTAGAAGAGAGCGGTGGAAGGGGTTCAACCATCCAAGAAACAGTTTCAGTCTGCGCTGTGTCTAGACTGATTGATCGGCCGTCTGGCCTATGGATTGGTATATCTGAGATGTGTGTTTTGATGTCATCTTTCGATTGTGGAATTTCTAAATTAACATCAATACCATTATCAGAGTCATAATCATGCAAAATATCAGATAATTCATCAGAAATCATGGCATGTGATCTATCATCAATACATTCAGTCAAAATATCAACATTATAACATTCATCATCCTGCTCAGGCAAACATGCAGTTTTTAAAATATTCAATTTAATATGCATATGTCCAAAAGAAACATCCATAAACCAGTTCGACAGTTTATACATGCGTTTGTTGTGGCCAAAAAGGGACGTCCTAAGATAATAGGTACGGTCTTACAGTGGACAACAGGTTCCATATCCAAAGACAACAAAGTCAACGGAAAAGAAGAAATTATCCACTTTAATTAAAACATCCTCTAAGAGACCTCTCGGTGTTTTAATGGATCTATCAGCTAATCGCAGAATTACCGCTCTCTCCTTAAGTTCTCCCATCCCAAATTCGTGATAAAGGTACTAAAGACATAAGGTTCACACTGGCACCTAAATAAAGTAGGGAACCATCTATATGACAATCTCCTATACAACAAGGTATGGTGGGGGTACCAGGATCTTTCAGTTTGGGCGGTGTGTCATGTTTCAGAATTGAACTAACTTGCTCAGTGAGAAAAATCTTTTTGGATACTTTGGATTTGGCCTGCCGTTTAAGGGTACACAGATCCTTAAGAAACTTGGCATAAGAAGGAATCTGTCTAATGGCATAAAGCAAAGGTATGTTGATATTGACTTGCTTAAAGGTCTCAAGGATTTCTTTGGCATTTTTTTCGGGATTTTATGGTTGAAGAAGGATCCTTAAGGGCCGCAGGAAAAGGCACTTTAGGAATATATTTAGCTGGATCAGACTCTCTAGAATCAGCTGGGCCAATATCAGGTGAAAAATAAGGATAATCTTGGGATGGATGATTGATCGTCGGATCGGGTGTTTGATCGTCCAGACTGACTACTGACTGGTTCACCTATTTGATTATCTACTATGCCACTTTTAAGGGTCACAACGGCTTTGACACTCTCAAAGTTTTGGCTTTTTACATACTGCTGGCCTCTTGAGTTGGTTACAGGTTGACTTCCTCTCTTTTAGACAAGGTGTTAGAAAGTTGGCCCAATGAATTCTCAAGTTTAGCAATGGATTGGGTATTAAAATTACACTGGTTCTCTATTCTAGACACATTATTTTGCATTTTGGACACTTCACTTGTCATCTCTTGTCTTAGTCCACTCATTCATAGTCGTCTTCGCTGACAAGATAGAACTCAATGTTGATTCAAAAGTGGATTGGACTGGAGAGGCTGAATTCGGGGGGGTGTGAAGTTGATTGTGGAGGGTAACCACCAGGGTTTAGATTTACATATACATAAAAGTAGAAGTGTTAGCTGTATTGCTTTATCCTTGAAAGTTACTTAACTGTTGTGGCTTTCAACTAAAATTAGGATGATTTCTCCAACCTGAATTATAGGTATTAGAATAAGGGTTGTGTTGATCCTAACCTTGTTTTGATGATGCCAACATACATTACATGATAAAATATATGTTTAATATTTATTATCCCTTTAATTCAAAGTCTCAAATTCAATATAAAATGAGTTTATGTACTGACGGTCGATGCATGGATCCACCGTGGGGATGCGACGGTCGATCCATGGATCGACCATGGACGATGCACCATACTTGACAAAATGAAATGTTGGCTCACGGTCGATCGTGGCATCGACCTTGTAAAGCCATTTTCTTAACAGAGCCTGACGGTCGATGCGACGGTCGATGGACCGGTCGACCGTGAGGTTTGGACTTTGTGTTTTTAAATGTTGTAGGCTCACGGATGATCCGACGGACGATGCGACGGTCGACCGTGGAGGATGTTGGTGAAAAGTGAAGAAGCGACGGTCGATCGGAGCATCGACCCTGGGAAGCTTTTTTTCTCAACAGAGCCTGACGGATGATGCGACGGTCGATGGGTGGATCGACCGTGGGACGCAAAGGCTGAGTTTTTGTACACGACGGTCGATGTCACGTACGATGCATGGATCGACCGCCAGCAACGCGCAGAGTAAAAAACTAGCCATTGGAGAGTTGCAGAGAGCCGTTGGAGCTCATTTTTGAGCTGGTTGAAGGCTAGATATAAGTAGTTCCTTGTTGTAAACTTGCCAGAACTAATATTGATATTATTGAGATCATCTGAGCAAGTCTTAGCAAGAGTTTCTACTTATTCTCTTTTGAGCTACAACTTTTGTAAACCTTCTTCAAGTGTGAAGAAGTACTTTGAGAGTTATCCAACAGCAAGTGGCTGTGATTGTAAGGTCACCAAGCACCGAGAAGCTTGGAGGAAATGCTTGTAAAAGATTTGCAAGTAGTGGAACCTCAAGGAGAGCCTTGAGAGAAGTGGACGTAGACCAAGAGTTGGGTCGAACCACTATAAAATCGGTGCCATCTCTCTAACCTTCCTTGCTATTATTCTCGCATGCTATTTTGCTTTGGTTTCATTTCATCTACAAGTATTTAAGGTGTTAGTTCTCTCCAACCAGATTTTTCCATTAATCTAGTTTTTCGAAAAGAGTCCAATTCACCCCCCTCTTGGACCTTCACTTGGTATCAGAGCTAGGTCTCTATTTTTAGTGGTGTAACAACCCTTAGAGGATCTATCTAGAGATGGGAAACATAGAGGGACAAGCTACCAATAGGCCACCATACTTCAATGGATCCAACTATACATATTGGAAAACCAAGATGGAGATATTCATTCAATCTATGGATTATGAGGCTTGGTTAGTAATAGAGGATGGACCTTATATCCCTATGAAAATTGTTGAAGGGATATGAGGCTTGGTTAGTAAAGAACTCCCAAAGACAAAGAGTGACTACACCCCAATTGATCTCAAGAACCTTCAAACTAATGCCAAGGCCAAAAGCTTTCTATTTTGTGCCCTTAGCCCTAGTGAATTCAATAGGGTCTCTACATACAAATCAGCAAAAGAGATATGGGACAAACTTGAGATTACTTATGAGGGAACAAGCCGGGTTAAAGAGTCTAAAATAAGTATGCTTGTACATGAGTATGAACTATTTTGCATAAAGAATGATGAAACCATTAGTGAGATGTTTACAAGGTTTACTAACATATTAAATGTGCTTGAATCTCTTGGAAGAATTTATGCTAACGATGAAGTTGTGAGAAAGATACTTAGGTGTCTACCGAAGTCATGGGATCCTAAAGTGACAGCGATCGAAGAAGCCAAGGATCTATCCAAGTTGTCACTCGATGAGCTCATGGGTTCCCTCATGACCTATGAGATGAACTTGAAGAGAAGCAACGAAGAGGGAGATAAAAAGAAGAAGACGGTTGCCTTCAAGTCATCTAGCAAAGACTCATCCGATTCAAGTGAAGGAGATGACGATGAGGAGTTGGCGATGATATCAAGAAGAATACAAAAGATCTTCAAGCACCAAGGAGGAAAGAAATTCTTCAAGAAGAAATTCTTCAAAGGTGAATAGTACAATCCTACCTCTTCTAACTCAAATGAAATCATATGCTATGAGTGTAGGAAACCCGGACACATCATGTTTGATTGTCCTCAACTCAAGAAGCCTTCAAAGAAGGAGTTCAAGAAAAAGAAGGCAATGATGGCTACTTGGGGAGAAAGTGATGTGGAGACCACATCCGATTAAGAAGAACAAGAGGTAGCCAACATATGCTTAATGGCACATGGAGATGAGGAAGAAGAGGAAAATGAGGTAGAGGATGAGCTTGCATTTGAAGAACTTTTTGATACTTATCATGCTTTAGCTAATGATTTCAAATCCCTTAAAAAGAAATACTATGCTACTTGTAAGGACTTGAAGAAAGTAGAAGAGGAAAAATTAGATGCCATGCATAGGATTGGAACCTTAGAAAAGGAAAACAGCATATGCTAGACAACAAGTCTTGTGACACTAGTGACACACTTGAGGAGGAACTCAAGGACACTCAATATGAGCTCACCATATTGAAGAACATAAACTATGATATGCAAAGGGAACTTATCTTCTTGAGGAAATCCAAGAGAGATCTCACTCTTGAGGTTAATGACTTAAAAATCACTATAGCTAAATTCATGAAGAGTAGAGACAAGTTAGATGAGATCCTTGATAGCCAAAGGAGCTCCTTAAACAAAGAAAGAATTGGCTACAACCCTAGGAAGGTGAACAACCAAAAGAAGACTAACTTTGTTAAAGCTTCTTCTCATCCTCCTAAGGTAGCACAAGCACCTATATGTCATTATTGTTGCAAAGTTGGTCACATTGCACCCAGTTGCTATTAATGAGGAATGCTAATGCTAAGAAAATTTGGGCACCTAGACATTCATCTTCTTCTCTTATGCATGGTACTAATGCAAATGGACCCAAAAAGATTTGGGTATCAAAAATCAAGGTTTGATCTCTTATTTGTAGGAGTGTATGAGATCCAAGATCAAGACCAACACAAAGGCTAAAAGATGGTACCTTGATAGTGGATGCTCAAGACACATGACGGGAGAAAGGAGCATGTTCTCAACCTTTCAATCTAAAGATGGAGGAATGGAGACCTTTGGAGATAATGGAAAAGGAAAAATAATTGGCATTGGCAATATTGGTAAAACCTCTTCCATTATTATTGAAAATGTTCTCTTAGTTGAAGGTTTGAAACATAATTTGCTTAGCATTAGTCAATTATGTGATAGAGGTAACAAAGTTATTTTTGAAGATTCAAAATGCTATGTTAAAAGTGCTCTTAGTGATAAAACCTTGCTAGTAGGTCATCGTGATGGTAATGTATACATATTTTATCTTGATCTTGTTTGCCATAATAATGTATGCTTTAGTGTCTTAAATGATAATTCATGGTTATGGCATAGAAGGCTTGGACATGCACACATGGATTTAATATCCAAACTTTCTCGAAAAGACCTTGTTCTTGGACTTCCCAAGATCAAATTTGAGAAAGATAAGATTTGTGATGCATGTCAAAGAGGAAAACAAGTAAAATCCTCTTTCAAGCCTAAAGATGTAGTTTCCACCACAAGAGCATTAGAACTCATTCACATGGACCTTTTTGGACCAACCAAACCTACAAGCTTATATGGCTTTGTACTAGTAGATGATTACACTAGATACACTTGGGTGATTTTCCTTGCACACAAAGATGAAGTCTTTGAATTCACCAACTTTTGTAGAAGAGTCCAAAATGAGAAAGGTATTCTCGTTACATGCATTAGAAGTGACCATGGAGGAGAATTCAAAAATTCCCATTTAGAAAAGTTTTGCAATGACAACGGGATTTCCCGTAACTTCTCATCACCTAGAACCCCTCAACAAAATGGTGTTGTTGAAAGGAAAAATAGAACCCTACAAGACATGGCTAGAACTCTATTATGTGAGAATAATCTTCCTAAGTATTTTTGGGCCGAAACAATTAATAGTTCTTGCCATGTGATTAATAGAGTAACTTTGAGACCCATTTTGAAGAAAACCCCTTATGAGCTTTGGAAAGGAAGAATTCCAAACATTGGGTACTTTAGTGCTTTTGGTTGCAAATGTTTTATCTTAAACAATGGCAAGGATAATCTTGGAAAATTTGATGCTAGATCCGATGAAGGAGTTTTTCTTGGATACTCGGAGAGAAGCAAAAGCTATAGAATCTTCAATAAAAGAACATTAGTGGTTGAAGAATCAATGCATGTTACTTTTGATGAAATGATTATAGTTCCTAGTAGAATTGATGATAAAGATGATGATATTCCTAATGTCAATTCAAAAAATATAGTAGATGAAACCCAAAATGATGTTGAAGAATTGAATGATAGATTTGAGGAATCCTTTGAAATGATCAACATCATGATTTTCCCAAAGATTGGAAATATGCATCTTCACACCCAAAGGAATTGATAATTGGAGAACCATCAAGAGGAATCCAAACTAGATCTTCATTAATGCATGTGTAAATCTAGCCTTCCTATCTCAAATTGAGTCCAAAACGATTGAAGAAGCACTAGAGGATGATCATTGGATCTTAGCAATGCAAGAAGAGTTGAATCGATTTGAAAGAAATGAAGTTTGGAATTTGGTCCCTAGACCTTATGATCATCCCGTTATTGGTACTAAATGGGTTTTTAGAAACAAAATGGATGAATTGGGGACAATTATAAGGAACAAAGCTAGACTTGTTGCAAAAGGGTTCAATCAATAAGAAGGAATTGATTTTGATGAGACTTTTGCACCGGTAGCTAGACTTGAGGTAATAAAACAAGCTCCTAGAGCTTGGTATGAAAGGCTTAGCAAATTCTTGATGGATAACGATTTTTACAGAGGAAAAATTGATACTACATTATTTACCAAATCAAAAGGAAAAGATTTGCTTTTGGTTTAAATTTATGTTGATGATATTATTTTTGGTTTACAAATGATAAACTTTGTGAAGAATTTGCCACATGTATGCAAAGTGAGTTTCAGATGAGTTTAATGGGTAGACTCAATTATTTTCTTGGTTTACAAATCATGCAAACTCGAGGAGGGATCTTTGTTAATCAAGCCAAATACACTAGAGACCTACTCAAGAAATATGATTTTGTCGAATCCAAAATTTCTAGAACCCCCATGTGTACAACACTCAAATTAGACAAGGATGAAGATGGGAAACCCGTTGAACAAACACTTTATAAATGGATGATTGGTTCTTTACTTTATTTGACCGCTAGTAGACCGGAAATCATGTTAAGTGTTTGCCTTTATGCTAGATATCTTGTCCTAAGGAATCTCATTTGGTTGCGGTCAAGAGGATCTTTAGATATCTAATAGGAACCCAAAATTATGGTTCGTGGTATCCTAGAATATCATCTTTTGATCTAATTCGCTACTCCGATGCGGATTTTGCCGGATGTAGGCTCGATATAAAAAGCACAAGTGGTACATGTCACTTTCTTGGTCATGCACTTGTTTCTTGGTTCTCCAAAAAGTAAAATTCAGTTGCTTTATCCACCGCCGAAGTGGAATACATTGCGGCGGGTAGTTGTTGTGCACAATTACTTTGGATGAAAATGCAATTGGTAGATTACAACATACATATAGGCAAAATGCCTATTAGGTGTGACAACACTAGTGCCATGAGCGTATCTAAGAATCCCATCCTAATTTCTAGAACAAAACACATAGAAATTCGACACCATTTCCTTCGTGATCACACACAGAAAGGAGATATATCACTTGAATTTGTTAGCATCGAGCATCAAATTACGGATATTCTAACCAAACCCTTGAGTGAAAACAGATTTCTATATATACTAAGGGAGCTTGGGATGTCAAATGGATGTCCAAAATAAAGGAGCTAAAAAGAAAAGGTATGGTCACCTCTTTATCTACTTTTTATACAATATCCTACTTGAGTGCTAAATTTTGGTAAATTGAGTAATTTTCATGATTTAAGAGTTGTGTTTAGCTAATAATATTTAGTTACACGTGTATGCAAAGTTTTTATGATGTTTTGATTTAAAAATAATTTTAAATTGAATTTTAAAATTCACTTTCTGGAACTGATGGTCGATCCATACTTCCTGACGGTCAACCGTGCGTACATTCGCACTGGACAGTCGACCGCCAACTCCTTGGATCGACCGTGGGCTTTCATTTTTTTACGCCTATCCTGTGCCACGGTCGACCGCCAACTTCTGAGGGTCGACCGCCACGGATCGTGTGACAATAAGTGAGGGCATTTCAGTCATTTTCACTCAATCTCCCCTTATAACCCCCGATCAAAGCTTCATTATTTCCCCTGGTTCGACCGTGCCCTAAGGTGAGAAGAAGAAGCAGGAAGTGAAGGAGAGAAGGTTGTTGAAGAAAGCCAAAGGTTCACTTGGACAGTCCTCATCCATGCCTTCTTCCACTCCTTCCTTCGATGACTATCTCTTCCTAGACAAAGATAGGTATGACTCTTGGCCAAAATTTAAGGACAAATTTGTGGTTTCGGGTAGAGCTCTTCAGTTGCCCATAGGAAATGAAATATGTAGTTGAAAGATTTTTCATTGATATGGGTTGGAAGAAATTCTTAGATTTACCCCAATTTATGTATCCCGAAATGGTTCGATATTTCTATTGCAATATGACTGAAGATATTGATGATGAAGGATATGTGGCCAATAGTAGCTATATCTATGGAAATGACATCAAGATTACCTGTTACGAGCGGTCTACTCGTGATCCTCTCGTAATGGGTCTCTACTGCTCCAATCGATCAGAATCGGCCTGATCGGACTTGATTTGAGTCCAATTGGCTGATTTGGCTAGCTGGATCGGATCTGGCTTGAGCTGGATCGGATCTGGCTGAGCCTGATTGGATGAGACTTGACTGGGTCAAGTCTGAGTTGATCTGGATCAAGCTGACCAAGTGGATTGGGTTGGATCCGGATTAAGTGGCTGAGCCAATTTGGCCAAAGCTGCCTAGGAAGATCCAACGGCTGAGGAGTCGCCGGAGTGGATCGCCGGCGTAGGGGCGGCGGCGGCGGTCGGGGTCGTGGCAGGAAGGGTCGCGGGGTGATGGGGAAGAGATCCAACGGCTCTGATCTGGAAGATGGGTGGCAGATCGGCCGGATCTGGGGAAGACGGCGGAAGGGGTTTGGGTTCACCGGCGTCGGGGACGACGGGGATGGCTCTGGGGACGTCGGGAAGGGTCGTGGATGGTCGGAATGGAGTTAGGGACGATCAACGAGGGATTTAGGATGGTTTGGAGGTGAGGTTGGGGATGGATGTGGGTTGACGGCAGAGGGGACAGAGGTAAGCTTGTCGGGGACGGCGCCGGAGGGGACGAAGGAGGGAGTGGAGGTGCTTACCGAGGTCGTGGGGCTTGGGGGAAGACGATGGAGGTCTTGATTGGTGACGGGGGTGGCCGGAGAGTTGGGACGACGGTGAGGCTAGGGTTAGGGCACGGGAGAGAGAGGAAGGAGACAATGAACAGTGCGGTGATGTGGCGCTGGATGCTGACGTGGCGGATAGAGAAAGTGACAGGGAAAGAGGAATTTCGGTGGAGACGGTGCCAGTTGCGGAGAAGATGACCAGCGAGGAAGAAGGTGGATCTATGGTGGATTTTGGGTGGAATCTACGTTACTTCTACTCCTAAGATATTCTATCAACTATTCTTTATTATTCATCTCATGCATTCCTAATACAAACTAATGAGGTCCTTTTGTAGAGACCTTCACATAGTCCTAATCCAACAAGAAAACCCCCTTGCTTAATTAGCAAGTAATAAAGTTTCAAACTCAACTCAACTTCCTAACTCAAATATCAACTAGGACTCAATTAAATATAATAGACTAATGATAAATCCTAATCAAATACTCTAGTTTGAACTAGGGAAGTCCAAGTCAAACTAGGAAAGAGGCTGAACCAGTTTGGTTCCTCTTCTGGGTTCGGGTCCAGTTGGTCGAGTTGGATCGACTCGTATCATTACCGTAGAATGGCTAAATGAGATGCTAAATGCACCAAATCAAGGAGAGTGTGCATACTTTACTTCATATGATGATCTCAAAAGACATGATAAGGATAAACAAGGGAGAAGGGCAATTCTTAGATCTGATCTAGTTGATAAAAATCCTATAGAATTAAATAGTCTACACCAAAACTATAGGGAGCTTGCCCATTTTCTGGGAACAAATCTTTTTCCTAAGCTTGGGACACCATGATCATTTGAAGCCCCTTCATGCCTATGTCCTTTCTTGCATGGTTAGGAAGAAGCCTCTAAACCTAGGTTATATCATTATCAAGGAAATGCTTAACCTTACAGCTTGGCAGTCACTACCTTTTGGAGGACTTCTAACCAATATTTTCCAAGCCCTTAGTTGTTGATGAAAGAAAACCCCTCTCTCAACTAAAGTAAATCCACCTTCAAAAGGATGAATTCTGCCAAGTGAGCCTTAGGCTATAGTGTTCCTGATGATAGTAGTGATGAGGAAGGTGAGCATTAAGGAGAGCATGATGAGGAAAACTTAGGGGGAGAGCTTAGACTTCAAGGACATCAAGGAGAATCTTCCCAAAGCCGAGCTCGTCGCACTACATCTCAAAGACTTGATGATCTTGAAGCAAGATTGGAAAGAATGGAAGTGAATCAAGGTGACATCAAGTCTTCCCCAAGCACAAATCACTGCGGATCAAGCAAAGATGTCCAAGCAACTTGAAGACGTTTTTACCTACATCAAGACTGAATTTTCACCTTCCACACCCTCAGTTGATTGATCCTAAATCCCCATCCATGTTGCTTCTTTCTTATGATGCCAAAGGGGGAGAAAAAGTTGTGATGAATGTTGAAAATTTCCATACATTTCATATTTTTCTACTATTGTATTTTGGAAAACCTTGTGTTTGAAATACTCTTGTAATCCAAAGTTGAAATGCAAGTGTTGAACTCTTTTGAATGAATGAAAGGAAATATTGTTGGATAATGATAATTTCTTAATCATGATACGATGATGGATAATGTTAAGTTATATTAGTACAAATTTTTGAACTTTAATATCCATATGAACTATTCCATGATAGCCAATTTTCACCTTCTTAAAAGAAGTGAACATGCTATAATCTAAGTTAACTTGTCATTATATCTCAAAATTAACCATTCTTATCCTCTTAGTGATATATGACTTGTGTGCATCTTAAGAATTCACTTTAGAACACATTCCTTAAAAGAAATGGATGCATAGATTAAGGGGGAGCCAAAATATTTTATCGTCACATTTAAAAGGGTTGTCATCATCAAAAAGGGGGAGATTGTTGATCCTAACCTTGTTTTGATGATGCCAACATACATTAAATGATAAAATATATGTTTAATATTTATTATCCCATTAATTCAAAGTCTCAAATTCAATATAAAATGAGTTTATGTACTGGATCGACCGTGGGGATGCGACGGTCGATCCATGGATCGACCGCGGACGATGCATCATACTTGACAAAATGAAATGTTGGCTCGCGGTCAATCGTTGCATCGACCCTGCGAAGCCATTTTCTTGACAGAGCCTGATGGTCGATGCGACGGTCGATGGACCGGTCGACCGTGAGGTTTGGACTTTGTGTTTTTAAATGTTGTAGGCTCACGGACGATGCGACGGTCGACCGTGGAGGATATTGGTGAAAAGTGAAGAAACGACGGTCGATCGGAGCATCGACTCTGGGATGCTTTTTTCTCAACAGAGCCTAACGGACGACGCGACGATCGATGGGTGGATCGACCGTGGGACGCAAAGGCTGAGTTTTTGTACACGACGGTCGATGTCATGGACGATGCATGGATCGACCATCAGCAACGCACAGAGTAAAAAACTAGCCGTTGGAGAGTTGCAGAGAGCCGTTGGAGCTCATTTTTGAGCTGGTTGAAGGCCAAATATAAGTAGTTCCTTGTTGTAAACTTGCAAGAACTAATATTGATATTATTGAGATCATCTGAGCAAGTCTTAACAAGAGTTTCTACTTATTCTCTTTTGAGCTACAACTTTTGTAAACCTTCTTCAAGTGTGAAGAAGTACTTTGAGAGTTATCCAACAGTAAATGGATGTGATTGTAAGGTCACCAAGCACCGGGAAGCTTGGAGGAAAAGCTTGTAAAAGATTTGCAAGTAGTGGAATCTCAACAAGAGCCTTGAGAGAAGTGGACGTAGACCAAGAGTTGGTTCGAACCACTATAAAATCGGTGCCATCTCTCTAACCTTCCTTGATATTATTCTTGCATGCTATTTTGTTTTGGTTTCATTTCATCTACAAGCATTTAAGGTGTTAGTTCTCTCCTACCTGATTTTTCCATTAATCTAATTTTTCGAAAAGAGTCCAATTCACCCCCCCCCTCTTGGACCTTCAATTGTTCTGAGGTTTGGAAAAACCATAAGTTACATTAGCTTGTTTCTGAACAAAGTCGGGGAAATTGGGAGCCAAGTGACAATCAGTGGTATGATGATCAGAGCTAAGACAAAGGGCACAGGTCTCAGAAGAAGTGTGAGGCGATTGTTGAGTCAGAGTTTGACATGTTTTTAACTGATGTAAATCTTTAGTTAGTAGAGCTACATGTGCGGAGCGACTTTGGAATTCAAAAATTTCATTAATTCCCCGAGAATTACGAACAGTGGTAGACCGACTCCTAGAAACTGAGGCATTGTGTTGTGAATTTTCGGGAAGGTTGTCACATTTCCCAAAGAGCAGTCCATGGCTTACTTACAACACCCCCGTAGCAGGCTTCGACCATTGTCCTATAACGATCATTAAGACCATTATAACACGAATGGGCTAACTGCCACTCAGGTACCTCATGATGGGGACACTCTGTACGAAGATCCTTAAATCTTTCCCAGGCTTCATGAAACATTTCATCTTCATTTTACTTAAAAGAAATAATCATGGTTCGATAATTTTGAGTTTTAATTATAGGGAAATATTTTTTAAGGAAAGCATCCTGATGTTGATCCCATGTTGAAATCGAATATGGAGCTAAGGTTTGGAGCCAATGTTTAGCCTTGTCTTTCAAAGAAAAAGGGAAGAGCTTGAGTCTAAAGGCATCATCATTAGAATGCTGAAGTTTGAACATGGAAAGGATTTCAAGGAAGCTAGCAATGTGTCCATAGGGATCCTCGTTCTCACGCCCATAAAAAGAAGGTAGAGCTGTAATCCAGTTAGGCTTAATCTCATAATGTGTGGCATTAATGGTAGGTGGGTTGATACAAGAAGCATAGGTATAAGGTCCACGCAAGAAGTGATTCCTAATTGAGACTTCTCTATTATTGGTATTACTTCCACCCCCATCCATATTAGCATTAGGGTCAATGACATGTTCTTCGTTTTCAGCCATTAAAGATTCCAGGTTACTAAAGGCTTCCTGGTAATTACTTAAAGATTTATGTCCTAGGGTTCTAGCTGTTCGAAGTGTGGTCTCTATTTCTAGATCCAAAGGTTCCAGCGGGTTATTTAGGGATCGTCTGCATTGCATGCAAGATCACAACAAAAAGAGAAAAAGAAAATAGAATATTCGGAGGAGAGGACAAAATCCGGAAAACAACGATTGAAACGAAAGGTTTTGAAGCACGAAACTGATCTATCTACGCTCACGGTCGATCTGACGGTCGATTCGACGGTCGACCGAGGGTCTGTGCTACTTTACTTGGAGAAGCGACGGTCGATCGCCGTATCGACCCTGAGAAGCTTTTTTCGTGACAGAGGCTCACGGTCGATACGGTGGTCGATGGGACGGTCGACCGTGGATATCGTAGAGCACAACGGTCAATCCGACAGACGATGTCACGGTCGACTATCAGTCTGCTTCAAAGTAAAATCCGTTCCACACTACAAGAATTCCAGAAAATTATCAGAAAAATCCTAAAAAGTGCAAAATAAAGTAATTAAAAATAAAAATCTAACTACGCTCAGAAAAAGAGTTAAGAGAAAATTAAATTTATACTCCGTTGAAAATCAGAAGATTGATCCTCGGCAACGGCGCCAAAAATTGATCGCTTGCAAACACGCCGTTAAATCAGATGCAAACTCAATCAAGTCTAAAATATATAAACCCCTATTCACAATACGGGGTCGAACCACAGGGAAAACCTTGATTTGAATAACGAAGGTGAAATTAAATCTCAAAACTCTAATGCTAAAGCGAAAAAGGATTGATTTGGGTTTTAGAAACTTATTAATTAAAACTAATTAAGAAAGCGATGTAAAAAGATTGAAATATATTAATGAGAAAACCTAGGGATTACTCAACCCACTTTAGTTTCACTTCCTGTACTCTCTAGCTATCCTCTTGTTTTCTTATTTAGACATTATAGATTCATAGCTTCTTAAGCTGATATGAATCCCTAAAAAAATGTGAGTGTTTTCCAAAGGCATATGTTATCTTCGATTAACATAGATTGTCTTGAGGGTAACCTTAGCACAACCTATCGTCATTAAGCATAAAATATCTCATCGGTTATTCACAAATCACATCAAAACTATCTTATAGATCTCTACCATCAATCACCGAAATCATGTAGGCCTCAATATACATCAAGGAACTCTGTTCCCTCAACTCTATTAACATAAATCCATATTTATAATATTATCTTCAGAAAAGAATACAAGTTTCTAATTAGAAAATACAAAGAAGCTACACTAAAGCTTCATGAGATCCCTAAGTAAAGAAGTTAGCCATTCATCTTTGGGATGAAGGTCATATATTCGGTGAAGAATGATTGGGATCCACGCCGCCGCTCCGTCTTCTCCATGAATCTTCCAAACCCTAATTCTCTATTTTCTCTCTTTGAGCCTTTAATTTTCAACCAGAAAACACATTTTTATAGGTGAACTCCCGAAATTAGGGTTTTGGCTAAGTTGGACTTCTACCACAATTCGGATTCCCTGGATTAATTCCTGGCAGCGTATTCCGGTCGCAACTGGGTTCAATCCATTTGAAATCAAAAAACGAGTCCAACACAGACGATGTAGATTAGGAAGTGTTCTGTCAGATCCCAAATATTTGATAATATTCAGACTTATCTGAAATATTTGGTGAATATTCTCCTGAACGTCGACGGACCAGTTTTCCCATCATTTGTTGATCTTCATAGTCTTCAAAACGGGTATTAATCTGTCACGAATCTCGTAAAATGTCCAACATGAAAGTTGGATCTCTTGATGTCTTCTAAAAGTAGTCCAAATTTCAGGAATTTAAAATTTATTTGGATATTTTTCCGAATTCTTTTCAAGCTGACAGTGGAGTAGCGTAATTTCAACATATTAGTTTTTTTCTGTATTTTCTAACTTGAATCTTCATTAAACCTGAAATCAATTAACAAACTACCAAATAAAAACACTCTCGGGCTAACAAAGGTAAATTAAGGGGTTTAATTATGAATATTTAGTGACTTATCATCAACATCAAGAATTTAGACGAGCTCTAGCCCAATGCCTGGTCGTCTTAGATAAATTACCCGAAGAGGACTTCACCAAATCTGACAGTAAAGGTTTAGATAGGGCGACAACTCTTTTCCTCACTATTGATCTAGCAGCTTTGGGTCTGTCATCCGATGAGATGGACGCTATCCATAGTGTAAGGATAAAAATTGAGAGTCTGGACGCCGAAAGAAAAAATTTGTTGAACAAAATCGTTCTCATAGGAGAATGTCATGAGCAACGGGCCCATATCAAGAGTACTATCACCAACAGTATCAAGCAATTTCATAAAGCTACCGGTGGCATTGGCGAGAAAGAATCAGAGATCCTTGATTATCAAAATCAAATGAAGGAGTTAGAAGCGAAGATCGCCCAATGCACCACGCAAAGGAATTATCTTCTCCGCGAGACCACCCAACTAACTAAGGAAAGCAACCAAATGATACAAGAATATATTGCTTTAGAAGCTAACTCCTCAAAAGATCGTCAGATTGAGCTAAAAGGTGAACTCGTGAAGAACAAGCAGTGGTTTAGAGAAATTAAAGAGAAAATTGCTTGCATATCTCAAAATCTCTCTTTGAGGAGATAAATTTGTAATTGCTTGATATGGGCAATGATACTTTCAATTTTCTTATTTTTTCATTATAAATGTAATTGCAATCGTTCATTTTATGAACTTTTCTTCTCATATTATTCTTACTTTTACATCGCTAGGAAATACTTTTTTAAGTACCTACCATTTATCATGGCTTGATGTAGACCACCGTTAATATTTCTCAATTGATATGACCATTCGATAACACTTGGTCAACCAAAAATGGTCCTTCCCAGTTGGGCTACCACTTCCGTATTTAGGGTCATTACGATCTATAGGTAGGATCGTTTTCCAGACCAAGTCACCCTCTTTAAATTTTCTTGATACGACCTTCTTGTTATATATATCGGCCATTTTCATTTTTTGCGCCTCAATGTTTTCCAAAGCGATAGCTCGCTGTTCATTGAGCTCTAACAAATTATACATCAAAGACTCCTGATATTGTTCTTTTCTTAGATCATCCTGTCCAGTACTCTTGGCGATAGGACATTTATCTCAGTCGGTAAAACTGCTTCTTGGCCATATACTAAAAATATAATCCTTATTCTATCACTATCATATAGGGTAAATTAGTGGTGAAGTTCGGAGTCGATCCAAAGGAAAACGTTGGAAACTGAAATTAATTCTCGAAATTCTAAAACTAAGGAAAAGAATCAAAGATAGAATAGAGTTATCTAAACTAATAAAGAAAAGAAATAAAAGGTTGATCAATTCGAATCAATGGAGTAGTTACTTAGGAATTACTCAATCCGCTCTAGTTTCATTATTAGTCTTCTCTAGTTATCATATTGTTCCCTTCTTTCAACATTATGGATCATATGGCTACAAGCTCACATGAATCCCTAAAAAAAAGTTAATGTTCCCAACGACATCACCTATCTTTGCTTGGCATATATTATCTTTGGTCATACGATTACATTAAATTATACTACTCCTAATGACCTTGCCACAACCTATCTTCGGGTAGCATAGCTTATCTCAAAGGCAAACCAATAACTTCATGAAAACCATCTCATAAATCTCTACAATCAATCACAGAAATCATGTAGGACTGAAAGTACGTCAAGGGAACTCTGTTCATTCAACTCTATTAACAATAAAACCGTATTTATGAGATCATGCATCGAGAAGTTCACAAAAATCAAACTAAAGAAAGACCAAAACTACACTAGGGTTTGATGAGATTCCTAAATACAAGAAGTTAGCCTCTCATCTTATGGATGAAAGCTATCGGGTTGGGATAGGAAGCTGTCACCATCCGCATCCTCACCGTCTTCTCCTTCCTTCTCCAAAGATTGTTGAAAAAATGATTATTTTCGGATCAATAAGCCTATTTATAGAAGAACTCTCGAAATTAGAGTTTGAGTTAAGTTGGACTTCAAATACAACTCGGATTTCCTGAATTAATTTTGGCAGTCTTATTCTGAGCGCAACTGGGTTCCAATCCGTTCGGAATCTGAAACCTTGTCCAACACAAACGTTGTAGATTAGGAAGTCCTCTGTCATATCCCTAATATTTGGACTTATGTGAAATATTTGACGAATATTCGTCGATGGACCAGTTTTCCAGCACATGTATCTATCTTTATCTTCTTCCAAACTGGTATCAATCCATCAGGAGTCTCGCAAAGTGTCCAACATGAAAGTTGTAGCTCTTGAAGTCTTCTATTACGTACTAAATTTTCAGAGTAGTTGGATTTATACAGAATTTATGGAGAATATTCTCCTGACAGGCGATGAAGCAGTCTTTATCACATAAATTCATCTTTTTAATCGATTTTCTTATATTTCTTCTCAAATCATGATTAAACCTGAAATCAACTAACAAACTATTAAATAAAAACACTTTGGGCTTAACAAAGGTAATTTAAGGGGTTTAATCATGAATATTTAGTGACTCATCATGTGCCCATAAAGCTTTTAATAAACCTTCATGCCACTGCCTTGGGTTATCGTCCATCATTTTCCTTATGATTGATTTAATTGTTTTATTGGATGCCTCGGCCTATCTCTTTGACTGGGCATAATAAGGTGTAGAGTTCGCCATATTAATTTTGTATTCGGCAAAAAATATTTTTACTCTAGTATTAACAAACATTGTCCCTTGATCGGACACTATTGTTTGTGGGATGCCAAACTGACAAATAATATTTTCCCAGATAAAATTTATAACTTGATCATCGGATACTGTTTTTAAAGGAATAGTCTTTACCCATTTGGTAAAATAATCTGTTGCCACAATAACAAACTTGTGCAAAATGGACGATGGTGGATGTATCTTACCAATAATGTCTATCACCCAACATCTAAATGGCCAAGGCTTTATAATGAGCGATAATTCACTGACTGGTGCTTGCTGTAATGGGCCTTGCCTTTGACACGCATCACATCCTTTTGCATATTTGGCACATTCCTCCCCCATGCGCGGCCAATAATAGCCACTGCGCATTATTAGCCAGTGCATTTTGATGCCAGATTGATGGGCACCACAAACTCCATTATGTATCTCGGCCATTGTGATTTTTGATTCATCAGATCCCAAGCATCTCAACAAAATTCCATCTGGCCGATGCTTATATAAAATATCATTTAGGAAAACATAATGTATTGCTTTAAGGCGAAGCTTTCTATCCACTTTGGACGATAAGTTTTGTAAAAAATTAATGATAGGACTACGCCGATCAATTTGGTCTTCCACTTGGTTCATCTCAAGTGATTTATGTGTTCGCACCAAAGCAGAACAAATAGTGATACGAACCTCGCCAAGCTCTGACGAAACCCGTAGCAAGATGAGCTTGTAGGATCGTTCTACAATCAGGTTTGGATGGAAACCGCGACCCGTTGCTTATGATCAAGCAAGAACCTTGGTATGAGGTGAGGACACCACAAACGGGGATGGAAATCCGTTTGATAAGTCTAGATGAAAGCCATAGAAAATCCTGATAAGTTCGATAGTTTTACGAAGAACCAAAGAGAAATTCTCTCACTTTTTATCAAACAAAATCTGTTTTTCATTACATAGATCCTGCCCATATGTATATGCCAATACATTGAAAATGTCATACTCCTATTAAATCCGAATTTATGACTCCACAATTCCAAGACTTGAAACATTAAATGCCACACCCAGCTCATGCAACCTAATTTGTGATTGCCTTGATGATGTGGACCCACCTTGGTTCTTCATTAGTTTTGAACATGCATTCTTCTCCAATCTGAACATCTTGAATTAATCCACCCAGTGCTGTTTTGAACCTCTTAGCCTGAGCTCTTGTGACTGGTCCTATTGGCATCTGAAATGGTTCTTGACTCTCTTTGTCAGTCCTAATCATGGTCCCATCAAATAGTACAATGTATAAAGTTAGCCATGCCCCCCAAGTTTTTTAAGAGTTTATAACCAGAGGCTATTTGGGCCAACGTATTGGCGAAACTTTCTATCCACTTTGGACAATAAGTTTTGTAAAAAATTAATGATAGGACTACGCCAATCAATTTGGTCTTCCACTTGGTTCATCTCAAGTGATTTATGTGTTCGCACCAAAGCAGAACAAATAGTACCATGTATAAAGTCAGCCATACCCCCCAAGTGTTTAAAGAGTTTATAACCAGAGGCTATTTTGGCCAACGTATTAGCTTTATCATTTTGTAATCTTGGCAAAAACTCAATCTCAAAATCGTTAGAACGATTTAATAGCCGTAGAGCGATTTGATGAAAAGGTATTAAAATATCGCTCTAACATTTGTAAGAACCAAGCACATGATTAACTACTAATTGACAATCCCCCTTGATTCGAACATTAAGTATGCCTAAATCCAACAATATTTCTAGGCCGATGATCAACGCCTCATACTCAGCCTGATTGTTTGTGCATAGTTGCTCTAATGTATAAAGCAAATTTATATTATCGTCCAATGGACGATATGATTGAAATGCCTAAGCCTTCACCATCTACTGTTTTAGAACCATCAAAATACATCGTCTAAGGAATAAGCAATATCATACTAATTTATCGCTCTAATTCTTTTGGGAGGTCTACACAAGGATGGTCAGCTAAAAAATCAGCCAACACTTGGCCTTTGACAGCCTTTTGACAAACAAATTGAATATCAAATTCGGCTAAAGTTAACACCCAATACCCAATGTGTTGATGTGAAATTCGCCGAGAGAACAAAAATTTCATTACAGGCAGTTACAGGCTTTAAATAAGCTCGAAGCATAGTACACATAAAATATAAGGCCAAACATAATTTTTCTATGGCCGAATACTTTTGCTCATAATGTAACAACTGTCTACTTATATAATACACTGCTCGCTCTATGCCATCCTCACCATCTTTCGCCAAGAGACCACCTATCGATCGGTTTTCTGCAGTGATATACAGCTTCATGGGCTCGGCCATTCTTGGTTTCGCCATCACTGGTGGCATTGCAAGTTATTGCTTCAAGCATTCAAATGCTTGCTAATGTTGATCTTCCCAGACGAAATCGTCCTCACTCTTCATCCACAACAGCGAAGAAAACACTTGTATTTTTCCTGCGCAATTGGAAATAAACCTCCTTAAAAAATTAATTTGGCCGAGAAACGCTTGCAGTTCCTTTTTGTTGGTGGGAGGTTTAGCGTCAATAATTGACTTAGCTTTGTTGCTATCTAACTCAATGCCACGCCGATGGACCGAAACCTAAGAAATTTCATGCTTGCACCCCAAATGCACATTTCAAAGGATTGAATTCCAACTTATATTGTCTCATCCTTTCAAAAACCTTCACTAATATAGAAAAATGATTAGTCACAACAGGCGATTTGATCATGATATCATCAACATGAACCTCGACAGATTGACTGATCATATTGTGGAAAATTAAATTCATTTTCCTTTGGCATCACGACCTATTCATAACATCCTAATGCCCCGGACATCGAAATCCTGTTTTATGAATGTCCTTTTCGGCGATAAAAATTTGGTCACAGCCGGAGTAGCCATCCACAAAAGAATAAATCTCATGCCCAACAGTAGAATCGACTAAGTTGTCAACTGATGGCATAAGATACTCGTCCTTTGGTGTGGCTAAGTTTAAGTTTCTAAAATTACAAACTCTAAGTTTGCCACTTTTCTTCAACAAGGGCTCAATATTGGAAACCCATTCAACATATCTGGACGTCCTAATAAACTTAGCATTTAGCAATCATTCAATTTCCTTTTTTTATTTCAGGGACTACATTTGGAGCAAAACGTCTTGGCGCTTGCTTATAAGGTTTAAAATTTGGCCGTGCAGGGAGCTCGTGTTCTACAATTTTCCTATCTAAGTCAGGCATTTCTTCATAATCCAAGGCAAAACAATCTTTATATGAACGAAGAATAGAAAGGAGCTCATACCTCGGGTTTTGGTCGAGAAGTTTGCTTATGAATGTTGGCCGATGATCGCCCTCATCGCCAATGTCCACTTCCTCCAACGGGTCTTGGGCTTGCATATTTCCACGTTTGCCATAAGGAACTTCTTCTTCTTCCTCCCGGGGGAGTTCTTTCAAACAGTCGATATTGTTCATATTTGGAGTCATCAATGTTTCCACCTGATAAGCCATTAACTTGGTTGTTAAGGCTGTAATTGCGGCCCGATCTCTCTCAGGTTTTGTACTCATCACCTCAATTTTGGGGCCGGTGATCGGCCAACTCCTTAAGCAAAGACCACAGAGGTTGGTCTTGCAGGATCAAACAGCTCAGCCACACACTCTTCCAACATAGCCCCATTTTCTGATACTACCTTCAAAGTGTCGTCTATCTGCATTAACCGCAATGACCCATAATTGCAGTCATAAAAGGAAGCCTCTACAGCATGAGTCTCAACACTATAGGGCATGTTGTCGGCCATAATGGATTCCACATTCCCTTCAGCATTCCACAAAAAACAGACATTGATGTAAGGATGATGGAACACACTGACTGCCGTGAATCCAGTCGCGACCAAGTAGCACATTATAATTGGTCGATGAGTCCATGACGAAGAACGTTGTTGTTCTTATCACACTTCCCACTTTGACCTCTAAAGAGAGAATCCCTTTGGCAGGAGTTGGCACCCCACTAAAGCATGTTAGAGTTATATATGTGGGAATCAAATCTCTATCTGCCTTGCCCAACTTCTTCATCATCTTGGCAGGGATTACATTAACTGCAGCCCATGTGTCAATCAAAACCCGACTCACAGGAACACCATTAATCTCGGCCTTAATGTGCAAAGGTCAAAGATGACACATCATGGCTTCTGGCGGCCTGTCAAATACAACCTTTGATACGAGCGGTTTACTCGCAATCCTCTCGTATCGGGTCTCTACTGCTCCAATTGATCAGAATTGAGTCTGAACGGGCTTGATTGGCTGAATCTGACTAGCTGGATCAAGTCTGGCTTGAGCTGGTTCAGATCAGGCTGAGCCTGATAGGGATAGGACTTGACTGGGTCAAGTCTGAGTTGATCTGGATCAAGTTTGTGAGGACCTGTCCCTCTACTCCTAGGCCGACCGTCTGGGTCGGGCCCGTGGCTCGTTGTGGACCGCAAGGGCAATTTGGTAAATTGCACCTTGTCAGTTTGTTTCACACCTGCGTGTGCACACACTGACCGTGTT
The DNA here is from genome assembly GCA_963920575.1 of Narthecium ossifragum. NCBI lineage: Eukaryota > Viridiplantae > Streptophyta > Magnoliopsida > Dioscoreales > Nartheciaceae > Narthecium > Narthecium ossifragum. Next base: position 12,589,766 of record OY986974.1, on the reverse strand, counting down.
TGATACGATGCACCTTCAAGGGCTTTCGTACCGGGTCTCTTGCCTTATCTCAGATCCTCTTTAGCCAAATCTATGGCTAGGTCGAGAGATACCTTTAGGGTTTTAGGAGAAGGACCCTAGGTATTCGACGAGGAAGGCGAAGACTAGAGGAGGAGATGGATGAGAAGAGGGATACCTTGCAGCTCCTCTAGGGTTGGCTGGCTTCTCTTGGAGATCCAAGCCTTGGAGAACGTGTTGGAGGGAAGCACAGCAGCCAAGAGGACGCCGGGGACTTGGGGTTGGACGGCGGAGGTGGTTGGTAGCGGCGGTGATGATAGTGGCGAAGGAGTGGACGGCAGCGGAGAAGGAGACCGGTGATGGAGGAGGACCGGCTGTAGAGAGAGATGAAGGTGGCTGGTGGATTATGAGGAAACTAGGTTACAGCTACTCCTATATTACTTTTACTCATCTCTACTAAATAATAACTCTCATAAATTCGTCCATGCATAATTACAAGCTATGGAGGTCCTTTTATAGAGGCCTCAAGAGAGCTCTACTACAACTAGAGAACTACCTTGCTTTAATCAGCAAGTAACCATACTTTCCTACTAAGACTCAATCATAACTCAAACTTCCTGATTACTAGGACTCTTAATAGGAACTAATAAAGCAAATCATAAACTGAACTCAAACTAGGAAACTGACTCAATCAAGATAACTACTAACTAGGAAATCATCTAAGTAAGCAAACCAGTTAGGAATAGGATTCCTTTGGCCGGCTGAGCTTAGAACGCCCAAAGGGACTTGGGTGCAGCCAACTCCTTGGCGTGGGCCCATCCAAGCAAGGACGTGGGTCCCTTCTTGGAATGGCTCGGTTCGACCTCGTATCAGTGTTTGTGTTAGTGTTTGATTAGAACGGTTAGGTGGACCCGGGATCGGAAGATCCGGGCTTGGGCTTGTGTTTTAGCCCAAGTTTGGCTTCCTGGCCGAAAGGTTCCCTTACTAAGAAGATCGATCTAGTGCCAAGAAGTTGAGGCGGTGGGTTTTCTGAGTGGATAGTCGCCGTTGGCCGTCGCTCTCCGCTGTCAGAGGTGAGAAGAAAGATCTTCTCTCCTCTCCCTTATCCTCTTCCTCCTTCCTCCTCTCTTCTTGGGCTGATCCTTATCCTCTTTCTCCCTCTCTCCCCCGGTTCCCACTCCTTCTTCTTCCTCTTTCTTCTTCTTCTTTCTTCTTCTTCCTCCTTCTTTCCCGCGGTTCTGTTTCCCTTGTTTCCGGTTGCCACCTTCTTCCCCTCCGTTCTCCCTCCTCCGGCCATCGTTTTGAGTGCTTGAGGGCTCATTGGATTCGTGGCAGTGAGAGGAAGATCTTTGGCTTGGTTTGAAGCCGGTTTGGTGCTCATACATCGGGGATTCAGCCGAGGTTTGCTCAGTCCGATAGATTTCTTGCTACGCGGGTTAATATGGGTTTTTCTCTTAATCTAACCGATGGATCTGGGTGTTCTTCGTGTTGTTGTGTGTATCTCGGTTAGCTTAATTAGTGTTTTAAGTTTCATATGATTTGATTAAGATTTTAGTAGGTTTTTAGCATGTTTAAACTCGGATTTTTTCGGTTTCTCTGTTCTTGAAGAACAGTCGGTTTACGGCGTGTTTTCCGGTCTGTACATGCATGATCTTGATTTATGATGAACATGAGAGTTGGAGATCTTTAGATCTACTCTCAGTTGCAACCAGTTTCATAATTGTCTATTTTTCCTATGAATGTTTATGATTTTCCTACGGATGGGCTGCGTTGCAGTAGTTAGAGGTAATTAGTGAAGTTAATGGTTTTAATTAGTGTTTTTCGGGTAATCGAGTCGTCGGATGTTTCCCGGTTTTGGATATGTTGATCCCAGTAGGTTTGCCTACGTTTTTCTAAGTTGGATCTCGAATCCGACGTCGTTTGGATGTCGGATCGATGAGGTCGCTTAGCCTGTAATTAGGGGATCTTGATGAGTTAAATAATATTATATGTTCAAAACATATAATATTATATTATTTATGTTCATCTGAGTTTTCGGGGTTATTTCCTGTTGCAGGGGTTTGCGGTTGATGGTCGCGGTACCGTCATAATGCCGGGACCCGCTGCGGATTGGCTGGCAACGGTTGGTGGTATCGTTGCAGCAGTCCAGTTGGCCCTGTTTGTTATCTTATCATACTACTGCATGCTTACTTCTTACCTGCGTGTGATCATAGCATGTGTTTTGATTGTGCATTAGATGCATAAAGATAGGGCGTGGGCGATGGGTTGGTCGCCGATCCGATGCTTTTCTGGTAGCTCGGATTTAGCTCTAGGACCGTGATAGGCTTAGATGACTTAAATACATGTTGATCGATGATTTTAGAGGTCGTGTCGGCCTCGAGCCAGGTGCTGAGGGTGCAGCCAGTGTCGTCGTTTCATCGTTGGGCATAGGGTGTGCCTGCCCGGCAAAGACTTGTCCTGCCCAGCAGTGTCTTCGTCCTACTGTACTAGGTGTTTCCGGGATGGCCCGAGTTCGTTAGGGTGACCATGGTTGGATACCTATAGACACTGGTGGAGTAATGGGACCCCGTAGTACACCTAGGCCTAGCTTGTGGGCGATACTGTTGTGTTCCCTCCTTTCTATGTGTCATAGTGTAGAACCCTACTGAGCTTAGTGCTCACTCCTACCCGGGCTGCGTTTTGTAGGTGTAGGCGTTAACTCTTCTTTAGTAGCCCCTACCGAGCAGGTGTTTGGTGGCACGGTGGCATCTGGTGGTGCTTGAGGAGCGGTAATCGTCACCTACACCCTTTTTGTTAGATAGTCTCCTACAGGAGTGTGATGTATATGAATGTTTAGGGAGACCAATAAGCTAGAGGAAACCCTCGCCAAAATTATTCTGCATTTAGTTAGGTTTCGATTCGCGTCGCCCGGCCCGGTTGGGCCTTCGCGGGTCGGGGCACGACAAGGTTGACCGGTTTCAATTGACTAGATGTGATTAGGTTGACAAAGTCAACTGGTCAAGCTGTCAAGGAAGATCCAACGACTTAGGATCGCCGGAAGTGGATCACCGGCGAGGAGATGTTTCCGGCGGTCGGGACTTTGGCGGAAGGGTCGCAGGTCGATGGGGAATAGATCTACCAGAGTGGATTGGTCGGGAAAGGGCTAGATCGGTGCGACCTACTGTGGTCCGCGATGGGTTTAGAGGTGGATCGGCGCCGGAGACGACGGTGAGGCTCGGGAGTGGCTTAGGAAGGTTGGGATCGGGTCTAGGGAGGTCGGCGGGGTACTTTGGAGGGATCTGAGAGTGAGATCGGGGTCAGACACGGGATGACGGCGGGAGCTGTGAAGTTGGGAACGGTGGTGATTCCGCCGGGGAAGATGGACGGAGGCGGTGAAGGGGTATGGCCAGAGTCATGAGACGAGGAAGTGAATTGCGGGTTTAGGTGTCGACGGGGGGTGGACGGAGAGGGTACGGGAGAGGATGGCCGGCGGGAGCTAGGGTTGCAGCACGGAAGGGAAGAGGAAGTAGATAAGGGAGTTATTCCCCCCTTATTCCCACACGAAACAGGCCCTTAGGGAAGAGAACTCAGCCTCTGGATAGTTCCTGAAGGAGAAATAACCCTAACTAGAGAGGATTAAACCATTACTCTATGAGAAGCTACTTCGAAACTACTCTCTAGATTCATAAACTCACATCATTGATCATCCATGGATACATCATACCTACTGAGGTCCTTTTATAGAGACCTCGACTGAGTCCTAATCCAACTATAAAACCCCCTTACTTAATTAACAAGTAATAAGGTTTCCATACTCAAACTCAACTTTCTAACTCAAATGAACTCTTAATTAATTCCTAACAACTTGTGGTTATCTAGGAAACCAAATAACAACTAGGACTCAATTAAATATGAAAGACTAATGATAAATCCTAATTAAATACTCTAGTTTGAACTATGGAAGTCCAAGTCAAAATAGGAAAGAGGCTAAAACCACTTTGGGTCCTCTTCTGGGCGCAGGTCCAGTTGGCCTAGTCGGATCGACTCGTATCAACCTTGCTTTCTAGTCGGTGCTCCTCCGTCTGAGACTTGGTCGATGACCCAGCCAAATTTTGAACTGGGCCTTTGGAGTTTGCCTCGACCTGGATAACCTCTGGGTTCTCTTGCCCAACCCATGATGGCCAAACTTGCAGATCAGCATCCTTTTGCTGTCGCTGAACCTCTGATACGAGCGGTCTACTCGTAATCCTCTCGTATCGGGTCTCTACTGCTCCAATCGATCAGAATTGGCCTGATCGGACTTGATTTGAGTCCAATTGGCTGATTCTGGTTAGCTGGATCGGATCTCGCTTGAGCTGGTTCAGATATGGTTGAGCCTGACTGGATAGGACTTGACTGGGTCAAGTCTGAGTTGATCTGGATCAGGCTGACCGGGTTGGATTGGGCTAAGTGGCTTGGCTGAATCGGCTAGGATTGGGTTAAGTGGGTAAGCCAATTTGGTCAATCAAGGTCTAGCTAGGGAGATCCGACGGTTGAGGGGTCGCCGGAGTGGATCGCCGGCGTCGGGGGTATGACGGCGGTCGGGATCTTGGCAGGAAAGTTCTTCGGACAGTGGGAAAGATATCCACCGGAGTGGATTGGCCGGAAGGATGCCGGATCGACCGGATCTGGAGGTCGACAGCAGCGGGTTTGGGTTGACCGGTGTCGGGGACGACGGCGAGGGCTCTGGGGACGTCGGGAAGTATATGGTAAGGGTCGTGGGCAGACGAGGAACGGATCCAACGGATCCGATCTTCCAATAGGTGGATAGATGCGGCGGATGGATCTGGAAGGGTCGGCGACGGTGAAGCTTGGGTAGCTGGGGAAGATGAATGGAGGCGGTGAAGGTTTTTGCCGGAGTCGTGAGGGCTTGGGGAAGAGGATGGTGGTCCTGGATGGCGACGGGGGCGGCCGGAGAGGAGAGAACTGCGATGGTCGGCGGTAGCTTATGGTTTGGGCACAGGAGAGAAGTGGAGAAAGACGATGAACAGTGATGACGTGGTGCTGACGTGGCGGAGAGAGAAATTCTGTGGAGGCGGTGCCGGCTGCGAAGAAGATGACCGACGGGGAAGAAGGTGGATCGATGGTGGATATCTAGTGGAATCTACATTACTTCTACTCCTATGATATTCTACTCAACTATTCATAATTTCTCATAATTCTCATCATGACCTAATACAAACTACTGATGTCCCTTTTATAGAGGCCTTGACAGAGTCCTAATCCAACTAGAAAACCCCCTTGCTTAATTAGCAAGTAATAATGCTTTTAGACTCAACTCAACTTACTAACTCAAATGGACTCTTAATTAATATCAACTAGGACTCAATAAAAGAATAATAATAAATCTTAATTAAATACTCTTGTTTGAATTAGAGAAATCCAAGTCAAATTAGGAAAGAAGCTGAACCAGTTTGGTTCCTCTTCTGGGTTCGGGTCCAGTTGGTCGAGTCGGATCGACTCGTATCAACCTCTGTTTCTTCCACATCTCAACCAGTTGGGATTATTGGTGCTTCTTTGGCTCACTGAACATACACATCACCTTTCGGAACCCAGTTCTTTACCACTGGGTTTCCGTAGCAAACAAAGTAATCAAATTTCCCACTAGGCTCTCCCTGAGTGGTCACAGCTGGGTTGCCCGCCTTATACAGCTCCATGATTAGTTTCTTTTGGGAGATATTCCTTCTTGCCGCTTATTCTTCGACCTTAATGGAGACTTCAATCTCCGCCCATTTGGTATCCTCGACCATTGGCTCTTCTGCATCGCCCCACCCAGTTGGGGCCATGGGAGTGCACACTGCTGGTGTTAACTGGGTGACGACTTGAGTCTTCTTTAGCTAGCATTTAACTGTTACATCGCCGTACGTCCTTAAGTAGTCATACTTACAACTGGGACAACCACCTGGTGCCACATTTGGGTTACCCGCTTCATATAGCTCCCTTAAAAATCGCTTAGTGGATACTCCCCTTCTCCTCGCCTCCACCTTGACATCTATTTTCTTCTCTACTTCGAAGTATTCGTCCTCGTCATCAGGTATTAAACTAACTGACATTTCTCCCACAGTCTCCTCGACCAATGCAGCTGACGCCTCCTTATCGTCGGCCATATCCGATACATCATACTCACTCTCCAGTGGACACTGTTGTCCGAGGCGACTAGGTAGTATATAATAGTTGGCAATGACTGGAGGCATTGTTCCAAACTCGATCATCTGGTTTTCCTGCTCATCTTCTTCGTCCTTCTTGGGACGATAAAACTTGCTATTTTTCCCTCCGGCCTTAGAAGCAGTAGTGTTCAGTTTCTTCTCCATAGTGTCGTCGGTCTACTCTTGACTACTTTCCTGAGCCTTCTTGGCCTTCATCCTCTGGCCATAATTGTTCCGATGTCGCCGGTATTGAGTCCTCGTCATCTCCTCCATTGGAACTGATCGGTGAGTGTAACAGTTATAATTGTACCACCTGTCAGGCCGATAGGGTTGAGGCAGAAAACTCTTGGGGGTAGGTATGCGGCTGACCACGATTCCATTGCCAGGGCTGTGGCCGATGAAACATTGTCCCGACGACTGGAGTAATTGGGCGACTGAGGTCCTAATGACAGCTTGCGCATAGCTGCTGAGGCCTTGGTGCCTTTCCCTTATCTTGGCCAAGTTAGGTGAACACATTTGGACGACTGTCGTCCCGAGTCTCATTGATCACAATTTTGAATTTTGGCAACTTAAAACTTGCCACATTAGTTAGCACCATTCCCACTAGAGCAGTCTTGGGAAATGGGTTAGCATCGACTCTCATGTTTTTGGAAGGAAAACCGATTCCCCCGGAGTCAATAGCATCCTCCAAACATTCCGAAAGACTAAACAATTATTAGTATGATGAGACCAAGTATTATGCCACGTACAATATTTTTTACCCTTAATCTGTCCAGATGATACGAGTCGATCTGACTTGACCAATTCGACCCGTGCCCACAAGAGGACCCAAACTGGTTTACCCTCTTTCCTAATTTGGATTGGACTTCCCTAGATCAAACTAGAGATTTTAATTATGATTTATTATTAGTCTTTTATATTTAATTGAGTCCTAGTTGATATTTGATTGTTAGGAATTAATTAAGAGTCCTATTTGAGTTAGGAAGTTATTGTTAGAAGTTGAGTTTGAGTATAGAAGCCTTATTACTTGCTAATTAAGCAAGGGGGTTTTCTAGTTGGATTAGGACTCAGTCGAGGCTTCTATAAATGGACCTCAGTAGGTATGATGTATCCATGGATGATCAAGGATGTGAGTTAGATGAATAAAGTAGAGAGTACTTTAGGAGTAGCTTCTCATAGAGTAATGGCTTAATCCTCTAGCTAGGGTTATTCAGGGTTACTTCTTCATCAGAAACTATCCAGAGGCTAAGCTCTCTTCCCCAAGAGTTCTCTTCAACCGACGTCCACCAATCCACCTTCTTCCCTGTCGGTTACCTTCTTCGCAGCCGGCACCGCCTCCACCGGTATTTCTCTCTCCTCGTCACTTTCTCTCTCCACCACTATCACTCTCTCTCTCTCTCTCTCTCTCAGTCACCTGCCAACTCATCACCGTCTTCCTCCTCTCTTCCTCATGCCCGAGCCCTAAGCTTCCACCGACCATCCTCCCTACCTCCTCTCCGACCATCCCCGTCACCGAACGAGGCCACCATCCTCTTCCCCGAGGCTCCACGACCTCGGCCAACCCCTTCACAGCCCCGTTCATCTTCTTCAGTGGTATGTATCCCCGTCCTTCCCAAGCTTCACCATCGCTGACCCTTCCAGATCCGCCGCATCTAGCCACCCATTGGAAGATCGGATCCAATAGATCCGCTCCTCGTCTCCCCCACGACCCTTCCCTCCTACTTCCCGACGTCCCCAGAGCCCTCGCCGTCGTCCCCGACGCCGATCCCCTCTAAATCCACCGTTGGCCACATCCTAGATTCGGCCGATCCGTCACCTATCTCCCAGATCCAAGCCACCAGATCCACTTCCCATAATCCAGCGACCTCTCCTACCGATATCCTGACCACCGTCGTGCCCTAGATGCCGGCGATCCACTCCGGAGATCCTCAGCCATCGGATCCACTCCGGTGAACCCTCAGCCAACTTCCCTGGTTGATTCAGTCAACCTGACTCAGCCACTTAATCCGGATCCAGCCCAATTTAACCTAGTAAACCTGATCCAGATCAACTCAGACTTGACCCAGTCAAGTCCTACCCCAATCAGGCTCAGCCAGATCTGAACCAGCTCATCCGGTCCAGCTAGCCAGATTCAGCCCATCAAGCCCGATCAGACTCAATTCTGATCAATTGGAGCAATAGAGACATGATACGAGAGGATTGCGACTAGACCGCTCGTATCAACTTGGTATCAGAGCTCCGTTCCTCCGACTGTGCGGCCCAGAACCTTCCGAAAACTTCACTATCATGTACGGAGTACCCCATAAGAGCTGGGAACAGCAAATCAAAACTCTACAGGCCGAGGTGAACCTCTGTTTAACCAAGATGGAGCACAATAGCAGAAAGTTGGAGCATATCTCCAATATGTGGTCAACGATAACTCAGACAAGTCCTACAGAGACTCAGACTCCGAGGCAGACTCCTACTCTAGCTGCAATCCAGATTGCGGAACTTGAGCCAACTCGGATTAGGACTCCTCCTATTGCAAGTACTACTGCAACTCCGAGAGCAACTCCAATTGCAACTCCGAGTTAAACTCTGCCAGACCTGGGTTCACCTCCTTTTACCTTCCCCTATTTTTTCAGGAATTTTCCCTATTTTTCCATATTTTTTCCGGGAAATTTCCCTTGTTTTCTCTCTCCTCCTTGGAATCGGCTCGTCCCTGGCTCAACCTAGGTTCGCCATCAGCTCACCACCCTCAGCCGCACCTGGCTCACCTTGGAGCCGACCACCCTTTGTCTTGGCTCGTCCCTGAGCCGCCATCCCAACGCCGCCCTGCGACGCCGTCCTCTCCACCTACCCACAAAGGAAGCATCAGCGTCCCTCCCCGAAGCCGCCGTGGCCAACCACGACCCCGACCAAAGCTTGGATCTCCGGGATCAAATTCCGGCGAAACCCATTGCTCCGGTCACCTCTACTCCGCCACTTCCCGATGGTGATCCCGAGATAAGACCTCACGAGAAAGGTCCCAAGACCTTCACGTTGTTGATCCTAACCTTGTTTTGATGATGCCAACATATATTAAATGATAAAATATATGTTTAATATTTATTATCCCTTTAATTCAAAGTCTCAAATTCAATATTTAATGAGTTATTGTACTGACGGTCGATGCATGGATCGACCATGGGAATGCGACGGTCGATGCATGGATCAACCATGGGAATGCGACGGTCAATGCATGGATCGACCATGGGAATGCGACGGTCGATCCATGGATCGACCGTGGATGATACGATGCACCTTCTCAAGGGCTTTCGTACCGGGTCTCTTGCCTTATCTCAGATCCTCTTTAGCCAAATCTATGGCTAGGTCGAGAGATACCTTTAGGGTTTTAGGAGAAGGACCCTAGGTATTCGACGAGCAAGGCGAAGACTAGAGGAGGAGATGGATGAGAAGAGGGATACCTTGCAGCTCCTCTAGGGTTGGCTGGCTTCTCTTGGAGATCCAAGCCTTGGACAGCGGTGGACGGCAATGGATGGTGGCCGGCTGGTGGAGAAAGAATCCGGCAGGAGAGAGATGAAGGTGGCTGGTGGATTTCTGTGGAAACTAGGGTTACAGCTACTCCTATATTACTTCTACTCTTAAGATTTATCTCTACTAAATAATTACTCTCATAAATTCGTCCATGCATAATTACAAGCTATGGAGGTCCTTTTATAGAGGCCTCAAGAGAGTTCTACTACAACTAGAGAACTACCTTGCTTTAATCAGCAAGTAACCATACTTTCCTACTAAGACTCAATCATAACTCAAACTTCCTGATTACTAGGGCTCTTAATAGGAACTAATAAAGCAAATCATAAACTGAACTCAAACTAGGAAACTGACTCAATCAAGATAACTACTAACTAGGAAATCATCTAAGTAAGCAAACCAGCTAGGAATAGGATTCCTTTGGCCGGCTGAGCTTAGAATGCAAAAAAAGGGACTTGGGTGCAGCCAACACCTTGGCGTGGGCCCATCCAAGCAAGGATGTGGGTCCCTTCTTGGAATGGCTCGGTTCGACCTCGTATCAGTGGACGATGCACCATACTTGACAAAATGAAATGTTGGCTCAGGTTGATCGTGGCATCGACCTTACGAAGCCATTTTCTTGACAGAGCCTGACGGTCGATGCGACGGTCGATGGACCGGTCGACCGTGAGGTTTGGACCTTGTGTTTCTAAATGTTGTAGGCTCATGAATGATCCGACGGACGATGCGACGGTCGACCGTGGAGGATGTTGGTGAAAAGTGAAGAAGCGATGGTCGATCGGAGCATCGACCGTGGGAAGCATTTTTCACAACAGAGCCGATGGACGATGCGACGGTCGATGGGTGGATCGACCATGGGTCGCAAAGGCTGAGTTTTTGTACATGATGGTCGATGTCACGGACGATGCATGGATCGACCGCCAAAAATGCGCAGAGTAAAAAACTAGCCGTTGGAGAGTTGCAGAGAGCCGTTGGAAGTCATTTTTGAGCTGGTTGAAGGCTAGATATAAGTAGTTCTGTGTTGTAAACTTGTCATAACTATTATTCATATTATTGAGATCATCTGAGCAAGTCTTAGCAAAAGTAACTACTTATTCTCTTTAGAGCTACAACCTTTGTAAATCTTCTTCGAGTGTGAAGAAGTACTTTGAGAGTTATCAAACAGCAGTTGGCTGTGATTGTAAGGTCACCAAGCACCGGGAAGCTTGGAGGAAAAGCTTGTAAAAGATTTGCAAGTAGTGTAACCTCAAGGAGAGCCTTGAGAGAAGTGGACATAGACCAAGAGTTGGATCGAACCACTATAAAATCGGTGCCATCTCTCTAACCTCTCTTTGATATAATTCTTGCATGCTGTTTTACTTTAGTTTCATTTCATCTACAAGCATTTAAGGTGTTAGTTCTCTTCTACCTGATTTTTCCATTACTCTAGTTTTTCGAAAAGAGTCCAATTCACCCTCCTCTTGGACCTTCACACGTATCTTGCCCCGACAAGATCGAGCGCCGTTGAGCACTCCTTCACCGACGATCATCGGCAACGACCTCCACCGCGCCACCATCATCGGATCCGGAGCATCCGAAGCCCAATCCAGCGATCAAACCATACAGATGGAACCCCCAGGTCCCTGCGAAGCTTCCTGTGCCGTTGCCACACTCCGACAACCTCGTTTCTCCGTTGATCCGGCTCCGGCAGCTTCTCAGCAGTCCGATCAAGACCACAACTTGATCCAGCCGTGTTATCAACCTGATCATCGATCCAGTGCTTCCAATCTTCGATCTGAACCTGATCATGGAGCCCCATGCGATCAGGACCGTCCAGATCAAGTCCAAGTGATCACGATGCATCCACAGCCGTTGATCAGGCATCCGAAGGTTGATCTAAGTCATCAAAGGAGCTACCCTCCTTATTCAGATGCCATCTTCAATCTAATCAGATCTGACTATGATGGTACCACTGGTTTCGTTCAACTGACCCAAGTCCAGATTGACACCGGAAGACCCAACCATATCAGACAGGTTTGGACCAGAGTATGACTTAGCACCGTTGAAGATTCAACTTAGTTCAACCAACTTCAAGCCATGACTAGTGCAGCAGAAGCGTGGTCCAACCGTCTTCACTTCAGATTGGACCAAAGCCAGCTTGACCCAGAATCAAGTCATGACCCTGCACAACTAATCAGACCATGGAGATCAGATCCCATCCTATGGTCATGGCCAACACTACTGATGGGACATGATGAGGATGATCCTGGAGAGCCATTGAAGATCTTATTCTTGGAGCTACCTGAATCGTCAAATCAACCCCCAGATGCTCCTTCTTCATCACGACCCACCAGATCTTTGGTACTGCTACCACTGGATCCACCTTGGGACTGACCTGGTTTCTCCCCACCGAGTCTAGAGCTATGAAGCAAGACGATTCGGTCCAGCCCCAAAGAGCCCTCCTACCTTACTTGACTCCGGCCTTGAGGACAAGGCCAATTCTAAAGGAAGGGGGGATGATACGAGTCGATCCGACTCGACCAATTGGACCCGCGTCCAAAAGAGGACTCAAACTGGTTTACCCTTTTTCTTAGTTTGCCTTGGACTTCCCTAATTCAAACTAGAGAATTTAATTAGGATTTATTATTAGTATTTTATATTTAATTGAGTCCTAGTTGATATTAGATTGTTAGGAATTAATTAAGAGTCCTATTTGAGTTAGGAAGTTATTGTTAGAAGTTGAGTTTGAGTATCGAAGCCTTAACTTGCTAATTAAGCAAGGGGGTTTTCTAGTTGGATTTGGACTCAGTCGAGGGCTCTATATAAGGAACTCAGTAGGTATATGATGTATCCATGGATGATCAATGATGTGAGTTAGATGAATAAATTAGAGAGTAGTTTACGAGTAGTTTCTCATAGAGTACTGGCTTAATCCTCTAGCTATGGTTATTCAAGGTTAGTTCTCCATCATGAACTATCCAGAGGCTGAGTTCTCTTCCCCAAGAGTTCTCTTCAACCGATGTCCACCAAACCACCTTCTTCTCCGTCGGTCACCTTCTCCGCAGCCGGCACCGCCTCCACCGATATTTCTCTCTCCTCATCACTTTCTCTCTCCACCACATCATCACTCTCTCTCCCAGTTGAAGGTCCAAGAGAGGGGTGAATTGGACTCTGTTTGAAAAACTAGATTAGTGGAAAAATCAGGTAGGAGAGATCTAACACCTTAAATGCTTGCAGATGATATGAAACTAAAATAAATCAACATGCAAGAATTATATGAAAGAAGGGTTAAAGAGATAGCGCCGACTTTATAATGGTTCGACCCAACTCTTGGTCTACATCCACTTCTCTCAAGGTTCTCCTTGAGGTTCCACTACTTGCAAATCTTTACAAGCTTTTCCTCCAAGCTTCCTGGTAACCTTACAATCACAGCCAACAACTGTTGGATTACTCTCAATGTACTTCTTCACACTCGAAGAACATTTTGATACGAGCGGTCTACTCGTAATCCTCTCGTATCGGGTCTCTACTGCTCCAATCGATCAGAATTGGCCTGATCGGACTTGATTTGAGTCTAATTGGCTGAATCTGGTTAGCTGGATCGGATCTGGCTTGAGTTGGTTCAGATATGACTGAGCTTGACTGGATAGGACTTGGCTGGGTCAAGTCCGATTGGATGATTGGCTCAAGGAATGGAATCTGGCTCGGATTGGGCTAAGTGGCTTGTGGCTGAACCGGCTAGAATTGGGTTAAGTGGCTGAGTCAATTTGGGCAATCAACGTCTAGGGAGATCCGATGGTTGAGGGGTCGTCGGAGTGGATCGCCGGCATCGGGGATACGACGGCTGTCGCGATCTTGGCAGGAAGGTTCGTCGGACGGTGGGGAAGATATCCACCGGAGTGGATTTGCTGGAAGGATGCCGGATAGACGGGATCTGGAGGTCGACGGTGGTGGGTTTGGGTTGACCGGCGTCGGGGACGACGGCGAGGGCTATGGGGATGTCGGGAAGGGTCGTGGATGGTCGGAAGGGAGTTAGGGACGACCGGTGAGGTACTTAGGAGGGATCTGGGGTTAATGGCGGTCGGGGTCGTGGAAGACGGCGGTGGATATCGGGTTGGGGTTGCCGGGGAAGATGCCGGAGAAGACGAACGGAGGCGGTGAATGTGTTTGCCGGAGTCGTGAGGGCTTGGGGGAAGACGATGGTGGTCTTGGATGGCGACGGGGGCGGCCGGAGGGGAGAGAACGGCGATGGTCGGTGGTAGCTTAGGGTTTGGGCACGGGAGAGGAGAGAGGAGAGGAAGATCATGCTGACGTGGCGCTGACGTGGCGGAGAGAGAAAGTCCGTGGAGGCGGTGCCGGCTGCGGAGAAGATGACCGACAGGGAAGAAGGTGGATCTTTGGTGGATTTTCTGGTGAAAGCTACATTAGTCCTGTGATATTCTACTCCTATGATATCTATCAACTATTCTTAACTCCTAATAATTCTCTTCATCATTCATCATTCATCATCTAATACAAACTAGAAAACCCCCTTGCTTAATTAGCAAGTAATAAGGCTTTTAGACTCAACTCAACTTACTAACTCAAATATCAATTAGGACTCAATTAAATATAAAAGACTAATGATAAATCCTAATTAAATACTTTAGTTTGAACTAGGGAAGTCCAAGTCAAACTAGGAAAGAGGCTGAACCAGTTTGGTTCCTCTTCTCGGTTCGGGTCCAGTTGGTCGAGTTGGATTGACTCGTATCACATTTACAAAGGTTGTAGCTCAAAAGAAATGAGTAGTAAACTCTTGCTTAGACTTGCTCAGATGATCTCACAAATATCAATAATCATTGTGGCAAGTTTACAACAAAGAACTACTAATATCTGTCCTTCAACCAGCTCAAAAAGCACCTCCAACGGCTCCTTGCAACTCTCCAACGGCTAGTTTTTTACTCTGCGTGTTGCTGGTGGTCGATCCATGCATCGTCCGCCACATCGACTGTCATGTACAAAAACTCAACCTTCTTGAGCCGCGGTCGATCCACCCATCGACCGCTGTATTGACCGTGAGCCTCTGTTGTGAAAAATGCTTCCCAGGGTCGATGCTCCGATCGACCGTCGCTTCTTCACTTTCCATCATCATACTCCACGGTCGACCACCGCATCGTCTGTCGGATCGTCCATGAGCCTACAACATTTAAAACCACAAAATCCAAACTCCACGGTCGACCAGTCCATCGACCGTCGCAACGACCACGAGGCTATGTCAAGAAAATGGCTTCCCAGGGTCGATGCTCCGATTGACCGCGAGCCAACATTTCATTTTGCCAAGTTTGGTGCATCCACCGTGCAACCCCGCGGTCGATCCATGGATCGACCGTTGCATTTCCACGGTGCATCGACCGTCAGTACAATAATTCCTCAAATATTGAATTTAAAACTTCCAATTTAAAGGGGTAATAAATATTAAACATATATTTTATTATTTAATATATATTGGCATCATCAAAACAAGGTTAATCAACAGTCTCCCCCTTTTTGATGATGACAACCCTTTTAAATGTGATGATAATATGTTTAAAGCTCCCCTTTAATCTATTCCTCCATTCCTTTCTTAAAAAGAGTTTTAAAGTGAATTCTCAAAATGCACACAAGTCATATATCACTAAAAGGATAGGAAAAGGTAATTTTAAGATATAATGACAAGATAACTTAGATTTTAGCATGTTCACTTCTTTTAAAAAGAATGAATATAGGCTATCATGGAATAGTTCATATGGATATTGGAGATAAAAAATTATGTACCAATAAATCTTAACACTATCCAACAACATTGTATTATGATCAAAAGATTAACAATATTCAACAACATTGCCTTTCATTCAAAAGATTCCAACACTTGCATTACAACACTTCCATTCAAAAACATTCGGAAAACATTGGATTACAAGAGTTTCATTTCAAAAACAATGTTTTCCAAAATACAAGAGTTAAAATATGAAATGAAATGTAGGGCAATTGTTTTCAACATTCATCACACTTTTTCTCCCCCTTTGACATCATCAAAAAGAAGTAACATGGATGGGGATTTAGGATCAATCAATTGAAGGTGTGGAAGGTGGAAATTCATTTTTGATGTAGGTAAAAATGTCTTCAAGTTGTTTGGACATCTTCGTTTGATCTTCAGTAATCTGTGCTTGGGAAGCCTTGATGTCACCTTGATTGACTTCCATCCATTCAGATCTTGCTTCTAGCTCGACAAGTCTTTGTGTCATGATGCGACGAGCTCGGCTATGGGAGGATTCACCTTGATGTCCTTGAAGTCTAGGCTCTCCTTCCTCTTCTCCCACATTTTCCTCATCATGCTCTCCTTGATTTTCTCCTTCCTCATCATTCACCATAAGGTCATGAACAATAAAACTTAAGGCTCGTTTGGTTTTCAACATTCTTGTATAGGCGGATTTACTGAAGGGTTGAGAAAGGGGTTTTCTATCTTCAATAGCCAAGTGGAGGGTAAGGGTTTGGAAGATTTTAGTTTGGAGTCCTCCAAAGGGTAGGGATTGCCTAGCGGTGAGGTTAAGCATCTCTTTGATAATTATATAGCCTAAGTTTTGAGACTTCTCTCTAACCATGCATGAAAGGATGTAAGCATGAATGAGCTTCAAGTGATCATGGTGGCCAACCTTGGGAAATAAGTTTGTTCCGAGAAAGTGGGCAAGCTCCCTATAGTTTTGATTTAGGCCATTTAATTCTATGGGAATTTTGTCAACTCGACTAGGTTTAAGGATGGCCTTAACCCTATCAAATCTTGAGAGATCCTCATACGAAGTAAAATAGGTGTACTCCCCTTTATTTTGTGCATTTAGTATCTCATTTAGCCATTCTATTGTAATCTTTACTTCATTTCCATACACATAGCTACTATTGGCAACATTTCCTTCATCATCAATATCACTAAGAATATCCTTAGTGATATTGCAATAAAAATATCGAACCATATCAGGATACGTATTTGGGCAAATCTAAAAAGTCCTTCCATCCCATATTCGTAAAAAAGCTTTCCACAACAAATTCCCTTCCTATGGGCATCTAAAGGGCTCTATCTGAAACCACAAATTTTTCTCTAAATTCAGGCCAAGAGTTATACCTATCCCTGTCTAGAAAGAAGTAGTCATCGTAGGAAGGAATAGATGAGGACCCTCGAAGTGAGCCTTTAACCTTCTTCGTCCCGCTCATTTCTGTAGCTTTCTTCTTCTTCTTCTCAGCTTGCATCAGACCCTGGGGTGGAGGAATCAGTGCATGAGGTCTAAGGTCAAGCATTCTTGGTGTGAGGTGTGGTGCACGGCTAGGTTAGGGTTTTGAGAGGAGAGGCGCAATGGACGAAGGAGAGGTGTAGGGCACGATCGTCGAACCAGGGGAGCTGCGGTCGATGGAGAAGCTAGGGCACGGTTGATCCAGGGAGAAGATGTATGTTTGATCGGGTGGGGGGGTTTATAAGGAGACGTGAAAAAGACTAAAAAACCCTCACTTAAGTTGTCACACGATCCGTGGCGGTCGACCCTAAGAAGTTGGCGGTCGACCGTCGCACACAATATGTGTAAAAAGAAAATATCACGGTCGATCCTAAAAAGTTGGCGGTCGACTGTCGAGCACGATATGTGAAAGCAAAAGTGTACTCACGGTCGACCGTCAGGAAGTCTGGATCGACCGTCAGTTCCAGAAAATGAATTTTGAAATTCAATTTAAAATCATTTTTATATCAAAACATCACAAAACTTTGCATACATGTGTAACTTAATCTTATGAGCTAAAAACACCTCATCAATCTTGAAAATCACTCAATTAATCAAAATTTAGCACTCAAGTAGGATCTTGTATAAAAAGCAGATAAAGAGGTGACCATACCTTTTTCTTTTAGCTTTTTATTTTAGACAACCATTGGACATCTCAAGCTCCCTTAATAGATATAGAAACTTGTCTTCACTCAAGGGTTTGGTTAGAATATCTATAATTTGATGCTCGGTGCTAATAAATTCAAGTGCAATATCTCCTTTTTGTGTGTGATCACGAATGAAATGGTGTCGAATTTCTATGTGCTTTGTTATAGAATGTAGGATGGGATTCTTGGATAGGCTTATGGCACTACTGTTGTCAAATCTAATGGGCATTTTGCGTACATGTATGTTATAATCTACCAATTGCATTTTCATCCAAAGTAATTGTGCACAACAACAACCCGCCGCAATGTATTCCGCTTCGGCGGTGGATAAAGCAATTGAATTTTGCTTCTTGGAGAACCAAGAAACAAGTGCATGACCAAAAAAGTGATATGTACCACTTGTGCTTTTTCTATCAAGCCTACATCCCGCAAAATCCGCATCGGAGTAGCCAATTAAATCAAAAGATGATCTTCTAGGATACCACAAACCATAGTTTTGGATTCCTAATAGATATCTAAAGATCCTCTTGACCGTAACCAAATGAGATTCCTTAGGACAAGATTGATATCCAGCACATAGGCAAACACTAGACATGATGTCCGGTTTACTAGCCGTCAAATAAAGTAAAGAACCAATCATCCCTCTATAAAGCGTTTGATCAACGGGTTTCCCATCTTCATCCTTATCTAATTTGAGTGTTGTACACATGTAGGTTCTATAAATTTTGGATTGGACAAAATCATACTTCTTGAGTAGGTCTCTAGTGTATTTGGCTTGACTAACAAAGATCCCCCCTCGAGTTTGCATGATTTGTAAACCAAGAAAATAATTAAGTTCACCCATCAAACTCATTCCAAATTCACTTTGCATACAAGAGGCAAATTCTTCACAAAGCATTTCATTTGAGGATCCAAAGATGATAACATCCACATAAATTTGAACTAATAAAAGGTTCTCTCCTTTTGATTTTGTAAAAAGAGTATCAATCTTTCCTTTATAAAAATCATTATCCATCAAGAATTTGCTAAGCATTTCATACCAAGCTCTAGGAGCTTGCTTCAAACCATACAAGGCTTTAGTGAGTTTGAAAACATGATCCCCTAACTTGTGATCCTCAAAACCGGGGAGTTGTTCAACATAGACTTCTTCCTTTATGAAATCATTCAAAAATACACTTTTGACATGAATTTGATATAATTTGAAATCTTTGTAAGATGCAAAAGCGTCTTATTGCCTCAAGTCTAACAACCGGTGCAAAAGTCTCATCAAAATCAATTCCTTCTTGTTGATTGAAGCCTTTTGCAACTAGTCTAGCTTTATTCCTTGTAATTATCCCCGATTCATCCATTTTATTTCTAAACACCCATTTAGTGTCAATGACGGGATGATCATAAGGTCTAGGTACTAAATTCTAAACTTCATTTCTTTCAAATTGATTCAACTCTTCTTGTATTGCTAAAACCAATGATCATCCTCTAGTGCTTTCTCAATCGTTTTGGGCTCAATTTGAGATAGGAAGGCTAGATTTGCACATGCATTTAATGAAGATATCTAGTTTGGATTCCTTTTGATGGTTCACCAATTATCAATTCCTTTGGGTGTGAGGATGCATATTTCCAATCTTTAGGAAAATCATGATGTTGATCACTAGGTGTAATTTCAAGGGTTTCCTCAAATCTATCATTCAATTCTTCAACATCGTTTTGGGTTTCATCTACTACATCTTTTGATTTGATATTAGGAATTTCATCATCTTTACCATCAATTCTACTAGGAATTATAATCATTTCATCAAATGTAACATGCATTGATTCTTCAACCACCAATGTCCTTTTATTGAAGAATCTATAACTTTTGCTTCTCTCCGAGTATCCAAGAAAAACTCCTTCATTGGATCTAGCATTAAATTTTCCCAGATTATCCTTGCCATTGTTTAAGATAAAACACTTGCAACCAAAAACTATAAAGTTCCCAATATTTGGAATTCTTCCTTTCCAAAGCTCATTGGAGGTTTTCTTCAAAATAGGTCTCAAAGTTACTCTATTGATCACATGGCAAGAAGTATTAATCGCTTCGGCCCAAAAGTACTTACGAAAATTATTCTCACATAATAGAGTTCTAGCCATGTCTTGTAGGGTCCAATTTTTCCTTTTAACAACACCATTTTGTTGAGGAGTTCTAGATGATGAGAAGTTATGGAAAATCCTGTTGTCATTGCAAAACTTTTCTAGATGGGAGTTCTTGAATTCTCCTCCATGGTCACTTCTAATGCATGTAATGAGAATGCCTTTCTCATTTTGGACTCTTCTACAAAAGTTGGTGAATTCCTCAAAGACTTCATCTTTGTGTGCAAGGAAAATCACCCATGTGTATCTAGTGTAGTCATCTACTAAAACAAAACCAGATGAGCTACCACCTAAGCTAGTTGGTTTAGTAGGTCCAAAAAGTTCCATATGAATGCGTTCTAATGCTCTTGTGGTGGAAACTACATCTTTAGGCTTAAAAGAGGATTTTACTTGTTTTCCTCTTTGACATGCGTCACAAATATTATCTTTCTCGAATTTGATCTTGGGAAGTCCAAGAACAATGTCTTTTCGAGAGAGTTTTGGAAATTAAATCCATGTGAGTATGCCAAGTCTCCTATGCCATAACCAAGAATTATCATTTAAAGAACTAAGGAATATATTATCATGGCAAACAATACCATTAAGATAGAATGTATAAATAAATGTTACCATCACGATGACCAACTAGTATGATTTTATCACTAATAGCATTCTTAACATAGCATTTAGAATCTTCAAAAATAACTTTGTTAACATAGCATTTAGAATCTTCAAAAATATCATGAAAATAGAAAGGAGACTCTGCCGAAATTTTCTATGATTTTCATACCTTTTTGAACTTTTATTTGTTATATTTGATCTTTTTGGAAAGGTATATAATTGTGTGACAGGTTATGGTGGTGAAGGAAATATTCATTCAAGGATGGCGGTGCCTAAACGTAAAATTGTAAGAGAGAGAAATCTATTTCTGAGGCGTTCATTATGGTTATCTCTACCTTTTACTTCTTGATTTATTTTTATGACTTAGTGTAATTGGGGACAATTACATTTAAGTTGGGGGTAGCATTCATAAATTTCATGCTGATATTTTTTTTATGGTAACCAAATATTATACATCCCTTGAATTATGTCAAAAGAATGAAATTATGATATGATTTGACAAAGGTGCATGTTTTAGAAATTTATTTTATGAATTATTCTGAGACTTGTATGTCATATAAGGGATAGTAATTTTTTGCTATGCATGATATTATTTCTATACTTTAACACTTTTACCATGAATTAAGAATGACTTGACATATCCTAATGCACATGTTCACTTCCACATATTAAGGGGTTGTTGATATTAGATTCTAAGCATGATACTGGGATAGATTTACAATTTTATGTCATGACACAAAAAATACATAAACACATGCAATTATCTGAGTATGCGAAAAAAAAAATGGATTTTCAACTTAGTAACAGGGCAATGTGCCTAACCAGCGTGGTGTTCGCGTAAAACAGTTGAAATTCCTAAAAAGCAATAAGGGTTTCATACTTAGTAACCTGGCAAGGTGCCTAACAAGGTGTGTTGTTCGCGTAAAACAGTTGAAATTCTTGCAGAAAAAAAGAAAAAAAAAAGCAAAAGAAAATGAATAAGAACAGATATTGCTATGTGATAAGTGGAAGATATGTGCTTGGATAGGATTGTGATCTTGAATAGTTGAATTGTTTAGATATAATCGATGCTCTGAAGCATGTGGGACTCTATTCACACAGAGGAGTATTAAAGTTGTTTTTAGTCATGAGTAAATATGTTGAAGTGTTGGAAATATGTTATGACATGTTTTGATTTACTATATTCTTATGTGACTATGAGTTGAAGGATGCATTCATGGATATGATTTCTATTTCATGCATTAGAGTTGATGAGTATTATGATTGATTTCTAATGACATATTCAAGGGAATGTATAGATGTTTGTGGGTATCATCATGAAAACCCTCAGGAGACTATAACTCCTCCACTGGGGTAACCCAGGGGTTTAAAGGCTTGTTGCACATGCTAAGTGCAATCGTGAGACCTACGAAAGTGGCTAGTTAGATTTATTGCTTTATTTTTATCTTTTCTTTGCTCGAGGACTAGCAAAGTGTAAGTTGGGGGGTGTGATAAGTCACTAATTATTCCTAATTAAACCCCTTAAATTACCTTTGTTAGACCAATAACAGGTGTATTTGATATCTTGTTAGTTGATTTTCAGGTTTAATCATGATTTGAGAAGAAATACAAGAAATTATGTAAAAAGACTGCTTCATCGATTGTTTGGAAATAAATCACCAGAAATTCTCCACAATTCCAAATATTCTCAAATTCTGGGAGATGAAAGAAGACTTCAAGAGCTACAACTTTCATGTTGAAGACTTTGTATAGATTGGCGCCAGTTTTGAAGTAAAGTCAGAAGTATTAAAGTTGAAATTTGAGAAAGGATGAAATTAATTAATGACGTGGCGGACCCAGTCCGACTGGAGCGATGGATCGGATTTGAGTCCGATGGATCGCTCCGATGACGTCATCAGCCCGGAATTTAGGGAAATTAGAGTTTTAGTTCAACTATAACTCATAATTCCGGGATTAAGGGTTTCTATTATAAAGGGATTATTCTAGCCGAATTTCTCATTTTTTTGACAATCTTTGGAGAGGGAATTAAGGAGAAGACAACGAGGATGTGGATGGTGACAGCTTCCTATTCCAAGCCGATGGCGTTCATCCAAAAGATGAGTTGCTAGTTATTGTAGTTAAGATTATTCATGAAACCCTAGCATAGTTTTCTATCTTCTTTGGTTTGAATCTTGTATTCTTCTCAAGACATGATCCTATGAATTTGCTTTTTATTATTAATATAGTTGAGGGAACAGAGTTCCTTGACGTATTTTCAGGTTCTACATGATTTCTGTGATTGATTGTAGAGATTCATAGTATGGTTTTCATGTGATTTATGGTTTGCTAGTGAGATAGGCTATGCTAAGCTAGGATAGGTTGTGCCAAGGTCATTAGGAGTAGTATAACTTAAAGTAATCGTAGGACCGAAGACAATCTATGCCAAGAAAGATAGGCTATGCCGTTAGGAACATAAATCTTATTTTTAGGGATTCATGTGAGCTTGTAGCCATATGATCCATAATGTTGAGATAAGAGAACAAGAGGATAACTAGAGAAGATTGAAGGCGAAACTAGGGCGGATTGAGTAATTCCTAAGTCACTTATCCATTGATTCAAATTGATCAATCTTTTATTTCTTTTCTTTATTAGTTTAGATAAATCTATTCTATCTTTGATTCTTTTCCTTAGTTAGTTTTAGGGTTTCGAGAATTGATTTCAGTTTCCAACGTTTTCCCTGTGGATCGACTCCCAACTTCACCGCTATTCTACCTAGTAGTGTAGTGATTGAATAAGGATTATAAATTTAATATTTGATTGAGTTTGCAACGTTTTAACGACAACACTCTAATCCTAAAGCTAAGAAGGATTGATTTGGGTTTTAGAAACTGATTAATTAAAACTAATTAAGAAAGCGATTAACGAAATTGAAGTAGATTAATGAGAGAAAACCTAGGGATTACTCAATCCACTTTAGTTTCACTTCCTGTATTCTCTAATTATCCTCTTGTTTTCTTATCTCGACATTATAGATCCACAGTTTCTTAAGCTTACATGGATCCCTAAAATAATGCTATTGCTTCCCTAAGACATAACCTATCTAAACTTAGCATAGATTGTCTTTGAACTTAATCTGAGTACAACCTATCTTCATCTAGCATAGATTATCTCAAAGGCATACACAAGAGCAACATAAAAACCATCCTACGAATCTCTACCATCAAGCACAGCAATCAAGTAGGTCTGAATGTACGACAAGGAACTCTGTTCCCTCAACTCTTTATAAGATAAAACCATATTCATAGGATCATGTCTTTGAAAAGATAACAAAAATCAAACTAGAAACTACACTAAAGCTTTATGAGATCCCTAAGTACAGAAATTAGCCACTCATCTTTTGAATGAGAGCCATGTATTCGATGAAGAAGAATAGGGATCCACGCCACATCTCCGTCTTCTTCAGCAATCTTAATCCCTCTTTTTCTCTCCATGGAGGCTCTTTGATTTTCAGCCAACCAACCCTTTTTATATGTTAATTCCCGGAATTAGGGTTTTGGGGTTGAGTTGGACCTCTAGTGTACTCGGATTTCCTGGTTTGATCCTGACAGCCTCTTCCGGTCACGACTGAGTTCAATCGGTCCCGAATTTGGAAATGTGTTCAACATGAAAGTTGTAGATTAGGAAGCCTTATGTCCAGTCTCGAAGATTTGACATTATTTGGACTTATCTGGAATATTTGGTGAATATTCTCCTGAACGTCGATGGACCAGTCTCCCAGCTTATATATCTTCATGTATTCTTCAAATCTGCTATCACACCATCAGGAATCTTGCAAAGTGTCCAACATGAAAGTTGTTCATCTTGAAGTCTTTTATAAGTCCTCCAAATTTCAGGAATTTAGGAGTTATCTAAAGAATTTGGTGAATTCTTTTCAAACTGACAGCGGAGCCGTGTAATTTCCACATATTAGTCCTTTTCTGTATTTTCTAACTTGAATCTTCATTAAATCTAAAATCAACTAACAAACTATCAAATACAAATACTCTAGGCCTAACAAAGGTAAATTAAGGGGTTTAATCATGGATATTTAGTGACTCATCACACCCCCCAACTTACACTTTGCTGGTACTCGAGCAAAGAAAAGATAAAAAGAAAGCAATAAATCTAACTAGCCACTTTCGTAGGTCTCACGATTGCACTTAGCATGTGCAACAAGCCTTTAAACCCCTGGGTTACCCCAGTGGAGGAGTTATAGTCTCTTGAGGGTTTTCAGGGATGACACCCACAAACATCTATACATTCCCTTAAATACGTAATTAGAAATCAGTTATAATATTCATCAACTCTAATGCATGAAATAGAAATCATATCCATGAATAAACCCTTCAACTCACAATCACATAAAAATATAGTAAATCAAAACATGTCATAACATATTTCCAACATTTTAACATATTTAATCATGATTAAAAATAACTTTAACACTCCTGCGTGTGAATGGGGTTCTACATGATTTAGAGCATCAATTATATCTAAGCACTTCAACTATTCAAGATCACAATCATAGCCAAGCACATAACTTCCACTTATCACATAGCAATATATGTTTTTATTCATTTTTTCATCAAGAATTTCAACTGTTTTACGCGAACAACACACTTTGTTAGGCACCTTGCCCGGTTACTAAGTATGAACCCCTTATTTTTTTTCTTTAGGGATCTCAACCGTTTTACGCGAACACCACGCTGGTTAGGCATACTGCCCGGTTACTAAGTTGAAAATCCACTTTTTTTCTTTCTTTTTCGCATACTCAGATAATTGCATGTGTTCATGTATTTTTTTGTGTCATGACATAGAATTGTAAATCTATCCTAGTATCATGCTTAGAATATAATATCAACCCTTTACCATGTGAAAGCGAACATGTGTTAGAGTATAGAAATAGTGTCATGCATAGCAAAAATTTACTATCCCTTATATGACATACAAGTCTCAGAATAATTCATAAAATAAATTTTTAAAACCTGCATCTTTGTCAAATCATATCATAATTTCATCCTTTTGACATATTTCAAGGGATGTATAAAAATGAAATTCCTAAAATCTACCCCCTAACTTGAATGTAATTGTCCCCAATTACACTAAGTTACAAAAATAAAGCAAGGAAAAAGGGTAGAGATCACCATAAATATCACGCTATACGTAGTTGGCTCGCATAAAAGACGATCACCACACCGCCGAAAAGAAGAATACGTCACTATGGAATAAATTTATGTCCCTAGAAGAGATTAAACGAATAAAACCATAGAAATCACCATAAAACATTAGAGACATATATAAAGACTGAAGAATAACCCCCTGATTGATCTATATAAGATTTGCAACATGCGCCCCTTAATAAGTTCCAAAGGAACACCTGTCATAAAATATACCTTTCCAAAAGATCAAATATAATAGAATGATAAATATAGCCAAAGAAAAGGTGAAAGGTGTAAAGGAAACAATTGGCAGAAGATCCTATGTCTTTATTAAGCATAAACTATGATGATCCAACATCTACATGAATCCAAAGAAAAATATAAAATATAATCCAAAAGAAAAATATAAACTCACTGTGCTAGCATCTCTAAAGCAAACCATCTCACCACGATAAAAGAAAACCTAGAAAAGCACGCAACCACTAAGAGAGTCCTAAAGAACCGAAATCAGCAAAACTCCTCAGTCATCATCCATCTCATCCTCGATGTCTTCATCTTCAGAGTCATAGTCACTGGACATCGGGGTTGAAGGCCGGTCAGGGTCATCCGATGCATACGGTGAATCAGGAGGCGCGAGAAGAGCCGGGTCAATGAGGGAACGTGGAGGCACAACGAGCTTTGAACTGCCGGGACTCTCGAAGGAGACCCAGGCATCGACAAGGTTTGGGGCATGCTGAATATCATAAACGATACAGGCAAACAAATCTGCTGGAGGTAACGGCCCATAGAACTCAACACCATTAGGATAGGCATCAGAGGAATCACCAGGTGCATCGGCTTCAGAACGAATTCTAGGCGGAAAGCATAAGAATGTGGGTGGCGATGGTGGTGTCGGAGAATCGGAAGTGCTCATCGAGTCCTCATCGGAGGAGAACCACGACGCTTGCGACATTGGAGATCCAGGTGCTAAGTCGGACATCGGGGAGTGGGGCGGACTATCTTCAGAATAGTAGGAGGATTGGCTCGATCGAGACATCTCGGAAGTCAGTTCTCTGGCTGAGTGGTAGAAGACGAAGGAGAAGTGATCGACGATGGTCACGATGGAGGCTTGGGAAAGCAGAGGATGAACAGAGCAGAAACGGGATGATGGAGGAAGGTTGATGATCAAAGAAGAAAAGATGCCCTAGGAAGTCAGGAACGGACGGATTTAAATAGAGGATGAACTCCAATTTGAGTTGGAGTAAGAGATCGAGTAGGAGTAGGATTGAAATCCGAGTAAAGTTCCTCTCGAGCAGAAAAAAACAATATTGGCGGTCGATCCTACGGTCGACCGTGGGAGTGGGTGATCTTGGGATACTTTGGCGACGGTCGACCGTGGGATGAGAAAACAAGCCGACGGTCGATCGGTCGATCGACCGTGAGGTGCGAAAATACGCCGACGGTCGATCGATCGATCGACCGAGACTGATTGGATTGGTGTTGAGGCGCTGACGGTCGATCGTTGCATCGACTCTGAGAAGCTGTTTTTGTGACAGAGCCTGACGGTCGATGCAACGGTCGATGCGGCGGTCGACCGTGACCTAGGAATTTCGATTTTCTAAATAATATGATTATTCTTAAAGGGAAATCACGAAAAATCATGGAAAAATAGGAAAAATCGTAAAAATCAAAGAAAATTTTTTAAAGCGAGGGAAAAATCATAAAACTGGGTTGCCTCCCAAGAAGTGCGTAATTTTACGTCTTTCACTCGATGTCCATAAAAGGATCAATTATAGCATGGATCCGTCAGCTCGACGGACTCAATAACCTCACCGTGAACGATGTCCTCCACATAATGTTTTAATCTGTGCCCATTAACAGTAAAAATCTCATTCATGTGTGAATTGCGGATTTCTACTACACCATGCGCGAATACGTTATTTATGATAAAAGGCCCGGACGATGAACGTAATTTACCAGGGAAAAGGCGCAATTTAGCATTGAAAAGCCAAACTTTCTGCCCAACAACAAAAGTCCTTCTCGAAATATGTTTATCATGAAATGCTTTTGTTTTATCTTTATAAATTTTGGAATTCAAATATGCCTCATTGGGAATTTCCTCAAGTTCACATAAACTAAGCTTCCTATGTGTTGTGATGGCATTGGTATCAGTATTAAGCTTTTTAATGGCCCACATAGCTCGATGCTCTAATTCAACAGGTAAATGACATCGCTTATCGAAAACTAATCGATATGGGGACATACCAATAGGCGTTTTGTAAGCAGTCCTGTAAGCCCACAGTGCATCGTCTAGCTTTATGGCCCAATCTGTGCGGTCAATGCGAACGGTTTTCTCTAAGATACGCTTTATTTCCCTATTAGAAAGTTCTACTTGGCCACTGGTTTGAGGATGATAAGGGGTGGCTACCTTATGAGTAATAGAGTACTTTCTAAGAAGGGAAGCAAAATGTTGATTATTGAAATGAGAACCAACATCACTAATAATCGCACGAGGACAACCAAATCGAGAAAAGATATTACTTTGAAGGAATTTAACCACAACTTTATGATCATTCGACTTGGTTGCTATAGCTTCTACCCATTTAGACACGTAGTCAACAGCTACAAGGATATACTGACAACCAAAGGAAGGTGGAAAGGGACCCATGAAATCAATGCCCCAAATGTCAAAAATATCGGCAACTAAGATTGGAGTTTGAGGCATCTCCTTCCTACGAGAGATATTTCCAGTCTTTTGACACCTAATACATGATTGGCAAAAAATATGAGCATCCTTAAAAATCGTAGGCGAATAGAAACCACACTGCAAGACTTTTGCAGCGGTTTTCTTCCCCGAAAAGTGACCACCACATGCATAGGTATGACAAAAATTAACAATATCATGAACCTCGGATTCAGGCACACACTTACGGATTACTTGATCAGAACAATGCTTAAATAACTCAGGGTCTTCCCATGTATAGTATTTAATCTGAGAAAAGGATCTGTCTATAGTATTTTTAGACCAAGAGTCAGGAAGCTTGCCGGATAGTTAACTATACGTGCATACCAAGGCAACGAACGACGGGTCACCTGAAAGAGATGCTCATCGGGAAAGGACGTGTCAACAGGAGTGTCATCAAGAATATGTTCCAAAGGTAAGCGAGACAAGTGATCAGCAACTACAATTTCTGAACCCTTCTTATCCCTAATCTCTAGATCAAATTCTTGTAAAAGCAAGATCCAGCGAATCAGTCTAGGTTTGGAATCCTTTTTAGCTAAAAGATATCGCAGAGCTGCATGATCTGTATAGATAAGGATTTTGGAACCTAGGAGGTAGGAACGGAACTTTTCCAATGCAAAGATTACGGCTAATAATTCATTCTCAGTAGTCGTATAATTTAATTGAGATTCAGAGAGGGTTTTACTAGCATAATTGATCACATGTGGAATTTTATTTACTCGCTGTCCTAATACAGCTCCTATGGCCGAATCAGAGGCATCGCACATTAGTTCAAACGGTAGGGAATAATCAGGTGAATGAACGATAGGTGCGGTAGATAGTAAATCACGAATGGTCTTGAAAGCAGTCAAACATGCATCATTGAAAACAAAGGGGACATCCTTGGCTAGTAATTCACATAAGGGTCGTGAAATTTTAGAAAAATCTTTGATGAAACGTCGGTAAAATCCAGCATGACCTAGAAAAGAGCAAATCTGCCGCACAGAAGTCGGTGGGGGTAATTTATAAATTAACTCAACTTTAGCCCTAGCAACCTCTATACCACATTTTGAAACAATGTGACCTAACATGATTCCTTCTTGAACCATGAAGTGACTCTTTTCCCAACTAAGAACAAGATTGGTTTCAATGCATCGATCAAGAACTTTAGAGAGATTGTCTAAACAAGATTCAAAAGAATTTCCAAACACCGAAAAATCATACATAAAGACTTCAAGAAATTTATCAATCATGTCAGAGAAAATGGCCATCATACACCTTTGAAATGTCGCAGGTGCATTACAAAGACCAAAAGGCATCCTACGATAAACAAAAGTACCGAAAGGGCAAGTAAAAGTAGTCTTCTCTTGATCTTGAGGATCAACTGCTACTTGGTTATACCCTGAATATCCATCTAGAAAACAATAATAACTCTGACCGGAAAGTCTTTCTAAGATTTGATCAATGAATGGAAGAGGGAAGTGATCTTTTCTAGTCAAAGCATTAAGTTTTCTATAATCAATACAAACACGCCATCCCGTGGTTTGGCGCATCGGGATCTGCTCTCCTTTATCATTTTCTACTACGGTTAGACCAGATTTCTTAGGGACAACTTGCGTAGGGCTGACCCACTGGCTATCAAAAATTGGATAAATAATACCGGCATCTAAAAGTTTCACCACTTCTTTCTTCACTACCTCTTTCATATTCGGATTCAGACGGCGTTGCATTTCCCTAACAGTTTTAGACTCATCCTCTAAGTGAATCTTATGCATACAAATCGAGGGATCAATACCTTTCAAATCAGCGACGGTCCAACCTATTGCTTTCCTATGATCCTTAAGAATATTAACAAGTTGACTCTCCTGATCATAAGATAAAGATGAAGAAATGATAACGGGAAGAGTAGAGTTTAATCCAAGGAAAACATATTTTAGAGTTTTAGGTAGTGGTTTAAGTTCAAGTTCAGGTGGTGACTCTAATGAAGTAGGAGCAGGAGTTGATGAGAGTGATGGAAGGGGTTCAATCATCCAAGAAACAGTTTCAATCTTCGTTGTGTCTAGATCGATTGATCGACCGTCCGACATATCGATCAGTGTATCTGAGATGTGTGTTTTGATATCATCTTTTGATTGTGCAATTTCTAAACTAACATCATCATCACTATCAGAGTCATAATCATGCAGACTATCGGATAATTCATCAGAAATCATGGCATGTGATCTATCATCAATACATTCAGTCAAAATACCAACATTAAAACACTCATCATCTTCGGGCTCAGGCAAGCATGCAGTTTTAAAAATATTCAATTTAACATGCATATGTCCAAAGGAAACATCCATCACACCAGTTCTACAATTTATGCAAGCATTAGCTGTGGCCAAAAAGGGACGTCCTAAGATGATAGGTACAGTCTTTTTGCAGTGGATAGCAGGTTCCATATCTAAGACAACAAAGTCAACAGGAAAGAAGAAATTATCCACTTTGACTAAAACATCTTCTAAGATACCTCTAGGTGTCTTAATGGACCTATCAACTAATTGCAAGATCACTGGTATCGGTTTAAGTTCTCCCATCCCAAATTCCTTGTAAAAAGGTAATAGGGCATAAGGTTCACACTGGCACCTAAATCAAGAAGGGCACCATCAATATGGTAGTCTCCTATATAACAAGGTATTGTAGGGTACCAGGATCTTTTAGTTTGGGAGGTGTATCATGTTTCAAAATTGAACTAACCTGCTCAGTGAGGAAGATCTTTTTAGACACTTTGGATTTATCCTGGCGTTTATGGGTACACAGATCTTTAAGAAACTTAGCATAGGAAGGAATCTGTCTAATGGCATCAAGCAGAGGAATGTTGATGTTGACTTGCTTAAAGGTCTCAAGGATTTCTTCGGTAGTTTTTCGGGCTTTTATGGTTGAAGAAGGATCCTTAAGAGCTGCTAGAAAAGGAACTTTAGGAATATATTTATCTGGGTCAGGCTCTCTAGAATCAGGTGGGCCAATATCAGGTGAAAAACAAGAATCATCTTGGGATGAAGGATTGATCATCGGATCGGGTGTTTGATCATCCAGATTGACTGGTTCACCTATTTGATTATCCAAAGTTTTGCCACTTCTAAGGGTCACAACGGCTTTGACACTTCGAAGTTTTGGCTTTCTACATAGTGCTGGCCTCTTGGGTTGGTGACAGATTGACTCGGCAAATGTCCATCCTCTCTTTTAGACAAGGTGTTAGAGAGTTGACCCAATGAATTCTCAAATTTAGCAATGGATTGGGTATTAGAATTACATTGGTTCTCTATTCTAGACACATTGTTCTGAATTTTAGAGATATCACTTTTTAGGTCACTTCTCATTCCACTAAAATTTTCATTTATGATTGCAAGGATGGAACTCAAAGTGGGTTCATTAGATGGTTCAGTAGGAGAAGGCTGAGGTGTATTCTGCAGATAATGTGGAGGGTACCCAGGATTTGGATTTGCAGAAGGTTTTGGTGGGTACTTGAAAGTGGAAGTATTGGATGTATTGTTTTGTCCCTGAAAGTTACTTGATTGTTGTGGCTTCCAACTAAAATTAGGATGATTTCTCCAACCTGAATTATAGGTATTCGAATAAGGGTTATTCTGAGGTTTGGAAAAACCATAAGTTGCATTATTAGCTTGTTCCTGAACAAAGTCAGGGAAATTGGGGGCCAGATGACAATCAGTGATATGGTGATCAGAATTAAGGCAAAGGGCACAGGTTTCAAGAGAATTGTTAGGCAATTGTTGAGCAAGAGATTGGCCAGTTTTCAACTGGTTTAAATCTTTAGTTAGGAGGGCTACTTGTGCGGAGAGACTTTGGAATTCAGAAATTTCATGAATTCCCCGAGAATTACGAACAGTGGTAGACCGACTCCTAGAGACGCATTGTGTTGTGAATTTTCAGCAAGGTTATCATACATTTCGCAAAGGGCAGTCCATGGCTTACTAAAAACAACACCCCCGCAGCAGGCTTCGACCATTGTCCTATAACGATCATTAAGACCATTATAAAATGAATGGGCTAACTGCCACTCAGGTACCTCATGATGGGGACACTCTATAAGAAGATCCTTAAATCTTTCCCAAGCTTCATGAAACATCTCATCTTCATTTTGTTTAAAAGAGATAATCATGGTTCGATAAGTTTGAGTTTTAATGATAGGGAAATATTTCTTAAGGAAAGCATCCTGAAGTTGGGCCCATGTTGAAATCGAATTTGGAGCTAAGGTTTGGAGCCAATGTTTAGCCTTGTCTTTCAAAGAAAAAGGGAAGAGCTTGAGTCTAAAGGCATCATCATTAAAATGCTGAAGTTTGAACATGGAAAGAATTTCAAGAAACCTAGCAATGTTGATACGAGGACGAACTGAGCCAATCCAAGAAGGGACCCACGTCCTTGCTTGGGTGGGCCCACGTCAAGGAGCTGGCTGCAACCAGGTCCCTTTGGGCGTCCTAAGCCCAACCAGCCAAAAGGATTCTAATTCCCTAGCTGGTTTGCTTACTCAGTTGATTTCCTAGTTAGTAGTTATCTTGATTGAGTCAGCTTGCTAGTTGAGTTCAGTTTATGATTTGCTTAGCTAGTTCCTATTATGAGTCCTAGTTTTGGTTGAGTTACCTAGTTCATTCCTGGTTATTAGGAGTCAGTTTGAGTTGAATTAGTAAGAGTTTGTTTACTTGCTGTTCAAGCAAGAAGGTATTCAGGTTGGAGTAGAACTCTCTTGAGGCCTCTATAAAAGGACCTTTATAGCTTGTATTATGCATGACGAATTATGAGAATAAAATAGAGTTATTAGTAGGATAATTTAGGAGTAGCTGTAAACCTAGGAGTAGCTGTAACCTAGTTTCCTCATAATCCACCAGCCACCTTCATCTCTCCCTACAGCCGGTCCTTCTCCATCACCGGTCTCCTTCTCCACTGCCGTCCACTCCTTCGCCACCATCATCACCACTACCAGCCATCACCCACGTTCTCCAAGGCTTGGATCTCCAAGAGAAGCTAGCCAACCATTGAGGAAGCTGCAAGGTAATCCTCTTCCTCATCCGTCTCTCTCCTCCGGTTTTCAGCCTTACTTGTCGAATACCTAGGGTGCTTCTCCTAAAACCCTAAAGGTATATCTCGACCTAGCCATAGCTTTGGCAAAGGAGGAGCCGAGACTAGGCAAGAGACCAGATACGAAAGCCCTAGAGAAGGTGCATCGTATCAAATGTGTCCATAGGGATCCTCATTCTCACGCCCATAGAAAGAAGGTAAGGCTGTAATCCAGTTAGGCTTAATCTCATAATGTGTAGCATTGATGGTAGGTGGGTTGATACAAGAAGCATAGGTATAAGGTCCAGGTAGGAAGTGATTCCTAATTGCGACTTCTCTATTATTGTTATCATTTCCACCCCTACCCATATTATCATTAGGGTCAATGACATGTTCCTCGTGTTCAGCCATTAAGGATTGGAAGTTGCTTATAGCATCCTGGTAATTATTTAGAGATTTTTGTCCGAAGGTTCTAGCTGCTC
Organism: Narthecium ossifragum; assembly: GCA_963920575.1. Lineage (NCBI taxonomy): Eukaryota > Viridiplantae > Streptophyta > Magnoliopsida > Dioscoreales > Nartheciaceae > Narthecium > Narthecium ossifragum. The sequence continues at coordinate 12,556,041 of OY986974.1, read as the reverse complement.
GAAGTGTAGCCTCTATTTCTAGATCCAAAGGTTCCAACGGATTATGTAGGGATCGTCTACCTTGCATGCAAGATCACACTAAAAAGAGAAAAAGAAAACAGAATATTCGGAGGAGAGGAGAAAATCCGGAAAACAAAGATTGAAAGGAAAAGGTTTTAAAGCAATAAAACTAACCTGACTGCGATCACGGTCGATCTCGCGGTCGACCGTGGATTGCTCGCGGTCGACCGTGGAACTGTGCAACCTTACTTGAAGACGCGACGGTCGATCCTCGTGTCGACCCTGAGAAGCTTTTTCCGTGACACAGCCTGGCGGTCGATGTCGCGGTCGATGTTGCGGTTGACTGTGGCTATCGTAGAGGACGACGGTCGATCCGCCGGTCGATGTGGCGGTCGACCGTCCGTAGTCTTCAAAGTAAAATCGTTACAACGCTGCAAAAATTCCAGAAAATTATCAGAAAAATTCAAAAAAATGTAAAATAACGTAAATAAAAATAAAAATCTGATTACGCTTAGAAAAGGGTTAAGAGAAGATTAAATCGATACTCCGTTGTAAATCAAGAGATTTCCCCGGCAACGGCGCAAAAAATTGATCGCTTGCGAACGTTGTCGTTAAAACGTTGCAAACTCAATCAAATATTAAATTTATAATCCTTATTCAATCACTACACTACTAGGTAGAATAGCGGTGAAGTCGGGAGTCGATCCACAGGGAAAACGTTGGAAACTGAAATCAATTCTCGAAACCCTAAAACTAAGGAAAAGAATCAAAGATAGAATAGATTTATCTAAACTAATAAAGAAAAGAAATAAAAGGTTGATCAATTTGAATCAATGGATAAGTGACTTAGGAATTACTCAATCCACCCTAGTTTCGCCTTCAATCTTCTCTAGTTATCCTCTTGTTCTCTTCTCTCAACATTATGGATCATATGGCTACAAGCTCACATGAATCCCTAAAATAAGATTTATGTTCCTAACGGCATAGCCTATCTTTCTTGGCATAGTTGTCTTCGGTCCTACGATTACTTTAAGTTATACTACTCCTAATGACCTTGGCACAACCTATCCTAGCTTAGCATAGCCTATCTCACTAGCAAACCATAAATCACATGAAAACCATCCTATGAATCTCTACAATCAATCACAGAAATCATGTAGGACTGAAAATACGTCAAGGAACTCTGTTCCCTCAACTCTATTAACAATAAAAAGCAAATTCATAGGATCATGTCTTGAGAAGAATACAAGATTCAAACCAAAGAAGATAGAAAACTATGCTAGGGTTTCATGAATAATCCTAAGTACAATAACTAGCAACTCATCTTTTGGATGAACGCCATCGGCTTGGAATAGGAAGCTGTCACCATCCACATCCTTGCTGTCTTCTCCTTAAATTCCCTCTCCAAAGATTGTCAAAAAGAGAAATTCGGCTAAAATAATCCCTTTATAATAGAAACCCTTAATCCCGGAATTAGGAGTTATAGTTGAACTTAAACTCTAATTTCCCTAAATTCCGGGCTGATAACGTCATCGGAGCGATCCATCGGACTCAAATCCGATCCATCGCTCCAGTCGGACTGGGTCCGCCACGTCATTAATTAATTTCAGCTTTTCTCAAATTTCAACTTTCATACTTTTGACTTTGCTTCAAAACTGGCGCCAATCTATACAAAGTCTTCAACATGAAAGTTATAGCTCTTGAAGTCTTCTTTCATCTCCCAGAATTTGAGAATATTTGGAATTGTGGAGAATTTCTGGTGATTTATTTCCAAACAATCAATGAAGCAGTCTTTTTACAGAATTTATTGATTTTTAGCTGAATTTCTTGTACTTCTTCTCAAATCATGATTAAACCTGAAATCAACTAACAAGATATCAAATACACATGCTATTGGTCTAACAAAGGTAATTTAAGGGGTTTAATTAGGAATAATTAGTGACTTATCATCTCTACTACTCCAATTGATCAGAATTGAGTCTGATCGGACTTAATTGCCTGAATCTGGCTAGCGGGATCAAATCTGGCTTCATCTACTTCAGATCTGGCAAAGCCTGATTGGGATAGGACTTGATTGGGTCAGTGGGATGGGCTGAACTAGGTTAAGTTGTTGAGTCAGTTTGACTTAGTCAACCAGGGAAGTTTGGAGAAGAGGCTAGTCGGATCCAAGGGAAGGGCTGCCGGAGCTGGATCGCCGGCGAGGGGACCTAGGCAGGAAGGGTCGTAGGTCAATGGGGATGAGATCCAACAGGTTGGATTGGTCGGAGGATGGCTAGATCGATGGGATCTAGGATGTGGCCGGCGGTGGGTTTAGAAGGGATCGGCGTCGGGGACGACGACGGGGCTTCGGAAGTGGCTTAGGAAGGTTGGGATCGGGTCTAGGGAGGTTGGCGGGGTACTTTGGAGGGATCTTGATACGAGTCGATCCGACTCGACCAACTGGATCCGAACCCAGAAGAGGAACCAAACTGGTTCAGACTCTTTCCTAGTTTGACTTGGTCTCACCTAGTTCAAACTAGAGTATTTGATTAGGATTTATTATTATTCTTTTATTGAGTCCTAGTTGATATTTGATTGTTAGGAATTAATTAAGAGTACCTTTGAGTTAGGAAGTTGAGTTGAGTTTGAAAGCCTTATTACTTGCTAATTAAACAAGGGGGTTTTTTAGTTGGATTAGGACTATGTCAAGGTCTCTATAGAAAGACCTCATTAGTTTGTATTAGGTTATGCATGAGATGAATGATAAAGAATAGTTGATAGAATATCTTAGGAGTAGAATATCATAGGAGTAGAAGTAATGTAGGTTCCACCAGATATCTACCATAGATCCACCTTCTTCCCCGTCAGTCATCTTCTCCGCAACCGGCATCGCCTCCACGGATTTTGTCTCTCCGCCACGTCAGCGACCCACTCCACGTCAGCGCCACGTCAGCATCATCTTCCTCCTCTCTCTCCCTGTGCCCAAACCCTAGCTTCCGCCGGCCATCTTTCCCTAGCCTTCTCCGGCCACCCCCGTCGCCATCCAAGACCTCCATCCTCTTCCTCTAAGCCCCACGACCCCAGCCATCTCTTTTCCGTCGCCCCACTCCATCTTCTCCGGTGATCCCCACGGCAACCCAACAACCCGGCCTCCGTCCCCATCACCGTCAACCCCTGCCCGACCCCTATCTTACCTCCAAACCACTCTAAAACCCATAGTCGACCTCCTTAGACCCTATCCCAACCTTCCTAAGTCTTCCGCCGAGCTCTCCGTCGTCCCCGACGCCGGCAAACCCAAATCCTACTGCCGTCGACCTCCAGATCCCGTCTATCCCGCCTCCCTCCAGCCAATCCACTCCGGCGGATCTCTTCCCCATCACCCCGCGACCCTTCCTGCCACTATCCCGACCGCCGACGCCGCTCCTACACCGGCGATCCTCCGCCGTCGGATATTCCCAGGCACCTTTGGCCAAATTGGCTCAGCCCAACCTCAACCGGTTCAGCCCAACCAACCAATCCAGTCACATCCAGCCAATTGAACCTGGTCAACCTGATCCAGATCAATTCAGACTTGACCCAGTCAAGTCCCATCCAATCAGGCTTAGCCAGATCCGATCCAGCTCAAGCCCGATCCTATCCAGCTAGCCAAATCAGCCAATTGGACTCAAATCAAGTCCGATCAGGCCGATTCTGATCGATTGGAGCAGTAGAGACCCGATACGAGAGGATTACGAGTAGACCGCTCGTATCAGATCTGGGAGTGAGATCATGGTCGGACGCTGATAACACCTGAAAAGTGCATAAATCACCCTTTTAACTAGATCTCATTAGTCTCCGAGCAATGCTATTTTGATTGTCTTCACTACATTTCAGGTATTAGGACCTTCAGCGAAGATTAGATCAAGTTTAGTGCTAAAACGATCAAATAAAGAACATGCGAAGTCAAGGAGCAAAAATAGGCCATCTTTGACATCAAAACTGTACCTGTTCAGGAAGAACTAGATGATGTGCCCTATATGGGTTGGAAAGCTCTTGAAGTCTAGTTTATGGAGAATTTTACAGTTCATGATTCCGAGTTTCCTAGAGGAAGTTACGACATTTTTAGTACCAATGGCGCAGTCTGAATGGCAAAAGAGTAAATACGCAGAACAGATGATGGATCATCTTCCCCTATAAGGATCAATCCTTGCACTGTAGCAGAGACGACAGATAGGCATATTTTACATGATCGATCATTTCCTTTCGAATGATCGATCATACTCGGGCGCAGCCAGTTTTTTGGGTTCAAATGATCGATCATCACCCCTAAATGATCGATCATTTGGTAGCAGTTAAGCAAAATCAAAGGCCCAGATCTAATCCGATTTAAGGGGATACCTAGACTATAAATAGGCATCGTTTAGGGAAGAGAACTCAGCCTCTGGATAGTTCCTGATGGAGAACTAATCCTTGGATAATCCTAACTAGAGGATTAAGCCATTAATCTACTAGAAGTTACTCCTAACTACTCTCTACTTTATTAATCTAACTCGCATCATTGATCATCCATACGTCATAACTAGCTATTGAGGTCCTTTTATAGAGGCCTCGACTGAGTCCTAATCTAACTATAAAACCCCCTTGCTTCATTAGCAAGTAATAAGGCTTCCATACTCAAGCTCAACTTACTAACTCAAATGAACTCTTAATTAAATCCTAACAACTTGTGGTTATCTAGGAAAGCAAATAACAACTAGAACTCAATTAAATATAAAAAGACTAATGATAAATCCTAATTAAATACTCTAGTTTGAAATAGGGAAGTCCAAGTCAAACTAGGAAAGTGGCTAAACCTGTTTGGGTCCACTTCTGTGTGCAAGTCCAGTTGGTCGAGTTTTATCAACTCGTATCATCCCCCCTCCCTTCGGAATTGGCTTTGTCCTCATGGCCGGAGTCAAGTCATGTAGGAGGGTTCTATGTGGCTGGACCGAATCGCCTTGCTTCGGCAGCTCTGGACTTGACGGGGAGAAACCGGGTCGATCCCATGATGGATCCAGTGGAAGCAGCACCAAACATATGATGGGTCGTGCTGAGGGCGGGGCATCTGGGGGTCGATCTGATGGCTCAGGTAGCTCCAAGAGTCGTGCTCTCACTGGTTCTCCAGGATCATCTTCCTCATGTCCCGTCAGTAGTGTTGCCCATGAACATAGGACGGGATCTGATCTCCATGGTCTGATTAGCTGTGCATGGACTTGGCATGATTCTGGGTCAAGCTGGCTTTGGTCCAATCTGAAGTGAAGACGGCTGCTGGACCATGCTTCTGCTGTACTAGTCATGGCTTGAAGTTGGTTGATCAGCTTGATGGGAGGGTAGCTCCTTTGATGGCTTAAATCAACCTTCATATGCTTGATCAACGGCTGAGGATGCATCGTGATCACTCGGACATGATCTGGATGCTCCTGATCGGTTGGGACTCTTTGATCAGGTTCGGATCGAAGATCGGAAGCACTGGATCGATGATCAGGTTGATCGGACGACTGGATCAAGTTGCAGTCTTGATCGGATGGCTGAGAAGCTGCCGGAGCTGGATCAACAGTGAAACGAGCTCGCCGGAGTGTGGCAATGCACAGGAAGCTTCGCAGGGACCTGGAGGTTCCATCCGTACGGTTTGATCGACAGATTGGGCCAAGTACACGCCGGATCTAATGGTGGAGGCGCGAAGGAGTTCGTCACCGGTGATCGCCGGTGTTGTAGGGCGCGTCGTTGCTTCAGCTTATCGGGAAAAGGTACGGGAAGGTCTTGGGACCTTTCTCGTGAGGTTTGATCGAAGGATCAACCTCGGAATATGGTGGAACGGAGGGGGCCGGAGCAATGGGTTTCGCCAGAGTTGGGTTCCGGCGATCCGAGCTTCCATCGTGGTCGCGGTCGGCCAAGGTGGCTACGGGGAAGGACGCCGGTCCTTCTGGAGGTCTTGCCGAGGTCCAAGGGGGTGGGGAATGGCGGGATCGGGCGGTAGAGGTCCGCGTCCATGTCGGGTGTAGTCGCCGGAGCCAGAGGAGGGGATGGGCGAGGCCTGGACCAGGTAGGAAGGCGACGGGGATGGTCGCCTAATCTCCTGGGGCGGGTTTGCCATGAAAGGGCGCCCGGGTGACGGCCGCCAATTGAGGGATGGTGAAACGAGTCGATCCGACTCGACCAACTGGACCCGCTCCCAGGATAGGACCCAAATTGGTTTAGCCTGTTTCCTAGTTTGACTTGGACTTCCCTAGTTCAAACTAGAGTATTTAATTAGGATTTATCATTAGTCTTTTATATTTAATAGAGTCCTGGTTGTTATTTGGTTTCCTAGATAACCACAAGTTGTTAGGAATTAATTAGGAGTCCATTTGAGTTAGTAAGTTGAGTTTGAGTATGGAAACCTTATTACTTGCTAATTAAGCAAGGGGGTTTTATAGTTGGATTAGGTCTCAGTCGAGGCCTCTATAAAAGGACCTCAGTAGGTATAATGTATCGATCGATGATCAATGATGAGTTGAGTTTATGAATAAAGTAGAGAGTAGTTTAGGAGTAGCTTCTCATAGAGTAATGGCTTAATCCTCTAGCTAGGGTTATCCAAGGATGAGTTCTCCATCAGGAACTGTCCAGAGGCCATCCTTCCTCTTCCCTTCTCTCCCATGTATGAACCCTAGCTCCCGCCGGCCATCCTTCCGTCCATCCTCTCCGGCCATCCTCGTCACCAACCAAGGCCACCATCCTCTTCCCCGAGCTCTCACGACTCCGTCCAACTCCTTAGCCACCGCCACCGTCTTCTCCAGTGATCCCCACGGCAACCCAACCTTCCGAGCTCCGACGCCTCTTCTGTGTCCAACCCCGATCTCACCCCTAAACCTCTCTAAAACCTCACCGACCATCCTAAACACCATTCCGACCATCAACGACTCTTCCCGACGTCCCCAGAGCCCTCCCCGTCATCCCCGACGCTGGCGAACCCAAACCCCACCGTCGTCGACCTCCAGATTCCGTCGATTTGGCATCCTTCCGGAAAATCCACTCCGGTGGATCTCTTCCCCATCAACCCGCGACCCTTCCTCCCAAGGTCTCGACCGTCGCCGACGCCCCTACGCCGGCGATCCACTCCGGTGACTCGTCAGCCCTTGGATCGATCCTAGCCCTCCCCAAGCCACTTGGCCAAATTGGTTCAGTCAAACCCAGTTGGTTCAGCCTAACCCAATCCATCAGCGACTCTGATTAAGACCCGGTTGACCCAGTCAACTAGCCCACTTGACTCAATCAGCCCAACCCCTTGACCTAGTCAGGTCCTATCCATCAGGTTCAGCCAGATCTGAACCAACTCAGCCAGACTTGATCCAACTAGCCAGATTCAGCATATCAAGTCCAATTAGACCCAATTCTGATCGGTTGGAGCAGTAGAGACCCGATACGAGAGGATTGTGAGTAGACCGCTCATATCAACTTGGTATCAGAGCTCCGTTCCTCCGACTGTGCCACCCAGAACCTTCCAGAAGCTGATCTGATGGCAGGAGCTACCATTGTGAGCGCTTCCAAGGAGCGGGATAGCCCCGTAACCCGAGAAGGGATTGATGTCATCAAACGGACGCTATTGACCCTCCAGATATCCCAGCACGAGACGGAGGCCCTGATTCGAGGAATCTCTGAGTCCCTCACCTTCATGGCACTACAGATGCAGAAACAGGACTGTGGTAGGAGAGCAAGGTGAGAACCCTAACCCTAACCAGCCTCCAACTACCAACCCAACTTCTCCTAAGACTCCACCTGAAGCCGACCCCCACCAAGGAGAACCCCGCCATGTTCCAAACTGTGTCCTAGTTGGATCAGAACATACTCCTTCTACCCAGCCAGTCCAACCTACTCCTGGTCATAGCACTCTTCTACCACCACAACATACATCTCTACCACATCAGACGCCACCACACCAACCTCATTTTATTGCCTATAATCCACCTCTATGTAAGCCTCTACCTCCGCCGGACCTAGGTGAAAATTTCCTTTTACCTTCCCCTATTTTTTCCGGAATTTTCCCTACTTTTCTGGAAATTTCCCTTATTTTGTCTCTCCTTCGGGTTTGGCCCTAGCCGCCACTCATCCCTTACCTCCCGACCGGCTCATCGTCCCGGCTCAGACTCAGCGGCCGATGGTTCGTCCCAGAGCCACCACCCCGAGGCCGCCCTCCGGTGTCTTCCTCTTCACCCATCCACCGAGGAAGCATCAGCGGCCTTCCCCGAAGCCACCGTGGCCGACAACGACCACGATCAAGGCTTGGATCACCGAGATTCAACTCCGGCGAACTCCATTGCTCCGGCAACCTTCACTCTGCCACTTCCCGAGGATGATCATGAGATCAGACCGCATGAGAAAGGTCCCAAGACCATCAGATACCTTGTCCCGACAAGATCGAGCACCGTTGAAGCCTACTTCACCGACGATCATCGGCGATGACCTCCACTGTGCCGCCACCTTCAGAACCGGCGTGTTCGAAGCCCCATCCAGTGATCAGACCATACGGATGAAACCTCCAGGTCCCTGCAAAACTTCCGGTGCCGTTGCCACACTCGGTGACCTCGTTTCGCCGTTGATCGCTCCGGCAGCTTCGCAGCCGTCCGATCAAGACTGCAACTTGATCCAGCTGTCCGATCAGCCTGATCTTCGATCCAGTGCTTCCGATCTTTGATCAGAACCTGATCAAAGAGTCCCAAGTGATCAGGACCATCCACATAAAGTCCAAGTGATCACGACGCACCCACAGGCGTTGATCAAGCATCCGAAGGTCAATATGAGTCATCAAAGGAGTTACCCTCCTTATTCAGATGCTATCTTCAACCTGATCAGATCTGACTATGATGGTACCACCGATTTCGCTCAACTGACCCAAGTCCTGATTGACACCGGAAGACCGAACCATATCAGACAGGTTTGGACTAGAGTACGACTCAGCACCGTTGTAGAGTCAACTTGGTTCGAACCACTTCAAGCCCCGAATAATGCAGCGGAAGCGTGGCTAAGCCAACTTCGCGTCAGACTAGACCAAAGTCAGCTTGACTCGGTTACAAGGAAAGTCCTTGCACAACTAATCAGACCATGGAGATCAGATCCCGTCCTATGGTCATGGGCAACACTATTGATGGGACATGATGAGGATGATCCAGGAGAGCCATTGAAGATCTTATTCTTGGAGTTACCTGAACCGTCAGATCGACCCCCAGATGCTCCTTCTTCATCACGACCCACCAAATCTTTGGCATTGCTTCCACTAGATCCATCATGGGATCGACCCGGTTTCTCCCTGCTGAGTCCAGAGCTACCGAAGCAAGACAATTCGGTCCAGCCACATATAGCCCCTCTTACCTGACTTGACTCCGGCCTTGAGGACTGGGCCAATTCTGAAGGGAGGGGGGATGATACGAGTCGATCCGACTCGACCAACTAGACCCGCACCCAGAAGAGGACCCAAACTGGTTTAGCCTCTTTCCTAGTTTGACTTGGGCATCCCTAGTTTAGACTAGAGTATTTAATTAGGATTTATCATTAGTCTTTGATATTTAATTGTGTCCTAGTTGTTATTTGGTTTCCTAGATAACCACAAGTTGTTAGGAATTAATTAAGAGTCCATTTGAATTAGTAAGTTGAGTTTGAGTATGGAAACCTTATTACTTGCTAATTAAGCAATGGGGTTTTATAGTTGGATTAGGACTCAGTCGAGGCCTCTGTAAAAGGACCTCAGTAGATATGATGTATCCATGGATGATCAATGATGAGTTGTGTAGATGAATGAAGTAGAGAGTAGTTTAGGAGTAACTTCTAGTAGATTAATGGATTAATCCTCTAGCTAGGGTTATCCAAAGGTTAGTTCTCCATCAAGAACTATCCAGAGGTTGAGTTCTCTTCCCCATGAGTTCTCTTCAACCGACGTACACTGATCCACTTTCTTCCCCGTCGGTCACCTTCTCCGCAGCCGGCACCGCCTTCGCCCCATCGGTATTTCCCTCACCTTCACCTTCATCTTCATCTTCTCTCTCTACGACCTTTTCTCTCTTCACCACGTCAGCACCACGTCAGCGCCCTCTACCACGTCAGCATCTCCTTCCTCTTCCCTTCTCTCCCGTGCATGAACCCTAGGCTCTCGCCGGCCATCCTTTCGTCCAGGCTCTCCGTCGCCCCTTCCATGTCCAACCCCGATCTCACCCCTAAACCCCTCTAAAACCTCGCCAACCGTCCTAAACACCATTCCTGTGAGGACCTGTCCCTCTACCCCTGTGGCTCGTTGTAGACCGCAAGGGCAATTTGGTAAATTGCGCCTTATCGGTTTGTTTCACACCCATGTGTGCACACACTGACAGTGTTTGTGTTAGTGTTTGATTAGAATGGTTAGGTGGACCCGAGATCGGAAGATCTGGGCTTGGGCTTGTGTTTTAGCCCAAGTTTGGCTTTCTGGACGAAAGAGATCGATCTGACTTGCTAACGAGATCGATCTAGCCTTGCTAACCAGATCGATCTGACATGCTATGGATATCGATCTCATAGTGCAGAAAGTGAGGCGGTGGGTTCTGAGTGGACGGCCGCCGTTGGCCGTCGCTCTCCCCTGTCAGCAGGAGAGGAGACTTTCTCCCCCCCCCCCCCCTCTCCCTTATCCTCTCCCTCTTTCCTCCCCTCTTCCCTGGCCCTTTCCTTCTCCTTCCTTCTTCTTCTTCCCTTCTTCTTCTTCCTCTTCTTCCTTCTCTTCCCGCGGCCCTGTTTTTTCCCCTGTTTCCGGCAGCCACCTTCTTCCTCTCCGTTCTCCCTCCTCCGGCCACCGTTTTGGGCGTTTGAAGGCTCGTTGGATTCGTGGCAGCGTAAGGAAGATCCCTGGTGTGGTTTGAAGCTGGGTTGGTGACTGGTTTGTGGGGAATCAGCCGAGGATTGCGTTTCCGGTAGGTTTCTACCTACTTGAGTTGTTTTTGGGTTTTCTCTAGATCTAGACGTTAGATCTTGCTGTTCTTTATGTTGTTGGATTCCCTCTTGCTTAGTGTAATTTCTGTTATAAGTTTCATAAGCTTTAGTTGAGATTTTAGTAGGATTTAAGCATGTTTAATCTCGGATTTTCCGGTTTCTGCTGTTCTTGAAGAACAACCGGTTTGCAGCGAGTTTTTTGATCGGTACGTGCATGTTCTTGGGTTGTGATGAACATAAGAGTTGTAGATCTTTGAATCTACTCTCAGATCCAACTAATTTCATAATTTTCTGATTTTCCTACGATTTGTTATGATTTTTCTACTGGTAGGTTGCGTTGCAGCAAATAATGGTAAGTTAGTTTGATTAGCAGTTTTGATTAGTTTTTCCCCGTTAATTGAACCATTGGATGTTTTATGATTTTGGATATGTTGATCCCGGCATGTTGATCTACTAATGTCTAAGTTGGATCTCGAATCCGACGTCGTTTGGACGTCGAATCGACGGGGTCAATTAGCTTCTAAGTAGAGGATTTTGGTGATTTAAATAATATTATATGTTCGAAACATATAATATTATATTTAGTAGTTCATCAGCGTTTTCGGGGTTGCTTGCCGTTGCAGGAGTCCGCGGTTGACGGTCGCGGTACCGTTGTAATACCGGGACCCGCTGCGGATTGGCTGGCAGCGGTTGGTAGTACCGCTGCAGCGATCCAGTTGGACTTGTATGTTGTCTTATCATACTGTTGCATGCTTATCTCTTATTTGTGTATGTTCATTGCATGCATTCTCTGTTGTGCATTAGTTGCATGGCTAGGGCGTGGGTGATCTGTGGGTCGCCGTCCCGAGGCTGGAAGCTCGGATTTAGCCTTAGGACCGGGGTTTGGTAGTTTGGACCCGGTTTGAATTGTGGTGTCCAGTCAAACTTGATGATAGACTTAGATGACTGGTACACCTGTTGCTTGGTGATTGTAGAGGTCGTGTCGGCCTCGAGTCGGATGTTGAGGTGTAGCCGGTGTTCCACTGTGACAACTCTTGAGTAGAGGAGTTGCCTACTCAGCAGTGCCATTTCCCTCTTGCAGTGTACACGTTGTCCTGCTTGAGTGTTCGTTCCTGCTTACTGAGTGCGACCCATCATGTGACCAGTTCTTCTGAAAGACCATGATCGTGGGCCTCAGGGACACGCGGTGGGGTTATGGGACCCCTGTATACACCCAGGTCTTACTTGAGGGCGACACTGTTGCGTTCCCTCTTTGTATGTGTCGTAGTGTAGAACCCTGCTGAGCTTTATGCTCACTCCTACCTGAGCTGCGTTTGCAGGTGCAAGCGTTAGCTCTTCTTTGGTGGCCCCTACCGGGCAGTTGGTCGGCGGTGCGGCGGCGCCAGGCGGAGTCTGAGAGGTGGTGATCTTTTACTGCTTTAAAACCCTTTGTTAGTTAGTCTCCTACGGGAGTATAAATGTTGTATTTGAATCTTCCGCTCTCCGAGGATATGTATAATTAAATTTACTTGGGTTTTGTAATCTGTGGTTCGAGGCTTCTTTAATTATGTCTTTTAATTGAGGGTGTTTGTGATGAATTGTTAGGGAGACCAATAGGCTAGAGGGAACCCTCGCTAATATTTTTCCGCGTTTCGTTAGGTTCCGGTTCGCGTCACCCGGCCCGGTTGGGCTTTCGCGGGTCGGGGCGCGACAATTTCGACCATCAACAACTCTTCCCGACGTCCTCAGAGCCCTCTTCGTCGTCCCCGACGCCGGCCAACCCAAACCCCACCGCCGTTGACCATCAGATCCCGTCGATCTGGCATCCTTCCAGAAAATCCACTCTGGTGGATCTCTTCTCCATCAACCCGCGACCCTTCCTCCCAAGGTCCCGACCGCCACCGACACCCCTACGCCAGCGATCGACTCCGATGACTCGTCTGCCTTTGGATTGATCCTAGCCCTTCCTCAAGCCACTTGGTCAAATTGGTTCAGCCCAACCCATTCCATGAGCTACTCTGATTAAGACCCGGTTGACCCACTCAACTAGCCCACTTGACTCAATCAGCCCAACCCCTTGACCCAGCCAGGTCCTATATCCATCAGGTTTAGTCAGACTTGATCCAGCTAGCCAGATTCAGCAGATCAAGTCCGATCAGACTCAATTCTGATCAGTTCGAGCAGTAGAGACCCAATACGAGAGGATTGCGAGTAGACCGCTCGTATCATATGGGGACGGCTCGATCTTCAGCCGTTCCGAGCCGGAGATGAGCCGGTTGCGAGGAAGAAGACAAGCAGCGTGGCTAAGCCGAGGGTGAGCCGAATCGGGAAGAGAGAGAAAACCCGGGAAAATTCTGGAAAATATGGAAAAATAGGGAAAATTCTGGGAAAAAGTAGGGGAAGGGTTTCACCCAGGTCTGGAGGAGGAGGTTGCAACAGCAGGTGCTCCGGTTCGATTTGAGAATCGGACGGTTGTTACTCCTTGACTAGCTACTGGATCTCTTCTCCAAGATCTGACTCTTCTTCCTTGGTTCCTTCTCCTTTACTGATTGCTGGCGTCTCAGTAGGAGTCGAAGTCGGACTCGGGGTCACCACCGGAGTTGTAATATGAGTCGTGTACGGAATCCTAATCCGAGTTGGCTCAGGGTGAGGTTCTGTAATCTGGATCGCATCGGGAGTAGGGGTTTGCCTCGGAGTCTGAGTCTCTGTAGGACTTGTCTGAGTTATCGTTGACCATCTATTGGAGGTTTGCTCCAACTTTCTGCTATCGCATTCCATCCAGGTTGAACAGAGGTTCAACTGGGCATGCAGAATCTTGATTTGCTGTTCCAAACTCTCCTGGGGTACTCCGTACATGGTGGCGAAGTTTCCAGAAGGTTCTGGACCGCACAGTCGGAGGAACGGAGCTCTAATACCAAGTTGATACGAGCGGTCTATCGCAATCCTCTCGTATCGGGTCTCTACTGCTCCAATTGATCAGAATTGAGTCTAATCGGACTTAATTGCCTGAATATGGCTAGTGGGATCAAGTCTGGCTTGATCTAGTTCAGATCGGGCTAAGCCTGATTGGGATAGGACTTGATTGGGTCAAGTGGGCTGGGCTGAACTGGGTTAAGTGGCTGAGTCAGGTTGACTTAGTCAACCAGGGAAGCTTGGAGAAGAGGCTAGTCGAATCCAAGGGCCGAGCCGTCGGAGGTGGATCGTGAGGGGACTTGACGGCGGTCGAGACCTAGGCAGGAAGTGTCGTAGGTTGATAGGAATGAGATCCAACGGGTTGGATTGGTTGGAGGATAGCTAGATCGATGGGATCTAAGATGTGGTCAGCGATGGGTTTAGAGGGGATCGGCGTCGAGGACGACGACGGGGCTTCGAAAGTGGCTTAGAAAGGTTGGGATCGGGTCTAGGGAGGTCGGCGGGGTACTTTGGAGGGATCTGGGAGTGAGATCGGGGTCGGACACGGGTTGACGACGATGGCTGGGGAGTTGGAGTTGCCGAGGAAGATGTTGGAGAGGACGACGGAGGAAGTGGAGGTGTTGGCCGAGGTCGTGGGGCTCGACTAAGAAGATGGGAGGCTTGGGAGATGACGGGGATGGCCGGAGAGGCTGGACGGTGGTGAGGTTGGCGGGAAGCTGGGTTTGGGCGTGAGGAGGAGAGGAACGAGGAAGATGATGACGTGGCGCTGATGTGGCGGGGGGTTACTGACATGGTGGAGAGAGAAAGTGGCGTGGAGAGAGAAATACCGGTGGAGGCAGTGTCGGCTGCGGAGAAGGTGACCAGCGGGGAAGAAGGTGGATTGATGGAAGTCAGTTGAAGAGAAATCTTGGGGAAGAGAACTCAGCATCTAGATAGTTCCTGATGGAGACTAATCCTTGGATAATCCTAACTAGAGGATTAAGCCATTAATCTACTAGAAGTTACTCCTAACTACTCTCTACTTTATTCATCTAACTCACATCATTGATCATCCATACATCATACCTTGCTATTGAGGTCCTTTTATAGAGGTCTCGACTGAGTCCTAATCCAACTATAAAACCCCCATGCCGTCACGACTCCAGAAACACCTTCACCGCCTCCGTTCGTCTTCCCCGGCGTCTTCCCCGGCTACCCCAAGCTTCACCGTCGCCGACCCTTCTAGATCCGCCGCATCTATCCATCCATTGGAAGATCGGATCCGTTAGATCCGTTCCTCGTCTCCCCACGACCCTTACCATCTACTTCCCGACGTCCCCAGAGCCCTCGCCGCCGTCCCCGAGGCCGGTCAACCCAAACCCGCCGCCGTCGACCTCTAGATCCCGTCGATCCGGCATCCTTCCGGGCAATCCACTCCGGTGGATCTCTTTCCCATCAACCCACGAACCTTCCTGCCAAGGTCGCTACTGCCGCCGACGTCCCTACACCAGCGATCTACTCCGGCGATTCTCTGCCCTTGGATCCAGTTCAGTTCAGCCAGCTTGAATTAGACTCAATCCAACCTGATTCAGCTCAGCCACCTAATCCGGATCCAGTCCAATTCAACCCGGTCAACCTGATCCAGATCAACTCAGACTTGACCCAGTTAAGTCCTTTCCAATCATGCTCAGCCAGAACTGAACCAGCTCAAGCCAGATCCGATCTAGCTAGCCAGATCAGCCAGTTGGAGCCAATCAAGCCAAATCAGACTCAATTCTGATCAATTGGAGAAGTAGAGACCCGATACGAGAGGATTACGAGTAGACCGCTCGTATCAACTTGGTATCAGAGCTCCGTTCCACCGACTGTGCGGCCCAGAACCCTTCGAAAACGTCACCATCATGTACGGAGTATCCCATGAGTGGTGGGAACAACAAATTAAGATTCTGCAAGCCGAGGTAAATCCCTGTTCAACGTTGATGGAACGTAATAGTAGGAGGTTGGAAGGCAATATCAGGGAGTTGGAGCAGATCTCCAATAGGTGGTCAACGATAACACAGACTCTGAGCCAGACCCCTATTCCAGCTGGAATCCAGATTGTGGAACCTGACCCCGAGCCAACTCGGATTAGGACTCCGACTGCAACTCCGAGAGCAACTCCAATTGTAACTTCGAGTTCAACTCCTGCCCCGGGTGAAACCTTTCTTCTACATTCCCATGATTTTTCTGGATTTTTACCTATTTTTCCAGATTTTTCCCGAGATTTTCTCTCTCCTCCCGATTTGGCTCGAGCCGCGCCTCCTTGGAATCGGCTCGTCCCTGCCTCAACCGCGGCTCGCCATCGGCTCACCACCCTCACCTGCGCCCGGCTCACCCTAAGCCGACCCTTCGTCGTCCCGGCTCAAAACCAGAGCCCATCGGCTCGTCCCCGAGCCGCCACTCCATCGCCGCCCTCCGACGCCGTCCTCTCCACCTGCTCACCGAGGAAGCATCGGCGTCCCTCACCGACGCCACCATGGCCAACAACGACCACAATTGAGGTCTGGATCGCCGACCACCTTCCCGTACCTGTTCCCGACGTGCTAAAGCACCGTCGCGGCCTAGATCATCGACGATCACCGGCGACGACATCCACCGCGCCGCCACCTTCAGATCCGGTGCATCTGCAGCCCAATACGTCGATCAGACCGTACGGATGGAAACCCCACGTCCCTGCGAAGCTTCCTGTACCGTTGCCACACTCCGACGACCTCGTTTCGCCGTTGATCCAGCTCCGGAAGCTTCTCAGCCGTCTGATCAAGACTGCAACTTGATCCAGCCATTTGATCAGCCTGATCTTCGATCCAGTGCTTCCGATCTTCGATTTGAACATGATCAAAGAATCCCAAGCAATCAGAACCATCCAGATCAGGTCTGAGTGATCACGATGCATCCTCAGCCGTTGATCAAGCATCCGAAGGTTGATTGAAGTCATCAAAGGAGCTACCCTCTTTATTCAGATGTCATCCACAATTTGATCAGATCTGACTATGATGGTACCACCGGTTTGGCTCAACTGACCCAAGTCCAGATTGACACCGGTAGACCCAACCACGTCAGACAGGTTTGGACCAGAGTACGACTCAGCACCGCTGAAGATTCAACTTGGTTCAACCACCTTCTAGCCCAGAATAGTGCAGCGAAAGCGTGGTCTAGCCATCTTCACTTCAGATTGGACCAAAGCCAGCTTGACCCAGAATCAAGCCAAGTACTTGCACAGTTGATCAGACCATGGAGATCAGATCCTGTCCTATGGTCATGGGCAACACTACTGATAGGACATGATGAGGGTGATCCAGGAGAGCCATTGAAGATCTTATTCTTGGAGCTACCTGAGCCGTCAGATCGACCCACAGATGCTCCTTCAGCATTGCCCCTGCTACCCCTGGACCCGTCATGGGATCGACCTGGTTTCTCCCCACCGAGTTCAGAGCTACAGAAGCAAGTTGATTCGGTCCATCCACATAGAGCCATCCTACCTGACTTGACTTTGGCCTTGAGGACAAGGCTAATTCCGAAGGAAGGGGGGATGATACGAGTCGATCCGACTCGACCGACTGGACCCACACCCAGAAGAGGACCCAAACTGGTTTGGCCTCTTTCCTAGTTTGGCTTGGACTTCCCTAGTTCAAACTAGAGTGTTTAATTAGGATTAGTCTTTTATATTTAATTGAGTCCTAGTTGATATTTGATTGTTAGGAATTAATTAAGAGTCCATTTGAGTAGTAAGTTGAGTTGAGTATGGAAACCTTATTACTTGCTAATTAAATAAGGGGGTTTTCTAGTTGGATTAGGACTCAGTCAAGGTCTCTATAAAAGGACCTCAATAGCTAGCTATGATGTATAAAGAGAATTATGATGAGTTAAAAATAGTTGATAGAATATCATAGGAGTAGAATATCATAGGAGTAGAGGTAATGTAGTTCCCACAGAAATCCACCATCGATCCATCTTCTTCCCCGTCGGTCATCTTCTCCGTAGCCGGCACCGCCTCCACGGAATTTCTCTCTCCGCCACGTCAGCGCCACGTCATCACTGTTCATCGTCTTTCTCCACTTGTCTCCCGTGCCCAAACCCTAAGCTACCGCCGACTATCGCCGTTCTCTCCTCTCAGGCCGCCCCCGTCGCCATCCAAGACCACCATCCTTTTCCCCAAGCCGTCACGACTCCAGGAAACACCTTCACCGCCTCCATTCGTCTTCCCCAGCTACCCCAAGCTTCACCGTCGCCGACCCTTCTAGATCCGCCGCATCTATCCCATCCATTGGAAGATCAGATCCGTTAGATCCGTTCCTCGTCTCCCCATGACCCTTATTATCTACTTCCCGACATCCCCAGAGCCCTCGCCGTCGTCCCCGACGCCGGTCAACCCAAACCCGCCGTCGTCGACCTCCAGATCCCGTCGATCCGGCATCCTTCCGGGCAATCCACTCCGGTGGATCTCTTTCCCATCAACCCACGAACCTTCCTGCCAAGGTCCCTACCGCCGCCGACGTCCCTACGCTGGCGATCTACTCCGACGATCCTCCGCCCTTGGATCCAGTTCGGTTCAGCCAGCTTGAATTAGACTCAGTCCAACCTGATTCAGCTCAGCCACCTAATCCAGATCCAGTTCAATTCACCCCGGTCAACCTGATCCAGATCAACTCAGACTTGACCCAGTTAAGTCCTATCCAATCAGGCTCAGCCAGAACTGAACCAGCTCAAGCCAGGTCCGATCCAGCTAGCCAGATCAGCCAGTTGGAGTGTTACGAGCGGTCTACTCGTGATCCTCTCGTAATGGGTCTCTACTGCTCCAATCGATCAGAATCGGCCTGATCGGACTTGATTGAGTCCAATTGGCTGATCTAGCTGAATCTGGATCGAATTTAGCTCAAGGAATTGGATCAAGCTTGACTGGATTGGGCTGGATTGAGTCTGATCGAAATTAGACTTGACTCTGATTGGGTTAAGTGGTTGGATCAAGTCAAGGTTGGCTGGATCAAACAGGCAACTTGGCTGAGGGTTCACCGGAGTGGATCCGACGGCTGAGGATCGCCGGAGTGGATGGCCGGCGTAGGGGCGGCGGCCGCGGTCGGGATAGTGGCAGGGAAGGTTGTAGGACGGTGGGGAGGAGATCCACCGGCTCAGATCTGGGAGATGGATGGAGGATCGGCCGGATCTGGGGGAGACGGCGGTAGGGGTTGGGTTCACCGGCGTCGGGGACGACGGGGAGCTCGGCGGGGCCTGGGAAAGGTCGGACTCGGGTCTAGGGAGGCCGGGGAAGGGTTTAGGAAGGGTTTGGGGTGAGATCGGGGTCGTGTCGTGGACGGCGGACGGTGGCTGTGAACTTGGGTTGGCCGGGGAAGACGCCGGAGATGGTGAAGGGCGACGGGGAATAGATGGCCAGGGTCGTGGGGCTTAGGGGAAGACTTTGGTGGTCTTGGCTGGTAGCGGGGGTGGCCGGAGAGGGCTGGGGAAAGGACGCCGGCGGTGAAGCTTGGCTAGGGCACGGGTGTGAGGAAGAGAGGAGGAAGAAGGAGGTGACGTGGCAGGTGACTGGGCGTGGGGTCGCTGACGTGGTGGAGAGAGAAAGTCCGTGGAGGTGATGCCGGTTGCGGAGAAGATGACCGACGGGGAAGAAGGTGGATCTATGGTAGATATCTGGTGGAAGCTATATTATCTCTACTCCTATGATATTCTACTCCTATGATAATATATCAACTATTCTTAATCATTCATCTCATGCATAACCTAATACAAACTAATGAGGTCCTTTTATAGAGACCTTGACCTACTAATCCAACTAAAAAACCCCCTTGCTTAATTAGCAAGTAATAAGGTTTCAAACTCAACTCAACTTCCTAACTCAAATATCAACTAGGACTCAATTAAATATAAAAGACTAATGATAAATAATAATTAAATACTCTAGTTTGAACTAAGGAAGACCAAGTCAAACTAGGAAAGAGTCTAAACCAGTTGGGTTTCTCTTCTGGGTTCGGATCCAGTTGGTCGAGTCGGATCGACTCGTATCATGGAGCCAATCAAGCCTGATCAGACTCAATTCTGATCAATTGGAGCAGTAGAGACCCGATACGAGAGGATTACGAGTAGACTGCTTGTATCACTCGGGCAGAAGCTATCAGCTACTGTAGATCCAACCTGGATTGTGCTATGTGTTCTTCGTTGGGTCGGAGATCTAAGGTGACAAGACGAAGTGAGAGGGGATAACACTAAAAAGAGGGAATAAAAAATGCAAAGAGAATACCTCTGGCGTTAGGTATGTTCAATAGAACGCTGTGACGAGGTCTCCATGCCAACAAAGCATCTGAATCCATCTTGGCTCTCCGATCGGACGATCGCTCGGGGGACTAGATCGACTCAAGAGAAGCAGAACACTCAGCCTGGTTGTCTCCGTCATCAGATTCGGATGAAGCATGGGAGGCCCTAGAATCCAGCTCAATAGCTGGAGCTAGCGTCACATCCTCTCCACCATGCCTTCCCCGGTCCGTAGAGTCTTCCAAAAGCCATATGGGCAAAGCAACCCCTGCTGGAGATATGGAGCGAGAGGGAGGTTCAACTTCCAAAATTCTCGAAGCCTTGAGTTGCTAGACGTCTTCCTTGAACTCGACCTCTGGAACCATCAGGACCTCTGATGGCTGAGCGACTTCCCCCTGAAGGGCCGACGAAGACTCGAGCCCGACATTGGGGACCCCTAACACCCGAGGAATAGACTCCGATGTTGGCTCTAACTCGGATACAGGAACTAATTCCTGAGTTTGGCTCCTGTCCGAAGGGACCATAACGAGTCGCTGCCGACGCGGCTGAAGCGGGTGATCATCATACCTCTGCTCACTACAAAGGCTCGTGAGGTTTCCACCGGCCGTCCAATCTCCTCTCGAGGGGCGGTGGCAAAAGTAGGCCGGGGAACACCGATGGGAGCTCGACTTCGAGGTTGGATCCCACTCGAAGAAGCTTTCGCTAAACCCTTATCGACCCACCAAAAGGCGCTTTTGCCCCGGACGTCGTTTCGGATCACGTCACGGGACAAAAAGGGGGGCAATTGTGTTACCGAGGAAAATATTAGAGTATCGACCAATGGATATCCATCGTCGAGACGGACACATGGCACTCATCCAGCAAGCTACAATCAGCGTACCCACGATGCCGTACGGGTATGACACGTGGACGAATTGATGTCGACGCTAGTGGAACTATCGCATACTCTACTGCTCGGAAGCAGAGGTGTCGATCAATGAAAGGAGACACGCATTAAATACTGCTCGATACCCGAGTCTAAAACTCATCATCACGCCACCTTCACCACTATGACGATGCAAGTCAATAGAGTGTTAAACAGGGCACATAGTCACC
>OY986974.1:12232600-12534652 GCA_963920575.1 Narthecium ossifragum | reverse complement strand
GCGCTCGACCCGCGTGTGCCACGCACGCGCTCGACCCGCGTGCCCTCCTCGGTCGCCTTGGCACGTGCCGCGCTCGCTTGACTTGCTCTCGAGCGCGTCATGCTCCGCTGGGCTCGCGCCGCACAACGTCCTGGAGCGCCGTCTTCCTCCTTGGTCGGGTCTGGCGTGCCATGCTCAGAATTCATCGCGCTTTGGGGAAGTGTCATTGATACGGATCGAAATCCAGCTCTCCACCAGCCGGCCACCATCCATAGCCGCCATCCACGCCTCCGCCGTCCAACCCCAAGTCCCCGGCGTCTCCCTTGGCTACCGTGCTTCCCTCCGCAACCTCATCACCGCTGCCACGTTCTCCAAGGCTTGGATCCCCCAAGGGTAGCCAGCCAACCATTGAGGAAGCTGCGAGGTAATCCTCTTCCTCATCCGTCTCCCTCCTCCAGTCTTCAGCCTTCCTTGTCGAATACCTAGGGTGCTTCTCCTAAAACCGTAAAGGTATATCTCGACCTAGCCATAGCTTTGGCTAAGGAGGAGCCAAGACTAGGCAAGAGACCAGATACGAAAGCCCTAGAGAAGGTGCATCGTATCAACTTGGTATCAGAGCACTGTTCCGTCGGCTGTGCCACCCAAAGCCTTCCAGAAGCTGCGCTGATGCGCGGGAGATACCACCGCCAGTGCTTCCATGGAGCGGGAAAGCCCCGTAACCAGAGGAGAGATAGAGGGCATCCACGGGTCGCTGCGAACATTGGAAACCGCACAGTTTGAAACACGGGATTGGCAACGGGAGATGCACGCCGTCACCCTAGGGATCTCGGAGAGACTTGCCTACCTAGCAATACAAATGCAAGGGCGAGATCAGGGAGCCACGGGAGAACCTGGAGGTAACCCTAACCCTAATCCACCTCCTACCATGAACCCTACTTCTCCTAGGACTCCACCTGAAGCTGTCCCTAACCCAGGAGGACCCGACCCTAGTCCCAACTATGTCTTGGTTGGACCAGGTCCTATCCCTCCTATCCAACCCCCTGCTCAACCGGCCCACACCACACCCCTGGCTGGCCCCACCACCTTTCCACCACCACCTGGCTCCACTATCCTTCCACCCCCACCACATCAGCCTCTATATCCAACCTATCACCCCCATCCATACCAGCAGCCTACGCCCCCTCCATATGTCCCCTACAACCCAGCTCCTCCACCACCCCATTTCTACCCCCCCCCCCCCCCCCCCCCCCCCCACACACACTCCTCATGCATATGCACAGCACCCTGTCCCAATCCGTGAGCCACCCTTGGCTGCCCGGATTCCTAGCATGGACTTCCCCCGCTATGATGGTGCTACAGATCCTACTCACTAGATTCTCAAGGCGGAGTAGTTCTTCTCTTATCACCTTATCCATGAACAAGAGAAGGTCCGATACGCCGCCTTTCACTTCGATGGAGATGCTCAGACATGGTACCAGCTGTCGAAGGATACGGATGAGTGCGCAACATGGCATACCTTCCAGCATGCCTTGCACTTGCGCTATGGACCGACGACCTACGAGGACCCCATCGGCGAACTCACTCGGATTCAGCAAGATGGCTCAGTCCGAGACTACCAGATCCGGTTCGACCGAGGTCTAGGTCGTGTTCCACACTTGGCTCGGGATGTTGTACTGAGTCTTTTCATCAGCGGATTAAAGCCGACCATCAGGTACGACGTTCAGCTCACGAGACCAGCCACCATAGCCGAGGCCATCAGCTACGCCAAGACTCATGAGGCGAAGCAGTACGCAATCCGGCATGCCACGGCAAGGACAATGTCTGCACCTACCTGTCCAGCCCCCGCTGCCCGTTCCGCGCCCGCGAACTGGAGTTCGAGTGAGACTAGGACTCCTAATCCTACTCAAACTATGACTCCTAGTCAGACTCAAACTCTAGTCCGACCCCAACGGAGACAGCTATCCCTAGCTGAACTGCAACAACGGAGATCACAAGGACTCTGCTTCCAATGTGACGAGCCTTATATACCGGGGCACCGTTGCAAGCAGCAACTCTACAACATAGAAGTTGTCAACGACATCCTTGAGGAAACAGCCATGGAAGATCTGGTTGGAGCTGAGCTTGAAGAGGAGACCACAGTCCTAGCTGAGCATGGAGAACCCTCACTTGGCATGATGATTGGCCAAGTGCTTGTGGCTCTTCCAGCTACCGAGTCCACGGTAGAGGACCCGCTGCCGTCGCCTACTTCTGATCCTCTACCACCTGATCCGGACAACATCTCCCACGGCCAACCTGAGTTCAGTCCAGCTCTCATGGCAGCATCAACCCCCTCGATAGCTGCCATCTCTAGTCCGGTTCCTCAGTGGTTGGAACCAATTCAGGAGGATGTCAAAACCAATGCAGAGATGCAGAAGCTCGCTGAGAACATACAAAACGGAGATATCAAGGGACCATGGACAGTTCGCAATGGAGTCATTTTCACAAAGACCGCATCTTCTTGAGGAAGAACTCCCCAATCATTCCAGAGATCTTGGCGACCATACACTCCAGCACACATGAAGGGTTTGTCAAGATGTGGCACCGGCTGCGAACCACCTTCTACTGGAAGGGAGTTCAAGCGCGGATCAAGGATTTCATCCGTCAATGTGACACATGCCAGCGACACAAGGCCGAGACCCTGAAGCCAGCCGGCCTACTCCAGCCCCTACCCATCCCTCATGAGATATGGACTGATGTCTCTATGGACTTCATCGACGGACTTTCATCTTCTAGAGGGTACACAGCCATTCTAGTAGTCGTCAACAGATTGTCCAAATATGCACACTTCGCTCCCCTACGCCATCCCTACACGGCATACTCAGTGGCTCGAGTTTTCTTCGACACTGTGTTCAAGCACCATGGCATGCCAACCAGCATCGTCTGTGATCGAGATCCTAGCTTCACCAGCAACTTTTGGCAGGAGATCTTCAGATTGCAAGGAGTCAAGTTCAGATTCTCCTCAGCATACCACCCCCAAACGGATGGCCAAACTGAGGTAGTAAACCGATCCCTGGAGATGTACTTACGATGTTTTTCAGGTGATCGTCCTACACAATGGACCCAATGGTTGACTTGGGCGGAGTACACCTATAACACTAGTTGGCATGCCAACATCCAGCGGACACCCTACAAGGTAGTGTATGAGAGACCTCCACCGTCTCTTCTCTCCTATGTACCCGGGACAGCCAGATCAGCAGCTGTAGATCACTTCCTAGTTGAACGGGATCAAGTGATAGCAGATGTTAAGTCAAGGTTAGGAGCTGCCCAGAATAGGATGAAGCAGACCTATGACCGTGGACATCGAGTTTCAGATTGGCGAGATGGTCTACGTCAAGTTACAGCCCCATCGACAGAAGTCCGTGGCCAAGCGCAAGTCACAGAAGCTCGCCGCGAAGTTCTATGGGCCGTATGAGGTACTGGAGCGTATAGGAGTTGTCGCCTATCGCCTCCGTCTTCCATCAGATTCCAAGGTGCATTCTGTTTTTCATGTATCACTTCTGAAAAAGCACATTGGAACGGAAGTACCTGTCATCACCGAGATTCCGGACCCCTCAGAGGAGCAGCCCAAGCAGTATCCCCAGGCTATCATCGACCATCCGCACCTTCCCTGGAAATCTGAAGAAGTTCTAGTGCATTGGAAGGGACATAGTCCAGCTGAAGCCACATAGGAGGTATTCACTGATTTCTTGGATCGTTATCCCGACTTCAGCCTTGAGGACAAGGAACTTTTCAAAGGGGGAGGGGATATGGTACGGTTCGAAATCCAGCTCCACCTGGGCTAGACCAACCCACGCCCAATTCTTGGGGGGGCACCCATGTGGGGTAGGCCAGGGCCCAAAAGGGACCCACGCAGGTCAGAGCCCAGGAGGGACCCACGCAGGTCAGGCCCCACCTCCTAGGAGGACCCGGCCTTGGACCAGGTCCCAAGCCAAAGCCAGCCATAAGGAATCCTATTCCTAGCTGGTCACTTCTTAAGTTGGTTCTTAGTTGATTTCCTAGTTTGAGTTCAGTTTGTACTTACCTAGTTTCAATTTAATTGAGTCCTAGTTTTGGTTGAGTCAAGTCACTTGCTTACTTAGTTCATTCTTGGTTATTAGGAGTCAGTTTGAGTTGAATTAGTAAGAGTCTGTTTACTTGCTGTTTAAGCAAGAAGGTATTCAGTTTGGAGTAAAACTCTCTTGAGGCCTCTATAAAAGGACCTCTATAGCTTGTAATCAGGCATGGACGAATTTAATAGAGTTATTATTTAGTAGAGATAAATCCTAGGAGTAGAAGTAATATAGGAGTAGCTGTAACCCTAGTTTCCACAGAAATCCACCAGCCACCTTCATCTCTCTCATGCCGGATTATCTCTCCACCAGCCGGCCACCATCCATCGCTGCCATCCATCGCTGCCATCCACGCCTCCGCTGTCCAACCCCATGTCCCCGGCGTCTCCCTTGGCTACCGTGCTTCCCTCCGCAACCTCATCACCGCTGCCACGTTCTCCAAGGCTTGGATCCCCCAAGGGTAGCCGGCCAACCATTGAGGAAGCTGCGATGTAATCCTCTTCCTCATCCGTCTCCCTCCTCCAGTCTTCAACCTTCATTGTCGAATACCTAGGGTGCTTCTCCTAAAACCCTAAAGGTATATCTTGACCTAGCCATAGCTTTGGCTAAGGAGGAGCCGCGACTAGGCAAGAGACCAGATACGAAAGCCCTAGAGAAGGTGCATCGTATCAGTCATCTAGCCTCGTTCCAGGATGTTTTCTCGTGCGATCATGGTGTTTCCATGCTGCCCATGGCTTGGTGTGATGCACCACGCCATGGCCTAGGCCGTGGCCCATGTCAACTCCGGCTGATGCGTGCCATGGCCCTTGTCAGGGGTTCAAGGCCCTGACAAACCTCCCCCACCAGAGCAGTCCGACGCCCTCGTCGGATGCGTTCTGAGGTTAGTCCTGGACCATGATACGATATACCTTCTCTAGGGCTTTCGTACCGGGTCTCTTGCCTGGTCTCAGCTTCTCCTTATTATCCAAAGCTATGGCTAGGTCGAGAGATACCTTTACGATTTTAGGAGAAGCACCCTAGGTATTCGACGAGAAAGGCTCAAACTGGAGGAGAGAGACGGATGAGGAAGAGGATTACCTCGCAGCTTCCTCTATGGTTGGCCGGCTACCCTTGGGGGATCCAAGCCTTGGAGAACGTGGCAGCGGTGATGAGGTGGCGGAGGGGAGCATGGCAGCCAAGGGGGACGCTGGGGACTTGGAGTTGGACGGCGGAGGAGTGGACGGCAGCGGAGAAGGAGGGAAGCTTGACGGCGGACAGAGGATGGCAGCAGACGGCAGATGGCAGCAGACGGCGGAGGCTGGTGGTGGAGAAGGGTCCTTTTATAGAGACCTTGACAGAGTTCTAATCCAACTAGAGAACTACCTTTCTTTAATCAGTAAGTAATAATACTTTCCCACTAGACTCAATCATAACTCAAACTTCCTAATAACTAGGACTCTCATAATAGGAACTAATAAAGCAAAGCATAAACTGAACTCAAACTAGGAAACTGACTCAATCAAGATAACTACTAATTAGGAAGTCAACTATGTCACACCCCGACCCAGAAAACCCATCCAGGACGAGGCATGAGGGTTCCTATCACTATTCATCTCCAATTGGCGCGATACAATGCGGAAAACATAGATAAATCTAAACAATTTATATTCCAGAGGTAAGCTGTAATACAATTTATAAATACACCAAGTTGTACAGTTTAAACATCAGATATAAAATTCTTATCAAACTCCTTGAAAGGAATGATATTATACATAAATTCTAAAATCCTCGAAAGATGTTTATAATATACAAACTATCAAAAGTACAACAGTCGTCCTCCAGCAATCTCAAGCACCTCTGGACGTAGTCGCGCCGCCAAAAGCTGATCCCGCCGGCTCTACTGAAGAACAACTGGCGCCTGCATCTGCAAACGCAGCCCGGGTAGGAGTGAGCGATAAGCTTAGTAGGGTTTTACACTACGGCTCAAACCTAAGGAATGCCACGGGGTCCCACAACCCCTGTCGATTGCCCCAAGGGATCCTACTCTTCTCAACCGACCATGCTGGGAATATCAACCAAACACGCTGGGATGAAACCAAGAACCAGAACCAGTAGGATCACCCTTACCCAGCAGGAAGCCACTGCCTGGGGACCACGTTAGGGACATCGACAACCATCCTTAGCACTTGGCCTTGGGAAGACAACACGACCTCTAAACCTCAAGCATTGATCAAAGTCAACTATCGCAAATCCTTAATAACATAAGATTCAATT
The DNA here is from genome assembly GCA_963920575.1 of Narthecium ossifragum. Taxonomy (NCBI): domain Eukaryota; kingdom Viridiplantae; phylum Streptophyta; class Magnoliopsida; order Dioscoreales; family Nartheciaceae; genus Narthecium; species Narthecium ossifragum. Next base: position 12,528,332 of record OY986974.1, on the reverse strand, counting down.
ATACCATCACGCCCTAAACCTTACTACCCAGCCACGGTCCTAAGGCTAGATCCGAGCTACCCGAGAGCCTCGGATTGGCGATCAACCCATCGCCCGCCTAACCTGATATGCCTCTAATGCAAACAGGATGCATGCAATGCTCAGGAATAGATAACGAGATATAAGCATGCAACAAGATGACAATAATCATACAGCACTAGGCATAGCCTGCAGCTAGCCAAAGGGTGAGCATAGCAAGGGCCTCAAATACAGATTATCTATGCTAACCAACAAAGATTAGAGCAAAGCTATAAACACAGATGTAAAATAGTCTTCAGTGCTCTCTTGCACCTGCCAGACTAAGGTTCCACAGTTACCCCGCAGGTAACCGGTCAACAATTATATAATAGCCCTCGGCACACACCGGCATCAGGCTAAGGTTTCACAATTCCACATTAGCTAGCACTCATAACTAGCTAATGGCCAGGCAACCAATTAAGCATTTAACTACTATCAAACCAAGTATTTAAATGCAATCAAAACTATAAATTCGCCCAAAGGGTAAATACACGACCGTCGGATCGACCGTGAGGCCACGGTCGATCTGCCGGTCGACCGTGAAGCCAGGAAAAAGCGTATCAACGCTTGACGGTCGATCCAACGGTCGACTGTCCGGCCTATTGCACTGTTCCTTAGAACAGTGCTGGAAATCCAATTTCTTGGATTTCAACTATCAAATCTTGTTGGGTTGCCGTGGGGATCACCGGAGAAGATGGAGTGGGGCGACGGAAAAGAGATGGCCGGGGTCGTGGGGCTTATAGGAAGAGGATGGAGGTCTTGGATGGCGACGGGGGTGGCCGGAGAAGGCTAGGGAAAGATGGCCGGCGGAAGCTAGGGTTTGGGAACAGGGAGAGAGAGGAGGAAGATGATGAACAGTGTGCTGACGTGGCGATGACATGGCGATGACGTGGAGGAGAGAGAAAGTCTGTGGAGGCGGTGACCAACGGGGATGAAGGTATCTATGGTGGATATCTGGTGGAATCTACATTACTTCTACTCCTAAGATATTCTGTCAACTATTCATCATCATTCATCTCATGCATAACCTAATACAAACCAATGAGGTCCTTTTATAGAGACCATGACAGAGTCCTAATCCAACTAAAAAACCCCCTTTGCTAAATTAGCAAGTAAGAAGGCTTTCAAACTAAACTCAACTTCCTAACTCAAAGGGACTCTTAATTAATTCCTAACAATCAAATATCAACTAGGACTCAATAAAAGAATAATAATAAATCCTAATCAAATAAATACTCTAGTTTAAACTAGGTAAGACCAAGTCAAACTAGGAAAGAGTCTGAACCAGTTTGGTTCCTCTTCTGGGTTCGGATCCAGTTGGTCGAGTCGGATCGACTCGTATCATCAATAGTCTTCAGTGCTCTCTTGCACCTGACAGACTAAGGTTCCACAGTTACCCCGCAGGTAACTGGTCAACAATTATACAATAGCCCGAGGCACACGCCGGCATCAGGCTAAGGTTCCACAATAGCACTCATAGCTAGCTAATGGCTAGGCAACCAATTAAGCATTTAACTACTATCAAACCAAGTATTTAAATGCAATCAAAACCATAAATTCGCCCAAAGGGTAAATTTATACACGAATCAATCCTCAATCTCGAAAGAAATCCCTTACAAACTCCACGAAATCAACTTGTGTGCTTCCCAACATGCTTAAGTATCTATCACAAACGAAAGCCATTCAAAGAAACCCAGAAAACAGTGTTCAAGGGTTCACGGTCGATGCGACGGTCGATCTGGCGGTCGACCGTGAGGCCACGGTCGAAGCCACGGTCGATCCGATGGTCGACCGTGAGACCAAAAAAAGGAAAAACACAAGGGCGACGGTCGATCCGAACATTGACCCTGGGAAGCCAAAAAGGAGACAGAGCCTGGCGGTCGATCCGACGGTCGATCATGAGGCAAAGTGGAAAAAGGGAAGAACCCGCGGTTGATCGGAGCATCGACCCTGGGAGACCAAAAACGCAACAGCGCCTGACGGTCGATTCGACGGTCGACCGTGAGGCCACGGTCGATCTGACGGTCGACCGTGAAGCCAGGAAAAAGCGTATCAACGCTTGAGAGTCGATCCAACGGTCGACCGTCCAGCCTATTGCACTGTTCCTTAGAACAGTGCCGGAAATCCAATTTCTTGGATTTCAACTATCAAATCTTGTTGGAAATCAACCATCAAATCTTGTTGGATTTCAACTATCATAACTTGCGCCAAGCCAGTTTTAGGGAGCCTTATCCCTAACTGGTTTGCTTACTTAATTGATTTCCTAATTAGTTATCTTGATTGCGTTAGTTTCCTAGTTTGAGTTCAGTTTATGCTTTGCTTTATTAGTTCCTATTATAAGTCCTAGTTATTAGGATGTTTGAGTTATGATTAAGTCTTAGTAGGAAAGTATTATTACTTGTTGATTAAAGCAAGGTAGTTCTCTAGTTGGAGTAGAACTCTGTCAAGGCCTCTATAAAATGACCTCTATAGTTTGTATAAGGTTGTGGATGAATTATGATGAATTAAGTAGAGTTATTAGTAGAATAATCTTAGAAAAAGCTGTAACCCTAATTCCACCAACTCCACCAGCCACCTTCTCTTCCCTTCCCTACCGCTAGATCCTTTCTCCACCACCGGCCTCCACCAACCCCAAGTCCCCGGCGTCCCCCTTGGCTGCCGTGCTCCCCTCGGCCACCTCATCACCGCTGCCACGTTCTCCAAGGCTTGGATCCCCCAAGGGTAGCCGGCCAACCATATAAGAAGCTGCGAGGTAATCATCTTTCTCATCCATCTCTCTCCTCCGGTTTGAGCCTTCCTCGTCGAATACCTAGGGTGCTTCTCCTAAAACCCTAAAGGCATCTCTCGACCTAGCCATAGATTTGGCTAAGGAGGAGCCGAGACCAGGCAAGAGACCCAGTAACCGCGCTTACGAGAGAGCTCGGCATATCAGGCTTCAAGTAGCTGACATGGAACGTTGGGTGAACCTTGAGCCGGTCGGGGAGAAGCAGTCGGTAGGCCGAGCGGCCTACCCTCTTGATGACCTCGAATGGTCCGTCATACCGTGGCACTGTCTTTCGACTGAATTGCTTTAGAATCTGCGGAGTTTGTTTCAAAAGGACTTGATCGCCTACCTGAAACTCCAAGGGCCTCCTGCCTTGATCCGCATACTTCTTCATCCTTTTCTGGGCCTTTCTCAAGCTGTCTTGAGCTGCCTTGATCATCTCATGTTGGTCTTTTGCAAACCTGGAAGCTGCCGGACTTCCTTCTCCTCGTTGGCCTAAGACGAGCTCGAAGGGACTCTTCCCTGTCGCCGATGATCTCTGAAGGTTGTAGGAGAATTGTGACACGTCAAGAAGGTTGAGCCAATTCCGTTGGCTCGTAGTCATGTAGTGCCGCAGGCACTCTTCCATCAAAGCATTGATCCACTTCGTCAGGCTGTTAGTCTGTTGGTGGTTTGCCGTTGAAAACTTCAGTTGAGACCCCATGATCTCAAACAGATGAGTCCAGAACCGCCCGGTGAACCGCCCGTCCCTATCGCTCACGATGTCACGTGAGAGCCCGAAGTGCTTGAGCACGTTCCTGTAGAAGAGGTCCGCCGTGACCTCCGAGGGGCAGCCCTTGGTCGCTGGGATGAAGATGACATATTTGGAGAAGCGGTCCACCACAACAAGGATCGTCGATTTGCCATCCACCTTCGGAAGACCTACAATAAAATCCATAGAGAGGGATTGCATGATACCTTCCGCAATAGGGAGTGGTTGAAGAAGGCCCGCCTGGTTCCTCCGCTCCATCTTGTCTAGTTGGCACACTAGACAAGTCTCACATAAAGCTCGATGTCCTACTCCATCTTTGGCCGATAATAGTAGCTTCGGCCAAGTAGAGTGGAAGTCCGCTCCCACCCCGGATGACCCACCCATTTGGAATCGTGGGTCTCTTTGATCAGGGAGCCCCGGATTCCTCCTTTGGGAACATAGAGCCGCCCGCCCTTTGCTTGCAACAAGTCATCCTCGAGCCAGAACCGCCGCACGGTTCCGTCTTGGACCTCCTTCACAAGATACTGATATTCGGAGTCGTCCTTCGCTTGGGCCTTGATCTTCTCAAGCCAACCCGCCTCCGCCTGGACTAGGGCTGCAACGTAGTCCATGACTTGTTGCCAGCTCAAAGAATCTGCCACCTGGTTTTGCCTCCCATGTTTGTGTTGCCACTCGAAGTCGAACTCCTTTAGTAACTACTGTCACCTTGCTTGCTTACGTGAGAGCTTATCTATGTTTGGAAATAGGTATTGGCGATGTTGTCCGTTTTGACCACGAACTTTGTGCCGAGAAGGTACACCCGCCAGGTGCGAAGACAGTGCACCGCTGCCACCATCTCCTTCTCATGCGCTGAATTGCGCTTCTCTTCATCGTTGATCTTGCGGCTTTCAAACGCCACTGGGTGTCCCTCCTGGACCATCACCCCGTCAAGAGCTCGATCAGATGCGTCGGTGTGGACTTCGAAGGGGAGAGAGAAGTCCGGGAGCCTGAGAACTGGCTCATTGGCGATGGCCTCCTTCAGCTTCTGAAAGGCCTCTGCGCATTGCCCTGTCCAACACCAAACTTGATCTTTCTTTAGTAAGTCAGTCGAGGGTGTTACCTTTTTGGAGTAGCCTTTGATAAACCGGCAGTAATAGTTGGCTAAACTGAGGAAGCTTCGAAGCTCAGGGACTTTTGTTGGAGCCGACCACTCCAAGATTGCTTCAACCTTCCGAGGATCCATCCTCACTGTGCCGCCCTTGATCTTGTGCTCCAAGAATGAGACCTCCTTCACCGCGAACTCATACTAGAACCCTTTTGACATAGAGAGAATGTTTCGGCAACCTCTGTAGGATCCGGCTCAGGTGCTCCATGTGGGCCTCTAGGGAGTCACTGTACACCACTATGTCATCGAGGTAGACGAACACGAACCGATCGAGGAAGTTGTACATCACATCGTTCATCAGATGAAAGAAAGTGGCTGGGGCAAAATAGTCAAGCCAAACGGCTGACCATGAACTCATATGCGCCGTACCGCGTTACGCACGTGGTCTTGGCCTTATCTCCTTCCGCAATGCGCACCTGCCAATAACCAGACTTCAAATCAAGTTTAGGACGCGATAGTCGATGCACATCCTCCTTCCACGATAGTCGAGGTCCTGCACCAACGGAGCTGGATACTTGTCCCACACGGTCAGCTTGTTCACGGCGCGATAGTCGGTGCACATTCTCAATGTGCCGTCTTGCTTCCTCTGGAACAAGACTGGTGCGCCATAAGGAGATGTAGAGGGGCGGATGAGTCCTGACTCGAGCAACTCTTGCAGTTGCTTATTCAGCTCCGCAAGCTCTGATGGTGCCATGCGGTAGGTGGCTTGGGTTGGTGTGCGGGCGCCTGGCAGCAGCTCGATGTGGTGGTCAATCGCACGCCGGGGAGGCAATTGCTTGGGCAGCTACGGTGGCATGACGTCGATGTACTCCTGCAGCACGTCAAAAACTGGCGCTGGCACGTGGGCTGCTGCGGACTCTGGCTCTGCAGATACACTGCATAGATTCTGCTTACATGATCCTGGCGCGTCCCTGGCGGGCTGCACCCATGCTGCGGGCCTGGCGCACTGGATCTGTCGCGTGCCACTGCTTCCTGCATCACCTCTGCGATCGCGCGCGAAACTGTTATCGCTCGCAACACTGCTTTTGCTGGCAAAACTGCCACTCGCCCACTGGTTTGGCTGCACCTCAGCCAATGTCACCAGGAAGGTTGGATCACCCTTCCACATGCCGTCCTTCAGTTGTATGGCCGACAGCAACCCCGCTTTTGCTTTTGGCTTGGCTGCTGGCGCGGCTCTTACAAAATGAGGACTCCGCTCGCCGGGCAGCAATATGCCGTTGAGGTTGGGCATGACCATCACCTTACTGCTCCGGAAGAACTCGTTGCCCAAGATGACGTTGAAGTCATCGAGTGGCACCACCAAGAAATCCACGGGCACCTTCCACGGACCGATGACAATTTGGCCTCAGAGCTAGGTTTTTACCACCTTGAGAACGTGATCAATGGTGCAGGAGCTTCGTGATCGTGTTACTCGTCTTGAGGGCTATTGTGAGGACCCGTCCCTCTATTCCTGTGGCTCGTTGTTGACCGCAAGGGCAATTTGGTAAATTGCGCATTGTCGGTTAGTTTCACACCCGCGTGTGCACACACCGGCCTTGTTTTGGTGTATGTGTTTGAATAGAATAGTTAGCTGGACCCGGGATCGAAAGATCCGGAATTGGGCTTGAGTTTGGCCCAATTTTGATTCCCTGTGCAGGTTGGATCGATCCAAGCTCCACATTGGATCAATCCAGGATGCACTAGGGAGTGGTGGCCGCCAGTGGAGCTTGGATCGATCCAATGTGGAGTTTGGATCGATCCAAACTCGCACTGGAGCGTCCGTATAAGAGCGGACGCCGTGCTTCCTTTCTCCTTTTTCCGATTCCGCTGCGATTGGGCTCAAATCCGGCGAAATCTTGAGAGGGTTTAGGAAGATCCAAGGCTTGACTTCGTGGATTGAAGTAGCTCTTGTCGAGGTAGGGTTTCTACCTATGGAATGGTTGGGTGTTTCTCGTGTTCTTCGTCGTTTTCGCCGAATTCGGGTTTGTTTTGAGTAGATCTCCATGTATAAGTGATGGTTTTCGGTTTTGAAGTCATGAGTAGCTTCGTGAGCATCGGATCTACCAACCTACCAAGTTCGGTGAAGTTTGGTTTGGTTTTCCGGCAGTGATCGCCGTCGAAAGTTGGCCGGAGTGCCGGTTCGGATCGATCCATTTGGATTTTGGATCGATCCAAGGCGCGCACTCAAGATGGTCTGTTCACTAGTGGAAGTTGGATCAATCCAAGGGTGATACGAGTCGATCCGACTCGACCAACTGGACCTGAACCCAGAAGAGGAACCAAACTGGTTCAGCCTCTTTCCTAGTTTGACTTGGACTTCCCTAGTTCAAACTATAGTATTTTAATTAGGATTTATCATTAATATTTTATATTTAATTGAGTCCTAGTTGACATTTGAGTTAGTAAGTTGAGTTGAGTCTGAAAGCCTTATTACTTGCTAATTAAGCAAGGGGGTTTTTTAGTTGGATTAGGACTCTGTCAAAGGCAGAGATAAAAGGGACCTCATTAGTTTGTATTATGATGATGAATGATGAAGAGAATTATTAGGAGTTAAGAATAGTTGATAGAATATCATATGAGTAGAGGTAATGTAGATTCCACCAGATATCCACCATCGATCCACCTTCTTCCCCGTCGGTCATCTTCTCCGCAGCCGGCACCGCCTCCACCGGTATTTCTCTCTCTCCCCGCCACTTTCTCTCTCCGCCACGTCAGCATCCCACGCGCAGTCACCTGCCACGTCATCACTGTTCATCGTCTTCCTCTCTTCTCTTTCCTATGCTGCAACCCTAGCTTCACCGCCGTCCACCGTTCTCTCCTTCTCCGGCCGTCCCTGTTACCATCCAAAAGCCACCTTCCAATCCCCCCGGCCCCACGACCCCGACCATCCCCTTTTACGCCGGCTCCATCACCTTCGGCGCCTTCCCCCGCAAACACAACCTCCAAGCTCCGCCGCCATCAACCAAGATCCACCTCGATCTCACCTGAAAACCTCCCAGATCCTTCCTAAGCACCTCGCCGATCTTCTCCGACCATCTTCCTGACGTCCCAAGCCTCCTGCCGAGCTCCCCCGTCGTCCCCGACGCCGGTGAACCCAAACCTGCCCCGTCGCCCTCCAGATCCCGTCGATCCGGCAACCTCCGAGAAAATCCACTTAGGTGGATCTCTTCCCCACCGTCCTACGACCTTCCCTGCCAAGATCCCGACTGCCGCCGGCGATCCACTTCGGCGACTCCTCAGCCATCGGATCATCCCAGCCAACCTTGACCAAATTGGCTCAGCCACTTAATTCAGCCAAGCTACTTAGCCCAATCCAGTCAAGCCTGATCCAATTCCTTGAGCCAGATCCGATCCAGCTAGCCGGATCAGCCAATTGGACTCAATCAAGTCCGATCAGACTCAATTCTGATCAATTGGAGCAGTAGAGACCCGATACGAGAGGATTACGAGTAGACCGCTCGTATCAAAGGGCAAGTTGGATCGATCCAATGTCTCATAGGAACAGTGCCTGAGGATGACAGAGAACGGCTTTTCTTGGTTTTCCAAGTCGGATCGATCCAAGGGTAAGTTGGATCGATCCAGGGGCAAGTCGGATCGATCCAAGGGTATGTTCGATTGATCCAACGTGCACCAGAATGTGTTTTTGAGGCTGTTTTGCCCGCGGGGCTTCGTACATATGCGGTTTTAACGGTTTTTCCCGCGGAGCTTGCCACGATAGTTTGTTTACTGCTTTACAGGCATGTTTAGTGATATTGCTATAAACTGCTGTCTGTTACCAATTTGTGGTTGAACCGGGAGAGTGATGTCTCCCGGGATTGTGTAGAATAAATGAGTTAACGGTTTGCCCCTTTTATTGCTTTGTGGTGAACCGAGGGAGTCATGACCCTCGGTAGTGTTTAGTATAAATGGGCCGAAGGTGTGCCCTTGTTTTGTTGCCTGCTTATACTGTTATATTTGCCTAGCTTTCTTGTGCATTAGAGGCATGTTAGGCTAGGCGTGGGTGGTGGTTGACCGTCGATCCGGGGCTCTCAGGTAACTCGGATCTAGCTCTAGGACCGAGGCTGGGTAGCGAGGTCTAGGTTTGTCCCTAGTACTCCAGTATCAATTGCTAAGTGGTGGATGTCGTTACCCCGGCATGTGTCGTCATGCTTGCTGTCCAGCATGGGAAAGGGTGTTCTACATGTGCTGAGGTTCTCCCTGTTTGTGGCGGGAGAGGGTTGCATAGGGGGTATCGATGGGATTTATGGGCTCCCTGGCAGGACTTAACTTTTGATTCGGAGTTTAGGGGTCGTGTTGGCTCTGTTGCTTTGAGTGCTGAGAGATGGTTGTCATAACCACGGTTGTTGTGTGGAGATTCCGCTTGGAGAGGGGTGTTCTACTGGTATCGTCATGTCCACCCTGTGTCAGGGATTGTCGGAGGTGGTCCGTCCTTGAACAGTGGCTGTCGGAGGGACGTACATTGGACAGGTACCCTTCGGGTTATTGACGGGATTTATGGGGTCCTTGGCAGGCCTCAGTGCTTGGCACAGAGTTAGTACGGTTGTCGTTGCCTTCCTTGTGTGTGTCGTAGAGTAGAACCCTGCTGAGCTTTTGCTCATTTCTACCTGGGCTGCAGTGTTTGCAGGTGCAGGTACCAGGTCTTCTTCAATGGCCCCCCGTTGTTCGTCCTGTGGCAGCGCGTCCCCATTAGATCATGATTGAGGGTCAGGAGGGCTTCTGCTGTGCTTTTGTGGAGACTTCGAATGATGTAACTTTTTGAGAACTTGTATGTGTAAATTTTGTTGTAACTCTGATGTATGTATAGTTTTGGTTTGTGATGGAATAGTAGATGTTAGAACCACTTCTGCCCTCTGATTTGTTGATTTATAACTGTTTCCGCCAGTTTGACGTTAGTAGATGTAGGAACCCCCCCCCCCCCCTCGTGTCCCGGTCCGGATGGGTTTTCTGGGTCGGGGCGCGACAGCTATCTTGGTGAAGCCCTGGCAGAAGAGATTCCCCCTCTTCATAACCGCATCGCAGCAATCGAGGGGGAGATCTTCAACATCAAGTCTTCCTCCGACGTGATGAAGGTCGAGCTAGAAAGACGGGCGGCGTCTTCTGAGCAAGGCTTGAACCGGATCCAGATTCTCTTCGAGGAGTTCGTGGACCGGATCAAGATCGAGCTAGTTGTCATCAAGCGGGCCATGTCAAGGTCTGATTCTCGTGAGGGCACGGGCAAATTCAAAGTGCTCGAGCCCATGTCCTTTGGTTGCGTGCGGAATGCCAATGAACTTGAGAATTTCTTGTGGGACCTTGAGCTGTATTTCGAGGCTGCTCATATCCTTCAGAGTGACATAGTGTCCGTTGCTACAATATACCTATCCGGCGATGCAAAGCTCTGGTGGTGTACCAGACTGGATGATGATGCAACCGCCGGCTGCCCCAAGATCTCTACTTGGGACGTCTTCAGCAAGGAGCTGAAGGACCAATTCCTCCCCAACAACATGGCGTGGGTCGCGAGGGAGGGTTTGAAGAACCTGAAGCAGACTGGACTACTCAGAGACTACGTAAAGGCGTTCAGTAGTCTTATACTGTACATTAAAGACATGTTTGAGTCTGACAAGTTATTCAACTTTTTGTCAGGTCTTCAGGGATGGGCACAGTTAGAGCTGAGAAGACAGGGAGTGAAAGACGGACTCAGCCATGGCCGCGGCGGATGCCTTGGTGGATTTCCGTCAGCCCAAGCCGGTGGACAACAACAATAGCAGCCGGTCCCCAAAAGCTAAGGACAAGGGAGAGAAAGCCAAGGGGAAGAAGCGGCCGTAGAAGAAAGGCAAGGCGAAGTTGCAGGAGCCGGCCAAGTCTCCTATGGGGTGTTTTATCTGTAACGGACCCCATAGGGCGACTCGAGATTGCCCTAAAAGAGAGAAGCTCAACGCATTGGTGGGAGAAGAAGAAGGAGATTCGGATTCTCCAACGAGGGTTACCCCGCTACAACTTCTCAACACGTTACGGACTACCCCTACGACCGGCTTCATGCATGTCCATATCAACCTTCAAGGCGTGAAGATGATGGCCATGCTCGACACCGGCGCCACCCACAACTTAGCCAAACATGCGGCCGAGCATCTCAAAGCCAAGATCACCACCAGTTCCAATCGCATCAAAGCGGTCAATTCTGATGTTTGCCAGTCACGAGTGTCGCGATGGCTACGACGGTGGAGATCGGTCCATGGAAGGCGTCCGTGGATTTCTTGGTGGTGCCACTCGATGACTTTGATGTCATCTTGGACAATGAGTTCTTCCGGAGCAGCAAGGCGATGGTCATGCACTACCTCAATGGCATGTTGCTGCCCGACGAGCGGAGTCCTCATTTTGTAAGGGCCGCACCACCAGCCAAGCCAAAAGCAAAAGCTGGGTTGTTGTCAGCCATACAACTGAAGGATGGCATGCGGAAGGGTGATCCAACCTTCCTGGTGACATTGGCTAAGGTGCAGCCAAACTAGTGGGCGAGCGGCAGTTTCGCCAGTAAAAGCAGTGTTGCGAGCGATAACAGTTTCGAGCGCGATTGCAGAGACGATGCAGCAGGAAGCAGTGGCACACGCCAGAGCTAGTGCGCCAGACCCGCAGCCAGGGACGCGTTAGGATCAAGTAAGCAGAATCTGTGCAGTGTGTCTGCAGAGCCAGAATCCACATCAGCACACGTGCCAGCAGCAGTTCTTGACGTGCTGCAGGAGTACAACGACGTCATGCCACCGCAGCTGCCCAAGCAATTGCCTCCTCGGCGTGCGATCGACCACCGCATCGAGTTGCTGCCCGGCCCCTGTGCACCAGCCCAAGCCCCCTACCACATGGCACCATCGGAGCTTGTGGAGCTCAAGAAGCAACTGCATGAGTTGCTCGAGTCAGGACTCATCCGCCCCTCTACGTCTAGTTATGGCGCACCAGTCTTGTTCTAGAGGAAGCAAGACAGCACATTGAGGATGTGCATCGACTACCGCGCCCTGAACAAGCTGACCGTGCGGGACAAGTATCCAGTTCCGTTGGTGCAGGACCTCTTCGATCGCTTGTCCAAGGCCCAGGTATTCTATAAACTAGATTTGAGGTCTGGTTATTGGCAGGTGCGCATCGCGGAAGGAGATGAGGCCAAGACCACGTGCATGATGCTGTACGGGGCATATGAGTTCCTGGTCATGCCGTTTGGCTTGACTAATGCCCCAGCCACTTTCTGTCATCTGATGAATGATGTGCGTAAAACTTCCTCGACCGGTTCGTGTTCTTCTACCTCGATGACATAGTGGTGTACAGTAATTCCCTGGAGGCCCACGGGGAGCTCCTGAGCCGGATCCTACAGAGGCTGCAGAAACACTCTCTCTATGTCAAAAGGGAGAAGTGTGAGTTCGCAGTAAAGGAGGTCTCTTTCTTGGGGCACAAGATCAAGGGCGGCAAAGTGAGGATGGATCCTCGGAAGGTCGAAGCAATCTTGGAGTGGTCGGTGCCAACAAAAGTCCCTGTGCTTCGAAGCTTTCTCGGTTTAGCCAACTATTACTGCCGGTTTATCAAAGGCTACTCCAAAAAGGTAAAACCCTTGACTGACTTACTGAAGAAAGATCAAGTTTGGTGTTGGACAGGGCAATGCGCGGAGGCCTTTCAGAAGCTGAAGGAGGCCATTGCCAGTGAGCCAGTTCTCAGGCTCCCGGACTTCTCTCTCCCCTTCGAAGTCCACACCGACGCATCTGATCAATCTCTTGGCGGGGTGTTGGTCCAGGAGGGACACCCATATTGCGTTTGAAAGCCGCAAGCTCAACGATGCAGAGACGCGCTATTCAGCGCATGAGAAGGAGATGGCGGCCGTCGTGCATTGTCTTCGCACCTGGCGGGTGAACCTTCTCGGCACAAAGTTCGTGGTCAAAAGGAACAACGTCGCCAACACCTATTTCCAGACACAGAAGAAGCTCTCTCCTAAGCAAGCAAGGTGGCAGGAGTTCCTACAGGAGTTCGACTTTGAGTGGCAGCACAAACCTGGGAGACACAACCAGGTGGCAGATTCTTTGAGCCGGCAACAAGTCATGGACTACGTTGCAGCCCTAGTCCAGGTGAAGACGGGTTGGCTTGAGAAGATCAAGGCCCAGGCGAAGGACGACTCCGAATATCAGAAGCTTGTGAAGGAGGTCCAAGACGGTACCGTGCGGCGGTTCTGGCTCGAGGATGACTTGTTGCGGGCAAAGGGCGGGCGGCTCTATGTTCCCAAAGGAGGAATCCGGGTCTCCCTGATCAAAGAGACCCACGATTCCAGATGGGCGGGTCATTCGAGGCGGGAGCGGACTTCCGCTCTACTTGGCCGAAGCTACTATTGGCCAAAGATAGAGTAGGACATCGAGCTTTATGTGAGGACTTGTCTAGTGTGCCAACTAGACAAGATGGAGCGGAGGAACCAGGCGGGCCTTCTTCAACCACTCCCTATTGCGGAAGGTATCATGCAATCCGTCTCCATGGATTTCATTGTAGGTCTTCCGAAGGTGGATGGCAAATCGACGATCCTTGTTGTGGTGGATCGCTTCTCCAAATATGCCATCTTCATCCTAGCGACCAAGGGCTGCCCCTCGGAGGTCACGGCGGACCTCTTCTTCAGGAACGTGGTCAAGCACTTCGGGCTCTCACGTGACATCGTGAGCGATAGGGACGGGCGGTTCACCGGGCGGTTCTGGACTCATATGTTCAAGATCATGGGGTCTCAACTGAAGTTTTCAACGGCAAACCACCCACAGACTGACGGACTAACGGAGCGGATCAATGCTTTGATGGAAGAGTACCTGTGGCACTACATGACTGCGAGCCAACGGAATTGGCTCGACCTTCTGGACGTGGCACAGTTCTCCTACAACCTACAGAGATCATCGGCGACAGGGAAGAGTCCCTTCGAGCTCGTGCTAGGCCAACAACCATTGGCTCCCCTTGACTTTGGTAGCCTTAGGAGGAGAAGGAAGTCCGGCGGTTTCCGGGTTTGCAAAAGACCAACATGAGATGATCGAGGCAGCTCAAGGCAGCTTGAGGAAGGCCCAGAAGAGGACGAAAAAGCATGCGGATCAAGGCAGGAGGCCCTTGGAGTTTCAGGTAGGAGATCAAGTCCTTTTGAAACTAACTCAGCAGATTCTGAAGCAATTCAGCCAAAAGTCAACGCACAAGGGATTGGTGCGGTATGACGGACCATTCGAGGTCATCAAGAGGGTAGGCCGCTCGGCCTACCGACTGCTTCTCCCCGACCGGCTCAAGGTTCACCCAACGTTCCATGTTAGCAACTTGAAGCCGCATCATGCTGACCAGCAGCTCGATGCGGTGGTCGATCGCACACCGGGGAGGCAATTTCTTGGGCAGCTGCGGTGGCATGACGTCGCTGTACTCCTGCAGCACGTCAAGAACTGCCGCTGGCACGTGGGTTGCTGCTGACTCTGGCTCTGCCGACACTGCACAGATTCTGCTTACATGATCCTGGCGCGTCCCTGGCGGGCTGTACCCTTGCTGTTGGCCTGGGGCACTAGATCAGGCCCATGCCACTGCTTCCTGCATCGTCTCTGCGATTGCGCTCAAAATTGTTATCGCTCGCAACACTGCTTTTGCTGGCAAAACTGCCGCTCGCCCACTGATTTAGCTGCACCTCAGCCAATGTCACCAGAAAGGTTGGATCACCCTTCCGAATGCCATCCTTCAGTTGTATGGCCGACAGCAACCCAGCGTTTTCTTTTGGCTTGGCTGGTGGCACGGCTCTTACAAAATGAGGACTCCGCTCGTCGGGCAGCAACATGTCATTGACATAGGGCATGACCATCGCCTTGGTGCTTCGGAAGAACTCGTTACCCAAGATGAGGCCGGTAGTAGGGGTAGCCCGCAACGTGTTGAGGAGTTGCAGCGGGTTAATACTCGTTGGAGAATCCGAATCTCCTTCTTCTCCCACCAATGCGTTGACCTTCTCTCTTTTAGGGCAATCTCGAGCCCTATGGGGTCCGTTACAAATAAAACACCCATAGGAGACTTGGCTGGCTCCTGCAACTTCGCCTTGCCTTTCTTCTATGGCCGCTTCTTCCCCTTGGCTTTCTCTCCCTTGGACTTTGGCTTGTCCTTAGCTTTTGGGGCCCGGTTGCTATTGTTGTTGTCCATCGGCTTGGGCTGACGGAAATCCACCAAGGCATCCCCGCTGCCATGGCTGAGGGGAGGTCTTTTACTCCCTGTCTTCTCAGCTCTAACTGTGCCCATGCCTGAAGACCTGACAAAAAGTTGAATAACTTGTCAGACTCAGACATGTCTTTAAGGTCCAACATAAGACTACTAAACGCTTTCACGTAGTGTCTGAGTAGTCCAGTCTACTTCAGGCTCTTCAGAGCCTCCCTCGTGACCCACTGATGAGTCACTAAATATTCTTACTTAAACCCCTTAATTTGCCTTTGTTAGCCCAACAGTGTTTGTATTTGATAGTTTGTTAGTTGATTTCAGGTTTAATGAAGATTCAAGTTAGAAAATGCAGAAAAAGACAAATATGTTGAAATTATGCTACTTCGCTGTCAGTTTGGAAAGAATTCATCAAAATCTCCAGCTAACTTCTAAAATCTCCAGCTACTTCGCTGTTAGAGAAGACATCAAGTGATGTCGCTCAAATGTGTCTCGCACAGTGGTTGCGGTGCAGTACAACATAAGAGAGGTCGAACCCACAGAGAGACAAGCAGGAAAGATCCAAAAATACAGATAACAATATATCGGAAACAATCATGAGCGTAAAAGTTAAGAAAGTAGATTGTAGATGTAATGATGAGATAAAGTTAACGAAAGAAATCAAGATTTGGATGAGGCTAGGCTTCAAGAATCACTTCACTCGGATTTAGGTTCTTCTCTTCTCAATGTTTCATATAATACTCAGGTAAGGGATTCACATCCCAATCACTTTAACCGGAAGATATGGAACTATAAACCTAACAAAAAATATATATATGTCTCTCCCTATGATTGATTCTTCATGTTACGTACCTTCTCTAGGGCTTTCGTATCTGGTCTCTTGCCTAGTCTTGGCTCCTCCTTAGCCAAAGCTATGGCTAGGTCGAGATATACCTTTAGGGTTTTAGGAGAAGCACCCTAGGTATTCGACAAGAAAGGCTGAAAACCGAAGGAGAGAGACGGATGAGGAAGAGGATTACCTTGCAGCTTCCTCAATGGTTGGCTGGCTTCTCTTGGAGATCCAAGCCTTGGAGAACATGGGTGATGGCTGGTAGTGGTGATGATGGTGGCGAAGGAGTGGACGGCAGCGGAGAAGGAGACCGGTGATGGAGAAGGGCCGGCTGTAGAGAGAGATGAAGGTGGCTGGTGGATTATGAGGAAACTATGTTACAGCTACTCCTAGGTTTACAGCTACTCCTAAATTATCCTACTAATAACTCTATTTTATTGTCATAAATTCGTCCATGCATAATACAAGCTATAGAGGTCCTTTTACAGAGGCCTCAAGAGAGTTCTACTCCAACCTGAATACTACCTTGCTTTAATCAACAAGTAACCAGACTTTCCTAATAAGACTCAATCTTATCTCAACTTCCTAATAACAATGACTCATAATAAGAACTGATTTAAGCAAATCATAAACTGAACTCAATCTAGGAAACTGACTCAATCAAGATAACTACTAACTAGGAAATCAACTATGTAACCAAACAAGATTGGGGATAGGAATCCTTTTGGCTGGTTGGGCTTAGGACGCCAAAGGGACCTGGTTGCAGCCAGCTCCTTGGCGTGGGCCCACCCAAGCAAGGACGTGGGTCCCTTCTTGGATTGGCTCAGTTCGTCCTCGTATCATCTCCTCTCCCTTCGAAATTGGCCTTGTCCTCAAGGCCTGAATTTGCTGAGGGAAAAGGGCTCTGCTCTTCTTGGACCAGAGTGACGTGGCTAGACCGCAACAGTTGCTCTGACTCGGCGGTGAGAATCCTGGTCGCACCCATGGAGGATCAGGTGGTAATGGGGCCACTGAATCAGGAGGCCATGCAGCTGGTCGGGAAGAAGGAAACTGAAGCGCTGGTGTATCTGGGGGTCGCTGGAACTCCAAGAAGTAAATGGCAGCTACAGATCGGAGGTTGTGCATAGTCATTGTCTGTAGTCCTGGGTCGAAGACTAGATCAACTCGAATCGAGTCCTTCCAATGTGGAAGTAGACCCAATATGGCAGCTAGATTCGGTGGACTTGGATCAAATCTGACTTAGTCGAATTTGGTTGAATCCAATTGCACCTGACTTAGCTTGAACTGGTCTGGATCTGGGCTTGATCGAATTTGGTTGGTGTAGCCAAATCTGGTTAAGCCTGGATTGAATCTGTCCAAGTTTTGTAGGTTGGGGATAGAAAGAGATCTAGCAGCTGAAAGTGGCCGGAACTCAATCGCCGCCGGTGAGGGATGCTCGTCGGAATTCCAATCCCATGGAGAAGAGGTAGTGAGAGGATGGGGGTTCGATCCAACTGAGTGAATCTGGATGGGTGTCAGTTCTGCTGGTTGGGGTTTGGAGTCGACCTTGGTAATGTCGGGAAAGAGGTCAGGAGGTTTAGGGGACGGCCTTTGTGGCCCCATGAGATCCTTCAGCGGGCTGTGAGAGGAGGTCATGGTAGTCTTGGGCAGAGGTAGACCGTGACTTCCTTGAGGTTTGTCGCCTGAGTCGGGGAAGATGGAGTTGGGAGCCGGTAGGTTTGTACATGGAAGGGCTATGGAAGGAGAGGTTGGGTGGCTGTGAGGAGGACCTTGGGGGAGGTTACATGGTGCGGGGAGGGCTTGAACTAAGTTGAGGTTGGTGGCTGCCGAAGAGGAATACTGGTGGTGGGAAGGTAGGGTTTGGATGCAGGGAAGGAGGAAGGAGATGATGGCTGAATATTGTTGACTAGGCTGGGATGTGGTGTGGTTGGGTAAGGGGGCAGCGGGTGTTGTTCATGGTTTGGGTCATGGGGCAGCTCGTGGGTAGGGGGAGTATGAGGAGTCCTAATTCAAGTAGAGCTAGGTTTAGGTTCTGCAATCCAAGTTGTAGCTAGAATGGGATTTTGGCTGGAAATCTGAACTCCAATATGACTTGACTGATTTGTAGAAGAATATCGTTGGATCATTGCTTCCCACTGTTCTTCTGAAGGGTAAGGTAGAGGGATCCAACATTGGACAGCTTCCTTCCATTGTTCAGCTGTAGGGTAACCCGTACTCCGAGTTTGACTAGGATTCCTAGTTGGAGTAGGATTTGTAATCCTAGTTCCAGTAGGATTTTAAGCCCAAGTCGTACTCTGAGTTTGAATCGGATTCCTAGTTGGAGTAGGATTTGTAATCCTAGTTCCATTAGGATTTGGAGTCCAAGTTGTACTCAAATGCCCATTGGTATTTGCAGGTTTGGGTTGGTTGTAGGGTGGAGGTAATGGCTGATACGGTGGTGATGGATTGTAGGGAAGACTAGGGTTGTACGGTGCGTAGGGAGGTGGCATAGGCTGCTGGTATGGAGGCTGGGCATGGGCCGGGTATAGGGGCTGGTATGGTGGTGGAGGGACTCGGCTAGGTACAGGAGGGTTAGGGTTAGGGAACGGATGGCCAAGGGAAAGAGGATGAGTGGGTTGAACCGGTTGGGTAGTAGGCTGGTTAGGAGGAATTGGATTGTAGGCTGCATAGGGTGGAGGTAGATGATGATATGGTAGGGGGTATCGTAGGTGGCGGTCTAGGATAGACTGGTAGGGCACAGGTCGGGTGAGTAGGAAGTGGGAAAGGAGAAGTTGGTTCTGATCCCACCAAGACATAGGGCGGAAAAGGGGCTGGTACTCCAGCCATCAGAGTAGCTTCTAGAAGGCTTTGGGCGGCACAGTCCGCGGAACGGAGCTTTGATACCAAGTTGTTACGATGCACTAGGGCTTTCGTATCTAGTCTCTTGCATTGTCTCGGCTCCTCCTTAGCCAAAGCTATGGCTAGGTCGAGATATACCTTTAGGGTTTTAGGAGAAGCACCCTAGGTATTCAACAAGGAAGGCTGAAAACTGGAGGAGAGAGATGGATGAGGAAGAGGATTACCTTGCAGCTTCCTCAATGGTTGGCTGGCTTCTCTTGGAGATCCAAGCCTTGGAGAACGTGGGTGATGGCTGGTAGTGGTGATGATGGTGGCGAAGGAGTGGACGGCAGCAGAGAAGGAGACCAGTGATGGAGAAAGACCGGCTGTAGAGAGAGATGAAGGTGGCTGGTGGATTATGAGGAGCTACTCCTAGGTTTACAGCTACTCCTAAATTATCCTACTAATAACTCTATTTTATTCTCATAAATTCGTCCATGCATAATACAAGCTATAGTGGTCCTTTTACATAGGCCTCAAGAGAGTTTTACTCCAACCTGAATACTACCTTGCTTTAATCAGCAAGTAACCAGACTTTCCTAATAAGACTCAATCTTATCTCAACTTCCTAACAATGACTCATAATAAGAACTGATTTAAGCAAATCATAAACTGAACTCAATCTAGGAAACTGACTCAATCAAGATAACTACTAACTAGGAAATCAACTATGTAACCAAACAAGCTTGGGGATAGGAATTCCCTTTTGGCTGGTTGGGCTTAGGACGCCCAAAGGGACCTGGTTGCAGCCAGCTCCTTGGCGTGGGCCCACCCAAGCAAGGACGTGGGTCCCTTGTTGGATTGGCTCAGTTTGTCCTCGTATCACTTCCTTTTATAACTCTAACTTCATCCTACCAAAACCTAAGAATATACGATACCGGCTGTCACTACAGGCAACGTATAGCAAAAGTTCATCGAGACAAAGCCCTAACTCTATCTAACCAGATCTATAAGAATACACAATACCAACTCTCACAATCGGCAATGCATAGCAAAGATTTCACGAGATAAAGTAGGTTAACAAGATAAAGCTATGGGATTATAAGATCATGAAAGAAGCATAACTGGATTCATAAATATTAATCATCCACATAGAAATCTATAATATGAAAATAATCTTTGAAGATTCAATACATAGAAAAGAGTTTAACAATAAAGATTAAAACTATGAACCATTATTGGAGAAGAAGCCCTAGTCCTCGCTAGATCATCCATCCGCCATGCCCTCGGATTACTCGGCCATGGATGGAGATATCTTCATCTTCTTCCTTCAGAAAACGTCCAGAAAGAGCCCCCAAAAACGTCCAAGAACTCCCCTTATATATGGACATGAAACCCTAGCTTTTATTTCAGCCTTTGGATTAAATCTGATGGCTTGTATTCAGATCCGCCCGACAAAGGATCAATCCTCTGAAGGTCAAGGATCGATCTTCTTCTTCTCTATTTCTCCGTAACCTGGGTCGCCTGAGTAAGATCGATCTTTGTAAGGCAAAGGATTGATCTTCTTCTTCTCTATTCCTCCGTAACCTGGGTCGCCCGAGTAAGATCGATCCTTTGAAAGAAGCATGATCGATCCTTCTCAGTAGGATGGATAGTAGGATGGATCCTTCTCAGTAGGATTGATCCTTCCATAGAGTAGGATGGATCCTTCTCAGTAGGATGGATCCTTCGATAGGAGAAAGATCGATCCTTCTACTCGACGATTTCCTCAATATTCTCGAGTGAAAGGAGGATCGATCCTTCTATGATCATCTGAAAAGTGTGTTCTGTCAGGTCTGTCTGCATAAAAGGATCGATCCTTTTAGGGAACATGATCGATCCGTCTTTCCTGAGTATTTACTGTTTTGCCATCCAGACTGCGTCATTGGTACTAATATTGCCGTAACTTCCTCTAGAAAACTCAGAATCACGAACCGTAAAATTCTCCAGAAACTAGACTTCAAGAGCTTTCCAATCATATATATAGCACATCATCTAGTTCATTCCGAAAAGGTACAGTTTTGACGTTAAAGACCCATCTTTGCTTCAATTTCCTGCATAATACAAATAACTTTGTGAAGCAACATATACTGACGAAATCATCTATATTAATCATGAAAACTCAGCAAATAAGCTGCTCTTAGTCACGTTCAGAGTGCAATTTCATGCACTCTTCACACCCCCCAACCAGCTTATTGCTAGTCTCTAGCAATTCAAAGCGCATAAAATATAATTAAGCACACTAACGGTTCAAGGATGTAGACATGCATAATAAGAATTCTGCCTTATCAAGTCAATAGTGTTTTATACAGTACATAGCATGAAAACTTCTTATACTCATACACATATTACCAACATATGAAATCAACTTCTACACATCAAACATGCTAATCACCATCCAGAGGAACACATGTGACGTGACAAATAAATGTTACGTACAGAAGCAACTTCTACCCACCATTAGTCCAAACACACTACTATCTTCATGATCAATCATCCAACCCTCGCACTTTAATTACAGCATGCTCTTTCTTTTTTTCTTTTTCTTCAACTATCAGACATTTTGCCTTTTTCAAACGAGCACTCTCCGCTTCTTGAGGCGCAGAGACCTGGTTACTTAGCAAAACACTTAATAGTTTTTTTTAACTATTAATGGTTCTACCTTTTTATGCGAGCTCCCAGCTTCCTAAGACAAGAACACCCGGTTACTCAGTAGATCACCTAATAGTCGTTTAGGCACAGCTTAATCAAGCTCCATAACTTTTTCTTTTTTTTTTCTGCATACAATACTCAACACTAGCTAATGCTGAAATTATGGTCTAGATTGACAATAGCATGCTCATTCCTCTGGTGAGTATAATCGCCACTGCACAGAAAGTATTCGTGTGTGACTCACATAATGTTCTACCTTCAGGTTATCACGCATGCAATCAATGTATGGGCCAATCCATGTGAAAGCAACATGTATAATAAGCATAAAAATTTCAGCTCATGTACAATTTCTAGTAACATACTCAATTCAACACGATTAAACTCAATAAAGTAGCATGCATGAGATCATGTATGCCTACACCCCCCAACCTGAAATTCACATTGTCCTCAATGTATGCTAATCATGTAAATAAGCATAAGGGTGTTTGTTAAATTTTCATATATAGCATAAATAAGAATAGGAAATCAAAATAGGAGCGAGGCCACCTGACAGAATATCTGAAATCTTGCACATGGCTCTTCATTGTGGCCAAATTTCACAAGCAAGGAAGACGAAAGTCCAAGCATCCTAAAAATATAAAATAGCAAACAAAAGCAAATGAGAATGAAAGCAAACAAACTAAAATAATCTAACCTAAATAAAATAGAAATAATAAATAAGAACAAGATCATCCCTCGTAGACAGGGTCTACGAGAGAAATGGTGTGCTCCTCAGGGTCTGCTTTTTCTGGAATCTGTTTCAAACGTTGTCCATTAACCTTAAACAGCCTCCAATCCTTTGGGTCTTCAACTTCCACAGCCCCATTCTCAAATATTCTGCTAACGGTGAAGGGGCCTGTATAGCGTGATCTCAGCTTCCTAGGATGGAGATGCAGTCGTGCGTCATACAGATAAGCTTGCTGTCCCACTTTAAACGTCTTCCACAGGATCTTCTTGTCATGGTAGGCCTTTGTCTTTGCTTTGAAGATCCTGGAACTCTCATAAGCATCATTCCTGAGTTCCTCCAACTCAGACAGCAAGAGTTTCTCTTCCTGACCTGCAGTATCCAAAGTAAAATTTAGTGACTTAGTAGCCAAATATAACTTATGTTCTAATTCGACTGGAAGATGACACGGTTTTCCATAAACTAGGCGAAATGGTGACATCCCCAGGGTTGTCTTGTAGGCAGTGCGATATACCCACAACACATCTAATAGCCTCAAGGACCACTCCTTTCAGTTAGAGCTCATTGTCCTTTCCAGTATTTGCTTTATCTCTCTATTGGCTAATTCAGCTTGGCCATTCGTCTGTGGATGATAACCAGTGGAAATCTTATGTGTGACTCCATACCTGCGCATCAAAGCCTCAAAAGAGTGATTACAAAAATGCGATCCCTGGTCACTAATAATAACTCTAGGAGTACCAAACCAGGGTAAAATATGCTCTTTAAGAAACTTGATGACAGTGGAATGATCATTATTTCTACACGCAATAGCCTCCACCCACTTAAACACGTATTCCACAGCCAATAATATATATAAGTAGCCAGTCTATACCCCAACAATAAAAAATCTCTATCGCTTGAATGGGGTTCAAAGGCATCATATGTCTCCTAGATAAAGCTCCTAATGTTAGGCTATCTATCACAGGATCTGCAAAAAATGTTAACATCATGAAATATAGTAGGCCAGTCAAAACCACATTGAAGAATTTTAGCAGCAGTCTTTTTCATCGAAAAATGCCCTCCACATGCATGAGAGTGACAGAATGTAATGATGCTTTCTATTTCATAATCAGGGACACAACGGCGTATAATCTGGTCAGGACAATACTTAAATAGACAAGGATCATCCCAATAAAATTTCCTTACCTCAATAAAAAATCTACGCTTATCCTGCACACTCCAAAAGGAAGGGATCTCACCTGTCACGCTAAGTAATTAACAATGTGCGCATACCAGGGCAGTCGTGCAACTGAAAAGAGTTGCTCATCAGGAAAGTCATCCATGATTGGTGGCTCATTTTCCGCTACTTCCACCATCAACCTCGATAGGTGATCAGCGACAACGTTCTCCACGCCCTTTTTGTCTTTTATAGAAATATCAAATTCCTATAAGATTAATATCCAACGAATTAGGCGCGCTTTAGCATCCTTCTTGGTGAGAAGGTACTTAAGCGCGGCATGATCAGTGAAAATAGTGATAGGGGAACCAATCAAATAAGCACGAAACTTGTTTAATGCAAATACTATAGCTAACAGTTCTTTCTCGGTGGTAGAATAATTCATCTGTGCATTATTCAAGGTTCGGTTAGCATAATGAATAACATGAGGTTTACCATCTTTTCGCTGCCCTAAAACAGCTCCTACAGCAAAATCACTTGCATCACACATCAATTCAAAAGGAAAGCTCCAATCGGGTGGTTGCACAATAGGTGCGGAAGTCAATTTATCAATCAAGGCTTGAAAAGCCTTCTGACAATCAATAGTCCACTCAAAAGGGGTATCCTTTATCAAAAAATTACATAAAGGACGAGCAATAGCAGAAAATTTTTGAATGAATCTCTTGTAAAAACCAGCATGCCCTAGAAAGGATCTAACAGTCTTTGGCACAGGAAGCTTTGAGATGAGATCGATTTTTTATCGATCTACCTCAATGCCTCTGGAAGAGACAATATGGCCCAACACAATGCCTGAGGGCACCATGAAGTGGCACTTTTCCCAATTAAGCACAAGGTGCTTCTCTTCACACCTGACCAAGACTCTTTTTAAATTTTGCAAGCATGCATTAAAAGTATTACCAAATACAGTCAAGTCATCCATATATACTTCCATACATTCCTCGATCATATCAGCAAACATACTCATCATACAACGTTGAAAAGTAGCAGGAGCATTACATAATCCAAATGGCATTCTACGGAAAGCATAAGTACCAAAAGGACATGTAAAAGTAGTTTTTTCCTGATCTTCTAGAGCAATCTCAATCTAATAATATCCAGAATAACCATCAAGAAAACAATAAAAAGGATGTCCAGCTACTCTCTCTAAAATTTGGTCTAAGAACGGTAATGGAAAATGATCCTTACGAGTGGCTGCATTCAGTTTCCTATAGTCTATACACATACGCCATCCTGTCACCAATTTAGTAGGGACAAAGTCTCCACTTTCATTTTTAACAACGGTGACACCAGATTTTTTTGGCACAACCTGTGTAGGGCTCACCCATTTGCTATCAGCAATGGGGTAGATGATCCCTGCATCTAATAATTTCAACATTTCCGTTTTTACTACCTTTTTCATTGTAGGGTTCAACCTACGCTGAGGATCCCTACGAGGTACAACCCCCTGATCAAGATTAATCATATGGGAACATATCAAGGGACTAATAACTTTTAGATCTGCTATACACCATCCAATAGCTGATTTTTGCTCATTTAAAACGCTAAGTAATTGCTCACCTTGCTCTGCAGTTAATGCTGAAGAAATAATAACTGGGTATGTATCACCTGGACCCAGATAGGCGTGCTTTAAACCTTGAGGTAGCGGCTTTAGGTCCAGCTTGGGTGGTTCTACTGCTGATGGCGTTGGTGGTTGTCCTCTTTCTGGCAGTTCTTCAAACTTTGGATTCCATGGACTTGCAAACGAACAATGTTCCAAATTTTTACACATACCATCAACATCAATATTTTCATCCAAATATTCAAGAGAATCAATTTCAGTGGTAGCAAACTCCTCTTCAGTGAGCAAATCAATCTAGTAAGTCTGCTGGCATTCATCGTCCTCATCAGGCTGCTTATCAACATTAAAAACATTAATTTCTAAAGTCATATTCCCAAAAGTTAACTTCATTAAGCCATTCCTGCAATTAATTATAGCATTAGCAGTAGCAAGAAACGGTCTACCTAAAATAATGGGAATCCTAGAATCAGCAGTTACTATAGCCTGAGTATCCAAGACTAAGAAATCAACAGGATAATAAAATTTATCTATTTGAACAAGCACATCTTCTACTACTCCTCATGGAGTTTTCGTGGATCTATCTGCCAATTGCAAAACCACAGATGTCGACTTAATCTGTCCTAAGCCAAGTTGCAAGTAAACAGAATATGGCATTAAATTGACACTTGCACCAAGATCTAATAAAGCTTGTCCTACTTCATGCTCTCCAATGAAACAAGATACAGTAGGACAGCCAGGATCCTTATATTTAGGAGGAATCCTATGTTGAAACAGTGCACTAACCTGCTCTGTTAAAAATGCAGTTTTCTTTACATGATGTCGTCTCTTCATAGTGCATAAATCTTTAATCACTTTAGCATATGTAGGAATTTGCTTGATAACATGCAAAAGAGGAAGGTTTACCTTAACCTGCCGAACATGCTCCAAAACCTCGCTGTTGGGCTCCATAGTCAATTTAGTGGATTTTAATGCCTGAGGGAAAGGGACACGTACCTTAAAGTCACATGGTGTAGGGCCATCTGAATGATCGGCCTCTGCAGGGTTCTCCTCAATCCGGTCCTCTTCTTCAACAGCAATAGGAGATTCGGTGGGTTCTTTTGAAGGACTTATTATTGTTTTCCCGCTTCTTGTAGTTACGGCGTTCATGTCCTTCACATTATTTTGCTCAGCACTAGATACCTGCGTTTATTGAGGTTGAGCTGGGAACTTTCCTCGTTCATGCACGCTCAAAGACTTAATCAGCTTCGTGATCTGGCTCTTGATCTCTTGAACATCCTCCTTTCTTTCCTTAGATTCTTGTACAATCATAGATTTCAGTTCCTGTAAACTCTCATTAAATGTAGGCCTAGGAAAACCAGATGTATGATAAGGAGGGCTAGAAAAAGGTTTATTTGATGGCGGTTGATGATGCTCATTGCTTTGTGGTGCGTTCGACTTCCAGCTGAAGTTCGGATGCTCTCGCCATCCTGGATTATACGTCTCTGAATAGGGAGTGTACGGCCTCTTGAATGCGCCCATGGCGTTGCAATGCTCGTCGTACACACCTCTCATCTCAACGTAAGTGGGGCAACCGTCAATCTGGTGGTCCACACCCTAACATATCGCACACGGCCCAGCCGGCCTTGTAGGTTCGTTGTATGGAGAGGTTCGGCCAGCCATCATGTCTTTGGTCTTTAGTAGCTCTAGCTCCCTTGTTAAATACTCATTAGCTACGTCATCTTTCTCGCCTTTAGCCTTGAGTGCATCTTTCTCGCGTAGCTGATATATTCCTCCACCTTGTTGTTGCGATGGTGGTCTGGCTCTGCTAGTATTATCTGTTGCGCTCGGCCCAGTCCATGTATGAGCTTTCTCAGTAAGCTCTGTCAAATACTCATTAGCTACGTCAGGATCTTTTGCAAAAATTCACCATTACACATCATCTCAACAAATTGGTGTTCTCTAACAGTTAAACCGTCATAGAAATAACTAACAAGGCGCCAACTTTCATATCCATGATGAGGACATAAATTCAACATGTCTTTAAATCGTTCCCACTCCTGATACAAAGTCTCACTATTCTTCTGTATGAAGGTCGAAATCTGTCTCTTAAGTGCATTGGTCTTGTGCTATGGGAAATACTTGTTGAAAAATATCTGTGTCATTTCTGCCCAAGATCCTATAGATCGTGACCTCAAGGAATATAACCAACTCTTCGCTCTATCCTTCAGTGAGAAGGGAAAGAACTTAAGTCGAATCATATCTAGTGCACTTGGTTGGCCATGGAAGGTAGTTACTACTTCCTCAAACTCCCTAATATGCACATATAGATTTTCATTTTCCAACCCATGAAAGGTAAGAAGCAACTGAATCATGCCAGGTTTAAAGTCAACATGTGCTGCATTAGGTGGAAACATGATGCATGAAGGTGTAGCAGTGCGTGTTGGATGCAAATATTCTTGCAAACTCCTAGGAGCTTGTTGTTCCTCGTGCTCAGCCATAATGAAAGTATGATGTGAAGTTTGTGACTGTGCGTCAAGGAGATCAGCAATATATGTCTCACTATCAGAAGTTTCAGAATCACCCTCGGCGCTTCTAGCAAATCTGCCTAGTTTGTCTCTATATCGAGGCATACACCAACAACCACGCAATCCAAAAGATGCAAACCAACCAAAGAAAATAAGCAAAACCAATAATTGAAACTTACTAACTAAAACCGAATAAAAGAAAACAATCCTAATAGAGAAGAAAAATCAAAGCCGAAATAAAGAAATAAATACTAAAGAAAATGAACGAAGTTACCGCTTTTTTGATTTCTACAATCACTGTAATCTGATTCTGGCGCTTTTCTAAACCGTCTCCCCCCAACGGCGCCAATTTTTGATGTCACTCAAATGTGTCTCGCACAGCGGTCGCAGTGCAGTACAGCATAAGAGAGGTCGAACCCACAGAGAGACAAGCAGGAAAGATCCAGAAATACAGATAACAATATATCGAAAACAATCAAGAGCGTAAAAGTTAAGAAAGTAGATCATAGATGTAATGATGAGATAAAGTTAACGAAAGAAATCAAGATTTGGATGAGGCTAGGCTTCAGGAATCACTTCACTCGGATTTAGGTTCTTCTCTCGTCAATGCTTCATATAATACTCAGTTAAGGGATTCACATCCCAATTACCTTAATCGAAAGATATGGAACTATAAACTTAACAATATATATATATATGTCTCTCCCTATGATTGATTCTTCCTTTTATAACTCTAACTTCATCCTACCAAAACCTAAGAATATACGATACCGGCTGTCACTACAGGCAACGTATAGCAAAAGTTCATCGAGACAAAGCCCTAACTCTATCTAACCAGATCTCTAAGAATACACAATACCAACTCTCACAATCAGCAATGCTTAGCAAAGATTTCACTGATAGAGTAGGTAAACAATAGATAAAACTATGGGATTATAAGATCATGAAAGAAGGATGACTAGATTTATAATATTAATCATTCACATAGAAATCTATAATTTGAAAATAATTTTTAAAGATTCAATACATAGAAAAGAGTTTAACAATAAAAATTAAAACTATGAACCATTGTTGGAGAAGAAGCCCTAGTCCTCGCTAGATCATCCGTCCGCCATGCCCTCGGATTACTCGGCCTGGATGGAGATGTCTTCATCTTCTTCCTTCAAAAAACGTCCAGAAAGAGCCAAAAACGTCCAAGAACTCCCCTTATATATAGACATGAAACCCTAGCTTTAATTTCAGCCTTTTGATTAAATCTGATGGCTTGTATTCAGATCCGCCCGACAAAGGATCGATCCTCTGAAGGTCAAGGATCGATCTTCTTCTTCTCTATTTCTCCGTAACCTGGGTCGCCCGAGTAAGATCGTTCTTTGGAAGACAAAGGATCGATTTTCTTCTTCTCTATTCCTCCGTAACCCTGGGTCGCCCGAGTAAGATCGATCTTTCTAAGGCAAAGGATCGATCTTCTTTTTCTCTATTCCTCCGTAACCTGGGTCGCCCGTCGATCCTTCTCAAGAAGCATGATCGATCCTTCTCAGTAGGATGGATCCTTCCATAGAGTAGGATGGATCCTTCTCAGTAGGATGGATCCTTCCATAGAGTAGAATGGATCCTTCGATAGGAGAAAGATCAATCCTTCTCCTCGACGATTTCCTCAATATTCTCGAGTGAAAGGAGGATCGATCCTTCTGTGATCATCTGAAAGTGTGTGTTCTATCAGGTCTGTCTGCATAAAAGGATCGATCCTTTTAGGGAACATGATCGATCCGTCTTTCCTGAGTATTTACTGTTTTGCCATCCAGACTGCGCCATTGGTACTAATATTGCCGCAACTTGCTCTAGAAAACTTGGAATCATGAACCGTAAAATTCTCCAGAAACTAGACTTCAAGAGCTTTCCAATCATATATAGCACTTCATCTGATTCATTCTGAAAAGGTACAGTTTTGGCGTTAAAGACCCATCTTTGCTTCAATTTCCTGCATAATACAAATAAATAACTTTGTGAAGCAACATATACTGACGAAATCATCTATATTAATCATGAAAACTCAGCAAATAAGCTGCTCTTAGTCTTGTTCAGAGTGCAATTTCATGCACTCATCATCAAGACGAACAACTTTTACATTGAACACTTTGTGAGATTCCTGACAGATTAATACCGGTTTTGAAGACTATGAAGATAAACAAATGCTGGGAAACTAGTCCGTCGACGTTCAGGAGAATATTCTCCAAATATTCCAGAAAAGTCTAAATAATGTCACATCTTCGGGAGAGGATAGAAAGCTTCCTAATCTACATCTTTCAAGTTGAGCACGTTTCCAAATGCCGGCTTGATTGGACCCAGTTGCGACCGGAATAAGACAGCTAGGAATTAATCCAAGGAATCCGAGTTGTAGTAGGAGTCCAACTTAGCCATAACCCTAATTCCAGTAATACACCTATAAGAGGGTGTTTGCTGGCCGAAAATTGGAGGTCCCCATAGAGAGAAAAGAGAGAATTAGGGTTTGGAAGATTCTCTAGAGAAGATGGAGCTGCAGCGTGGATCCCAATCGTTCTTCATTGAATCTATGGCTTCCATCTCTAAGATGAGTAGCTAATTTATGTACTTAGAGATCTCATGAAGCTTTAGTAGATCTTCTTTGTATTTTTCTAGTTGAATCTTGTATTTTTATACTAGACATGATCTTATAGATTTGGTTTTAATGATAAAAGAGTTGAGGGAACAGAGTTCCTTGACGTATTTTTAGTCCTACTTGATTTCGGTGATTGATAATAGAGATATATAAGATGGTTTTTATGTGGTTTGTGAATAACCGATGAGATATTTTATGCTTAGTGACGATAGCTTGTGCTAAGGTTATCCCGAAGACAATCTATGCTAATCGAAGATAAAATATGCCTTTGGAAAACACTCACGTTCTTTTAACGATTCATGTAAGCTTAAGAAGCTATGAATATATAATGTCTAGATAAGAAAACAAGAGGATAACTAGAGAATATAGGAAGTGAAACTAAAGTGGATTGAGTAATCCCTAGGTTTTCTCTCATTAATATATTTCAAACTTTTTTTACATTGCTTTCTTAACTAGTTTTAGTTAATCAATTTCCAAAATCCATATTAATCCTTTTTGCTTTAGGTTTAGAGTTCTGAGATTTAATTCCGATTTATCCTTCGTAATCAAAGTTTTCCCCGTGGTTCGATCCAATATTTCATCACTATTCTATCCCATAGTTTTAGTATTTTGAATAAGGGTTTATAAATTCTATTTTTGATTGAGTTTGCATCTGATTTAATGACGCGTTTGCAAGCGATCAATTTTTGGCGCCGTTGCCAGGGATTCTTCTGATTTTCAATGGAGTATTGATTTAAGTTTCTCTTAACTCTTTTTCTGAGCGTAGTTAGATTTTTATTTTGAATTACTTTATTTTACATTTTTAAGATTTTTCTGAAAATTTTCTGGAATTTTTGCAGCATTGGAACGATTTTTACCTTGAAGCATACGGACGGTCGACCGTCGGATCGACCGTCGTGCTCTACGATAGCCAGGGTCGACCGTGACATCGACCGTCAGATCGACCGTGAGGCTCTGTCACGGAAAAAGCTTCTCATGGTCGATACGAGGATCGACCGTTGCGTCTTCAAGTAAGGTTGCACAGTCCCACGGTCGACCGTGAGATCGACCGTGAGCGCAGTCAAGTTAGTTTTCTTACTTTAAAACTTTTCGTTTCAATCGTTGTTTTCCAGATTTTCTCCTCTGTTGAATATTCTATTTTCTTTTTCTCTTTTTGGTGTGATCTTGCATTGAAGGAAGACGATCCCTAAATAAACCGCTAGAACTTTTGGATCTAGAAATAGAGGCCACACTTCGAACAGCTAGAACCTTAGGACAGAAATCTTTAAGTCATTACCATGAAGCCTTAAGTAATCTGCAATCTTTAATGGCTGAAAACGAGGAACATGTCATTAACCCTAATGATAATATGGGTGGGGGTGGACATAATAACAATAATAGGGAAGTCCCAATTAGGAATCACTTCATACCTGGACCTTAACCCACCTACTATCAATGCTACACATTATGAGATTAAGCCTAACTGGATTACAGCTCTACCTTCCTTCTATGGGCGTAAGAATGAGGATCCCTATGGACACATTGCTAGTTTCCTTGAAATCTTTTCCATGTTCAAACTTCAGCATTTTAATGATGATGCCTTTAGACTCAAGCTTTTCCCTTTTTCTTTGAAAGACAAGGCTAAACATTGGCTTCAAACCTTAACTCCAAATTCGATTTCAACATGGGATCAACTTCAGGATGCTTTCCTTAAAAAATATTTCCCTATCATTAAAACTCTAAACTATCGAACCATGATTATTTCTTTTAAGCAAAATGAAGATGAGATGTTTCATAAAGCTTGGGAAAGATTTAAGGATCTTCTTAGAGAGTGTCCCCATCATGAGGTACCTGAGTGGCAGTTAGCCCATTCGTTTTACAATGGTCTTAATGATCGTTATAGGACAATGGTCGAAGCCTGCTGCGGAGGTGTTGTCATTAGTAAACCTTGGACTGCTCTTTGGGAAATGTACGTCAACCTTGCTGAAAATTCACAACACAATGCCTCAGTTTCTAGGAGTCGGTCTACCACTGTTCGTAATTCTCGGGGAATTCATGAAATTTCTGAATTCCAAAGCCTCCCCGCACAAGTAGCTCTCCTAATTAAAGATTTAAATCAGTTGAAAATAGGTCAAACTCTTACTCAACAATTGCCTCGCACTTCTTCCGAGACCTGTGCCCTTTGTCTTAGCTCTGATCATCATATCACTGATTGTCATTTGGCTCCCAATTTCCCTGACTTTGTTCTACAAGCTAATGCAACTTATGGTTTTTCCAAACCTCAGAACAATCCTTATCTAACCTACAATCCAGGTCGGAGGAATCATCCCAATTTTAGTTGGAAGCCACAACAGTCAAGTAACTTTCAAGGACAGAACAATACATCCAATACTTCTACTTTCAAGTACCCACCCCGACCTTCTGCAAATCCAAATCCTGGGTACCCTCCACATTATCTACAGAATACACCTCAGCCTTCTCCTGTCGAACCATCTAATGAACCCACTTTGACTTCTATCATGAGCACACTTTTGGAGATGAGGGGTGATATCAATAGGGACATGTCATCTATGAAGGAAGAAATGACGACCTTCAAAGGTGATGTCTCCTTGTTGAAAAATAACTTATCTTCAACGATTCAATCAGTATCACAATTAGAGAAACAAGTTGGGCAATTATCTAATAACATGGCTAATAGAGAGGATGGATGAAAGCGCCCAAACCACTCGTTGTTAAAAGTGACTATGGCGTCAAGATTACAATTTATACCGAATCCTAACTAACTACTACGTAGTTAGCGGGAGTCCGGGTCGATCCGCAGGGAAATGAGAATTGACTAACGTACTCGATAGATAACTCCAAACAACTAGCTAAAATGATTTGGGTTTTGGATTAATGACTATTAAAGTAATTAACTAAGTGAAAAGAAGTATAACTAATATAGAGAGGTCTTGGGATCTCCATCTCATTGTAGGTTCTAATGTAGCCTCCTAAGGAATTGAGGTGTGTAATCCAATTGGGATGATCGAAATCTAGAAGTCGACAAGCGGGTGATTAGCCTCACTTATCGCTCAACGGAAGTCGGGTCAGGATCTATCGTCGCTAACGAACCTTCGATTAAGATCAATTCGTCGCAAGGTAAAGGTATTGTATGGAGTCGGGCATTGGATCGAGATGGTTCTAGCACCTCGAATCCAATGCAGAAAGATAGAATGGATCCTCTAATTAGAGAGATAGGGATGGTTCTAGCATCCCTAATCTCTAATCTCGGGCTAATCATCCTCCCAATGTAATTGGATGTGTTTCTAGCACATCCAACTCATTGGGGTATAACAACAAACACCTATCATGCACAAGTTCTAACTCATACCAAAGAAAGGCATTCATCCATTCAACATATAAGATCCATGTACAAAGATAGAGAAATCATGCTCAAATCCATACAATAGATCATCCCCAAAGATTACACATCAAAAACCCTAAGAAAACTACAAAAGAATCCTACAACTACATGGAAATCCCAAGAGAAAGGAAGTTAGCTACTCATCTTGGTTGGATCCATGGATGGAGGTTGATGAAGCTCTCCTCCCATGGATTCCCTCCAAGAAGTCCTCCTCTCAATTGGGTAAGAAAACTAGAAGGGCTGGAGAAAGGACCAAGAGAAGATCCCTAAAATCCCCCATAAGGGGTCTATTTATAGTAAAATAGCCTCCCCCACTCGGATTAGATCTGGACCATTGATTTTGCTCGGCTGACACAAAAGGATCGATCCTTGTAAGGTAGAGGATAGATCTTCCTCTTCGTGTGATCGCTGGTCCCGTGGAGGATCGATCCTCCTATAGGAAAGGATCGATCTTTTCTTTCTTGAATTCTGGCTGCGCCCCGATGAAGATCGATCCTATCGCAGGTGGAGATCGATCCTCTAGAATTTGCGTTCTGTCACTGGAAAAATGCACATGAGAGATCGATCCTTCCCATAGTGAGGATCGATCCTTCAGAAGTTGCGCTCTGTCACTGAAAAATGCGCAAAAGTGATCGATCCTCTCATGACATGGGATCGATCCTTGTTGTCCTGATTGGCTTCCTTCTTAATGTACTTCAAAGGATCGATCCTACTTCAATAAAGGATCGATCTTCTTCATAAAAACTAGCCCGAATGACATCGTTTAAGCTCGGAACTTGATCCAATCCTCGTTGAGGGCTCTTGTACCTGTTATAGGGTAATATTCGTCAATAAAGCCTTGCTCGGAGACTAACAAGACCAAGTTAAAAAGGGTGATTTATGCACTTTTCACGTCTTATCACACCCCCTAACTTGAACTTTGCTAGTCCTCGAGCAAAGCAAAAGAAAAAATAACTTGAAGGGAAAGAGAAGAAATAAGAAACTATTAAAGAGCAATCCCCCGATCAACAATTTGTCACTTCTCAAATAGCTTTGGTTCCTATGCAATCAAGATTCATTCATATGCACACATAGATTCAAATGCATAGCTCCATCCATCAACCCATAGTACAAGTAAAATGCAAGCAAATAATTCCATCAATAGCATCATTCAAACACTTCAAAGCACTTGACCAAGATCAAAGCTCATCTAAGCGATCCGTGTAGTGAGAGTTGCTACTCAAGTATTCGGGGTCTCGTAGTCATTCAAGTAGGGTTCCAATCAAAACTAGACATCCTTAGCGTTTTACACCGGTTGAACAAATGACAAGTTTTATTTAACATAAAATCTTTGTTCTTTTCTTTTTTTTTTCTGACTAAAACCAGTGGTCGTGCAATGCCATGATCCCTTAGGCTTTCTACTAGGCCCATGTAACGAGAATTGGGCCAGTGGCTCCTCGGTCAGATGACCTAAAGGCACTAGGTGTTGAGGCACCCATCGGGCTTAATTTCCCGAAC
This sequence comes from Narthecium ossifragum, assembly GCA_963920575.1. Taxonomy (NCBI): domain Eukaryota; kingdom Viridiplantae; phylum Streptophyta; class Magnoliopsida; order Dioscoreales; family Nartheciaceae; genus Narthecium; species Narthecium ossifragum. Next base: position 12,493,641 of record OY986974.1, on the reverse strand, counting down.
CTAGCAGGCCACGAATCACAGCTGACCAACAAGCTTTTATTTGATACTAGCGTGACCGTGCAGTGTCTTGATCCCTTAAGCTTTCTACTAGGCCTATTTAACGAGTGTTAGATCAATGACTCCCAGGCCAGATGGCTTTGGGGCATTAGGTGTTGAAGCACCCCTCGGATCTAACTACTCGAGCCTAGAAGGCTACGAATCAAGACTAGTCACTTTTATTAACCTGACTCTCGGCCTCTAACTTGGCTTCGAACCCTACTACAAGTCATCTCAATCGAGTGTAAATAGCCTTGGACCCCCAATCTATCAAGGTCCCCCAATCAAACACTACTTGCCCCCTCATACAAGTGTACGTGCACAAGTGGATTGGATCACTTAAATGTCCTTAATGCATGGCAAGAAGAATTAAAGTAGAAGAATAACACTACTCATGAAATGATTTGCCAAACTTTACAAAGCATGACAATCAAGATGAATTATGCAATAGTCATCCATGCTAGCATAAGAATTGAAATTTTTTCGCATATTTACCAATCAAATAAACGTGTGAATCAATGTAGATCGATCACAGGTTATCTATAAACATGATGCAATCATACCCCCTAACTTAAGCGGGTTTGTCCTCAAGCACGGAAGAAGGGTAAAGTGTAGAGATAACCTTGTGACGAAATGGACGAAAATGTAACCTTGACGACATGTATGAAAGGAGTTAGGGTCAAGGTTAGTCGTGAAAAATAGTACTGTTGTGATGTAAAAATGTCGTATTTTGTGTTGCTATCCATAGCTTGTATGCCCTGTACAAACATAGAGGAAATACCCATCATAACATTATGGATATCAAAGAATAGAGATGAAAAATTTCGAGAAAAATTGGGCAGCATTCCCTCTATTTATTCAATAAGCCCAAGGGCTGTACAAAGATGCCATTTGCATCCAACATTCATTCAAATTGAAATACAGAAATGTAACTACCCAAACCGTCATTTACAACCATACATCCACATTCATATAGACACACCCGGGACATACACTATCATCGATGCCAACCAAATACAAAAGTAGAACAATGGAATACAAAAAGCTACCCACCCTCGAAGCACAAAAAGAGATACACTCCAACCATCCAGAAAATACAGAAAATACCCCTAGATATAGTCTATCATCCCTGAGGGCTCGGGTCTGGAAAGGTAAGAGGTCGGAAAGGAACAATAGCAGTGACCGGTGGAGGTGGTGGGTGGATGGCATCGAGACGGGCGAGGATAGTCGAGGCGACCTGATGAAGTGCGGTGATGTCCAGTCGAAGGGCGGCGTCGCGCGCGTCTACCTCGTCCAACCGCTGCAGTACTGCGTCCTGGAACGCCCGGTGCTCCCGATAGATCTCACCCATGGTAGGGTGCTCTACGGGTCCGAACTCTGGCGGGGGGCACCGAGGACGCAGCTGCCTGACTGGCGCACCGGCCTTCCTCATATGGCCGAGGACCTTGCCCCAGGTTGGGCCACCGAAGCGTGCAAACCTGAGGGCCTCCTCTGAGACAGTCGGCTCGCCCTCGGGGACTAGGTCCTGGCTCGCCAGAAAAGCTGAAATAAGGCACGGGTGCGGCACGGCCTTCTTGGCATAGCTCGTCATCTTGTCCCTGACTGCCCCGCAGTAAAACTGCAACATGTCCTCAAGAATCTGCTGAGGTATGTTGACCGCCCAATTCTTAGTCAACAACCATAATATGCACAACCAATTACCAGTGCGATACTGGTCATGGCCATTCTGGAAGACATTTCGACGCAAAATGTCATCGAATAGCCAAAATGGAGGCGACAGCTCTGCACGTGTAAATTTCCCGCTGCCTATGCGATCTGGGTTAAGGACAAGATGAGCCTCGCTGGGATGCTGGTATAACTCCTCAGGCCGGAGTTTGTGAAGACCGGGGTAGAGCGACGGAATTGCCAACACCTCTCCGATTGCTTTGGCCGTCAAGGTCACGTCGACCCCATCAATAAAGGAAGTGAAGCCAAGGCATGGGAAGTAACCATCGACTGCGTCGTCCCGCTCATCCCCGTAGGTTATGACTGTCATGTTCTGGTAGAATATGCAGACAAGCCTAGGGTACACCGTGGTCTCCGGTGTACAAAGAGGCAGAAGACCACGGTTCTCCAACATCACAATAGAATCCTGGGCATACTCGACAGTACGAAAGTGCTCCACATTGAATGTATACTCGAGGTTTACCTCCCGCTGCCATTCTGGACGGAGACCTCGGAGGAGTGTAGGCGCAGTGGACGGCCGGGTTTGCTTCTTGATCTTCTTGGACTGGCGAGGGTTGGTTGAAGCTGCCTTCTTCCTCTTGGATGTCGCCGGAGCCGCCGGTGATGTAGTCAGAGAACGCGTGGAGGAAGTGGATGGAGCTCTCGGAGTCCTTGCTGGCCAGGACGACGAGGTTGGAGGGATGGAAGCTCGTGGGGGAGATGGTGAAGCTCGTGGGGGAGATGGTGGAGGGGTTGAAGCTTGCCGTGGTGGTGCCGGGAGTGCCGGGGGTCTAGTTGACGGTGCGGAGGGAGGTTGTGCCGGTGGTGTGGAAGACGAAGCCGCGGCCTTGCCCTTCTCGGCGGCCTTCTTGGCGGCGGCGGTTGGCTTGCGACCCATTGGAGGTCAGTGGAGAGGATGAAGTCGGCTTGGGGAGAAGTGGGACGACGAAGGTGGCCGGCGACGAGGAGCTTGGAAGATGCAGCGGCGCCGGTGGGAGGTGAGGGAGAAATGTGGACGTCGCCGGGGTCGAATGATGGAGGAGGAGTGAGGGGGAAGGGTCGTGGAGGCACTGGGAGGTGGCGCGGCGCGATGGTCGGCGGCGGCGGCTCGAGGGTCGGAGACGAAGAGCGGCGGCGGCGTGGTCTCTTGAGGGAAGAAAGGGGGAGGATTGATCTTAGGGCTTGTGAGCCCTAAGTCGATCTGCTGAGTTTATATTTTTTTTTACAAAACCCCGCAAAGGATCGATCTTCCTCAAGAGAAAGATCGATCTTTTGCCACATGTCAGCATCATAACGGTGCAAACTTAAGTAGTGCTGACGTGTCCAAGTGAGCAGGATCGATCTTTAGGTAGAGAAGGATCGATCTTCTAAAAACCATCCCTCTGTCACGAATAAATTCACAAAAATGATCGATCATGAGGGATTGAAGGATCGATCTTCTCAAAACCATCCCTCTGTCACGAATAAATTCGCAAAAATGATCGATCATGAGGGATTGAAGGATCGATCTCTCGCCCCCAGGTTCCAGCGTATATTCAATCGGACATAAAGGATCGATCCTCTCCGCTTGGAGGATCGATCTTTTATGCACCAAACTGCAAAACTGGGCTGAAAACTTGGGAATTCGCCCCATACACCTCAAACATGAATACTAGGCTCCTTAGGCATTAAAATACCACCATAAAAACCCTCCAAACCAGACAACACAACAATTATCCCACAAATTCAACATACCATCTTGACATCACAATTATTCCAACAAAGATCAATTCAAAAACACACCAAAATCAAACATGCAAATAATGGGAAAAACAATCAAGCATGCAAAGAAAAAAAATAACAAACAAATTCAGAAAAATATGAAGAAAGGATGGGTTGCCTCCCACCAAGCGCTAAATTTACCGTCTATAGCTAGACGCAACAAAGCTCAAGTGTCGTATGGTTCCGCCAACATCACGGTTGGCTCAAGAGTGATGTCAAGAGGGAAACTATGAATATAAGGTTTCAAACGTTGACCATTAACAGTGAATGTAGCTCCCGAAAAAGGATTTTGCACCTCAACGGCCCCATGGGTGAAAACCTTAGTGACATCAAATGGACCATCCCACCTAGTCTTAAGTTTCCCCGGGAAAAGTCGAAGACGTGAATTGTAGAGCCAAACCTTATCCCCAACATCAAAGGTTTTCCGAACTATAAGTTTATCATGAAAAACTTTAGTCCGGGCCTTGTAAATTTTGGTATTCTCATAAGCCTCATTCCGAATTTCTTCAAGCTCATGAAGTTGGAGTTTCCTATTGCTTGAAATATCATTAGCGTCCCAATTAAGAGCTTGAATTGCCCAAAACGCTTTATGTTGAATCTCTACCGGGAGATGGCAAGGTTTTCTGAAAACCAATCGGAATGGCGACATCCCGATTAGCGTCTTGTAGGCCGTTCGATAGGCCCACAAGGCATCATTGAGCTTAAATGCCCAATCCCTCCGGTCAATTCTCACAACTTTTTCTAAGATCCGCTTGATCTCGCGATTGGACGCCTCAACTTGGCCACTAGTTTGAGGGTGGTAAGGCGTGGCTACCTTATGGGTAATTCCATATTTTTCACATAGGGATTTAAAATGCCGGTTGGTGAAGTGAGGGCCACCATCGCTTATGATGGTCCTCGGGAAACCGAAACGAGTGAAAATATTGGCATGCAAGAATTTCAACACGACTTTATGATCATTTGTTTTCGTGGCAATTGCCTCCACCCATTTGGAAACATAATCCACCCCTACCAAAATGTATAAGTAGCCATTTGATTGAGGGAATGGCCCCATAAAATCAATACCCCACACATCGAAAACTTCACAAACAAGAATGGGAGTTTGGGGCATTTCATTTCGTCTAGAAATTGTGCCAACTTGTTGACACCGGAGGCAAGCTTTGGCAAAATTATGCGAATCATGGAAAATGGTGGGCCAATAGAAACCGCATTCAAAGATCTTTGCGGCGGTCTTCCTACCGGAGAAATGTCCACCACAAGGATGAGAATGACAATGAGTGAGGATGGACGTAACTTCCGATTCGGGAACACATCTTCTCAACAATTGGTCCGGACATCGTTTGAGCAAGTATGGATCATGCCAAAAATAGTTCTTGATATGTGAGAAGAATTTGTTTCGATCATTTTTGGACCAAAAGAGTGGAATTTGTCCGGTGGTGAGATAATTGACAATATTAGCAAACCACGGCTTGGGAAATTGATCAATGGCCAAAAGATGCTCATCCGGGAACAACTCATTGATCGGAATGGAGTCTAAGATGTGCTCGGACGATAGCCTAGAGAGATGATCCGCTACAACATTAGAGGAGCCTTTTTTATCCTTAAATTCAAGATTGAATTCTTGGAGGAGCAAGATCCATCGAAGTAAGCGTGGCTTGGCACCCTTCTTGGAGAACAAATACCGCAAAGCGGCATGATCGGTAAAGATAATGATTTTGGAACCAAGGAGGTAGGATCGAAATTTTTCCAAGGAAATGACTACCGCTAGCAACTCTTTCTCGGTAGTCGTGTAATTGACTTGAGCATCATTTAAGGTTTTGCTAGCGTAGCATATGACGTGAGGGAGTTTGTCAATCTGTTGGCTCAAAACAGCGCCCACGGCATAATCCGAGGCATCGCACATGATTTCGTATGGGAGTGAATAATCGGGTGCGTGCACAATGGGTGCGGAAGACAAGGCCTCGCGAAGAGTAGTATAGGCATGCATGCAAGGTTCATCAAAGTTGAAGGGAACATCTTTAGCAAGTAAGGCACAAAGGGGCCGAGAGATTTTGCTAAAATCCTTGATGAAGCGACGATAGAAACCCGCATGCCCAAGAAAAGATCGGATTTGTCGAACCGATGACGGAGGAGGAAGTTTAGAGATGAGCTCAAGTTTGGCCTTATCAACTTCGATCCCCCTACTTGAAACAACATGGCCCAACACAATCCCCTCATTTACCATAAAATGACTCTTCTCTTAGCTCAAGACTAGGTAAGACTTTGGTAAGATTCTCAAGACAAGAGTCAAAAGATTGGCCAAAAACTGAAAAGTCATCCATGAAGATCTCTAGAAAGTGTTCGATCATGTCTCCAAAGATGGCTAACATGCAACGTTGAAACGTTGCCGGTGCATTACAACGACCAAAGGGCATCCGCCGGTAAGCGAAAGTACCAAAAGGACAAGTAAATGTCGTTTTCTCTTGGTCCTTAGGATCAATTGCCACTTGGTTATAACCGGAGTAGCCATCAAGGAAGCAATAGAAACTTTGTCCGGCAAGTCTCTCCAAAATTTGGTCGATGAAAGGAAGTGGAAAATGGTCTTTTTGAGTGAATGAATTCAACTTCCGGTAATCAATACATACTCGCCATCCCGTAGTTTGGCGAGTAGCAATGCTTTCTCCCCTCTCATTCTTAATCACGGTAATGCCCGATTTCTTGGGCACTACTTGGGTTGAACTCACCCATTTGGAGTCCGAGATAGGGAAAATGACTCCCGCCTCAAGGAGTTTAAAAACCTCCTTCAACACAACTTCCCTCATGTTTGGGTTCAATCGACGTTGAAACTCTATGACACTCTTAGACTCATCTTCTAAATGTATGCGGTGCATGCATATAGATGGGTCTATCCCCTTGAGGTCGGCAATGGACCACCCAATGGCCCTCTTGTGCTTGGTGAGCACCTTAATGAGTTTTTCCTCTTGTGCAAGAGTCAAGGATGAAGAGATGATTACCGGGAGAGAGCAATTTGGCCCAAGATACTCATATTTCAAATTGGATGGCAAGGGTTTCAACTCTAAGGTTGGAGGCTTAATCAAAGATGGGGGTGCCGGTGTGGAGGATATAGGTGGCAATGGCTCAAAAGAAGTTTTTCGAAAGGCCATGGCACAAGCATGTTCAAATTCATCGAGTAAATCCGAAGTGGGTAAGTCCGCATCTTGCAACGCATTGAAAACCATCGGAAAATCATCGAAAGTCAACACTTCATCACGTAAACCCGGAAAATCCTCATCAACACTCGGCAAATTATCAAAATTCAAAACCTCATCACCACTCGATAAAGAGTCATCACACGCATCAACAAAGGATTCACACGAATCATCTATATCAAAGTTCGCGATCATCACATCATTTGCACATTCATCAACAATATCATCATCCACCAAAGCATCAACCATAAAACATTCATTCCCATGCATAGATTGTTTAGTAGCATCAAAAAGATTTAATTTCAATTCCATATTCCCGAAGGTAACGGCCATGATGCCACTTCTACAATTGATGCATGCATTGGCCGTAGCCAAGAAAGGTCGGCCAAGTATGATGAGAATGGATTTCTTATGTCTAACACCCGGTTTGATGTCAAGTACAACGAAATCAACCGGGAAAACACATCTATCGACCTTGACTAATATGTCTTCAAGAACACCCCGTGGTGTCTTGATAGATCTATCGGCCAATTGCAAAGTCATTGAGGTCGGCTTGAGCTCTCCTAAGCCAAACTTACAAAACAAGGAGTATGGCATAAGATTCACACTAGCTCCTAAATCAAGAAGAGCCCCCTCAATCAATTGATCTCCTATGATGCAAGAAATGGTAGGAGTGCCGGGGTCTCTCAATTTCTGAGGTAGATCAAGTTGAAGAATAGAACTAACTTGCTCAGTTAGGAAGAGCTTTTTGGAGACGTGAGACTTGGATTGCCGCTTATGAGTACACAAGTCCTTCAAAAATTTGGCAAAAGAAGGCACTTGCTTAATGGCATCCAACAAGGGAAGGTTGATGTGGACTTTCTTGAAAAGTTCTAGCATCTCCTCATATTTGCCACTCTTCCACGGTTGGGATGTGGCTTGAGGATCAACTAGTGCTTGAGGGTATGGAGCCCGAGGAATGTATGTTTTGGTTGGTAGTGGATCGAGTGAAATAGGCTCATTTTCCTTGGAAGATGGCAATGGACTTGAGGAATCATGAGGGGCATGATGAGGTGATGCTTGAGAGTCATTCATTGAAGTTAATAAATGAGGTTCATGCCCTTGCTCTAATGTGGTGTCTTTGGACATCTCAACATTAAGAAAAATCTTTTCACTTCGGAGGGTAGTGACCGCTTGCACTTCCTCGTGAGTGGAATCGACAAAATGTTGGCCTTTAGGGTTTGCTATGGGTTGACTAGGAAGTCTACCCTCCTCCCTTCTTGCCATAGTATTGGCCAATTGGCCTATTTGCACTTCCAACTTTGCAATGGATTGGGAATGAGAATGCAAAAGTTGGGTACTTGACTCAAAAGAGTCCAAAGCCTTGAGAAGCCTCTCCTCGATACAAGGATCACGTTTCGGAGCTTGAGGGGCTTAATAGGGAGCTTGGTATGAGGAAGGCCCACGTGGCCTTTGATTGAGGATAACTTGGCACTTGAGAGGGATATGCATGAGGGGCTTGAGGTGGATATGCATGAGGAGCTTGAGGTGGCCGGTAGGTGGTTTGAGTTTGTGGAGGTTGGTTAGAATGATATGGCGCTTGATACCTAGGAGGATAGCTTGGGGCTTGATTGCCCGCAATCGGAGGCCTAGAATTGTATGAATTTGGAGGTTGTTGGCTGGGATTTCTCCATGAAAAATTTGGATGATCCCTAAGACTGGGATTGTACGTATTTGAGTATGGGTCATAGGTAGGCTTGGATTGATTGAAGACCGCATTAATGTGCTCTTGCACAAGCTCCGGATACTCACATGCCAAATGGCATTCAGTAACTAGATGACCGGGAGTCGAACATAAGAAGCAAAGTTCTCCCAATGATGGAGAATTAGGTGGGCAGCTCGATGAAGAAGGAGGAGTAGGAATTTGATTCAAAGAATGAGCAAGTACTTGATCAAATTTTCTACTTAGAGTATCAATTTGTTGTGCAACACGGGTGGCTTCGGATAACTCTAATACTCCTCTAGAGTTGGATTGTCCCTTAGGGCTTGAAGTATCCCTAATATTCCTTGAAGTGAAGGCATGATTTTGGGAATTAATGGCAAGCTTCCCAAATAAAACCCATGAGTCCTCATATGGATTGGTCATGAACACCCCACCACAAGCGGTGTCTACGTCTTGTTGATGACGTAATCTAAGACCATTATAAAAATAATCGACAAGGAACCATTTTGGAATTTGATGGTGTGGGCATTTCCTAAGAAGCTCTTTAAACCTATTCCAAGCATCATGAAAAGGTTCGTCGTATTCTTGATGAAATGTTGCTATTTGGGTTCTCATTTCATGAGTCTTAGCGATAGGAAAGAATTTTTCTAGAAAAGCACTTTGTAATTGGTCCCATGTGGTGATCGTTTGGGGCTCAAGGGATGCTAACCAATGCTTGGCTTTGCCCTTCAAGGTAAATGGGAACAACTTTAATCTCATTGCATCCTCGGTAAAGTTTGGAATTTTGACCGTGGAACTCTTTTCGAGGAAGTCTTCTAAGTGATAGTAAGGGTCCTCATTACTCAAGCCGTGAAAGTTTGGAAGGAATTGAAGGAATTGAGGCTTAAACTCGTAATGTGCGGCTTGAACAACGGGTTGTTGTATGCCCGATGTAGGAGCAAAAGTAGTAGGGACATAATAATCCCTCATACTCCTACGGTCCGGAATGGGATTGACATGAGGATTGGGGTCCGGGTTGGGAGCATCCATGACTTGAGGAAGTGGGAGGTTCTTATGCAAGGATATGCTTGAAGATGTCCTAGAATCTAAAAATGCTTGCAATGTGATATCTAGATCTGAATCATCTTCATCACTCATTCATACATATAGGAATTTGGACCATACAAGGTAAGAGATACATTACAGTGGGCTGGTCCAAGAACCTTGTATCTTCGCCCGTAGATGAGTCGCTTTGCCGCTCGGAAGCTTCACCTACAAACACAAAAAGATATACAATATAAGCAACGTTCTATTTTTGGTATTTTGTAATAAAAGAAAGTAAAGCAACCTAATTGAAAGGAGAGATTTATCAAGTAAGAAATTCAAATCAACAAATTCCCCGGCAACGGCGCCAAAATCTTGATAGCGCCCAAACCACTCGTCGTTAAAAGTGACTAAGGCATCAAAATTACAATTTATACCGAATCCTAACTAACTACGTATACTACGTAGTTAGTGGGAGTCCGGGTCGATCCACAGGGAAATGAGAATTGACTAACGTACTCGATAGATAACTCCAAACAACTAGCTAAAATGATTTGGGTTTTGGATTAATGACTATTAAAGTAATTAACTAAGTGAAGAGAAGTATAACTAATATAGAGAGGTCTTGGGATCTCCATCTCATTGTAGGTTCTAATGTAGCCTCCTAAGGAATTGAGGTGTGTAATCCAATTGGGATGATCGAAATCTAGAAGTCGACAAGCGGGTGATTAGCCTCACTTATCGCTCAACGGAAGTCGGGTCAGGATCATCCGCCGGAAAGAATCACATTCACAAAGTCGACGAATGAGTGATTAGCTTCTATCGTCGCTAACGAACCTTCGATTAAGATCGATTCGTCGCAAGGTAAAGGTATTGTATGGAGTCGGGCATTGGATCGAGATGGTTCTAGCACCTCGAATCCAATGCAAGAGAAAGATAGAATGGATCCTCTAATTAGAGAGATAGGGATGGTTCTAGCATCCCTAATCTCTAATCTCAGGCTAATCATCCTCCCAATGTAATTGGATGTGTTTCTAGCACATCCAACTCATTGGGGCATAACAACAAACACCTATCATGCACAAGTTTTAACTCATACCAAAGAAAGGCATTCATCCATTCAACATATAAGATCCATGTACAAAGATAGAGAAATCATGCTCAAATCAATACAATAGATCATCCCCAAAGATTACACATCAAAAACCCTAAGAAAACTACAAAAGAATCCTACAACTACATGGAAATCCCAAGAGAAAGGAAGTTAGCTACTCATCTTGGTTGGATCCATGGATGGAGGTTGATGAAGCTCTCCTCCCATGGATTCCCTCCAAGATGTCCTCCTCTCAATTGGGTAAGAAAACTAGAAGGGCTGGAGAAAGGACTAAGAGAAGATCTCTAAAATCCCCCATAAGGGGTCTATTTATAGTAAACAAGCCTCCCCCACTCGGATTAGATCTGGACCATTGATTTTGCTCGGCTAGCACAAAAGGACTAAGAGAGGATCGATCTTCCTCTTCGTGTGATCGCTGGTCCCGTGGAGGATCGATCCTCCTATAGGAAAGGATCGATCTTTTCTTTCTTGAATTCTGGCTGCGCCCCGATGAAGATCGATCCTATCGCAGGTGGAGATCGATCTTCTAGAATTTGCGTTCTGTCACTGGAAAAATGCACATGAGAGATCGATCCTTCCCATAGTGAGGATCGATCATTCAGAAGTTGCGCTCTATCACTGAAAAATGCGCAAAAGTGATCGATCCTCTCATGACATGGGATCAATCCTTATTGTCCTGATTGGCTTCCTTCTTAATGTACTTCAAAGGATCGATCCTACTTCAATAAAGGATCGATCTTCTTCATAAAAACTGGCCCGAATGACATCGTTTAAGCTCGGAACTTGATACAATCCTCGTTGAGGGCTCTTGTACCTGTTATAGGGTAATATTCGTCAATAAAGCCTTGCTCGGAGACTAACAAGGCCAAGTTAAAAGGGTGATTTATGCACTTTTCACATCTTATCAATGGACATTTGGCAAGTCAATCTGTCACCAACCCGAGAGGCCAACACTATGTAGAAAGCCAAAACTTTGAGAGTGACAAAGCTGTTGTGACCCTTAGAAGTGGCAAAACAGTAGATAATCAAATAGGTGAACCAGTCAGTCTGGACGATCAAGCATCCAATCCGACGATCAATCATCCATCCCAAGATGATTCTTATTTTTTACCTGATACTGGCCCATCTGATTCTAGAGAGCCTGATCCAGCTAAATATATTCCTAAAGTGCCTTTTCCTGCAGCCCTTAAGGACCCTTCTTCAACCATAAAATCCCGAAAAACTGCCATAGAAATCATTGAAACCTTTAAGCAAGTCAATATCAACATACCTTTGCTTGATGTCATTAGACAAATTCCTTCTTATGCCAAGTTTCTTAAGGATCTGTGTACCCATAAACGCCATGCTAAATCCAAAGTATCTAAAAAGATCTTCCTTACCGAGCAAGTCAGTTCGATTTTGAAACATGATACACCTACCAAACTGAAAGATCTTGGTACACCTACCATACCTTGTTGTATAGGAGACTATCATATTGATGGTGCCCTTCTTTATTTAGGTGTCAGTGTTAACCATATGTCGTATTACCTTTATAAGGAATTTCGGATGGGAGAACTTAAACAAACACCAATGATCTTGCAATTAGCTAATATGTCCATTAAGACACCTGATGAATTGTCTGATATTTTGCACGATTATGACTCTGATAATGATGATGATGTTAATTAGAAATTTTACAATCGAAAGATGACATTGACACATACAAATTAGATTTACCGACCGATCCGTCAGAAGAACGATCAATCGGTCAGGACACAATGAAGATTGAAACTGTTTTTTGGATGGATGAACCCCTTCCACCGCTCTCTTCTATTCATGCACCTTCTTCACTGGAAGCACCACCTGATTTAGAATTAAAACCACTGCCTAAAACGCTAAAATATGTTTTCTAGGATCAAATTCCCCTCTTCCTGTTATCATCGCTTCTTCACTTTCAAACGATCAGGAGAGCCAACTTATAGAGGTTCTGAACCAACATAGGAAAGCCATAGGTTGGTCAGTGGCTGATTTCAAAGGTATTGACCCCTCGATTTGCATGCATAAGATTCATCTCAAGGATGAATCTAAAACTGTTAGGGAAATGCAACGCCACCTTAATCCTAATATGAAAGAGGTGGTGAAGAAAGAGGTAGTGAAGCTTTTAGATGCCGGTATTATTTACCCAATTTCTGATAGTCAGTGGGTCAGCCCTACACAAGTAGTTCCTAAGAAATCCGGCTCAACAGTGGTAGAAAATGAGAACGATGATCAGATCCCAATGCGCCAGACCACGGGGATGGCGTGTTTGCATTGATTATAGGAAATTAAATGCTTCGACTAGAAAAGATCACTTCCCTCTCCTTTTCATTGATCAAATCTTAGAAAGACTTTCCGGCCAGAGTTATTATTGTTTTCTAGATGGATATTCAGGGTATAACCAAGTTGCAGTCGATCCTCAAGATCAAGAGAAGACTACTTCTACTTGCCCCTTTGGTACTTTTGCTTATCGTAGGATGCCTTTTGGTCTTTGTAATGCACCTGTGACTTTTCAAAGGTATACGATGGCCATCTTCTCTGACATGATTGATATTTTCTTAGAAGTCTTCATGGATGAATTTTCTGTGTTCGAAAATTCTTTTGAACCATGTTTAAACAACATGTCTAATATTTTAGATCGTTGCATTGAAACCAATTTGATTCTGAGTTGGGAAAAGAGTCATTTTATAGTTCAGGAAGGAATTGTTTTAGGCCACATCGTTTCTAAACGTGGAATAGAAGTTGATAGGGCCAAAGTTGAATTAATTTCTAATCTACCTCCACCGACTTCTGTGCGCTAAATTCATTCTTTTCTAGGTCATGCTGGATTCTATCGTATATTCATCAAAGATTTTTCTAAAATTTCACGACCCTTGTGTGAATTACTAGCCAAGGATGTCCCTTTTGTCTTTGATGATGCATATTTTGACTGCTTTCAAGACCATTCATGATTTATTGTCTACCACACCTATCATTCATGCCTCTGATTATTCTCTACCTTTTGAACTTATGTGCCATGTTTCTGATTCTGCCATAGGAGCTGTTTTAGGACACCGAGTAAATAAAATTCCACATGTGATTTATTATGCTAGTAAGACCCTCTCAGAATCTCAATTAAATTATACGACTACTGAGAAGGAATTATTAGCAGTGATTTCTGCATTGAAAAATTCCGTCCCTACTTCCTAGGTTCCAAAATCTTTATCTACACTGATCATGCTGCCTTGCAGTATCTTTTAGCTAAAAAGGATGCCAAACCTAGACTGATTCGCTGGATCTTGCTTTTGCAAGAATTTGATCTAGAGATTAGGGATAAGAAAGGTTCAGAAAATGTAGTTGTTGATCACTTGTCTCACCTTTCTTTGGAACACATTCTTGATAACACTCCTGTTAATACTTCTTTTCCCGACGAGCATCTCTTTCTGGTGACTCGTCTTTCACAGCCTTGGTATGCACATATAGTTAATCCGGCAAGCTTCCTGACTCTTGGTCTAAAAATGCTAAAGACAGATTCTTTTCTCAGATTAAATATTATATATGGGAAGTCCCTGAGTTCTTTAAGTATTGTTCTGACCAAGTTATCCGTAGGTGTGTGCCCGAGTCTGATGTTCATGATATTCTCCCTTTCTGTCATACACATGCATGTGATGGTCATTTCTCAGGAAAGAAAACCGTTGCAAAAGTTCTACAAAGTGGATTTTATTGGCCTACAATTTTTAAAAATTCTCATAATTTTTGCCAATCATGCATTCGATGTCAGAAAACTGGAAATATCTCTCATAGGAATGAGATGCCTCAAACTCCGATTTTAGATACCGATATTTTTGACCTATGGGGTATTGATTTCATGGGTCCCTTTTGTGAGGACCCTTACCTCCAACCCGATCCGACCATGTAGGTCGAAGGTCTGGCTCGGTTGGCCTTGCTTCGCGATCCCCTTTGATCGTTGCGGCTCCGGGGGTAATTTTGGTAAATTACCCTAGGCGGAGTTGGTTTCACACACGCGAAGCGCACACACGGCCTTGTAATGATGTATGTGCTTAGTTAGACCACCCTAGATCGGAGGATCTTGAGTAGATCAAGGTTTGAGCTTATGGGATCAGATCTGGCCAATCGGACGGTCAGGATCTAAGCTTAAGCCATTAGTACTTAAGCCTCCACTTAACCCATCTCTCGTTAGGGCATCCAGATCGTTGAAGGTCCAAGAGGGGGGTGAATTGGACTCTTTTCAAAAATCTAGTTTAATGGAAAAACCAGGTAGGAGAGAAACAACAGTTCAAATGCTTGTAGATGAGATGAAACTAAATCAAAGAGGGATGCAAGAATACAATTAGGAAGGTTAGAGAGATGGCACCAATTTTATAGTGGTTCGACCCAACTCTTGATCTACGTCCACTTCTCCCAAGGCTCCCCTTGACGTTCCACTACTTGCAAATCCCTTACAAGCTTTTCTCCAAGCTTCCTGGTGCTTGGTGACCTTACACTCACAGCCACTTGCTGTTGACATCTCTCAAGATACCTCTTCACACTTGAAGAAGGCTTACAAAGGTTGTAGCACAAAAGAAAATAAGTAGAAAACTTCTCTAACAATTGCTCAGATGATCTCAATAATAATGATAAAAGTTATAGCAAGTTTACATGAAGGGACTACTTATACATGGGCTTCAACTAGCTCAACAAGGAGCTCCAACGGCTCTCTGCAACTCTCCAACGGCTAGTTTTTTACTCTGCGCGCTGCTGGCGGTCGATCCATGCATCGTCCGTCACGTATAAAAAACTCAGCCTTTTTGCTCGACGGTCGATCCACGCATCGTTCGTCACTCTCACGGTCGACCGTCACATCAACCGTCACATCGTCCGTCAGTACAAAAATAACTTAAATATTGAATTTAAGATTTCCAATTAAAGGGGTAATAAATATTAAACATATATTTTATCATTTAATGTATATTGGCATCATCAAAACAAGGTTAGGATCAACAATCTCCCCCTTTTTTTATGATGACAATCCTTTTAAATGTGATGATAAAATATTTTGACTCCCCCTTAACCAATGCATCCTTTTCTTTAAAAAAATGTGTTCTAAAGTGAATTTTCAAGATGCACATAAGTCATATATCTTTAAAATGATATTAAAAGTTCCATTCAAGATGTGTTGACATAATAGTTTGGATTTTAGCATGTTCACTTCTTTTCAATAATAACATTTAAGCTTTCATGAAGTGATTTCATATTGAATATTGAGATTATAACATTGTACTAATACATCATAACAATATCCAAACACATCTGCATTTCATTCAAAAGATTCCAACATTTTCATACAATACTTCCATTCAAAATCATTTGGAAAACTTTGGACTTACAAAAACTTTCATTTCAAAACAGGGTTTTCCAAATTACAAGAGATATGAAATGTAGAAATGTAGGGCTTTGTTCTCAGTCATTCATCACACTATTTCTCCCCCTTTGGCATTATCAAAAAGAAGTAAGAAGGATGGAGAATTAGGATCAATCAACTGAAGGAGTGTCAGGTGGGAATTCAGTCTTGATGTAGGCGAAAATCTCTTCAAGTTGCTTAGACATCTTGGCTTGATCTCCGGTGATTGTTGCTTGGGAAGTCTTGATGTCTCCTAGACATAGTTCCATTGTTCCCATTCTTGCTTCAAGCTCATCAAGCCTTTGTGCCATGTTGCGATGAACTCGGCTACTAGAGGATTCGCCTTGATGTCCTTCAGGTAAAGGCTCTCCCCCTAAATTTTCTTCTTCATGCTCTTCGTGATGCTCATCATCTTCATCTCCACTGACATCAGGCCAACTGAGGCCTAAAACTCGTTTGGCGGCCTTCATCCTCTTGTAGGTGGACTTGTTGAAGGGTTGAGAAAGAGGTTTCTGTTCATCATCGGCTAGGTTTAGGGTGAGGGCTTGGAAAATTGTTGTTAGAAGCCCCCCAAAAGGAAGTGATTGCCTAGCATTTAGATTTAGCATCTCCTTGATAAGGAGATAACCTAGGTTAAGAGGCTTCTTCCAAACCATGCAAGAAAGAACATAGGCATGGATGGGTTTTAAGTGATCATGATGGCCAAGCTTAGGAAATAGGTTTGTTCCTAGGAAGTGGGCAAGCTCCCTAAATTGTTGGTGTAGGTATAGGGTTTTTCTCAACTAGTAGAGCCTTAAGGATTGCCTTTCTCCCTTGTTTATCCTTATCAACTCTATTGAGATCCTCATAAGAAGTAAAGTATATGCACTCTCCTTGATTAGGTGCATCTAGTAACTCATTCAACCATTCTATGGTAATTTTGATTTCATTACCATAGACATAGCTACTAATAGCTACACAACCTTCATCATCTATATCCTCAGTCATATTGCAATAAAAATACCTAACCATTTCGGGATAGATGTACTGAGGCATCTCTAAGTATTTTTTCCAACCCATATCAGTGAAGAAATGTTCAACTACATGTTTCTTGTTTATGGGCTGTAAAGCTCTACCCGAGACAACGAATTTATCCTTAAAATCAGGCCAGGAGTTATACCTATCCTTATTTAGGAAGAGGTAGTCATCGTAGGAAGGGGTAGGTGGAGGATTGGATGAAGAACCGCCTTGCACACCTTTGGCTTTCTTTGACCCGGGTGGCTTCTTTGCTGTTGCCGTCTTCCTTTTCCCGGCTGGACTTGGTTCCTCAGGTGGAGGAGGGCCGGCATTCTTGGTGCAAGGCATTGTGCTCCAGCTGGTTAGGGTTTTGAGTGGGGAAGAGGAGATTGGTTTGAGAGAGAGAGGAGGAGGACGGTCGTTTGGAGAAGTTAGGGCACGGTCGAACCAGAGAAGAATGAAGGGTTGATCGGGAGTTATAAGGGGAGATTGGAGAGGAAATGACGAAAAAGCCCCTACTTAAGTTGTCACACGGTCCGTGGCGGTCGTTCGTAAGAAGTTGGCGGTCGACCATCGCGAGCATTTTGTGTAAAAAGCCATCGCACGATCGATCCAACGAAGTTGGCAGTCGACCGCGACACACAATGTGTCTAAAAGTGAAATCCCACGGTCAATCCGAGGACGTTGGCGGTCAACCGTCCAGTGCGAATGTACGCACACGCACGGTCGACCGTCAAGAAGGCTGGATCGACCATCAGTTCCAGAAAGTGAGTTTTGAAATTCAATTTAAAATCATTTTTAAATCAAAACATCACGAAACTTTGCATGCACGTGTAACTAAATATTATGAGACAAAAATCACTCATTAATCATGATATTAACTTAATTTACCAAAATTTAGCATTCAAGTAGAATATGGTATGAAAAGCAGATAAAGAGGTGACCATACCTTTTCCTTTTAGCTCCTTTATTTTGGACATCCATTGGACATCCCAAGCTCCCTTAGTAGATAGAGAATTCTGTTTTCACTCAAGGGTTTGGTTAGAATATCCGCAATTTGATGTTCGGTGCTAACAAATTCAAGTGCAATATCTCCTTTTTGTGTATGATCACGAAGGAAATGGTGTCTAATTTCTATGTGCTTTGTTCTAGAATGTAGGATGAGATTTTTAGATAAGTTTATGGCACTAGTGTTGTCACATCTAATGGGCATTTTGCCTATATGTATGTTGTAATCTTCCAATTGCATTTTCATCCAAAGTAATTGTGCACAACAACTACCCGCCGCAATGTATTCCGCTTCGGCGGTGGATAAAGCAACTAAATTTTGCTTCTTGGAGAACCAAGAAACAAGTGCATGACCAAGAAAGTGACATGTACCACTTGTGCTTTTTCTATCAAGTCTACATCCGGCAAAATCCGCATCGGAATAGCCAATTAGATCAAAAGATGATCTTCTAGGATACCGCAAACCATAATTTTGGGTTCCTATTAGATATCTAAAGATCCTCTTGACCGCAACCAAATGAGATTCCTTAGGACAATATTGATATCTAGCACAAAGGCAAACACTAAACATGATGTCTACTAGCGGTCAAATAGAGTAAAGAACCAATCATCCCTCTATAAAGTGTTTGTTCAACGGGTTTCCCATCTTCATCCTTGTCTAATATTAGTGTTGTACACATGGGGGTTCTATAAATTTTGGATTCTACAAAATCATATTTCTTGAGTAGGTCTCTAGTGTATTTGGCTTGATTAATAAAGATCCCTCCTCGAGTTTGCATGATTTGTAAACCAAGAAAATAATTGAGTTCACCCATTAAACTCATCTCAAACTCACTTTGCATGCATGTGACAAATTCTTCACAAAGTTTATCATTTGTAGAACCAAAAATAATATCATCAACATAAATTTGAACCAAGAGCAAATCTTTGCCTTTTGATTTGGTAAATAATGTAGTATCAATTTTTCCTCTACAAAAATCATTATCCATCAAGAATTTGCTAAGCCTTTCATACCAAGCTCTAGGAGCTTGTTTTAATCCATACAAGGCTTTAGAGAGTTTGAATACATGATCTCTCAATTTATAGTCTTCAAATCCGGAGGGTTGTTCAACATAGAAGGCACTTGATACGAGTCGATTGTTACGAGCGGTCTACTCGTGATCCTCTCGTAATGGGGTCTCTACTGCTCCAATCGATCAGAATTGAGTCTGATCGGGCTTGATTGAGTCAAACTGACTGATTTGGCTAATTGGATCGAATCTAGCTCAAGGAATTGGGTCAGGCTTGACTTGATTGGGCTAAGTGGCTTGGCTTGGCTGAACCGGACTTGATCCAATGGCTGAGTTGGTCAAGATCGGCTGGGAAGATCTGACGGCTGAGGAGTCGGCGGAGTAGATCGCCGGCGTAGGGGCGGTGGCGGCGGTCGGGATAGTGGCAGGAAGGTTCGTGGGTTGATGGGGAAGAGATCCAGCGGCTCGGATTGGTCGGAGAATGGCTAGATCAACGGGATCTTGGAGGTGGCCGGCGGTGGTTTAGAGGGGATCGACGTCGGGGACGACGGCGGGCTTCGGGAGTGGGTTAGGAAGGTTGGGATCGGGTCTAAGGAGGTCGGCTATGGGTTGAGAGTGGGTTGGAGGTAAGATAGGGGTCGGAAGTGGGGTTGACGGCGATGGGGACGGATCCGGGTTGTTGGGTTGTCGTGGGGATCACCGGAGAAGATGGAGTGGGGCGACGGAAAGGGTTGGCCGGAGTCGTGAGGGCTTGGGGAAGACGATGGCGGTCTTGGATGGCAGCGGGGGTGGCCGGAGAGGGAACGGCGGTGAAGCTTGGCTAGAGTTTTGGGATAGAGAGGAGGAAGAAGATGAACAGTAGGGGTGATGTGGCGCTGACGTGGCGGAGAGAGAAAGTGACGGGAAGAAGGAAATTGAAGGTGAAGGCGATGCCGGTTGCGGAGAAGATGACCGACGGGGAAGAAGGTGGATCTATAGTAGATATCTGGTGAAAGCTATATTATCTCTACTCCTATGATATTCTACTCCTATGATAATCTATCAACTATTCTTAATCATTCATCTCATCATGCTTTCATAATCTAATACAAAACTATTAAGGTCCTTTTATAGAGACCTTGACAGAGTCCTAACACAACAAAAAACCCCCTTGCTTAATTAGCAAGTAATAAGGCTTTCTGACTCAACTCAACTTGACTTACTAACTCACATGGACTCTTCATCAATTCCTAACAATTTGAACTTGGGAAGCATATAATAACTAGGACTCAATTAAATATAAAGACTAATGATAAATCCTAATTAAATACTCTAGTTTGAACTAGGGAAGTCCAATTCAAACTAGGAAAGAGGTTGCACCAGTTTGGGTCCTCTTCTGGGCTCGGGTCCAGTTGGTCGAGTCGGATCGACTCGTATCATCGATCCGACTCGACCAACTGGATCCGAACCCAGAAGAGGAACCTAACTGGTCCAGCCTCTTTCCTAGTTTGACTTGGTTCTTCCCTAGTTCAAACTAGAGTATTTAATTAGTATTTATCATTAGTCTTTTATTGAGTCCTAGTTGATTGTTAGGAATTAATTAAGAGTCCCTTTGAGTTAGGAAGTTGAGTTGAGTCAGAAGCCTTATTACTTGCTAATTAAGGAAGGGGGTTTTAGTTGTGTTAGGACTCTGTCAAGGTCTCTATAAAAGGACCTTAGTAGTTTTGTATTAGGTTATGATGAATGCATGATGATGAGATGAATGAATTAAGAATAGTTGATAAATTATCAAAGAAGTAGAATACCATAGGAGTAGAGATAATATAGCTTCCACCAGATATCTACCATAGATCCACCTTCTTCCCCGTCGGTCATCTTCTCCGCAGCCGGCACCGCCTCCACCGGTATTTTCTCTCTCCCAGCCACTTTCTCTCTCCTCCACGTCAGCGCCACGTCACCACCCTCTCTCCTCGTCACCAGCCACTGTTCATCGTCTCCCTCCCGTGCCGGAACCCTAGCCTCACCGCCGTCCCGCCTCTCCGGCCACCCCCGCTGCCAACCAAGGCCACCATTCTCTTCCCCTTGGAACCACGACTCCGGCCAACCCCTTCACCGCCCCGTTCGTCTTCTCCGGCGTCTTCCCCGGCAATCCAACCTCCCGAGCTCCGCCGGCCCTTCCGTGTCCGTCCCCGATATCACCACCAAAACCACCCTAAATCCATCGCCGATCCCTTACGACCATCCACGACCCTTCCCGACGTCCCCAGAGCCCCCGCCGTCGTCCCCGACGCCGGTCAACCCAACCCACCGCCGTCGACCTCCCAGATCCAGCCGATCTAGACCTTCCACGGCCAATCCACTCCGGTGGATCTCTTCCCCATCAACCCACGAACCTTCCTGCCACGATCCCAACCGCCGCCTCCGTCCCAACGCCGGCGATCCACTCCGGCGACTTCTCAACCATCGGATCCCCCAACCAACCCTTGACCAATTTGGCTCAACCAATTATAACCTGATTCAGCCTAACCAACTGACTCAGCCACATCCATCCAATTGGTCAACCTGATCCAGATCACTTCAGATTTGACCCAGTCAAGTCCCATCCCATCAGGCTTAGCCAGATTCGATCCAGCTTCAGCCAGATCCGATCCAGCTAGCCAAATCAGCCAATTTGACTCAAATCAAGTCCGATAAGGGCGATTCTGATCGATTGGAGCAGTAGAGACCCATTACGAGAGGATCACGAGTAGACCGCCCGTAACAGCACTCTTAACATCCATTTGATATAATTTGAAATCTTTGTAAGATGCAAAAGCTAGAAGTAGTCTTATTGCCTCAAGTCTAGCTACCGGTGCAAAAGTCTCATCAATATCAATTCCTTCCTGTTGATTGAAACCTTTTGCAACTATTCTAGCTTTATTACTTGTAATTGTTCCCGATTCGTCCATCTTGTTTCTAAAAACCCATTTAGTACCGATAACGGGATGATCATAAGGTCTAGGTACCAAATTCCAAACTTCATTTCTTTCAAATTGATTCAATTCTTCTTGCATTGCTAGGATCCAATGATCATCCTCTAGTGCTTCCTCTATCGTTTTAGGCTCAATTTGAGATAGGAAGGCTAGATTTGCACAAGTATTTAATGATGATCTAGTTTGTATTCCTCTTGATGGTTCACCAATTATCAATTCCTTTGGGTGCGAAGATGCATACTTCCAATCTTTTGGCAAATCATGATGTTGATCACTAGGTATAATCTCAAGGGATTCCTCAAATCTAACATTCAATTCTTCAACATCATTTTGGGTTTCATCCAATAAGTCTTTTGATTTGTCATTTGGGATTTTCTCATCTTTACCATTATCAATTCTACTAGGAATTAAAATCATTTCATCAAATGTAACATGCATTGATTCTTCAACCACCAAGGTCCTTTTATTGAAGATTTTATAACTTTTGCTTCTTCCCGAATATCCAAGAAAGACTCCTTCATCGGATCTAGCATCAAATTTTCCAAGACAATCCTTGCCATTGTTCAAGATAAAACATTTGCAACCAAAAGCTCTAAGTACCCAATATTTGGAATTCTTCCTTTCCAAATCTCATAAGGGGTTTTCTTCAAAATGGGTCTCAAGGTTACTCTATTTATCACATGGCAAGAAGTATTAATTGCTTCGGCCCAAAAATACTTAGGAAGATTATTTTCACATAATAAAGTTCTAGCCATGTCTTGTAGGGTTCTATTTTTCCTTTCAACAACACCATTTTGTTGAGGGGTTCTAGGTGAGAGAAGTTATGGGAAATCCCGTTGTCATTACAAAACTTTTCTAGATGGGAATTCTTGAATTCTCTCCTCCATTATCACTTCTAATGCATGTAATGAGAATTCCTTTCTCATTTTGGACTCTTCTACAAAAGTTGGTGAATTCCTCAAAGACTTCATCTTTGTGTGCAAGGAAAATCACCCAAGTGTATCTAGTATAGTCATCTACTAAAAACAAATCCATATGAGCTACCTACCACCTAAGCTAGTTGATTTAGTAGGCCCAAAAAGGTCCATATGAATGAGTTCTAGTGCTCTTGTGGTGGAAACTATATCTTTAGACTTGAAAGAGGATTTTACTTGTTTTCCTCTTTGACATGCATCACAAATCTTATCTTTCTCGAATTTGATCTTGGGAAGTCCAAGAACAAGGTCTTTTCGAGAGAGTTTGGATATTAAATCCATGTGTGCATGTCCAAGCCTTTTATGCCATAACCAAGAATTTTCATTTAAGACATTTAGCATACATCTTTATGGCAAACAAGATCATCAAGACAGAATGTGTATACATTACCATCACGATGATCTACTAGCAAGATTTTATCACTAAGAGCATTCTTAACATAGCATTTTGAATCTTCAAAAATAACTTTGTTACCTCTATCACATAATTCACTAATGCTAAGCAAGTTATGTTTCAAACCTTCAACTAAGAGAACATTTTCAATAATAATGGAAGAGGTTTTACCAATATTGCCAATGCCAATAATTTTTCCTTTTCCATTATCTCCAAAAGTCACCATTCCTCCATCTTTAGATTGAAAGGTTGAGAACATGCTTCTTTCACCCGTCATATGTCTTGAGCATCCACTATCAAGGTACCATCTTTTAGCCTTTGTGTTGGTCTTGATCTTGGATCTCGTGCATTCCTACAAATAGGAGATCAAACCTTGATTTTTGGTACCCAAATCTTTTTGGGTCCATTTGCATTAGTACTATGCATACGAGAAGAAGATGAATGTCTAGGTGCCCAGATTTTCTTAGCATTAGCATTCCTCATTAAATAGCAACTAGGTGCAATGTGACCTACTTTGCAACAATAATGACATATAGGTGCTTGTGTTACCTTAGGAGGATGAGAAGAAGCTTTAACAAAGTTAGTCTTCTTTTGGTTGTTCACCTTCCTAGGGTTGTAACCAATTCCTTCCTTATTTAAAGAGTTCTTTTGGCTATCAAGAATTTCATCTAACTTGTCTCTACTCTTCACAAATTTTGCTATAGTGATTTTTAAGTCATTTACCTCAAGAGTGAGATCTCTCTTGGATTTCCTCAAGAAAATAAGTTCTCTTTGCATATCATAGTTTGTATTCTTCAATATGGTGAGCTCATATTGAGTGTCCTTGAGTTCATCCTTAAGTGTGTCATTTGTGTCACAAGACTTGTTCTCTAGCATGCATTTGTTTTCTTTTTCTAAAGTTCCAATCCTATGCATGGCATCCACTTTTTCTTCTTCTACTTTCTTCAAGTCCTTACAAGTAGCATAGTATTTCTTTTTCAGGAATTTGAAATCATTAGCTAAAGCATGATAAGCATCAAAGAGTTCTTCAAATGCAAGCTCATCCTCTACCTCATTTTCTTCTTCTCCCTCATCTCCATGTGCCATTAAGCATATGTTGGCTACCTCTTGTTCTTCTTCATCGGATGAAGTCTCCACATCACTTTCTCCCCAAGTAGCCACCATTGCTTTCTTTTTCTTGAACTCCTTCTTGGAGGGCCTCTTGAGTTGAGGACAATCAAACTTGATGTATCCGGGCTTCCTACACTCATAACATATGATTTCATTTGAGTTAGAAGAAGTAGGATTATACTTTTCACCTTTGAAGAATTGTTTCTTGAAGAATTTCTTTCCCCCTTGGCGCTTGAAGATCTTTTGTATTCTTCTTGATATCATCGCCAACTCCTCATCGTCATCTCCTTCACTTGAATCGGATGAGTCTTTGTTAGACGACTTGAAGGCAACTGTGTTCTTCTTTTTATCTCCTTCTTCGTTGCCTCTCTTCAAGTTCATCTCATAGGTCATGAGGGAACCCATGAGCTCATCTAGTGATAATTTGGATAGATCCTTGGCTTCTTCTATCGCTGTCACTTTGGGATCCGACGACTTAGGTAAACACCTAAGAATCTTCCTCACAACCTCATCATTAGCATAAATTCTTCCAAGAGATTCAAGCATATTTAATATGTTAGTAAAACGTGTAAACATCTCACTAATAGTTTCATCATTCTTCATGCAAAAGAGTTCATACTCATGTACAAGCATACTGATTTTTGACTCTTTAACACGACTTGTTCCCTCGTAAGTAACCTCAAGTTTGTCCCATATCTCTTTTGCTGATTTGCATGTAGAGACCCTATTGAATTCACTAGGGCTAAGGGCACAAAATAGAAAGCTTTTGGCCTTGGCATTAGTTTGAAGGTTCTTGAGGTCAATTGGGGTGTAGTCACTCTTTGTCTTTGGGACATCTTTCCCATCAACAATTTTAGTAGGGACATAAGGTCCATCCTCTATTACTAACCATGCCTCATAGTCCATTGATTGAACAAAAATTTTCATTTTTGTTTTCCAGTAATTATAGTTTGAACCATTGAAGTAGGGTGGCCTATTGGTAGCTTATCCCTCTATGTTTTCCATCTCTAGATAGGATCCTCTAAGGGTTGTTACACCACTAAATTAGAGACCTAGCTCTGATACCAATTGAAGGTCCAAGAGGGGGGTGAATTGGACTCTTTTCAAAAATCTAGTTTAATGGAAAAACCAGGTAGGAGAGAAACAACAGTTCAAATGCTTGTAGATGAGATGAAACTAAAGCAAAGAGGCATGCTCTTATACAATTAGGAAGGTTAGAGAGATGGCACCAATTTTATAGTGGTTAGACCCAACTCTTGGTCTACGTCCACTTCTCCCAAGGCTCCCCTTGAGGTTCCACTACTTGCAAATCCCTTACAAGCTTTTCTCCAAGCTTCCTGGTGCTTGGTGACCTTACACTCACAGCCACTTGCTGTTGACTATCTCTCAAGATACCTCTTCACACTTGAAGAAGGATTACAAAGGTTGTAGCACAAAAGAGAATAAGTAGAAAACTTCTCTAACACTTGCTCAGATGATCTCAATAATAATGATAAAAGTTATAGCAAGTTTACATGAAGGGACTACTTATACATGGGCTTCAACCAGCTCAACAAGGAGATCCAACGGCTCTCTGCAACTCTCCAACGGTTAGTTTTTTACTCAGCGCGCTGCTGGAGGTCGATCCATGCATCGTCCGTCACGTATAAAAAACTCAGCCTTTTTGCTCGACAGTCGATCCACACATCGTCCGTCACTCTCACGGTCGATCGTGACATCGTCCGTGAGCCTCTGTTAGGAAAACTGCTTCCCACGGTCGATGCTCGAATCGACCGTCGCTCCTTGATTTTTCTTCATATATGCGCCACGGTCGACCGCCGCATCGACCGTTGCATCGTCCGTCAGGTTCTTTGAAGAAAAACGCTTCCCACGGTCGATGCACCGATCGACCGTCGCTTCTTCACTTTCTTCATTAATGCGCCACGGTCGACCGCCACATCGACCGTCGCATCGTCCGTGAGGCTCTGTGAAGAAAAACGCTTCCCACGGTCGATGCACCGATCGACTGTGAGCCAATAATGCATATTTGCATTCAACACGGTCGATCCTTGTATCGACTGTCAGTACAAAAATAACTTAAATATTGAATTTAAGATTTCCAATTAAAGGAGTAATAAATATTAAACATATATTTTATCATTTAATGTATATTGGCATCATCAAAACAAGGTTTGGATCGAGAGAGAGAGGAGTGGCCGGTGACCCGCGCCTGATGGCGATCGCGACCGGACGAGGGCGGAGAGGACGACGACGGCTGGGCTTCCCTCTTCAATAGTGAAGAGCTTGGCGACGACAACGGTGACGGCGACCATGGCTGGGGAGGGACGAGGCGGCAGCGAGCTCGGAGACGACGACTACGACGGGAGAATACCAGGGAGGAGGCGATCCCGATCTAGAAAGGTAGGGAACTCTACCCAAAATCCTTGATTAGGATCATAGGAATGGTTGTGGATGCATGATGGCTTGGAGTTTCTGGATTTTCCTTCTTGTTTTCGTGGTTTCCTCTCCTTGCTGTTTCGCCGGGAGGTATGCTAGCTTGGAATCTTGTGATGCTTCCTTCCTCCCCTGCCTTTTGCCTTGTTTCCCCTTGTTCCTACGGTGGATCTATGAGTTAACGGTGGGTTTTGATGAGAGTTTTCTTCCCTTCTTCTCTGGTTTTGTTGGATTTCAATGCTATGCTTCGATTCACCAAGTTAGCTACATTTGCTACGTTCCTTACTGCCATGCTATGCGGTCCTCTGTTTTCCCCCACTGCCATATTATGCTATGCTTGGATTCTCTGATGGCTTGCCGGATTTGAGATGCATTTTCCTCTTTTGGATTTCTGTTGGAGCTTGACGAGAGCTCTCTCCATGCGTTTTGGGTTTTGATCGTTGAGTTTTCCTCCCTATTTTCTTTCCCCTATTCTTGGGTTACCGGTGGTTGTTGGATTTCCTCTGGATCACTGCCGACCCTTGAGTTCCATTGGTGGCTCAGTTCTTGGGTCGGTGGCTGGATCGGTTGCTGGAAGGTGGGTTCTTTTGGTTTGCTGCGATTGAGCGTTGGTTTTACTGGATGCTTGAGATCCTTTTCCAACTTCTCTGCCGATTTCCTTCGAGTGGTCTAGGTTGGTTTGAAATTGCTGGATATAGTTGGGACTTCTCTTAAATTGTTGTGGCTGACTTCTGGATTCCTTTCAGATTGTTATACCTGTCGGGTTCTCTATTTCGGATTGGATGGTCGTCAGACATTGGCATTTGCTGGGATCTTTCTTTTGAACTGATTAACTTCTGGGCTTGCATCTTTGCTGCAGCGGTTCTTCTGTCAATTGGAATTGACTCCTTAGTGAATCAATATTGACTGAGAAATTCTTTGGCTTGCTGGCTGTGTTCTATCGGTTTGATCATGTCGTTTGAAGTTTGTTTGTTTGCTGGTTCTTCCCTCTTCCGATCGATCTTTGGATACTTAGCTTTCTAGTCTAATTCATCTTAAACTGTGTTATGTAGATGTTTATTGAAATGCTAGGCTGCCGTTGATCATGGCTATAATTTCCTGCGATCATGGTATAAGTATGCCAAGCATGTTAGTTGCATTTTATTATAGCATGTTCCCTCCTCTGTTCGATTCCTGCTAATTAATGTGAACTTCGCAATTTATTATATCATGCTCAAGCCTAGGGCCGGCTGTGCGCCCGTTTATATTTTATTCGTGGGTTAACCAAGGGAATAATCCCCCTTGGGAATGTTTAGACTAATTGGGCCGAAGGTGTGCCATTGTTTATCGAATGATATTATATATGGTTTGGATGTATGAATGTCATGGTTGGATTATATATAGCTCTGTAATGCTAAACCCTACTCTATAACTACAGTATATCATGTTGGACAAATGACTGATGATTTCACATGTAGAGACACCTAGGCCTAGTTGCTTGAATAGGCTCATGCATGTTGTATGCATTAGAAGCATTAAGGCTAGGTGGTAGGTGATGGATTCAATCGCCGATCCGGGGTTCTTGGGTAGCCCGGATCTAGCCTTAGGACCGAGGTCTTGGTAGAAGGACTAGGGCGAGATTGTGTGTTTATGATCTTGTGTTGATTGAGGTTGCTATATAGATATGCCCATTTGAATTGTGGTATTGAGGTGTAGAGGTCGTGTCGTTCTCTGCGTCAATCGATAAGGGCAGTGGATGTTATCCTGTTAAGGGTTGTAGAGGTGGGAGTGCACGGGAGATGCACTTGCCCCTTGTCCTTCCCTGATCTGTAGAGGGGCACTTGGTGATGCGTGACCCTTGTCCAGACTTGTTCTTTGTTGCCTTAGGATTGGACAGAGACGACACAGTTATAGTTTCCTTTTCCTTGAGAGTGTCGTAGAGTAGAACCCTATTGGGCATTATTGCTCACCCTACCTGGGCTGCATCGGCGATGCAGGTCGATGCAGTTCCTTCTTTCAGGTGTTCTTCTAGAAGATGGCGCTATATTCCGAGGTGATCGAGGGCTTGGAGTTTCGAGGAGTTCTTCTACAGTTCATTTATAGTTTTAATCAATGATGTAGAAATTGATGTATAAATCAAGGTATAACATGATGTATTCGATGACAGAATTGTATGAGTATTAATTCAGTTGTATCTGAGAAAAGTTGTAATATTCTTTAATGTAGACATTTTAGAAATGTAATAATTAGTTATTTACAATGGTGCCATTATTCAAGTTGAAGTTGTAAAATTATCAAATGTACAGGTTTCTTGTGTTATAATTATAGAGGAGATTCTGTCGAAATTTTTATGAACTGGAGACCAAATTATTCATTTATATGCTTGTTGCGCCAATTGATGATGTAAATAGGTCTAGGTGGCTCACGCCTCGATCTGGATGGGTTTTTTGGGTCGGGGCGTGACACCTTTCCACCTTCCTTTGGTTTTCAGTATATCCTTGTTGCTGTTGACTATGTTTCTAAATGAGTAGAAGTTGTCGCAACCAAATCGAATGATCATAAAGTCATACTTAAATTTCTTCAAAGTAACATCTTTTCTCGATTTGGTTGTCCCCGTGCAATTATTAGCGATGGTGGTTCTCATTTTAATAATCAGTACTTTGCATCTTTTCTTAGAAAATACTCTATCACCCATAAGGTGGCCACTCCCTATCATTCTCAGACTAGTGGTCAGGTAGAATTTTCTAATAGGGAAATAAAGCGCATATTAGAGAAAACTGTTCGTATTGATTGCACAGATTGGGCCACTAAGTTAGATGATGCACTGTGGGCTTATAAGACGGCTTATAAAACACCTATTGATATGTCCCCATATCGATTAGTGTTTGGTAAACCTTGTCATTTGCCCGTAGAATTAGAACATCGAGCTATGTGGGCAATTAAAAAGCTAAATACTGGTACTAATGCCATCACCACACATAGGAAACTTAGTTTATGTGAATTTGAGGAAATTCACAATGAGGCATATTTGAATTCCAAAATTTATAAAGATAAAACAAAGGCCTTCCATGATAAACATATTTCAAGGAGGACTTTTGATGTCGGGCAGAAAGTTTGGCTTTTCAATGTTAAATTGCATTTTTCCCAGGTAAATTACGTTCTAGAAGGTCCGGCCCTTTTATTATAAATAGAGTATTTCCACATGGCACTATAGAAATTCGACATCCACACACAAACGAAATATTTAGTGTTAATGGCCATAGATTAAAACATTATGTGGAGGACATTGCTCACGCCGATGTGGTTGAGTCCGTCGAACTGACGGATCCGTGCTATAATTAATCCTTTTAGGGGCGTCGAGCGAAAGACGTAAAATTCCACGCTTCCTGGGAGGCAACCTAGTTTTATGATTTTTCCTTAGCTTTTTAGAAGAAATTTGATTTTTAGGAATTTTTCCATGATTTTTTCGATTTTTCCATGATTTTTCCTTTAGTTTCCTATAAGAATAATAAGAATAACTTGAAAATAAAAATTCCTGGGGGATGGTCGACCGTCCCATCAACCGCCAGATTGTCCGTGAGGCTCTGTCAAAAATAAACCTTCTCAGGGTCGATGTGGCGATTGATCGTCATCTCCTTCCACAAATCACGTTTTGCGCGGTCAATCGGTCGATCGACCATGAGTTTATTTTCTCACGAACACCCACTCCCGCGGTCGACCATTGATTCATGCTCTGCACCATCAGCTTCTTCCTTCCTCGTCACCGATCGCCGCCTCGACGTCGTCCTCTCCGGCCGTCCCCGTCCCTCATAACCATCGCCAAAACCTTCATCATCGAGTTCCCGTTCTACCTGAACTATCCACGCCCCCAACGACCCTCTCTTCTGACGCCGGTGAGTCTCCCCTGTTTCCTTCCTTGTCCCCGACCGCCGCCCGTCGCCACCTTTCCGGCCCCCCTAGCTCTCCAAAATACCACCATCACCTACGGCTTCCTTCCGCCTGCCATCTTCCGTCCTTCTCTTCCTTTGATACCCTCTCTTCCGATGCCGATGAGCCTCCCATGTTTCTTCCGCTGTCGCCGATATCCTCCTCCATCATCTACCATTGCTCTGTAACCCCTCCACAAGCTTCCCCAGGCCGCCACAACTCTTCCACCACCATCAAAAACCATAATTGCCGCTTGGATCGCCGGCATCCACCTCCGATGACATCCCCTTCGCTGACTGTCACCAATGCCACCAATCCACGACCTTCCCCAGTTCCAATCCACCTCCATTAGCTTCTTCCAGCCTCCATGATCCTTCCTCGATCCTTTCCAACCTCGATTGAAGCTCCGACCGCAGGATTCCAACTCCGGTCATCTTCGTCCGAGTCGTCCCCCGCCGTTCCACCACCTGGAGACCACCATTCACAGATCAAACCATATAGATGGACTCCTTGGCCTTCCACGATTCCATCTCTACTGGTCCCAACCTCTAGTGATGAAGTTTCACCGTTGATCACCGGTTGGCGAGCTCTCAGCCGTCCGATGGCTGATGAAAGAGATCCATATGCTCTGAAGCCCTGTTTTCCGATCAGACGGTGTAGATCTTCAATCAAGACGATATTATGAATGCTGATTATTTGGGTGTGGTGTATGGACGATTTAATGTATTTTATTTCTTTAATATCTATATTTTTAATTTTGTGGATGAATGCTTGTACAAGTTAAATGGTCTATTTATACAAAGGAGACTCCGCCGAAATTGTTACTGATTTTTATGCCTTTCTGTAATTTTTCCTATATTTTTCATTATATTTTATATGATCTTTTGGAAAGGTATTTTTATGGCTGGTGTTCCTTTGGAAATCATTAAGGGGCGTATTATGCAAATCTTATATAGACCGATCAGGGGGTTATTCTTAAGTCTTTCGATAGGTCTCTCATGTTTTATGATGACTTATATGGCTGTATTCCTTTACTATCTTCTAGAGACATGAATTTATTCAATGGCGACGTATTCTTCTTATGGGCGGTGTGATGATTACAATGCTTGAGACATCTACCTATGGCGTGATATTATGGTGATCTCTACCCTTTTTTCTTACTTTATTTTTATGACTTAGTGTAATTGGGGACAATTACATTCACGTTGGGGGGTAGATGCTAGGAATTTAATTCTTATTATTATACATCCCTTGAAATATGTCAAAAGGATAAAATTATGATATGATTTGACAAAGATGCATGTTTTAGAAATTTATTTTATGAATTATTCTGAGACTTGTATGTCATATAAGGGATAGTAAATTTTTGCTATGCATGACACTATTTTTATACTTTAACACTTTTACCATTATTTAAGGATAACTTGACATATCCTAGCACATGTTCACTTTCACACGGTAAAGAGTTGAGAGTAGATTCTAAACATGATATTATGATAGATTTACAGTTTTATATCATGTCACAGAAAATATATGACCACACGCAGTT
Source organism: Narthecium ossifragum (assembly GCA_963920575.1). Taxonomy (NCBI): domain Eukaryota; kingdom Viridiplantae; phylum Streptophyta; class Magnoliopsida; order Dioscoreales; family Nartheciaceae; genus Narthecium; species Narthecium ossifragum. The sequence continues at coordinate 12,461,387 of OY986974.1, read as the reverse complement.
ATCTGAATATAAAAAAGTGGATTTTCAACTTCGTAATCGGGCAGTGTGCCTAACCAGCGTGGTGTTCGCGTAAAACAGTTGAAATTCCTAAAAAAACAATAAGGGTTTCATACTTAGTAACCGGGCAAGGTGCCTAACAAGGTGTGTTGTTCGCGTAAAAAAGTTGAAATTCCTGCAAAAAAAAAGGGAAAAGAAAAATGAATAAAAACAGAGATTGCTATGTGATAAGTGGAAGATATGTGCTTGAATAGAATTGCGATATTGAATAGTTGAAGTATTTAGATATATAATTGACAGCCTGAATCATGTGGAACCCCATTCACACACAGGAGTGTTAAAGTTATTTTTAGTCATGATTAAATATGTTAAAGTGTTGGAAATATGTTGTGACATGTTTTGACTTACTATATTTTTATGTGATTATGAGTTGAATGGTTTATTTATGGATATTATTTCTATTTCATGCATTAGAGTTGATGAATATTATAATTGATTTCTAATGGCATATTCAAGGGAATGTATAGATGTTTGTGGGTGTCATCCTTGAAAACCCTCAGGAGACTATAACTCCTCCACTGGGGTAACCCAGGGGTTTAAAGGCTGATTGCACATGCTAAATGCAATCGTGAGACCTACGAAAATGGTTAGTTAGATTTATTGCTTTCATTTTATATTTTCTTTGCTCGAGGACTAGCAAAGTGTAAGTTGGGGGGTGTGATGAGTCACTAAATATTCATACTTAAACACCTTAATTTACCTTTGTTTGCCCGAGAGTATTTGTATTTGATAGTTTGTTAGTTGATTTCAGGTTTAATGAAGATTCAAGTTAGAAAATACAGAAAAAGACTAATATGTTGAAATTACGCTACTTCGCTGTCAGTTTGGAAAGAATCCATCAAAATCTCCAGCTAATTTCTAAATCCCTAAAATTTGGAGGAATTATAGAAGACATCAAGACGAACAACTTTGATGTTGAACACTTTGCGAGATTCCTGACAAATTAATACCATTTTTGAAGACTATGAAGATAAACAGATGCTAGGAAACTGGTCTGTTGACGTTCAGGAGAATATTCTTCAAATATTCCAGAAAAGTCTAAATAATGTCAATTTTTGGGAGAGGAGAGAAGACGTCCTAATCTACATCTTTCATGTTGAGCACGTTTCCAAATATCTGCTTGGATGGACCCTGTTGCGACCGGAATAAGACTGTGAGGACTCGTACCTCCAACCTGGTCCGACCGCGTCGGTCAAGGGTCTGGTTCGATTGATTTGGCTCGGTTGGTCTTGCTTCGCGATCTCTTTTGATCGTTGTGACTCCGGGGTTAATTTAGTAAATTACCCTTGGCGGAGTTGGTTTCACACACGCGTTGTGCACACACGACCATGTGGTGATGTATGTGATTGATTAGATCATCAAGGGAATCCTAGACCGGAAGATCTTGATTAGATCAAGGTTTGAGCTTATGGGATCAGATCTGGCCGATCGGACGACCAGTATCTAATCTTAAGCCATTAGTACTTTGATACGAGTCGATCCGACTCGACCAACTGGACCCGAACCCAGAAGAGGAACCAAACTGGTTCAACCTCTTTCCTAGTTTGACTTGGACTTCCCTAGTTCAAACTAGAGTATTTAATTAGTATTTATCATTAGTCTTTTATTGAGTCCTAGTTGATTGTTAGGAATTAATTAAGAGTCCCTTTGAGTTAGGGAAGTTGAGTTGAGTCAGAAACCTTATTACTTGCTAATTAAGCAAGGGGGTTTTCTAGTGGATTAGGACTCTGTCAAGGTCTCTATAAAAGGACCTTAGTAGTTTGTATTAGGTTATGATGATGCATGATGAGATGAATGATTAAGAATAGTTGATAAGTTATCATAGGAGTAGAATACCATAGGAGTAGAGATAATATAGCTTCCACCAAATATCTACCATAGATCCACCTTCTTCCCCGTCGGTCATCTTCTCCGCAGCCGGCATCGCCTTCACCTTCATCTTCTTTCTCCCCGTCACTTTCTCTCTCCGCCACGTCAGCGACCCCACCGCCACGTCACCTGCCACGTCATCGTCTTCTTCCTTCCCTCTCTTCTATCCCGAAACCCTACCTTCCGCCGATCTCCTCCGTCGAGCCCTCTCCGGCCACCCCCGTCGCCAACCAAGGCCACCTCCGACTTCCCCTACGTCCCACGACTCCGGCCATACCTTTCCCGCCGCCCAACGTCGTCTCCGGCGACCTCCTCACTGTTCCCCACTTCACAGCCGCCGCCGTCAACCCACATCCATCCCCAACCTCACCTCCAAACCATCCTAAATCCCTCGTTGATCGTCCCTAACTCCCTTCCGACCATCCACGACCCTTCCCGACGTCCCTAGAGCCATCCCCGTCGTCCCCGACGCCGGCCGACCCAACCTTCACCGTCGTCTTCACCAGATCCGGCCAATCCACCACCCCTCTCCCAGATCCGACCCGTTGGATCGCTTCCCCACCGTCCAACGACCTTTCCTGACAAGATCCCGACCGCCGCCGCCGCCCCTCCGCCGGTGATCCACTCCGGCGACTTCTCAGCCCTCGGATCCAGGCTGGTTCAGCCAGCCAACTTGAATCAGACTCAGCCAAGTCTAATTGATTCAGCCGAGCCAGTTAATCCGGATCCAGCCCAATCTAAGCCGATCAGCTTGATCCAGATCACTTCAGACTTGACCCAGTCAAGTCCCATCCAATCAGGCTCAACCAGATCCGATCCAGCTCAAGCCAGATCCGATCTAGCTAGCCAAATCAGCCCATTGGACTCAAATCAAGTCCGATCAGGCCGATTCTGATCGATTGGAGCAGTAGAGACCCATTACGAGAGGATCACGAGTAGACCGCTCGTAACATACTTAAGCCTCCACTTAACCCGTTTAGATGCCCTGTTCTCATGTTAGGGAACTAGTCCGCCACGATCCGCTTTGAGAGAGAGAGGAGAGGGACTCGCCGGCAACCCGATCGAGAGGGAGAGAATCCCGTGGCCGGAGAGGAACTTGGCGACGGCGGCGACCGCGGTTGGAGGAGAGAGCGACGGTTGGGTTCCTCCCGTCGACTGCGAGGACGGAGCTTGGTGACGACGCCAGAGAGAGATGGCGGCCGCGATTAGAGGGGACCGACGGCGTCGACGACCGGAGAAGAGGAAGGAGAATGCGAGCTTGACGCGAGAGTTCCCTAAACCTGGTTTAGGACTCTACTAGATTAGCGGAAGCTCCGTTTGAAGTATATTAGCTTAGATTTCTTGATGTTCTTCCTCTCTCTGTTGCCATGGTATGGATTGGTGGTGTATTGCGATGAGATTGCTTCCCTTTTCTATGGTTTTTGCCGATTTTCGATGCCCTAGCTTGGGATTGTTACTTTTGCTCTGTTTTCCGTGGTTTATTGATGCTCGAGGCTATGCGTTCATGGTTCATGTGGTGTTCTTCTTCTCTTGTTTCTCCCTTGCTGCCGTGGATTGGTCGAAGTGTCTGTGTTTGATTGGATTGCTCTCGGATGTTTTCCTTCCCCTATTCTTGGCTTGATTTCTTGATTGATTTTGTGACCCCCGCTGGGGATCGATGGGTCTCTGCGTCTTTCCCTCTTCTTCTCCTCTGTTCCTGATTGGCCGGATTCGTGAGGCCTCCCTCAACCCCTGTCCAATGCTTCCTGACTGCTATGTTCCCTTGCTGCCATGGATTTCTATGTTGGTTTTCCCCTGCTGCCATGCTCTGTTCCCCCTTGCTATATGAGGCCCTGTTTTTCCCTAGCTGCAATGCCCTTACTGTCATGCTGTGTGATGCTTGGATTCTCTGATGGCTTGCTGGATCTCTTCTGGATTAACTGGTTATAGTTGAGATATTCTTTGAATTGCTGCCCAATGGTTAGGCTGCCAATTGTAGGTTTTGTACTCCCCTTCTTTCCCTTTTAGTTGGTTTCTCGTCGGCTTTAGCTTGAGAGTTCCAAAGTTCTATCAATTTTGGCCTTGTATGATCGATTGGTTCAGATGTTAATTGGCAAGTGTTGCAAGTGCAGGAGTTTATATGGTTTGAAAATGTGGATGAAGGTTCAATTCATTTTTATGTCAGGTTTGCCTGTTTTCCCGTAATTAATGCTAAGTGCTACTCTTGATGTCATTTGTGTTTCCCCCTTTTAGTTAATCCTTATGATATCATGGTAATTACTTCAATTATGTCACCTTCATGATAAACCACCATAGAACATGCATCACTTGAAAGATGGGTTATATTACTCATGTTTAGTGAGCTTGTCTCCGTGGGAAGTATGCTTCTGATGATCTCTTAGCCCCCCGTTTTACATGGATTTCTGCTACCCCGATTTCGCTGGCTTTGCCTTATCAGTTTTGTCCATGTAATCTGGGATTTATTCGCTTCGCTATTCCTTAATGCCATTTACTCCTTTCTCTATTCAAATCTTGTATTCTCGTGCGAACTATGCCAGTAGTATATTCTCATATCATGTTCAAGCCTAGGGCCGACAGTGTGCTTGTTCCTATTTCTTTTGCGGTTGAACCAAGGGAGTCATGCCCCTTGGGTTGTTTAGATGATTAAATGGGCCGAGGGTGTGCCCTAGTTGATGTATATTATAATTGTGGTTGATTGTTGTAATTGTGTGGCTGGGGGATGCCCCTTTGTAGAAAGTTCAGTAGACGGCTGTATATACCGTTGTAATGTCGAAATTTCGATTGAATTGCGTGTTTGCTTGTTTACGGCCTGTGTTGCCGTATTTGAATAAGATAGATCTTTAATTGCTAATTAGACTTTTATTTGATGTAGACCCATGCTATGCTTACCCTTCGGCAAGCTTGAAGCTTCGCCTAGCCCGTGTATGTTGTTTTGGCATATTGTTGCATGCTTCTATTTCTGTATTCCTGTGCCTGAGCATTGCATGCATCTGATTGCATTAGAGGCATTCAGGCTAGGTGGTAGGTGATGGGTTCGATCGCCGATCTGGGATTCTCGGGTAGCCCGGATCTAGCCCTAGGACCGGGGTTTTGGGTAGTCGAGGATTAGGACATAATTGTCATCAATGATTATGTTTGATATCATTTGAGGTTATTGCTATAGTCGACTATGGATTATACACTTATATTTGAGGTGTAGATGCCGTGTCGGTCTCCAAGGCCAAGTGCTAAGGATGGTTGTCGATATCCCTGACATGTGTGTCCCCGCGAGAGATGGTATGACTGGGCAGGGTGGTACCTGGACAGGAGCCCGCAGTCTTTGATTCCTCTCATTTGTTCTTGGGTGAGGGTGGGACCTGGACAGGAGCCCTCGGGAATCGACGGGGTTATGGGGCCCCTTGGCATACCTTAGGCTTAGGCGGAGAACGACACAGTTGCAGTTTTCCCTTCCTTTCTGTGCGACGTGGAGTAGAACCCTACTAGGCATTGTTGCTCACCCTACCTGGGCTGCATCGGCGATGCAGGTCGATGCAATTCCTTCTTTCAGGTGTTCCTTTAGAAGATGGCGCGGTATTCCGAGGTGATCGAGGACTTGGAGCTTCGAGGAGTTCTTCTACAAATAATTTACAGTCTTAATCAATGATGTACAATTTGATGTATTCAAGGACATAATTATATGACCATTAATTCAGTTGTATTTGAGAAATGTAATAAATTGTAATTTATGGTTGTGCCATTGTATAAGTTGAAGTTGTAAAATTATAAATTGTACAGATTTCTTGTACTATAATTATAAAGGGGATTCTGTCAAATTTTTTTGTATGAACTTCTGGATTAAATTGTTTAAATTCGAAGCAGTTGTATATTTGTGCGCCTATTGATGATGTCAACAGGTTTAGGTGGCTCACACCTCGATCTGGATGGGTTTTCTGGGTCAGGGTGTGACAAAGACAACCAGGAATTAATCTAAGGAATCCGAGTTGTAGTAGGAGTCCAACTTAGCCATAACCCTAATTCCAGAAATACACCTATAAGAGGGTGTTTGCTGGCCGAAAATTGGAGGTCCACATAGAGAGAAAAGAGAGAATTAGGGTTTGGAAAATTCTCTGGAGAAGATGGAGCTGCAGCGTGGATCCCAATCGTTCTTCATCGAATCTATGGCTTCCATCTCTAAGATGAGTAGCTAATTTCTGTACTTAGGGATCTCATGAAGCTTTAGTAGATCTTCCTTGTATTTTTCTAGTTGAATCTTGTATTTTTATACTAGACATTATCTTATAGATTTTGTTTTAATGATAAAAGAGTTGAGGGAACAGAGTTCCTTGACGTATTTTTAGTCCTACTTGATTTCGGTGATTGATAGTAGAGATCTATAAGATGGTTTTTATGTGGTTTATGAATAACCAATGAGATATTTTATGCTTAGTGACGATAGCTTGTGCTAAGGTTACCCCGAAGACAATCTATGCTAATCGAAGATAAAATATGCCTTTGCAAAACACTCACATTCTTTTAGGGATTTTATGTAAGCTTAAGAAGTTATGAATCTATAATGTCTAGATAAGCAAACAAGACTAGAGAATACAGGAAGTGAAACTAAAGTGGATTGAGTAATCCCTAGGTTTTCTCTCATTAATATATTTCAATCTTTTTACATTGCTTTCTTAACTAGTTTTAATTAATCAGTTTCCAAAATCTAAATCAATCCTTTTCGCTTTAGGTTTAGAGTTCTGAGATTTAATTCTGATTTCTCCTTCGTAATCAAAGTTTTCCCTGTGATTCGATCCCGTATTTCATCACTATTCTAACCCATAGTTTAGTATTTTGAATAAGGGTTTATAAATTCTATTTTTGATTGAGTTTACATATGATTTAATGACATGTTTGCAAGCGATCACCCACGCCGTGTTGCGGGGGAGGAATTGGTCCTTCAGCTCCTTGCTGAAGACATCCCAAGTAGAGATCTTGGGCGGCCGGTGGTTGCATCATCATCCAGTCTGGTGAGCCACCAGAGCTTTACATCGCCGGATAGGTACATTGCAGCAACGGACACTTTGTCACCCTCAAGGTTGTGAGCCGCCTCGAAATACTGCTCAAGATCCCACAAGAAATTCTCAAGTTCCTTGGCGTTCTGCACACCACCAAAGGACTTGGGCTCGGGCACTTTGAATTTGCCCGTGCCCTCACGAGAATCAGACCTTGACACGGCCCGCTTGATGATGACTAGCTCGCTATCGATCCGGTCGACGAACTCCTCCAAGAGAATTTGGATCCGGTTCAAGCCTTGCTCAGAAGACACCGCCCGTCCTTCTAGCTCGGCCTTCATCACGTCGGAGGAAGACTTGATGTTGAAGATCTCCCCCTCGATTGCTGCAATGCGGGCAGGAAGAGGTGGAATCTCTTCTGCCGTGGCTTCACCAAGATAGCCCTCAAGACGAGTAACACGATCATGAAGCTTCTGTGCCATTGATCACGTTCTCAAGGTGGTAAAAACCTAGCTTTGATACCAAATTGTCACCGGGTTACGCAACGAAAATTTTTCACAAAGAAGAGAACCCGATGTCGAAGCCAAGAACCCTCAGCCTCTTGCTCCACAACGCAGTGCACTCCCTGCACGTTTCAAGAACCACGCCTTGAAGATGGTCGGTGTAGCAAGATCCGTCCTTGACCAGCCTTCTCCTTCGTCTTCCTCTTCTTCTTGCACAACAAGAGCACACCAAGAAGCAATAACATACAATTATGGCAAAGGGTATGGCCCTCTTCCTTTATTGATCAAAGATCTTTACAAGAGAATCCCTCACAAAACTCTCTCCCTCCCAAGGTACAAAGATCACTCGATAGAAGGAAATCCCAAACCCTAGCCAAAGCCTAGCTGCTCAACACCTTGGCTGGCCAACTCCTTATATTGAGGAATAGTCCTTGACTTGCTCCAACAAGTCACTCATACAAGTCCTACTCAAAGTCCCGGCTTACATCCATATCTAGGCAATAGATAAGCATAACACTATGTTACCAAACTTAGCTGGACTCCCTCTTGAGTTTGACTTGCATAAGATAGCCATGATCGCCTCTTTGACTCGAAATAGGACTCCTTGCTATTCTTCCATGCCAACAGCAAGTTTTCCTGAGCCAAAACTGATATTCCCCATGTCATCATCTATTCAAAGTCAAATGCACGCGAGACATTTGATTTTGCTCGGCTGGATTGGCCTCCATGGCACAACCGCCTGGTTTGGCGCGCCGTCTCCTAGTGCAACTCGGAGTCACGCGTCATCTTCAAATTCTTCTGTGCCAAAACGGTTTCTGACCGCATCATCTTTCTTGGAACTTCCATTTTAAGTGGAATTAGGTGATTAGCACGCGTGGTTTTCTCCCAAGCACTTACCTCATCAGCTTAGGCAAGCCGAGTCCTAGTTTGCCTCGGACTGGGCTTCCTGGGCGCGTCGCGCACGCACTACGCGCCCTCTCTCGTGTGCCAATCACGCGCTCGACCCACGTGCCCTCCTTGGTCACCTTGGCACATGCCGCGCTCGCTTGTCTTGCTCTCGAGCACGTCATGCTCCGCTGGGCTTGCACCGCACCACATCCTGGCGCGCCGTCTTCCTCCTTGGCCCGGTCCGCCATGCCATGCTCAAAATTCGTCGCGCCATCTTTGGGGAAGTGTCATCTAGCCTCGTTCGAGGATGTTTGCTCATGCGATCATGGTGTTTCCATGCAGCCCATGGCTTGGTGTGATGCACCGCGCCATGGCCTAGGTTGTGGCCCGTGTCAACTCCGGTTGACGCGCGCCATGGCCCATGTCAGGGGTTCAAGGCCCTGACAAAATTTCCGCTGCGTAACCCGGTTGCATTTTGTTCATTGTGTTCGCATTTCTTATACCACTGATGGCTCATTTGTTGTGTCCTTTTCGGCCCTGGACATGCCTGGTAGAATTCTTCGAGTGCTTTAGAGAACTAGCCCTTAAAAACGTTCTCATAGAAGTGGCCCCTTCTCACTAGATATAGGTGATCTCTTATTAAGAGCATCCTGTCATGCTATTACTTATTGAGTAATAAGGATCATTAAAAGCATAAGCTTAACCTTACACTATGCAGGTTTGTCACTCACTCATCATAGGAATGGGTAAGAGTGATCTTAGCAACTGCCCCCATAATTCGGTTATCAATAGGATTATTGCTTTTACTAGGGTAGCAAATAATCCTTTACAATCAGTTTTAACAAAACAAATAAACTTCACGTACCGTTAATCCGGAAAATGAATGAAAGAGAAGGAAGACAAATCCGACGAAGAAACGCCATTTGATCGAGGCCAGTGTGCCACACTGTGCCCTGAAGCTTTATTTGCCCACCACCCCTTGCTTTTGGTTCTTCAGGAAAAAACCTCCTAGGGTACAACGATCCACCGCGATTGGAGGGAAGCCGGCCGTCCGATCGCCCTTCGAGCTCCAAGATGATACGGTACTCTCAATCAGGATCCTCTATTGTGCAAGTGGTGTGGTGAGAGGTGAATGCATGAGCAAGCTTTAAGAATGGCTGGTATGGGGTCCTATTTATAGGCTAGTTGATCAGCCATTTAGTGGGGAGGTGAAGAGACTCGCCACGTCAGCACCACATCATCAGTAACCGCCCAGTCATGGGCTGCCACTCTACCACATCACCTGTAACTGCTACTTAGTGGGGAGCTGAACAAGCACCACGTCACCAGTAACAGCCACCCAAGAGAACATTGGCTGCCACCTCATCCATAACTGCCCAGTCATGGGCATCATGGGGAGACCAAGAGTCATAACTGACTCAGCCCACTTCTGATGAATTAATGGCTCACTCAATGTGGCTCAGCCCACTTGTAACTGCTCAGGAGAGGGCGAGGGAGGAAGAGAGAGAGTGGGCGAGAGAGAACGAGGGAGAGAGAGGGTGTGGAGGAGAGAGAGGGAGGGAGAAAGAGAGAGGGGGGGGCGAGAGTGCGAGTGATACGCCGAGCTTTCTCCTAAGCGCGGGTACCGGGTCTCTTGCCTGGTCTCGGCTCCTCCTTAGCCAAATATATGGCTAGGTCGAGAGATACCTTTAGGGTTTTAGGAGACGCACCCTAGGTATTCGACGAAGAAGGCTCAAACCGGAGGAGAGAGACGGATGAGGAAGAGGATTACCTCGCAGCTTCCTCTATGGTTGACCGGCTACCCTTGGGGGATCCAAGCCTTGGAGAACGTGGCAGCGACGATGAGGTGGCGGAGGGGAGCACGACGGCCAAGGGGGACGCCGGGGACTTGGGGTTGGACGGTGGAGGCGTGGATGGCAGCGGATGGCGAAGGCCGGTGGTGGAGAAAGGATCCAGCGGTAGGGAAGGGAAGAGAAGGTTGCTGGTGGAGTTGGTGGAATTAGGGTTACAACTACTCCTAAGATTCTTCTACTAATAACTCTACTTTATTCATCATAATTCGTCCATAACATAATACAAACTATAGAGGTCTTTTTATAGAGGCCTTAACAAAGTTCTTGATATAAGGACGAACTGAGCCATCCTAAGAAGGGACCCACATCCTTGCTTGGTCAGGCCCACGCCAAGGAACTGGCTGCAACCAGGTTCCTTTAGAGCAGGTTGAGCCAAGCCAGCCTTAGGGCCAAATCAGAGCTGAACCGGTTCCAAGCCCAAGCTCAAGCATGGGTGGACCCATGATGGACCCATGACCCATGAGGTGGCTTAGCCAAGCCGGCCTTAGCTGGTTATTTCCTTAGTTGAGTCTTAATTGCTTTCTTAGTTGATTTCCTAGTTTGAGTTCAGTTTGTGCTTAGCTAGTTTCTATTTAATTGAGTCCTAGTTTTGGTTGAGTCAAGTCACTTGTTTATCTAGTTCATTCCTGGTTATTAGGAGTCAGCTTGAGTTGAATCAATAAGAGTATGTTTACTTGCTGTTCAAGCAAGAAGGTATTCAGGTTGTAGTAGAACTCTCTTGAGGCCTCTATAAAAGGACCTCTATAACTTGTATTAGGGTTTTTTATGCATGGATGAATTTTGAGAATAATATAGAGTTATTAGTAGAGTAATTATCTCTCCACCAGCCAACCACCATCCATCGCTGCCATCCACACCTCCGCCGTCCAACCGCAAGTCCCCGGCATCTCCCTTGGCTGCCGCGCTTCCCTCCGCAACCTCATCACCGCTGCCACGTTCTCCAAGGATTGGATCCCCCAAGGGTAGCCAGCCAACCATTGAGGAAGCTGCGAGGAAATCCTCTTCCTCATCCGTCTCCCTTGTCTAGTCTTCAGCCTTCCTTGTCGAATACCTAGGGTGCTTCTTCTAAAACCCTAAAGGTATATCTCGACCTAGCCATAGCTTTGGCTAAGGAGGAGCCGAGACTAGGCAAGAGACTAGATACGAAAGCCCTAGAGAAGGTGCATCGTATCAACTTGGTATCAGAGCTCCGTTCCGTCGACTGTGCCACCCAACGCCTTCCATAAGCTTCTTTGATAGCAGGAAGAGTACCCGGCCAAAACCCTAGTTATATACATCGGACGGCTCAATCCCTACTCAAACCACTGTTCATCCGACCATATCTACTCAGATACCTGGTCAAACCCCTCTTCCATATCATCATCCCTTACCTCCCTCATCATCCCTACAGAACCCTAACCCTAACCAACCTCCATATGTCCCCTACAACCCAGCTCCTCCACCACCCCATTACTACCCTCCTCACACCCCACCTGCATATGAACAGCCCCTATATCAAGCCTATCACCCACCTCCATACCAGCAACCTACGCCCCCCTATGCACCGTACAACCCTTTTCCTCCCTACAATACACCACCTCCTTATCAGCCCTTACCTTCAGCGTACAACCCACCCACCCTAGAAAACACCGACTGGTCTTCGGCAATGACTCGGACTCCAAATCCTACTGGGACTAGGACTCCAAATCCTACCGGAACTAGGACTCCAAATCCTATTGGGACTAGGATTACAAATCCTACTCCAACTAGGAATCCTAGTCAAAATCGGAATACGGCTTACCCTACAGCTGAACAATGGAAGGAAGCTGTCCAATGTTGGATCCCTCTACCTTACCCTTCAGAAGAACAGTGGGAAGCAATGATCCAATGATATTATCCTACAAATCAGTCAAGCCCAATTGGAGTTCAGATATCCAGCCAAAATCCCATTCTAGCTACAACTTGGATTGCCGAACCTAAACCTAGCTCTACCTCGATTAGGACTCCTCATACCCCACATACCCACGAGCTGCCCCATGACCCAAACCATGAACAACACCCGCTGCCCCCTTACCCAACCACACCACATCCCAGCCCAGTCAACATCCTGCCATCAACTCCTTCCCTGCATCCAAACCCTACCTTCCCACGACCAGCAACTCTCCCTACTCCTCCCCGGCAGCCTCCACCACTAATCAAGGCCACCCTCTTTCCCCCTACAAACCCACGGCCCCCCGTTCTCCAGCCCTACAGCCGATTGTCATCTCCGGCAATCTACCCGAAGTCCACAAAACTACAGCCACCGACCTTACCTCAGTTCATGCCCTCCTCTTTCCTATCCCGTTCCATCCCCAAATCAGCCGGCTTCCAAATCCATCTCCTTCAACTCCGGCAGCAACCCCCAAGGTAATCACTGCATACCTGCCCCTGATCCTACCATAACCTCCTTCCATGGCCCATTGAAGGATCTCTCAAGCCACCAAAGACCGTCCCCTAACCCTCCTGACCCTTCCCGTAGCCTTATCGAGGCCGACCCCAAACCCCCTCCAGATCCGCCACCTGTACCAAACTCCCATCCTCTCATTCCCTCTTCTCCATGGGATCCAAACCCTGATGAACATCCCTCACCGGCGACCAAGTTCAGTCCCCTCTCAGTTGCCAGAGCACTTCAGCCATCTGATCAGATCAAATCAAATCACTACGGTTTGAACTGATCAAACTCCGACTCCATCACCTACAATTGATCAAGTCAGATTACAGCTTACAAGACTTGGTCAGATTCCATCCAAGCACAACCAGGATTGGTTACACCAACAAGATCCGACCAAGCTCAGATCAGACCAGGCTAAGTCAGACTTAATTGGATGCAGCCAGAATCAATCCGGCTAGATATGATTGCAGCCAGCCAAGCTTAGCCAAACTGAACCTGATCAAGATCCAAATAGTGCAGCAGAAGCGTGGCCCAACCAACTTCACTTCAGACTGGACCAAAGCGAGCTTGACTCAGCATCAAGCCAAGACCCTGCACATCCCACCAGGCCATGGAGATCAGATCCCGTCCTATGGTCATGGGCGACACTACTCATGGGACATGACGAGGATGATCCAGGAGAACCATTGAAGATCCCATGCTTGGAGCCACCTGAACCATCAGATCGTCCCCCGGATGCTCCGTCCTCGGCACGACTGTATCCAGCCGCTGTCTTGGGTCTACTTCCACCTTGGAAGGATTTGATTCAGGTTGACCGAGTCTTTGACCTAGGACGCCAGCACTTGAGGTGGTCCAATCGTCGATCTACAGCCGCCCTATACTTCTTGGAGCTCCAGAGGCCGCCAGATCCACCTAAGTTTCAGCCTCCTCCTTCCAGACCGGCAGCATGGCCCCCTGACTCGCCGCTTCGGATACCATTAGATCCACCATGGGACCGACCAGGTTTCTCACCACCAAGTCCAAAGTTGCAGTTGCGGTCCAGCCAGGTCACTCCGGGTTGACAAGAGCAAAGTTCTCTTCCCTCAGCAAATTCAGGCCTTGAGGACAAGGCACTCTTCGAAGGGGGAGGGGATGATACGAGGACGAACTGAGCCATCCCAAGAAGGGACCCACATCCTTGCTTGGGCAGGCCCACGCCAAGGAACTGGCTGCAACCAGGTTCCTTTGGAGCAGGTTGAGCCAAGCCAGCCTTAGGGCCAAATCAGAGCTGAACAGGTTCCAAGCCCAAGCTCAAGCATGGGTGGACCCATGATGGACCCATGACCCATGAGGTGGCTTAGCCAAGCCGGCCTTAGCTGGTTATTTCCTTAGTTGAGTCTTAATTGCTTTCCTAGTTGATTTCCTAGTTTGAGTTCAGTTTGTGCTTAGCTAGTTTCTATTTAATTGAGTCCTAGTTTTGGTTGAGTCAAGTCACTTGCTTATCTAGTTCATTCCTGGTTATTAGGAGTCAGTTTGAGTTGAATCAATAAGAGTATGTTTACTTGCTGTTCAAGCAAGAAGGTATTCAGGTTGTAGTAGAACTCTCTTGAGGCCTCTATAAAAGGACCTCTATAGCTTGTATTTGGGGTTTTTATGCATGGATGAATTTTGAGAATAATATAGAGTTATTAGTAGAGTAATTATAGGAGTAGCTGTAACCCTAGGAGTAGCCATAACTTAATAGCCCCACAGCCACCAGCCACCTTCCTCTCTCTCCTGCCGGATTATCTCTCCACCAGCCGGCCACCATCCATCGCCAATCCACACCTCCGCCGTCCAACCCCAAGTCCCCCGCGTCTCCCTTGGCTGTCGTGCTTCCCTCCGCAACCTCATCACCGCTGCCACGTTCTCCAAGGCTTGGATCCCCCAAGGGTAGCCAGCCAACCATTGAGGAAGCTGCGAGGTAATCCTCTTCCTCATCCGTCTCCCTCCTCCAGTCTTCAGCCTTCCTTGTCAAATACCTAGGGTGCTTCTCCTAAAACCCTAAAGGTATATCTCGACCTAGCCATAGCTTTGGCTAAGGAGGAGCCGAGACTAGGCAAGAGATCAGATACGAAAGCCCTAGAGAAGGTGCATCGTATCAGTTCTAGTCAGACTAGACAACCTTCTTGCTTAAATCAGCAAGTAATAAGACTTTCCTATTAAGAACTCAATCATAACTCAAACTTCCTAATAACTAGGACTCATAATAGGAACTAATAAAGCAAAGCATAAACTGAACTCAAACTAGGAAGTCAACTAGTAAAGCAATTAAGAAACTAAGGAAGTAACCAGCTAGGAATAGGATTCCTTTTGGCCAGCTTTGGCTTGGGACCTGGTCCAAGGCCGGGTCCTACCAAGGGGTGGGGCCGGACCTGGTTCCACTTTGCGTGTGGGACCCTCCCCTTGTCCGGCGTGGGTTGGGCTTGGGTTCCAACCGTATCAGTGAGAGAGAGAGAGTGGCGGCGGAGAGAGTGGAGGAGAGTGAGGGAGGGAGCGAGCGAGGGAAGTAAGAGAGAGAGTGGGCAAGAGAGAGTGTGCAGGAGAGGGAGGGACGGAGAGAGCGAGGGAGGAAGAGAGAGAGGGGGCGAGAGTGAGAGAGAGAGCGAGGGAGAGAGAGTGTGGAGGAGAGCGAGGGAGGAAGAGAGAGAGGGGGAGAGAGAGCGAGGGAGAGAGAGAGTGTAGAGGAGAGCGAGGGTGGAAGAGAGAGAGGGGGTGAGAGTGGGAGAGAGAGCGAGGGAGAGAGAGAGAGAGAGAGAGAGAGAGAGAGAGAGAGAGAGAGTGTGGGGGAGGAGAGAGTGGAGGAGAGGGATGGAGAGAGAGAGCGATGGAGGATGAGAGATGGAGCGAGAGAGGGGGGGCAATTTATGAGACACAAAGAAGAATAACACTCGGAAACTATAAAAAAATGCAAGGAACTCGTTAAGGAAAACTTTTGAAATATGTTCTCCTTCTCCATCTCTCTCTCTTTCTTATCCAAACGCTTTGAACACGGTGACTATTACTCAGTCGGCAAAGCGTACCCAATTTCTTAGAGGTATTCTCTACTTTTCTATATGAATTTCTTAATTTTATAGATGAATTACTTCCACATTTTGAAGAATTCTTTCATCATTTTCACTACTGCCTCTGTCTCTCCTAGGTTTGGTTACTATGTAGCGGGAAAATGGACGGCTGCTGCGTTTAGTGCGATGCGATCCAGCAATGCAATGATCGAGGTGTCGAGCTGTCCGCTATCAACCAGCCATCGGCTCCAGAGGATTAAAGTCGGACGTCACCAATCCCAGAGCCAAGTGACCTCGAAGTCAAAGCACCCCATGAAGTCACTAATCCCGGAGCTACGGGACCTCGAGGTGGAGACAGCTTATGAAGTCCCTATGAATAGCATAATTATTCTTAGAAGTGGCCAAATTACTTGTATAATTGGTCTAGGGGTAAATACTCACAAACATTCAGTTATGACCTGCCAATGCAATACAGTGTACAGTACACATAAATGCCCAGGTCAATATTACAGCAATTTGGTATGCCATGGACTTGAGCTTCAATCGATGGTTTTCTAGCTCCAGCCAGGCCACTATCACATCTCTCTCATCCACTAAGCTTGTCCCAATGCTCGAATCTGCTCTCGTCATCTCACCATCTGAGGATCCGTACCTCCAACTTAGTCCGACCGCGTTAGGTCGAGGGGCTGGCTTGGTTGGTTTTGGCCCGGTTGGCCTTGTTCAACGATTGCTTCGATCGTTGCAACTCCAAGGGTATTATAATAATCTGCACTTGTGGAGTTGGGTTTCACACTCGCGTAGTACACATACTGCATTGGATTGGTCCATGTGGTTGATTAGATCCTTATAGGCGTTCCCGATAGGAAGATCGGAACTCGATCGGGAAAGATCGAGACGGACGGCCGAGATTACATCTCAGCATTAGTATAAAACCCTTTCCTTTTCTCTCTCTCCCTTTCTTTCTTCCCCGTGCGGTAGCTTTCCCCTTCTCCTCCCTCGCTCGCGATCCAGCCGGCCTCTCCTCTCTCCGGAGCTTCTTCGCCACCGTCGCCGGCCACCACTCCTCCCCGAGCTCCCCCTCACCTCTATCGAGTTCCCCAACCTCCTCTACCCTCAGATCTGACCCTCTCTCCTCCTTCCCTTTCTCCTGAGCTCGCCGGCAGCCCTCTTCCTCGCCGATCGACGATCTCCACTGGCCACCTCGCGTTGTTCCTTCGTCGCCGCCAAGCTTCCGCACCTGGGACAACGTCGGGAAGCCCAGATCTCCTCTTCCCCGAGCTCTGAGGTAGAGTTTCCTACCTGAATCGTTGATTCAGTTCTACAATAGGTCTTTAATGTGATTGTGGGTTGTTTCCTTCATTGTTTGAATGCAAATTCATGCTATTCATGCTAGATTGGTTCCTGGTTTTGGATTCATAGATTTCGAATTTGATTGAGAGGGTTTTCAATCGGATTTTTGTGGATTTCTACCTCCTGGCTTGTTTCCCTGAGATTGGATTTCATCTAACCTAGGTCTAATCATGTGTTGATGGGTTTTAATTGGAGTTTATCCAGCTGTTCTTCTCGGATTTGGTTTTCAACCCCTGGATCTGTGCATTCAGCCAGCTTCTGCTCGAAGCTGGTGCTATTCCGTGAGGAGTCTCATGAAGCATTCATTGTGAATATTGTAGATCTTCAGATCTACTTTCAATTACCGCTGATTTCATAATTTTCAGATTTTCTTATGATTTATGATGAATTGTTCCCTGATCTGCGACGAAACTGAATCTTTGACAAAGTTTGGGTTTTTGGCCGAATTTTGGGTTTTATCTTGATTTCTTTGCTTGTTCTTTTCACGGTAGGTTAATAAGAATGCTAGATAACATTTATATTAATCCCAGTGGGATTTTGCGGGATTTGTGCAAGCTTAGTTCGATCTCCTGTTTAGAGAGGTTCTATCCTTTTATGCAAATTGATATATTTTATGTGATGAATACTAGTATGCTGGTAGGTGACTTTCAGATGGATTTCCTTTGAATTTAACGTGGATTTCTCGAGGAAATAGGCTTGGGTTTTATATTTACGAAAATGCTATTGATCATTCACAAACTTCGTCGTTAAAACGTTGCAAACTCAATCAAATATTAAATTTATAATCCTTATTCAATCAGTGCACTACTAGGTAGGATAGGGGTGAAGTCGGGAGTCGATCCACAGGGAAAACGTTGGAAATCAAAATCAATTCTCGAAACCCTAAAACTAAGGAAAAGAATCAAAGATAGAATAGATTTGTCTAAACTAATAAAGAAAAGAAATAAAAGGTTGATCAATTCGAATCAATGGAGTAGTTACTTAGGAATTACTCAATCCACCCTAGTTTCGTTATTAGTCTTCTCTCGTTATCATCTTGTTCGCTTCTCTCAACATTATGGATCATATGGCTACAAGCTCACATGAATCCCTAAAAGAAAGTTAATGTTCCCAACGGCATAACCTATCTTTGCTTGGCATAGATTGTCTTTGGTCCTACGATTACCTTAAATTATACTACTCCTAATGACCTTGGCACAACCTATCTTCGCGTAGCATAGCTTATCTCAAAGGCAAACCAATAACTTCATGAAAACCATCTCATAAATCTCTACAATCAATCACAGAAATCATGTAGGACTGAAAGTACGTCAAGGGAACTCTGTTTCTTCAACTCTATTAACAATAAAACCATATTCATGAGATCATGCATCGAGAAGTTCACAAGAATCCAACTAAAGAAAAACCAAAACTACACTAGGGTTTCATGAATAATCCTAAGTACAATAATTAGCAACTCATCTTTTGGATGAACGCCATCGGCTTGGAATACGAAGCTGTCACCATCCGCATCCTCGATGTCTTCTCCTTAATTCCCTCTCCAAAGATGTCAAAAAGATGATAAATTTGGCTGGAAGAACCCCTTTATATAATAGAAACCATTAATTCCGGAATTAGGAGTAATAGTTGAACTTAAACTCTAATTTCCCTAAATTTCGGTCATCGGAGAGATCGATCGGACTCAAATCCGATCCATCGCTCAAGTCGGTCTGACTGGGTCATTAACTGCCACGTCATTAATTAATTTAAGCCTTTCTCAAATTTCAGCTTTCATAGATTCAACTTTGCTTCAAAACTGGCGCCAATGTATACGGAATCTCACAAAGTCTTCAACATGAAAGTTGTAGCTCTTAAAGGTTTCTTTCATCTCCCAGAATTTCAGAATATTTGGAGTTTTGTAGAATTTCTGATGATTTATTTCCAAACAGTCGACGAAGCAGTCTTTTTGCAGAATTTAGTGATTTTTGGCCGAATTTCTTGTATTTCTTCTCAATTCCTACTTAAACCTGAAATCAAATAATAAGATATCAAATACACCTACTCTAGGCCTAACAAAGGTAATTTAAGGGGTTTAATTATGAATAATTAGTGACTTATCAGCTATCTTAGATGAATTTCCTCGATTCCTCTTATCAATGTTATGTTAGCATTTCTTATCATGTTATAGATATGTGTATTTGTAATTCGGATCATGCTAGTATATTTAAATGCCAAGTCTTATGCTAATGGATTGGGTTTTATTTATTGTTATACCACGTGTATTCCTTCGCCGATTTCATGTACTTAGAAGCTTACTTCAAATTGTAGCATGTTATCTATATATATATATATGTAGGCCCTATGTGTGGGCCAGCCCTACGTGAGGCTTGTGGTTGAACCAAGGGAGTCATGCCCTTTGGGATGTTTAGATAATTAAATGGGCCGAGGTTGTGCCATAATTAGTGTGTATTGTAACTATTTTGTGTTGGTTGGCCGGGGTTGTATCCCCGTTGTACCTGTAACGACCCCCGCCGTCCGGGGCCACCCAGGGCTGCGGGCTCCGTCCAGGATCCACCCGAGGGCCCCACCCGACACAATATTGTCAACTTTTGGAGCATCGCAGAAATCTGGGAAAACTTCCCAGTGGGTCACCCATAAGCACGCTTAACCTTGGAGTTTTCTGACGGATCACTGCCATCACGGCTTTAAAACGCGTTGTGTCTTATAAGGGTTACTAATATACTTATTATATCTACGTGGGGTTGCTTACCCGGTTACTTGGTTCGGCCACAAGCCCTCCAGGCGAACACCGACACCCAAGTACCCCGGGTCTCACAGTACCAAATTATGGTTGACGGCTGTGGATGTTGTTGTAATGCCGAATTTTGATATGTTGGGTGTTTGCTACATTTGCTTTGCTAGATAGATTCTTATTGCTTTGGGCCATTGCTATATTTTCCCTCTGGCAAGCTTGAGGCTATACCTAGCCCTGTATGATGTATGACATACTGTTGCATGTCTTGATCTATTAAATGTGCACGTGAGCATTGCATGCATTTGTTTGCATTAGAAGCATTAAGGCTAGGTGGTAGGCGATGGGTTCGATCGCCGATCCGTGGTTCTCGGGTAGCCCGGATCTAGCCCTAGGACCGGGGTTTGGTTAGATGAGGATTTAGGCGATATTGTGTTGATGTGATCTTGTATTGTATTCGAGGACATTAAGTAGTTGACTTAATCTCCATTATTTGAGGAATAGAGGTCGTATTGTCTTTTTGTCCCAACGGTCTAAGTGTGGATGTCGATGTTTATGACGTGTGTCCCCGTACAAGTGGTGGTGTACGGTGAGAGCTCCGACGATGAGTGCAACGGTGATGCACCGACCCTGGGTCTGGGCTCATGTTGGCCGTCCTCCTTGTTTCGTCGCTTGGGTGAGGGTGACCCTATTTAGGGGCCCATTCTGGATCGACGAGGTGTGATGCCTGCAGTGGCACCTTAGACTTGGGATGAAGGACAATACAGTTGTAGTTTACCCTTTCCTTGAGAGTGTCGTAGAGTAGAACCCTACTGGGTATTGTTGCTCACCCTACCTGGGTTGCATCAGCGATGCAGGACGATACAGTTCCTTCTTTCAGGTGTTCTTCTAGAAGATGACGTGACATGTCGAGGTGATCGAGGATGTGGAGTTTCGAGGAGTTTTACATAGTTTTATATTATGATGTATAAATCAAGGTATCACATGATGTATTCGAGAATATAATTGTATGATCATTAATTTAGTTGTATTTGAGAAATGTTGTAATATTCTTTAATATAGATGTTGAGGAATGTAATAATTAGTTATTTACAATGGTGCCATTGTTCAAGTTGAAATTGTAAAATATACAGGTTTCTCGTTCTATAATTATAAAGGAGACTCTGTCAATTTCGTTATGAACTGGAGGATCAGATTGTTCAAATTAGATGTGAAAATCATTATATAAATGTGCCAGAGATGATTGAATAGGTTTAGGTCCCTCACATCCCGGCCCACATGGGTTTTCTGGGTCGGGGTGGGACACACCATCCACCCGATGGCAGATTTCTTCATCATACCATGTGAAGAAGTTGCAACCACCAGGCTCCTGTAGTCGCCAACACAAGGGGTAGCTACGGCATTATTAAACAGGGCAGCGAGAATGGACTAACAGGATCTTACCCATGGTGTTACACACGTCCGACTTTCCACGTGTCGATGCTGAGGAAGTATCACCCAGACCCGTCTCATGTTATCAGGGTGGATGACATTGAGCTTGAGGCAGAAGCGACGTTCGTCGAGCAGCCAGTTCGGGTACTTGACCGGAGGGATCAGGTCTTGTGGGGCAAGACGATTCCCTTGGTTAAGGTATTGTGGAGGCACAGAGGCATCGAGGAGATGACCTGGGAGCGCGAGACGCGCATGCGACAGGAGTTTCCACACTTGTTTCCTTCTCGAGGTACCTCTTGTCCTGTCTTCTAATGTAGCTATTTTTCTGTTTCCGAGCCCTACCTTTATCGAATCTCGGGACGAGATTTCTTTTAAGGGTATTAGGATGTGAGGACCTATCTCTCTACTCCTGGGTCGACCGCCTGGTCGGGTTCGTGGCTCGTTGTAGACTGCAAGGGCAATTTGGTAAATTGTGTATTGTCGGTTTGTTTCATACCCACGTGTGCACACACTGACCGTGTTTGTGTTAGTGTTTGTTTAGAATGGTTAGGTGAACCCGAGATCGGAAGATCCGAGCTTGGACTTGTGTTTTAGCCCAAGTTTGAGTTTCTGGGCAAAGGAGATCGATCTTCCTTACTAAGGAGATCGATCTTCCTTGCCGATGAGTCACTAAATATTCGTAATTAAAACCCTTAATTTACCTTTGTTAGCCCGAGAGTGTTTGTATTTGATAGTTTGTTAGTTGATTTCAGGTTTAATGAAGATTCAAGTCAGAAATTACAGAAAAGGCTTAATATGCTGAAATACACTGCTCTGTCGACTGTTAGCATAATATTCACCAGAAATTATTCTTATGTCAAAATATTCTGAAATTTTGGTGGCATCTAGAATACATCAAGACGTACAACTTTCATGTTGGACACTTTCAGAGATTCCTGATTGATGGATAGCAGTTTTGAAGAAGATGAAGATATTTAGCTGCTGGAAGACTGGTCCGTCAACGTGTGGGAGAATATTCTCCAAATATTCGCGATAAGTCCAAATATTATAAAATCTTCGGGATCTGATAGAAGACTTCCAAATCTACATCTTTTGTGTTGGACTCATTCTCAGATTATGGACTGGTTGAACCCAGTTACGACCGGAATAAGCTGTCAGGATTAAACTAGGAAATCCGAGTTGCACTAGAGGTCCAACTCAACCTAAAATCCTAATTCCGGGAATTGGCATATAAAAAGGGTTTTGTTAGCCAAAAACCAGAAGCTCCAATAGAGAGAAAAAGAGAGGATTAGGTTTGCTGAAGGAGACGGAGATGCGGCGTGGATCTCAAGCGTTCTTCATCGAATACATGGCCTTCATCCCAAAGATGAGTGGCTAATCTCTCACTTAGGGATTTCATGAAGCTCTAATGTAGCCTTCTTGTATTTTTCTAGTTGGATCTTGTATTTTTATACTAGACATGATCTTATAGATTTGGTTTTAATGATAAAAGAGTTGAGAGAACCGAGTTCCTTGACGTATTTTTAGTTCTACTTGATTGCGGTGCTTGATAGTAGAGATCTATAGGATGATTTCAATGTCGCTTTTGTGCCTGCCTTTGAGATAGTTTATGTTAAGCAAAGATAGATTGTACTCAGGTTAAGTCCAAAGACAGTCTATGCTAAACGAAGATAAACTATGCCGTAGGATAACATGAGCATTCTTTTAGGGATTCATGCGAGCTTAAGAAGCCGTGATTCCATATGTCTAGATTAGAGAACAAGAGGATACTAGAGAATACAAGAGGTGAAATTAGAGTGGATTGAGTAATCCCTAGGTTTTCTCTCATTGATTTATCCCAACCTTTTCATTGCTTTTTCAGTAGTTTAATTCCTTAGATAACAAAACCATTGAAACTCCTTTTCTTCGCCTTAGGACTTGAGTTTAGAGATTTAATTTGATTTCTTCATTTGTTAAACAATCTTTCCTTGTGGTTCGACTCCGGATCTCACCACTGTTCTACGTTTGTAGAGTAGTATTGATTGAAGTATTATAAATTCTAAATTGCGTTTTGCATCTGATTTAACGACGCATTTGCGAGCGATCAATTTTTGGCGCCGTTGCCGGGGAACATTTTGATTTTTCAAAGAAGTTTCTGATTTTTCTCTTTGCTCTTTTTCTAGGCATAGTTAGGTTTTTATTTTCAGTTATTTTTCGTTTACTTTTAGGAATTTTTCTGACAATTCTCGGGATTTTCGTCGCATTAAAGCAACAGTTTTTTGGAGAAGAAGCTTTCTGCAACTCGGATTACCGACCGATCAGCCTACCAGGTGAGCGATCGGAAGGCCTACCGATCGATCGGCCATCTTCCCGATCGATCGGACGCGCGTCACTCGGGTACGTTTTCTTCACCTAAACTTGTACTTTTTGCTGTGGCATTCCGTGGTTTTCTCCTCTCCTCCGAAACTTCTGTTTTCTTTTTCTTTTCTTTGTGGTGTGTGGTTGACAGTATATGCAAGGTAGGCGATCATTAAGTTTTCCATTGACACCTTTAGATCCTGAGATTGAAAACACTCTTAGATCCATCCGCCAAGAGTCATTTCGTCAAAGATCTTCACAAGTTGATAATTCCTGAACTACCTCTTGATTCTTTCTACACCATGATGCAAGGAAATAATAATGGGAATGAGGGGAACAATGAGAACAATAACCATATAGAAGGCCCAATTAGGAATTATTTTCTGCATGGACCTTTCACATATGCCTCCTGTATTAATCCACCTCCTATTAATGCTACTCATTATGAGATTAAGCCCAATTGGATTACAGCTTTACCTTCTTTTAATGGGCGTGAAAATGAGGATCCTTATGGTCATATTGTTAGCTTCCTTGAACTTCTTTCCATGTTCAAACTCTAGCATTTTAATGATGATGCCTTTAGACTCAAGCTCTTCCCTTTTTCTTTGAAAGACAAGGCTAAATATTGGCTTCATACTTTACCACCAAACTCGATTGCAGCATGGGATCAACTTCAAGATGCTTTTCTTAAAAAATATTTCCCTATCATCAAAACCCAAAACTATCGCACTATGATCATATTTTTTAAGCAAAACGATGATGAGATGTTTCATGAAGCTTGGGAAAGGTTTAAAGATCTTCTTAGAGAATGTCCTCATCATGAAGTACCCGAGTGGCAGTTAGCCCATTCGTTTTATAATGGTCTTATTGATCGTCATAAGACGATGGTCGAAGCTTACTGCGGGGGTGTTGTTCTTAGTAAGCCTTGGACTGCTTTTTGGGAAATGTACGACAACCTTGCTGAAAACTCACAACATAACGCCTCAGTTTCTAGGAATCGGTCTACCACTATTCGTAATTCTCGGGGAATTCATGAAATTTCTGAATTTCAAAGTCTCTCTGCACAAGTAGCTCTCCTAACCAAAGATCTGAACCAACTTAAAACTGGCCAATCCCTGACTCCTCCAATTTAGATTTCCCCTGACTTTTGTGCCCTTTGTTCTAGTTCTGAACATTCTACTACTGATTGTCATTTGGCCTCCAATTTTCCTGACTTTGTTCAGGAACATGCCAACGCCACATATGGTTTCTCTAAACCTCAGAACAACCCTTATTCTAATACCTACAATCCAGATTGGAGAAATCATCCTAATTTTAGTTGGAAGCCACAACAGGCAAATAACTTTCAAGGCCAAAACAATACATTCAATACTTCTACTTTCAAATACCCACCAAAACCCTCCGCAAATCCAAATCCTGGGCACCCTCCACATTATCTGCAGAATACACCTCAGCCTTCTCCTGCTGAACCATATGATGAACCCACTTTGAGTTCCATCCTTGCAATCATAAATGAAAATTTTAGTGGAATGAGAAGTGACCTAAAAAGTGATATCTCTAAAATTCAGAATAATGTGTCTAGAATAGAGAACCAGTGTAATTCTAATACCCAATCCATTGCTAAACTTGAGAATTCACTGGGCCAACTTTCTAACACTATAGCCAAAAGAGAGGAAGGTCACTTGCCAAGTCAACCTGTGACAAACCCCAGAGGCCAGCATTATGTACAAAGCCAAAACTTTGAGAGTGCCAAAGCCGTGGTGACCCTCAGAAGTGGTAAAACAGTAGACAACCAAATAAGTGAACCTGTCAGTACGGATGATCAAACGCCCGATCCTCCGATCAATCGTCCAACTCGAGATTACTCTTCTCTTCCACCTGATTATAATCCAACTGATTCTAGAGAGCCTGATCCAGCTAAATACATTCCAAAAGTTCCATTTCCTGCAGCCCTTAAGGACCCGTACCCAACCATTAAAGCCCGAAGAGCTATTGAGGAAATCCTTGAAACGTTCAAACATGTCAACATTAACATACCCTTGCTTCAGGCTATTCGTCAGATCCCTTCGTATGCCAAGTTTCTTAAGGACCTGTGCTGTGAGGACCTGCCCCTCTACTCCTGTGGCTCGTTGTAGACCGCAAGGGCAATTTGGTAAATTGCGCCTTGTTGGTTTGTTTCACACCCGCGTGTGCACACACTGGCCTTGTATGTGTTAGTGTTTGGTTAAAACGGTTAGTGGGACCCGGGATCGAAAGATCCGAACTTGGGCTTGAGTTCTTGCCCAAGTTTAGTTTTCAGCACACAAAGGATCGATCCTCTCTGGCTGAAGGATCAATCCTCTTCGTGCCAGAAAGCCTTGTGAATCGTCATGAAGGATCGATCCTCTTCGTGCCAGAAAGCCTTGTGAATCGTCATGAAGAATCGATCCTCCCTTGAGGAAGGATCGATCATTCATAAGTCGGTTGGTTTTGTGCTTCGCGAGGACGGCCACCGCTGGCCGTCGCTCTCCCCTGTCAGAGAGGGAAGACTTCCCCTCCCCTCCCCTCACTTTTTCCCCTCTTTCCCGGCTGTCCCCTCCCCCTTTTCCCCCTATTTCTTCCCCTTCCCTTCCTCCTTCTCCTCCTTTCTTCTTCCTTCCTTCCTTCTCTCCCGGAGCCCTGTTTTTCCCCTGTTTCCGGCAGCCACCTTGCTCTCCTCCGTTCTCCCTCCTCCGGCCATCTTTTCCGGCGTTCTAAGGCTCGTTGGATTCGTGACAACGAGAGAAAGATCCCTGAAGTGGTTTGGAGGCCTGTTGGTGATCAAATCGCGGGGAATCAGCCGAGGAAAGCGCAGCTAGGTAGGGTTATACCTACTGTGTTCATTTCGGGTTTTCTTGAGATCTAGCCGTTGGATCTTGTTGATCCTTGTTTTGTTGGATTCCTTATACCTGTTAGAATAACTGATTTAAGTTCCATGTTAATCAGTTGAGATTTGAGTAGGTTTTATGCATGATTAGTCTCGGATTTCTGGTTTTCTGCTGTTCTTGAGAAACAGCCGGCTTGCGGCGAGTTTTCCGGCCGGCGAGTACATGATCATGGCTTTTGATAAACATAATAGTTGTAGATCTCTTCGTTAGCTTTCCATTCCATCTTGTTTCGTAATTTTCCAATTTATGTATGATTTGTTATGAATTGTTTGCTGGAGGGCTGCGTTGCAGCAATTAGGTTGGTAAGTGAGTTGATCAGCGGTTTTGATTTGTATTTTCCCGTTAATCCAACCGTTGGATTATTATGAATTTTGGATATGTTGATCCTGATATATACACCTACTGGTGACTAAGTTGGATCTTGAATCCGACGTCGTTTGGACGTCGGATCGACGGGATCAATTAGCCCCTAAGTAGAGGTTTTGGGTGTTTGAATATAATATTATATTTCGGAATATAATATTATATTGTTACTGTTCATTCAGCGGTTTTCGGGGTTGCTTCCCGTTGCAGGGGTTCGCGGTTGACGGTCGTGGTACCGTCGTAACGCCGGGACCCGCTGCGGATCGGCTGGCAGCGGTTGGTTGTACCGCTGCAGCGATCCAGTAGACTTATATGATGCCCTGTCATACTGTTGCATGCTTTACTTCTTATCTGTGTATGTCATAGCATGCATTCCTCTGTTGTGCATTAGTTGCATTGGTTAGGGCGTGGGTGATCCTTGGGTCGCCGTCCCGAGGCTGGAAGCTCGGACTTAGCCCTAGGACAGGGGTTGGGTAGTTTGGACCCGGTTGAATTGTAGTGTCCAGTCAAACTTAATGATAGGCTTAGATGACTGGTACACTGGTTACTTGATGATTGTAGAGGTCGTGTCGGCCTCGAGTCGGATCTGAGGTGTAGCCGGTGTCCGGCGTTCTTAAACTCTTGGGTAGAGGAGTTGCCTACTCAGTGGTGTCTTTTCCCACCAAACAGTGTTCTGTGTCCTGTTGAGAGTCAGCAGTGTTGTTTCCTGCTACTGAGTGTGACCCGACATGTGACCAGCCCGGCTGGAAGATCATGATCGGGGCCTCAGGGACACGCGGTGGGGTTATGGGACCCCTGTATACACCCAGGTTCTACTTGAGGGCGACACTATTGCGTTTCCCTCTTCCTTCTGTGTGTCGTAGTGTAGATCCCTACTGAGCTTAGTGCTCACTCCTACCCGGGCTGCGTTTTGTAGGTGCAGGCGTCAGCTCTTCTTCCTTGGCCCCTACCGGGCAGTTGGTTGGCGGTGCGGCGGCGCCAGGTGGAGTCTGAGAGGTGGTGATCCTTTACTGTTTTTATCCTTATGTTAGATAGTCTCCTACGGGAGTAATGTTGTATTTGAACTCCCCCCTCTCCGAGGTTATGTATATTAAACCTTTTTGAGTTTTAAATCTGTGGTTCGAGGCTTCATTATTATATTATCTTTTAATTTTGGGAGTGCTTTGGAGAACTGTTAGGGAGACCAATAAGTTAGAGGGAACCCTCGCCAGCTTTTCTTCCGCGTTTGTTAGGTTCCGGTTCGCGTCGCCCGGCCCGGTTGGGCTTTCGCGGGTCGGGGCGCGACATGTGCACTCATAAACGCCTGACAAAACACAAAGGGGACAAGAAAATCCTTTTACCTGAACAAGTCAGTTCGATTTTGAGACATGACACGCCACCCAAACTAAAGGACCCTGGTACCCCTACCATACCCTGTAGCATAGGAGACTACCAGATTGATGGTGCCCTTCTTGACCTAGGAGCCAGTGTTAACATTTTGCCCTATTACCTTTATAAGGAATTTGGGATGGAGGAACTGAAACCGACCTCGGTTGTTTTGCAATTAGCTGATAGGTCTATTAAGACCCCTAAAGGTATCGTAGAGGACGTATTAGTTAAGGTGGACAACTTCTTTTCCCTGTCGACTTTGTCGTCTTGGATATGGAACCCACTGTTCACTGCAGAAAGACTGTACCTATCATCTTAGGACGCCCCTTTTTGGCCACTGTAAATGCCAATATTCAGTGTCGAACTGGTGTCATGGATGTCTCTTTTGGTAATATGCATGTTAAACTGAACATCTTTAAGACTACATGTTTGCCTGAGCGTGAGAATGAATGCTTTCGTGTTGATAGTTTGACTGACTAATGTGATGATAAATCTCATGTTATAATGATTGATAGATTATCTGAGATTTTGAGGGATTATGACTCTGATGATGATGATGATGGTGATGCTACACTGCACAATGATAGAGTATCTGAGATTTTGAAGGAATATGATTCTGACAATGATGATTATGATGTTGAATTGCATAATGCTAGATTGGCTGTGATTCTGAATGAGTATGAGTTTGAGGATTCGGAGGATAATGATGTTGAAGTGGAGAATTATAGGCTATCTGATATCTTGAATGCCTATGCTTCCGATTCTGATGATGATGTTAATTTGAACACTGCACAATCGAAATATGATATCAAAACACACATCTTGCCCGACCAATCACTCGATCGGCATATTGCGGAGATAAAAACTATTTCTGGGATGGTTGAACCCCTTTCACCGCTATTTTTTACTCCCGCACCTGTGATAGATACGGGCCAATTGTGTGCTTATTATGCCGACACTCACCTTTGCACAGATGCGGCAATGTATCCTAAGGTTGAGCCACCTCCTCTTTTCTCTATATTTGCACCATCATCACTGACTTCACCGCTTCTTTTATCTATATTTGACCTTCCACTTCCGGTTCACTCGAATGATAGTTTCACTATTCTGGGGGACACATACTGTAGACCGGGTTGCAAGATGAAACACGACAATAGGTTGCCTTTTATAGAGGGTGGGATCTCTAGTTTTCTTGTTGGGAGAAAAGACTTTGTTAGCCTACATCATCAAATACTGAACTTATTGTGGGGCTGGGGTTGGTTTCAAGCATTATATGGAGGAAATTATTCTAAGTGGGGTGACCGATGCCATCGGATTGACGGATCCATGCTATAATTGCACCTTTTCGAGAAGTCTAGCGAATGATTCAAAATTGCGCGCTTCTTGGGAGGCAACCCAAGTTTTATAATTTTTTCGTATTTTCCTAAATTTTTCAGATTTTCCATGATTTTTTTTCAATTTTTTTTTCCCGTCTTTTTTCTATTTTTCCGAATTTTCTTTAAGTTTTCTCTCTCCTCCCGCTCTCTCCTTCACCCGTGGCTCATCGTCTCGGCTCGTCGGCTCGTCGGCTCGTCCCCAAGCCGACGACCACCGCCGCCCGTCGCCAACTCTCCGGCCGCCCTCAGCCTCTAAAAATACCACCGATACCTCCGCCAACCTTCCACCTATTCATCCCCGTCCTTCATGTCCCTCGCCACCTTCTCCTCCGACGCCGGTGAGCCCCCGCCGTCGTCTTCATCGCCATTCACGGCCGCTCACCGCCCCAAACCACCTCCATAACCTTACTCAGGCCACCACGAAGCTTCCTCCACAATCAAAACAACTCCTTGCCACCGGGATCATCGACTTCAACCGCCGTCGGTTTCCACCTTTCCGACCACCCTCAATCCGCCGCTTGGAAGCCCCATTCTTCAATAAAACCCCATAGAACACTTCATTGGCCTTCTACGATCCTTCCTCAATCGTCCCCGCCCTTGATTGGAGCTCCGATCATCGGAATCCATTTCCACACGTCATCGCCCTCCGCGCCGTCCACCGCCGTTCCGCCGCCTGAAGGCCACCATTCTTTGATCAGACCACACCAGTGACTTCCTTGGCCTTCAACGATTCTTCCTGTCACCTTCCCGGTCTCAGGCGACGCCGTTTCACAGTTGATCACCTCCGGCGAACTTTCCGCCGTCCGATTGCTGATGGATACGTTCCAAGTGCTACAGAGCTTCGATTTTGGATTGGACGGTGCAGATCTTCAATCTGGATGATATAATGGATGTTGACTATGTTGGGTGCTGTGCATAGATAATTTCCTGTATTTTAATATTTTCATGTCTATAATTTAATTTTTGTGGATTGAATGCTTGTACAAGGTTGCTATATCATGCTATTACAAAGAAGACTCTGCCAAAATTTTCCATGATTCTAATACCTTTTTGGACTTTTATTTGTTATATTTGATCTTTTTGGAAAGGTATATAATTATGTGACAAGTTATGGTGGGGAAGGAAGTATTTCTTCTATGATGGCGGTGCCTAAACTAAAATTGGAAGAGAGAGAAATCTATTTCTGAGGCGTTCATGATGGTTATCTCTACCCTTTACTTCTTGATTTATTTTTATGACTTAGTGTAATTGGGGACAATTACATTTAAGTTGGGGGTATCATTCATAAATTTCATGCTCATATTTTATTTTTCTGATAACCAATATTATACATCCCTTGAATTATGTCGAAAGAATGAAATTATGATATGATTTGACAAAGGTGCATGTTTTAGAAATTTATTTTATGAATTATTCTGAGACTTGTATGTCATATAAGAAATAGTAAATTTTTGCTATGTATGATATTATTTCTATACTTTAACACTTTTACCATGATCTGAGGATAGCTTGACATATCCTAATGCACATGTTTACTTCCACATGTTAAGGGGTTGATATTAGATTCTAAACATGATACTGGGATATGTCTACAATTTTATGTCATGACACAGAAAATACATGAACACATGCAATTATCTGAGTATGCGGAAAAAAAGGGACTTTCAACTTAGTAACCGGGCAGTGTGCCTAACCAGCAAGGTATTCGCGTAAAACGGTTGAATTTCTCGAAAAAAAATGGATTTTCAACTTAGTAACCGGGCAGTGTGCCTAACCAGCGTGGTGTTCGCGTAAAATGGTTGAATTTCCTGAAAAAAAAGAAAAGAAAAAAATAAGGGTTTCATACTTAGTAACCGGGCAATATGCCTAATAAAGTGTGTTATTCGCGTAAAACAGTTGAAATTCTTGCAGAAAAAGAAAAGAAAAGAAAAATGAATAAAAGCAGAGATTGCTATGTGATAAGTGGAAAATATGTGCTTGGATAGGATTGTGATATTGAATAGTTGAAGTGTTTAGATATAATTGATACTTTGAAGCATGTGGAACCCCATTCACACACAGGAGTGTTAAAGTTATTTTTAATCATGATTAAATATGTTGAAGTGTTGGAAATATGTTATGACATGTTTTGATTTACTATATTTTTATGCGACTATGAGTTGAAGGGTATATTTATGGATAATATTTCTATTTCACGCATTAGAGTTGATGAATATTATAATTGATTTCAAATGATATATTTAAGGGAATGTATTGATGTTTGTGGGTGTCATCCCTGAAAACCCTCAGGAGACTATAACTCCTCCACTGGGGTAGCCCAGGGGTTTAAAGGCTTGTTGCACATGCTAAGTGCAACCGTGAGACCTACGAAAGTGGCTAGTTAGATTTATTGCTTAGTTTTATATTTTCTTTGCTCGAGGACTAGCAAAGTGTAAGTTGGGGGTGTGATGAGTCACTAAATATTCGTAATTAAAACCCTTAATTTACCTTTGTTAACTCGAGAGTGTTTGTATTTGATAGTTTGTTAGTTGATTTCAGGTTTAATGAAGATTCAAGTCAGAAATTACAGAAAAGGCTTAATATGCTGAAATACACTGCTCTGTCGACTGTTAGCATAATATCCACCAGAAATTATTCTTATGTCAACATATTCTGAAATTTGGGTGACATCTCGAAGACATCAAGACGTACAACTTTCATGTTGACGCTTTCAGAGATTCCTGATGGATGGATAGCAGTTTTGAAGAAGATGAAGATATTTAGCTGCTAGAAGATTGGTCCGTCAACGTGCGGGAGAATATTCGCCAAATATTCCAGATAAGTCCAAATATTATAAAATCTTCCGGATCTGACAGAAGACTTCCAAATCTACATATTTCGTGTTGGACTCATTCTCAGATTATGAACTGGTTGAACCCAGTTACGACCAGAAGAAACTGTCAGGATTAAACTAAGAAATCCGAGTTGCACTAGAGGTCCAACTCAACCTAAAACCCTAATTCCGGGAATTGGCATATAAAAAGGGTTTTGTTAGCCAAAAAGCAGAAGCCCCGATAGAGAGAAAAAGAGAGGATTAGGGTTGCTGAAGGAGACGGAGATGCGGCGTGGATCTCAAGCGTTTTTCATCGAATACATGGCCTTCATCCCAAAGATGAGTGGCTAATCTCTCACTTAGGGATTTCATGAAGCTCTAATGTAGCCTTCTGTTACGAGCGGTCTACTCGTGATCCTCTCGTAATGGGTCTCTACTGTTCCAATCGATCAGAGTCGGCCTGATCGGACTTGATTTGAGTCCAATGGGCTGATTTGGCTAGCTAGATCGGATCTGGTTGAAGCTGATAGGATTAGGCTGGCTGAATCAGATGGCTGAATCAGGCTGACTGAGTCTGACTGGATTTAGGGGCTGGATTGGACTGAATCAGATTGGATTGGGTTAAGTGGGTTTGAAGTGGTTCAAAGGGAATCCGACGGCTGAGGAGTCACCGGAGTGGATCGCCGGCGAGAGTGGCTGGACGGCGGTCGGGACCGGGACAGGAGAGGTCGTGGGACGTAGGGGATGAGATCCAATGGAGTGGATTGGTCGGGGAAGGCCTAGATCGACGGGATCTGGAGGATGGCCGGCGGTAGGTTTAGAGGGATCGGCGTCGGGGACGACGGCGAGGCTCGGGGATGGCTTAGGACGTCGGGATATGGTCTAGGAAGGTCTGCGGGCTACTTTGGAGGGATCTGGGAGTGAGATCTGGGTTGGGCACGGGATGACGGCGATGGGGACGGAGGTCGGGTTGTCGAAGGAAGGCGCCGGAGAGGACGGCGGAGGAAGTGGAGAGGCTGGCCGAGGTCGTGGGGCTTGGGGGAAGAGGATGGTGGCCTTGGTTGGCGACGGGGGTGGCCGGAGAGGAGAGAACGGCGGGACTAGGGTTTCGGGATAGAGGAAGGAGATGATGAATAGTGGCGATGATGTGGCGCTGGATGCTGATGTAGCGCTGACATGGCGGAGAGAGAAAGTGACGGGGAAAGAGGAATTTCGGTGGAGGCGGTGCCGGCTGCGGAGAAGATGACCGACGGGGAAGAAGCTGGATCTATGATAGATATCTTGTGGAAACTATATTATCTCTACTCCTATGATATTCTACTCCTATGATAACTTATCAACTACTCCTAATAATTCATAATTCTTCATTCATCTCATGCATTACCTAATACAAACTACTAAGGTCCTTTTATAGAGACCTTGACAGAGTTCTAATCCAACTAAAACCCCCTTGCTTAATTAGCAAGTAATAAGGTTTCAAACTCAACTCAACTTCCTAACTCAAATATCAACTAGGACTCAATTAAATATAAAAGACTAATGATAAATACTAATTAAATACTCTAGTTTGAACTAAGGAAAGACCAAGTCAAACTAGGAAAGAGGCTGAACCAGTTTGGTTCCTCTTCTGGGTTCGGGTCCAGTTGGTCGAGTCGGATCGACTCGTATCACCTTCTTGTATTTTTCTAGTTGAATCTTGTATTTTTATACTAGACATGATCTTATAGATTTGGTTTTAATGATAAAAGAGTTAAGAGAACCGAGTTCCTTGACGTATTTTTAGTCCTACTTGATTGCGATGCTTGATAGTAGAGATCTATAGGATGATTTTAATGTCGCTTTTGTGCCTGCCTTTGAGATAGTTTATGCGAAGCAAAGATAGATTGTACTCAGGTTAAGTCCAAAGACAGTCTATGCTAAGCGAAGATAGACTATGTCGTAGGATAACATGAGTGTTCTTTTAGGGATTCATGCGAGCTTAAGAAGCCGTGATTCTATATGTCTAGATTAGAGAACAAGAGGATACTAGAGAATACAAGAGGTGAAATTAGAGTGGATTGAGTAATCCCTAGGTTTTCTCTCATTGATTTATCCCAACCTTTTCATTGCTTTTTCAGTAGTTTAATTCCTTAGATAACAAAACCATTGAAACTCCTTTTCTTCGCCTTAGGACTTGAGTTTAGAGATTTAATTTGATTTCTTCTTTTGTTAAACAATCTTTCCCTGTGGTTCGACTCCGGATCTCACCACTGTTCTACGTTTGTAGAGTAGTATTGATTGAAGGATTATAAATTCTAAATTGCGTTTTGCATATGATTTAACGACGCATTTGCGAGCGATCACTTGCTAAGGAGATCGATCTTCCTTGAAAAGAAGATCGATCTTCCTGTGCCAAAAAGTCTTGGCGGTGGATTTTGAGAGGACGGTCGCCGTTAGCCATCGCTCTCCACTGTCAGAGGGAGAGAAGACTTTCTCTTCTCTCCTCTCCCTTATCCTCTTCTTCTCCCCCTTCCCTGGCTTTTCCTTCTCCTTCGTCCTTCGTCCTTCGTCCTTCCTTCTCTTCTTCCTCCTTCTCTCTTCTTCTTCCTTCTTCTTCCCGCGGCCCTGTTTCCCCTGTTTCCAGCAGCCACCTTCTTTCCTTCCGTTCTCCCTCCTCCAACCATCTTTTTGGGTGCTTGAAGGCTCGTTGGATTCGTAGCAGCGAGAGGAAGATCCCTGGCTTAGTTTGAATCCAGTTTGGTGCTCGTACAGCGGGGATTCAGTTGAGGATTGCGTTTCCGGTAGGTTTCTACCTACGTGGGTTAATAAGGGGTTTTCTCTTAATCTAGCCAGTAGATCTAGGTGTTCTTGGTGTGGTTGGGTGCCTCTTCTTTAGCTTAATTTCTGTTGTAAGTTTCATAAGATTTGATTAAGATTTTAGTAGGTTTTTAGTATGTTTAAACTCAGATTTTTCGGTTTCTCTGTTCTTGAAGAACAGCCGGTTTACGGCGCGTTTTCCGGTCTGTACATGCATGATCTTGGTTTATGATTAACATGAGAGTTGTAGATCTTTGAATCGACTCTCAGACCCAACTAGTTTCATAATTGTCTAATTTTCCTATGATTTGTTATGAATTTTCTACGGATGGGCTGCGTTGCAGCAATTACAGGTAATCAATGAGATTAGTGGTTTGGATTAGTGTTTTCCGGGTAATCTAGCCGTCGGATGTTTTCCAGTTTTGGATATGTTGATCCCAGTATGTTTATCTGCAGGTGTCTAAGTTGGATCTCGAATCCGACGTCGTTTGGACGTCGGATCGACAAGGTAACTTAGCCCGTAATTAGAAGATCTAGGTGTTTTCAATAATATTATATGTTCTGAACATATAATATTATATTATATGTTCATATGAGTTTTCGGGGTTGCTTCCCGTTGCAGGAGTCCGTAGTTGACGGTCACGGTACCGTCGTAATGGCGGGACCCACTGCGGATTGGCTGGCAGCGATCGGTAGTATCGCTGCAGCGATCCAGTTGGACTTGTATGTTATCTTTATCATACTATTGCATGCTTACCTCTTACCTGCGCATGATCATTGCATGCATTCTGTTGTGCATAAGATGCATAAGGATAGGGCGTGGGCGATGGGTTGATCACCGATCCGAGACTTTCGGGTAGCTCGGATTTAGCTCTAGGACCGTGGCGGGTAGCAAGGTCCAGGTTGGATTGTAGTATTCTGTTGATCTTGATGATAGGTTTAGATGACTTGAATACACTTGTTGATTGAGGTTTAGAGTTCGTGTCAGCCTCGAGCCGGGAGTTGAGGGTGTAACCGGTGTCGGTTTGTGTTCTTTGGGGGCTGAGGGGGCTAGTACCATCCCAGGCAGTGTCTGTTCCTGCCCGTGGAGGCGACCAGTATGGGCCCAGTCCGTTTTGGGTGACCATAGCTGGAATGCCGCAGTAGTGGCGACCAGTGTGGGCCCAGTCCGTTTTGGATGACCACAGCTGGAACCCTGCGACACTAAGTGTATCCAGGATGGACCCAGTCCGGTGAGGTGACCATGGTTGGATATGCCTAGGGACACCGGTGAAGGGTTATGGGGCCCTTGCAGCACACCCAACCCTGGCTTGGCGGCGACACTGTTGTGTTCCCTCCCTTTCTGTGTGTCGTAGTATACCCTATTGAGCTTTATGCTCACTCCTACCCGGACTGCGTTTTGCAGGTGCATGCGTCAGCTCTTCTTCAGTGGGCTCTACCGGGCAGGTGTTTCGTGGTGCGGTGGCGTCTGGCGGTGCTTGAGGAGCGGTGATAGTCTTCTACACCCTTTTTGTTTAGATAGTCTCCTACGGGAGTATGTTGTATAAATGTAAACCCTTTTGAGGATTTGAATATTATATTATATCTTTTGAGATTGCTGATTATTGTTATGATAAGGGTGGTTATGAATTGTTTAGGGAGACCAGTAAGTTAGAGGAAACCCCTCGTCAAAATTTTTCCGCAGTAGTTAGGTTCTGGTTCACGTCACCCGGCCCGGTTGGGCCTTCACGGGTCGGGGCACAACACCATCCACCCGATGGCAGATTTCTTCATCATACCATGTGAAGAAGTTGCAACCACCAGGCTCCTATAGTCGCCAACACAAGGGGTAGCTACGGCATTGTTAAACAGGGCAGCGAGAATGGATTAACAGGATCTTACCCAGGGTGTTGCACAGCCCACAAACCTTCTGCCGTGGGTTTGCTTTGTCCGAGAGGTAAATAATCGGGCCTCCACACCACACCAATAGTAGCAGATCCTATCCAACCTCCTCGAGGTTGCGCTTGATCTAGCGCTGAGTTGTGAACTCGTGGTCGATCCTCGCCTCCTCGACATAGTGCCGTATGATGGCCGTGGTCGGTTTAGTAAGAAGTCGGGCGGCGAGCTCCGGGTCTTCTTTTCCCTTCTCATGACCATTAAATAGGAGTAGGAGGTGGGAGTACTGGTCCAAAACCGCTTCAGTGCGCGGGAAGAGCTTCAAAACCGGTCACCTCACGTGACCAGTTTACCGTTATCTTTTTTTATAACGCCGTCCAGCAAAGGTCGCACAACATGTGTCAAATTTAATGCTGGGTACTAACAATTGGAAATACTAACAATTGAAAAAACTAGTCTCCGTGCCAAACAGTCCCAACTGAAGATTCTCTACGTACTAAACGTGAAGGAATTCTCTTTTCTTATATACATCGGGATGCTGGATCCGGGGGGGATGGACGGCCTTGGAGGCAGGGGACCTTGATGAAGATCGGGGCGGCGTCGATGGCGTTGCAGGCATCGTCGGAGAGGGCGGTGATCTCGGGCTGTCGGATCCGTCGGAGGGAGGGGGCGCTCGGGAGGCGGCCGAGCTCGGTGGGGTCGCCGGTCTCGAGGGAAGTCGAAGATGGGGCAGGGGATCGAGCGTCGCCGGCTTGGTAAGAGGAGCCGCGGGTGGCCGAGTTCAATGGGGAAGAGACAAATTATACACCCAATCGTTAGAAGCAGTGATAATTCCCTCGTAAAAGAATGGAATCCCTTGCTTTAGAAAGGATACCATCATAAAAGCATAAATTCCTTCATCTTTCTCTCCACCCTTGCCCTT
This sequence comes from Narthecium ossifragum, assembly GCA_963920575.1. Lineage (NCBI taxonomy): Eukaryota > Viridiplantae > Streptophyta > Magnoliopsida > Dioscoreales > Nartheciaceae > Narthecium > Narthecium ossifragum. The sequence goes on along the minus strand of OY986974.1, from coordinate 12,423,532 downwards.
GCCAACGAGGAGAGAGAGATGGGGGAGAGGATGTCAGCCTCTCAGCATGTACATTAAGTAAAGAGATAAAAAGAGAGGGTGGGAGACAAAGGAAGCATAGGGTGGGAAGATAGGAGATCGGATATTACAAGATATTTCTTCAAATGTTTCTAGGCATTTCTTTAAATATGACCAGATATTACATAAATTATATTACTAGGTATTTGTTGAAGGATATTACGAGGTATTTCGTGAAACATTACTAAGTATTCTTTGAAATATTAGCAGATGGGAGGCGGACATCATGGCCACCGTGGCGGAGCTCCGCCTCCGCATCGCGAACCCCGATGTAGCAGCAACTCACTGCTGCGACATCCGACACGACGCAGCTGCCATCGTCTTCTCCACCGGCTCACTAGCCACAATCTCGCGCCGCTGGCTTTTCAGCCACCCTCCCTCTCTCCTCTCTCATATTACTCAAGTACTGTGTGAGACAGAATTTAAAGCAGAGAGAAACCAGATGGGAGAGTGAGAGAGGAGGTTAGGTGACATGACAAACCGGATGACATGATCAAGAGTATTTTGATCTCCAGTTTATAAATTTGACCTGTTTTGTAAACAAATATGAAAGGGTCTCTCGATTAACAAATCAAAAGACAAGTAGATTTAAAAAGAAAATTACTCAAGTTGAGCCAAGATTATTTCTTGAAACAACTTTTATGAAAAAAAATGTGGTAGAAAAGAACACTTGAACTAATTGGAGAGGTGATTTTGGGTATTTAAATCTTTTGAAAAAGAACAATGAAATGTGTCCTCCCTGTGGAGAGTGATGTGCTCCACTCTTGCGACATAACAGGCCGTGCGAGGACATAGGGGCCGCTGGACCCCTTCAATCACAACATAATCACAACATGCCACATGACTGCTACCATAAATCATTTTTTTGAAAAATATGAAAGGGGTAGAATATCAGACATGCTTGGCATAAACAAAGCTCCATCTTCCGCTAATTAGCTGCTTGACAGGTGACAGTTTATCCAAGAGCTATTAATCACTGATAGCATTTGATGCGAGATAGCTCAGCTTACATTCTTGTAGCCTTTGCCCGAGAAACTCATTAAGCAACGCATGGTAAAGTGTTGCTTAATGAGTTGGAACATAGATGAATTCCTTGTCACATTATGACCTATTAACCTGCAATTACATACAGCCTAGTGTAAAAGCACACTTCTCTACAAGCAAAGAGAAGTTTCATCTTGAATACTGTCTGCTGAAGATCTCTCTTCTCATGCTGATAAGGTGTAACAAACAGGATACTGCAACTGGGAAATTTGAAGCTAGAAGTTGACAATTAGAGTGCTTGTAATCTGAAACCATTAGGAGGGCAGTGCCCATTCTTTCTTCCTGACATCACCACAGATAAGCAACTATCCGGCAAACACTGGCTGCTGATAGAGGATAAGATTATTTGTCAGACTACATAACTTTCGAATCTAGAACAAAAGGCAACAGAGTTCAAATGCACCAGAAGAAAGTAGCGTAGATCACGTTAATCAGTTGCTGGCAATAGCATGCTCTATCGTTGGTAAAATGGCTGTAGCTTCACCATCAATGACAAGATTTTGCATGTCCTTGAAACATTTCGTTGAGAACTTGACACTGCTATGGCAAAAAAATAGATACCATCAAAACACAATATGATTATTATATGACCAAAATTCAAAACAACTAATAAGCTGCTGACATGTATCTGTTCTTGTTTTCCCTCATGTATTGCTTGCACTTCAGCAACAATCACATCACCGACGTAAACCGGCAGCTTAAACGGCAAAGTTTGGGAAGCATATATTGCTCCAGGCTACACATTAAGACAACTGTATTTTATTAAAATGAAAGCAAGTCAAAAACTCTAAATAAACTCATGTAAAAGATGATCAGGTTGAGAGTTAGCAGTTGGACAAGTGTTTAAATCAGAGAATGCATACATGGCATAGATTGCATAAAGTTGGCAATAGAATTCGTAATATTACTAGAATTCTGACATTCTACTCATGCATAACACTAGTCTCCCGATTCATACGAAATGCAGTATTAGTATGTTGGATCAAACAAACATGTAACAAGATTTCCAAATGGAGACCGACCATTTTCCGGCACGTTTCACTTTCTAAACTTTTCATTCTTCCACCTTTGTGGTCAAGGTTCTTGAACGAACTGCCTACAATCACCTTCTCAAAGTTCCATCAAAGTTGTGTTGGTTTTCCACGTTTGCTTCTCCAACTTCAGGTCAAATATGAGAATCTCTCTCTCAAACTTCCATCCAACCTGTACAGTCTTAGCTGACAGTATTTTGTGACTTTACTGCAAGGCGACGACCTCAGGTCCTTCAATTAAGCATTACTTTTAAAACAACCTCTCATATTTGCTAAACAGTAATTGTCGTGTTCTCTTCCTTTTAGATTATCTTTTCCTGTGACAAGGTTTAGATGACCTTTTTTTCCTCCCTTCTTCCATTGCCTGAACTTCTCCGCTCGGATGCCAGATAAAGTGGAAATACAACAAAGATTCCAAACTGTTCGAACAATTCCAAACTGTTGAAGATTCTATAACTTTTGCTTCTCTCCGAGTATCCAAGAAAATCTCCTTCATTGGATCTAGCATTAAATTTTCCGAGATTATCCTTGCCATTGATTAAGATAAAACACTTGCAACCAAAAACTATAAAGTACCCAATATTTGGAATTCTTCCTTTCCAAAGCTCATTGGAGGTTTTCTACAAAATATGTCTCAAAGTTACTCTATTGATCACATGGCAAGAAGTATTAATCGCTTCGGCCCAAAAGTACTTACGAAAATTATTCTCACATAATAGAGTTCTAGCCATGTCTTGTAGGGTCCAATTTTTCCTTTTAACAACACCATTTTGTTGAGGAGTTCTAGATGATGAGAAGTTATGGAAAATCCTGTTGTCATTGCAAAACTTTTCTAGATGGGAGTTCTTGAATTCTCCTCCATGGTCACTTCTAATGCATGTAATGAGAATGCCTTTCTCATTTTGGACTCTTCTTCAAAAGTTGGTGAATTCCTCAAAGACTTCATCTTTGTGTGCAAGGAAAATCACCCATGTGTATCTAGTGTAGTCATCTACTAAAACAAAACTAGATGAGCTACCACCTAAGCTAGTTGGTTTAGTAGGTCCAAAAAGTTCCATATGAATGCGTTCTAATGCTCTTGTGGTGGAAACTACATCTTAAGGCTTAAAAGAGGATTTTACTTGTTTTCCTCTTTGACATGCGTCACAAATATTATCTTTCTCGAATTTGATCTTGGGAAGTCCAAGAACAATGTCTTTTCGAGAGAGTTTTGGAAATTAAATCCATGTGAGTATGCCAAGTCTCCTATGCCATAACCAAGAATTATCATTTAAAGAACTAAGGCATATATTATCATGGCAAACAAGACCATTAAGATAGAATGTATAAATAAATGTTACCATCACGATGACCAACTAGTATGATTTTATCACTAATAGCATTCTTAACATAGCATTTAGAATCTTCAAAAATAACTTTGTTACCTCTGTGACATAATTGACTAATGCTAAGTAAATTGTGTTTCAAACTTTCGACCAAAAGAACATTTTCAATAATAGTGGAAGAGGTTTTACCAATATTGTCGATGCCAATTATTTTTCCTTTTGCATTATCTCCAAAGGTCTCCATTCCTCCATCCTTGGATTGAAAGGTTGAGAACATGCTCCTTTCTATCACGTGTCTTGAGCATCCACTATCAAGGTACCATTGTTTGGCTTTTGAATTTGTCTTGATCTTGGATCTCAAGCACTCCTACAAATCAAACTCAAGTCTTGATTTTTGGTACCCAAATCTTTTTGCGTCCTTTAGCATTAGTTCTAGAAATATAAGTAGATGTAGCACGCTTAGGTGTCCAAAAGGTTTTAGCACTAGCATGTTTCATGAGATAACAACTAGGTGCAATGTGACCTACCTTGCAACAATAGTGATAAGTGAGTGCTTGTGCTACCTTAGGAGGATGAGGAGAAGCTTTAACAAAGTTAGTCTTCTTTTGGTTATTCATCTTCCTAGGATTGTAGCCAATTCCTACCTTGTTTAAGGAGCTCCTTTGGCTATCAAGGATCTCATCTACCTTGTCTCTACTCTTCATGAATTTAGATAGAGTGATTTTTAAGTCATCAACCTCAAGAGTGAGATCTCTCTTAGGTTTTCTCAAGTAAATGAGTTCCCTTTGCATATCATAGTTTGAGTTCTTCAATATGGTGAGCCCATATTGAGTGTCCTTGAGTTCCTTCTCAAGTGTGTCACTAGTGTCACAAGAGTTGTTGTTTAGCATGCATTTGTTTTCTTTTTCTAAGGTTCCAATCCTATGCATGGCATCTAATTTTTCTTCTTCTACTTTCTTCAAGTCCTTACAAGTAGCATAGTATTTCTTTTTAAGGAACTTGACATCATTAGCTAAAGCATGATAAACATCAAAAAGTTCTTGAAATGCAAGCTCATCTTCTACCTCATTTTCCTCTTCTTCCTCATCTCCGTGTGCCATTAAGCATATGTTGGCTAGCTCTTGTTCTACTTCATCGGATGAGGTCTCCACATCACTTTCTCCCCAAGTAGCCATCATTACTTTCTTTTTCTTGAACTCCTTCTTTGAAGGCTTCTTGAGTTGAGAACAATCAAACTTGATGTGTCCGGGCTTCCTACACTCATAACATATGATTTCATTTGAGTTAGAAGAACTAGCATTGTATTTTTCATCTTTGGGGAATTTCTTCTTGAAGAATTTCTTTCCTCCTTGGCGCTTGAAGATCTTTTGAATTCTTCTTCATATCATCACCAATTCTTCATCGTCATCTCCTTCACTTGAATCGAATGAGTCTTTACTAGATGACTTGAAAGCAACCGTCTTCTTCTTTTTATCTCCTTCTTCGTTGCTTCTCTTCAAGTTCATCTCATAGGTCATGAGGGAACCCATGAGCTCATCGAGTGACAGCTTGGATAGATCCAAGATATTCAAGCACATTTAATATGTTAGTAAAACGTGTAAACATCTCACTTATGGTTTCATCATTTTTCAAGCAAAAGAGTTCATACTCATGTACAAGCATACTTATTTTAGACTCTTTAACTCGGCTTGTTCCCTCATAAGTAATCTCAAGCTTGTCTCATATCTCGTTTTCTGATTTGCATGTAGAGACCTTATTGAATTCACTAGGGCTAAGGGCACAAAATAAAAAGCTTTTAGCCTTGGCATTTGTTTGATCGAGAAACGACGTTTCAGTTGCTCAAGGAAAATTTGACACATGCTCCCGTACTTGCTTTACCTGATTTTACTAAAACATTTGAGATTGAATGTGATGCTTCAAGTTCTGGACTAGGAGCTGTTCTTATGCAAGGTGGAAGGCCAATCGCATATTTCAGTGAGAAGCTAAGAGGGGTAGCCTTAAACTATCCTACTTATGACAAGGAATTGTATGCATTAGTTCGAGCGTTGGAGACATGGCAGCACTACTTATGGTCTAAGGAATTCGTGATACACACTGATCATGAGTCATTAGAGCATTTGAAGAGCCAACACAAGCTGAACAAAAGGCATGCGCGATGGGTGGAATTCATTGAGACGTTTCCTTATGTGATACGATACAAGCAAGGGGAGGAGAACGCTGTGGCAGATGCACTATCCCGCAGGTACGTTTTACTTTCCACTCTTGATGCAAAGGTACTTGGTTTTGAACACATCAAAGAATTATATGTTTCTGATCATGATTTTAGTGATGTGTATCAATCTTGTGAGAAATCTGCGTTTGGGAAGTATTTTAAGCATGATGATTATCTGTTTAAAGAAAATAAATTGTGTGTGCCTAATTGTTCCCTGCGTGACTTGTTAATAAGGGAATCCCATGGTGGAGGGTTAATGGGGCACTTTGGTGTAGCTAAAAAACTTGGCATCTTACATGAGCACTTTTATTGGCCATACATGAAACGTGATGTTGAGAGAATTTGTGGTAGATGCATCACTTGTAAGCAGGCCAAATCAAGAGTGCAGCCCCATGGTTTGTACACTCCTTTGCCAATACCTACAGAGCCTTGGATTGACATTTCAATGGATTTTGTCTTAGGTTTACCCCGGTCAAAACGGGATAGGGATTCAATATTTGTGGTCGTGGATAGGTTTTCTAAGATGGCACATTTCATCCCATGTCACAAAACTGATGATGCTTCGAATATAGCTGAATTGTTCTTTCGTGAGATTGTGAGATTGCATGGTATGCCTAGAACAATCATTTCAGATCGGGATGCTAAGTTCTTGAGTTACTTTTGGAAGACCTTGTGGGCAAAGTTAGAGACTAAGTTGTTGTTTTCTACTACATGTCACCCCCAAACTGATGGTCAAACTAAAGTTGTCAATAGAACTTTATCTACATTGTTACGGGCTGTAATTCAGAAGAACATCAAAAATTGGGAGAATTGCTTACCACACATTGAGTTTGCATATAATCGTGCTGTTCATTCTGCTACTCAGTTTTCACCCTTTGAAATTGTGTATGGTTTCAATCCATTAACTACTTTGGATTTAACTCATTTGCCAATTTCTGAGCATGTTAACTTAGATGGGAAATGCAAAGCGGAATTTGTTAGGCAGATCCATGAGAAAGCACGACTCAACATTGAGTGAAGGACAGAGCAATATGCGAAGCAAGCCAACAAAGGGAGAAAGAAGCTGGTTTTTGAACCCGGGGATTGGGTTTGGTTGCACTTGAGAAAAGAAAGGTTTCCCGAACGAAGGCGCTCCAAACTCCTTCCACGCGGGGACGGTCCATTTCAAGTTCTTGAGCGCATCAATGACAATGCATACAAGCTGGATTTACCCGATGAGTATAATGTTAGCTCTACCTTTAATGTTTCTGACCTATCCCCTTTTGATGCAGGCGATGATTTGACGACAAATCCTTTTGAAGAGGAGGGGAATGATGGGACCATGATTAGGACTAACAAAGAGAGTCAAGAACCATTTCAGATAGGGGTAGCAATTCGGGTTCGCGGGTCGGGTTCGGGTCGGGTCATACACTGACCCGTTTAATAAAGACCAAACCCAAACCCGACCCGTTTAATAAACGGGTCGGGTTTATAAACCCAAACCCGACCCATTTATAAACGGGTCAACCCGACCCGACCCGTCTAACCCGTTTATTAAACAGGTCGGGTCGGGTTCGGGTTGACCCACCACGGCATCCCGCCATGGCCCAGGAGGGAGAGGAGCGCCGACGGCCGGATCTGGTCGGGAAACAGCCAGATCTGGCCGGATCTTGTCAGGAAACAGCCGGATCTGGCCGGGAAACAGTCGGATCTGGCTTGATCTGGCCGGGAAACAGCCGGATCTTGTCGGATCTGAGCCGTAGCGGCGAGGGGGTCACAGATTTGGCCGGGAAGCAGCCGGATCTGAGTCGTGGACGGCAGTGGGGCTTCGTGGTCGATGGAGGTCGTGGTCGGCGCTGAGCGACCTCGGGGAGCCGGGGGGGAGCAGAGAGGCAAGGGAGGAGGAGAGGGTGAGAGGAGTGGAGGGAGAGGGAGATCGGGCAGCCGGTGGGGGAGCAGAGAGGCAAGGGAGGTGAGAGGGGAGTGGAGGGAGATGGAGATCGGGCGGCCGGTGGGGGAGCAGAGAGGCAAGGGAGGTGAGAGGAGTGGAGGAAGAGGGAGATCAGGGGGCCGGTGGGGGAGCAGAGAGGCAAGGAAGGTGAGAGGGAGATCCAGCGGCCGGTGGGGGAGCAGAGAGGCAAGGGAGGTGAGAGGAGTGGAGGGAGAGGGAGATCGGCGGAGAAGAAGGGTGGCTGGGCGATCGGGGGAGAAGTAGAGGAGAGGCGATCGGGGGAGAAGAGAGAGGGAGAAGAGATGGGAAAAAAAAGGAACAGAGGAGAGAGAGATGGAGGTCAAGCCTTAAACTTAAATGGGTAAACGGGTTGACCCGCCTAACCCGCGGGTCAACCCGACCCGACCCGTTTATTGACGGGTCATAAACGGGTCGACCCGAACCCGATTATACCAAACCCAAACCCGTTTATCTCGGGTCGGGTTCACGGGTCATGACCCGGATTGCCACCCCTAATTTGAAATGCCAATAGGACCAGTCACAAGAGCTCAGGCTAAGAGGTTCAAAACAGCACTGGGTGGATTAATTCAAGAGGTTCAGATTGGAGAAGAATGCATGTTCAAAACTAATGAAGAACCAAGGTGGGTCCACATCATCAAGGCAATCACGAATTAGGTTGCATGAGCTGGGTGTGGCATTTAATGTTTCAAGTCAAGATAGTTGGAGTTTTAAATCAAGGTAGTTGGAAGTGGCTGACTTGGGAAATCAGCTTATTAACTAGCTGTGCTCTACATTGATTGTTCAAGTCTTGGAATTGTGCAGTCATAAATTCGGATTTAATAGGAGTATGACTTTTTCAATGTATTGGCATATACATATGGGCAGGATCTATGTAATGAAAAACAGATTTTGTTTGATAAAAAGTGAGAGAATTTCTCTTTGGTTCTTCGTAGAACCATCGAACTTATCAGGATTTCCTGTGCCGTTCATCTAGACTTATCAAACGGATTTCCATCCCCGTTTGTGGCGTCCTCACCTCATACCAAGGTTCTTGCTTGATCATAAGCAACGGGTCACGGTTTCCATCCAAACCTGATTGTAGAACGATCCTACAAGCTCATCTTGCTACGGGTTTCGTCAGAGCTTGGTGAGGTTCGTATCATTTCATTTTGTCAAGTTTGGTGCAGACACCGTGCAACCCCGTGGTCGATCCATGGATCGACAATCGCATTCCCACGGTCGATCCATGCATCGACCGTCGGTATAATAATTCCTCAAATATGGAATTTAAGACTTCCAATTAAAGGGGTAATAAATATTAAACATATATTTTATCATTTAATGTATTCTGGCATCATCAAAATAGGTTAGGATCAACACTAGTCACATGCCACCTCAGCATCGTCTTCCTCCTCCTCTCTTCCTCATGCCCGAGCCCTAAGCTTCCGCCGACCATCCTCCCTACCTCCTCTCCGGCCGTCTCCGTCACTGAACAAGGCCACCATCCTCTTCCCTGAGCCCCCACTACCTCGGCCAACCCCTTCATCGCCCCGCCATCTTCTCCGTCGGTATCCCCATCCTTCCCAAGCTTCACCGTCGCCGACCCTTCCAGATCTGCCGCATCTACCCACCCATTGGAAGATTGGATCCGATAGATCCGCTCCTCGTCTCCCCATGACCCTTCCATTCTACTTCCCGATGTCCCTAGAGCCCTCACCATCGTCCCCTATGCCGATCCCCTCTAAACCCACTACCGGCCACATCCTAGATCCGGCCGATCCGCCACCTATCTCCTAGATCCAAGCCACGAGATCCACTTCCCATAATCCGGTGACCTCTCCTGCCGATATCCCGACCGCCGTCGTGCCCTAGACGCCGGCGATCCACTCCGGAGATCCTCAGCCATCGGATCCACTCCGGTGAACCCTCAGCCAGCTTCCCTGGTTGACTCAGTCAACCTAACTCAGCCACTTAATCAGGATCCAGCCCAATCCAACCCAGTCAACCTGGTCTAGATCAACTCAGACTTGACCCAGTCAAGTCCTACCCAATCAGGCTCAGCCAGATCTGATCCATCTCAAGCCGGATCTGATCCAGCTAGCCAGATTCAGCCCATCAAGCCCGATCAGACTCAATTCTGATCAATTGGCGCAGTAGAGACCCGATACGAGTGGATTGCGAGTAGACCGCTTGTATCATCAGGGCCTGACATAACATGTCCATCATTCAATTTAATTTGTTTATCCTTCAACAGCTGATCAAAAATTTGATCGACCTTAGAGATATCAAATATAAATTTTCTCATTTGACGCTTGCCATCATTGGCAATCTCCTTAATTTTAATTTTAGCAAGAGGCTTACACGTATATGGCGACCCTTTAACAATTGAGCCAAAAATACAACCATTGCACACTCACAACCATCATCGACTTCATCCAACTGATTGAGTTCATAATTTACGTCTCTATAATAAGTTCCTCGAGAAGAGGTTTTCATTTGATCTTCCTCCCTTAATAACTGCTCATAGCGTATATAGCACTAGTTTGCAGTTGGAACAAGTCTACAAAATCTCTATCTTGGAATTTTTTCTTAAGTTCAAATGATAAACTACTTTGATTGATCTTTACCAACTCTTTCTCTGGAAGCAGAATAAAACATTTTCTCCTCGCTCTTTTAAATCATTGTAAAAAATTCTCCGAGTTCTCATCGGGCCGCTGTCTTAACTGAGCTAAATCGGCCATAGTAATCTCTGGTTCAGTTTTGTAAAACTGTGAATAGAACGCATGTTCCATTTGTTGCCAATTTTGGATAGAATTGGCAGGCAATTTAATGAACCATGAATAGGCTACTCCAGCCAAAGAGCTTGAGAAAAGCCTTAACTTCACATAATCGTTCACATCTCCACATTGCATAGAAAATTTTCCAATGTGTTCAATGGTAGACGTCTCGTCTACGCGCGGTGAACATGGTGAATTCAGGAACTTTATAGTTTCTAAGGAACGGGTACATTTGATCGACCCAATCAGGATATGGTTTTCTATAAATTCGACGAGTAACTGGTCATCCTAACCCTATCTGCTTATGTAAAATATCGGCCACCTGTTCTCGCAGAACATCCATCGGATTATAAAGGGTATTGAAATGCATTTGATCATATTGATCATTTGGTCGATAAATATTTGGACGATTAAATAGCTGAGGAACATCGTTTTGGCGATAGTTGTTCTGAGGAAGGAATGGCGGACGAACATCATTTTGGTGATAGTTATTTTGAGGCATAACTGGTGGGGGAACATCAAATGGGCGATAATTGTTCTGAGGAATGGCTGGTGGGGGGACATCGTTTGGGTGATCACTGTTCTGAGGAATGGCTGGTGGGGGAACATCGTTTGGAGGATAATTGTTTTGAGGAGTGGCTGGTGGGGGAACATCGTTTGTCCTTAGGCCACCACCATTATTTCAACTATTATTGCCAATCAACCTTGGGTTTGGGTTTTGTCCTACTTAACTAGAATTGGTGTTTTGGACGAATGTTTAGCCATTGAATGGTCCTTGGTTAATCGGAATATACGAAGGGGTAGGATTAGATGAACTAGCAAAAGCACCATTGTTTGGCACACCTACCAATATTCCTGGTATTTGGGTCATCCCATTTAGCCTAAGAACACTATCATTAGGTATTGCCGATGGGCGATAAAATGGATCATGGGGGCTTGATACGAGTCGATTCGACTCGACCAACTGGACCCACGCCCAGAAGAGGACCCAAACGGGTTTAGCCTCTTTCCTAGTTTGACTTGGACATCCATAGTTCAAACTAGAGTATTTAATTAGGAGTTGTTATTAGTCTTTTATATTTAATTGAGTCCTAGTTGTTATTTGGTTTCCTAGATAACCACAAGTTGTTAGGAATTAATTAAGAGTCCATTTGAGTTAGTAAGTTGAGTTTGAGTATGGAAACCTTATTACTTGCTAATTAAGCAATGGGGTTTTATAGTTGGATTAGGACTCAGTTGAGGCCTCTATAAAAGGACCTCAATAGCTAGGTATGATGTATGGATGATCAATGATGTGAGTTAGATGAATAAAGTAGAGAGTAGTTTAGGAGTAGCTTCTCGTAGAGTAATGGCTTAATCCTCTAGCTAGGTAGGGTTATCCAGGGTTAGTTCTCCATCAGGAACTATCAAGAGGCTGAGTTCTCTTCTCCAAGAGTTCTCTTCAACCAACGTCCATCAGTCCACCTTCTTCCTCGTCGTTCACCTTCTCCGCAACCGGCACTGCCTCCTGATACGACTTGAAAAGTGTCGTGGCTTAACAAGTTTGACCAAAATTACAATAATTTCCGATGCTCTACTTTAACTACTAAGAACTAGTAGATAATGGAGAGTCCGAGTCGAGTCCATAGGGATTTAGGTGATTGAGATTGAAACACTTAGTTAATTTCCTACTAAAGAGTTGGGTAAAGATTACGGATTGAAATTAAACTAAAATTATACTAAAGGTTTTATGAATATGAGAAAAAGGACCACATGATTCTTAATCAATAATAACTAAGGTTCTACCAGGTCTTCCTAAGATCAGGGCATGCAATCACGATGAATGGCTTCCTAAAAGTTGATAAGTGAATGGCTAGTTCTCCTTATCACTCAACAAGTTCTGTTTAGAATTCCTTGTTGGCACAAATAAATATCTAACTGTCAGTGACCGAATGATTAGTTACGTTCACTGCTAATGAACCCTCATATCAGGATGAATTCATCGCAATTAGTAGAGCGAAAATGGATTTAGGTGTAAGATTGAGATGGATTAGCATCTCGATGGCCAAATCTACAAAGGTAGGATGCATGAAGGATTAGGGATGGAACGTAGTGGGACTAGCACTATACAATCCCTAATCACGAAGAAGATTCCATCCGAGATATCATGGGACTAGCATGATCCTCTTATTTGAATGAATCCAATCCAAGCCCTAGCATACACAAGCTCTAGAATCAATTGCAAGCAAGAACAATCCATACAACCAACCTTTGTAGATTAAGAATCCCATGGCTAGGGTTTTAGCTACTCATCTTTAGGGGCCGATCCATCGATGGAAGTTGATGAACTCCTCTCGCCATGGATCTCCTCCAAAGAATCGTCGAAGAAAAGTATAGAAAAGATAGGAAAACTCTCTCCAAAAACGTCTGGAAAAAGCCCCCAAAAATCCCTAAACAATGACTATTTATAGCCCATGAAACATCTTCCCACGGATTAGATCAGAGCCGTTGATTTTTGACTCTGGCCGAGTCGGATCGATCCGTCTAGTTGAGTTCGATCGATCCAACTACCTTCAATTGTTGGGGACACCCGAGCCTGATCAATCGTTCCTGTCGAGTCCGATCGATCCTTAACATGTTGTTATGCTACGTCCCGTGCTGGATCGATCCGTCTAGTCGAGTTCGATCGATCCTTCTGCTTGCTCTTTGTCCACGTGATTTTGATACATTGGATCGATCGCTCCCTTGGAGTTGGATCGATTTGACTTGCCAGAATTACCAAAATATGCTCCTTTTAGCTCCAAAGTTGATCTAACTCGTCGTAGGGTCCGTTATACCTGAAATGGGATAAAAGTAGTCAGTGCAGCATTGCTCGGGGCCCAACAAAGCCAAATTACAAGGGTGTTTTGTGCACTTTTCAAGTCTTATCACTTCGCCCAACTTGATCTTTGCTAGTCCTCGAGCAAAGCAAACAAAAATTAGAATTAAAGCAGTAAATCTAACTAGCCATTTTTGTAGGTCTCACGATTGCACTTAGCATGTGCAACAAGCCTTTAAACCCCTGGGTGGCCCCAGTGGATGAGTTATAGTCTCCTGAGGGTTTTTAGTGATGATACCCACAAACATCTATACATCCCCTTTAACATGTCATCAGAACTCCATTATAATGCTCATTAATTCAAATGCACTAAATAGAACCACTATCCATGAGTCTATTCTTCAATCCATAGTCATAGAAACATAAAGTAAATAAGAACAAGTCAAAGCATAGTTCCAGCACTTCAACATATTTAATGATGGTTCAAAAATACTTTGACTCTCCTGTGTGTGTGGATTTGGTTCCACATGTGTCCGAGTATCCGTTATATCTGAGCATTCCAGGTCAAGATCACCAATCTAAGCAAGCACATATTTTCCACTTATCACATAACAATCTCTGTTATTTACTTTTTTTTTTCTTTCTTTCCTCTTTTTTTTTCACAAGGTCCTTCAACCGTTTTACGCGAACAACACAGCTTGTTAGGCATATTGCCCGGTTAGTAAGTATGAAGTCCTTTTCCTCAATTTTTAGGCAATTCAACTGTTTGACGCGAACAGCACGCTGGTTAGGCATCCTGCCCAGTTACTAAGTTGAACCCCTACACTTTTCATGCACAAATACTTTTTTAGCAGACAGAAAATTGTATGTGTTCATGTATCTTCTGTGACCTGTCCTAGAGTTGCAAATCTATCCTAGTTTCAGGCTCAGAATCTAACTTCAACTCATTCACATGTGAAAGTGCTCAAGTGCAATAGGGTCTGTCAAGTTATCCCTAAATCATGAAAAAAGTGTTAAAGTGCAGAACTCATGCCATGCATAGTTAAATTTACTGAATTTTACATGACATATGAATTTCTGAATAAATCATCGAATAATGTTCTAAGTCATGCATCTTTATCAATAAACATCACAACTTCATTCGTCTGACACATTATAAGGGATGTATAAATTTTGGTTATCATAAAATAAATAAATATGAATTCCTAGAATTCTACCCCCCAACTTAAATGTAATTGTCCCCAATTACACTAAGTCATAAAAGTAAAGCAAAGAATAAAGGGTGGAGATAACCTGTAGAGGCGTCAAATGAAAAAGTGACCTTGATGAGAAAAAGAAAAGCAGAATTTGCAGATCAAGGTTAGGCGTGAAACCCAAGGAAAGGCGTGATGGCACCTAGTTGCATGCGCTAGCATAGATGTCCTGTAAAATTATAGAAGGAATACCCCGTGATTGCATTTATGGAATGTAAAGAATAAGCATGAAAAATGGAGAAAAATTGGGCAGCATTCCCTCTATTTATTCGATAAGCCCAAGGGATGTACAAACATTCACACACAATAACAAATACAAGCATCCACCCATACAAGCATAGATGAGCACACTCAGCCGCTCCCCGCACTCCCGGGGTACACCCCCATAGCCAAAAATCAATGTATATATAATGTCTAGCCAGTACAAAAAGGAGTCATCAATCGACAAAGGACAAATCAAAATATGCCAGCACACGGCCGTAGATACAAGAAACCTAAAAGATTTACAGGGAATCCAAGCAAGCATCTAAGGACTCAAGGCTGGGGTAGTAACCCAGGAAAGGATAGCGGGCGATAAGGTACGATAGCAAGCACTGGCGGAGGAGGATGAAGGTCGTCAAGACGCGCCCGGATGTAGGAGAGGTCTGCGCGGAAGGCCGCGTCTCGAGCGTCTACAGCGTCCAGGCGCTGGTGGAAACGTGCCGACTCAGCGTCCAAGCGCTGGTATAAGCGCGCCAACTCAGCGCGGAACTCTCTGTACATCTCCCCCAGTGTAGGATGGTCGACCGGCCCATACTCTGGCGCATGATGCGATCGCCTGGGACACGAATGGCGGAGAAACACGGCGGCCCTCCGCATGTGGCCGAGAACCTTGCTCCAAGTGGCGGAGCCAAACCGTGCCATTTTCATCGCATCTGGGGACACTACGGGCTCCCCCTCGGGAACGAGGACCTGGCTCTGGAGGAAAGCGGAGATAAGGCGGGGATGTGGTAGGGCGGCGGCGTCGTAACTCGGTCGCCGATCCAACACCGCTCGCTGATATAACAGGGCCATGTCCTGCAAGATCATCTGTGGGATGCTCATCGCCCAATCCTTGGCCAGCAGCCACAGCGTGTGGAGCCAATCCTCGACCCGATACTGATCATGCCCCATCTGGAAAACATTCCGGCGCAGGACATCGTCTACCAGCCATATGTGCGCCGGCAACTCGGCACGAGTAAAAGTGTCGGTGTTTTGGCGTCCCGAATGAAGAAAAAGGTAGGGAACTGACTCATGGACATACAGCTCATCGGCCGTTGCTCTGTGAAGGCCCGGACAGCGTTTAGGAATCGTCAATGCATCGCAGACTGCCAGGAGAGTCAAAGAGACCTCGACACCGTCGATCGTGGAGGTGAAGCCCAGGGACGCGTACTTGCGGGACGTGTCTGTGTCGCGATCGTCCCCAAAAGGGATAGGCTGCATGTTCTGATAGAACATGCAGACCAGCCGTGGATATACGGAGGTGCAAGGAGTGCACAATGGTAGGAGACCGCGGCGCTCGAGGGTGGTGATTGAGTCTTGGGCGTGCTTGATCGTTTTGAAGAAGTCGACGTCGAATGTATACTCCAGATTGAGCTCGCGCTGCCAGCGAGGTTGGAGGCTGCGGACATTGGTCGGAGCAGTTGATGGCTGGGACTTCTTCCGCTTCGTTTGCCGCTGGAGTGGTTGGGATGAGGAAGCAACAGCGGACGCCTTCCGCTTGCCGGACGAAGGAGTAGCAGCCGTCGAAGATGCCGGTGGGGCTCTCAAGGCACGGACCGGCCGTGACGGAGGTGGAGAAGAAGAGGATCCCGGCGAAGATGCGGATGTTGCTGGAGAAGCACTAGTCGGAGCCGCAGGCAAGGGTAGTCGTCTGGCGGGAGGGGTGGAAGAGGAAGCGGCGGCGGCTTTGCCTTTGCCGCCGAGGCCTTTGCGGATCACGTTCTTCGCACGCACCATGATAGGGGTGGAGGCAAGGAACGGCGCCGGCGATGCTCGACGGGAAGCAAGGAACCACGGGTGGAGAGGTTGAATGGGTTTTTAGGAGAAAAATGACGAGGTCGTGAGTGGGGAAGAGGGTCGGAGGAATGGAATAGAGTGCGGTAAAGGATGGGGGTGAGGAGGTCTTGCCGAGAGACGCAGCCGAGTGCCGGCTGGAGGGGAGAATGAGGAGCGGCGGCGTCCGAGCGAAACGGAAAGGGGAAAGCTGGATCGATCGAAGGGAGAAAAGTGCCCTAGGATCGATCGAACCCTGGTTATAAACCCCTAAATAACGCGACTTCGATCGATCCGTCCGTTGGGGTTGGATCGATCGAATGCCATGTGGCAACATCTCAACGCAGCACTTAAACATGGTAAGGGAGAGTAGGATCGATCGGTCTTGATAGGCCGAATCGATCCGTCTCCCGCTAACCATGCTCTAGTAGCTGGAGCACTTGCAATTTCACCCCTACGTGGATGGCAATTACGCTGATCAGTCACGGCATGCACAGTGCATCACAAAAATCAAAACAATATACCCAATCAAACCTAAACTCAATTTTATTAATGAACTAAAAGAGCAAAACTACAAAGTAAAAATCTGAAATGCAATGAAGGAAAACTAGCAATCAACCAACACAAACTACAAACCCATAAAGCAGGAGTCCTAAAAAAAAAAAAAAAACGATTGTCCTAAAGTCTAGTCATCGCCGTCCATGTCTTCATCGTCGTCCTCGTCGTCATCAAGCTCCTCCAGCAGATCCATGAGCTCGTCGTAGTCAAGCTCCTCGTCATCAGAATCACTGGAGCTCGACCGCTGGAACAGTGGACGATCAGGATCATCGGAGGCGTAAGGGGAGCCAGGTGGCGAAACCGCAGGCGACAGTAGCTCGGGATCGATGAGGGACCGCGGGGGCACGACAATGGAGTACCCATCTGGCAACCTGAAGGCGACCCACGGATCGTCGAGATCGGGATCGTGCTGGATGGCATACACAAGACGGGCAAAGACATCAGGGGGTGGCTGCGGCCCAAAAAACTCAACGCCAACAGGATATTCAATCATAGAGCCGGGAGGATAAATCGGGTCAGGGAACTCCCGAGGAGGGCAACAGAAAACTACCGATGGAGACGGTGGTCGGCTCGAGTCGGCTGAGTCCACAAGGTCGTCATCGGAGGAAAAATGCGAGGCTTGAGATACCGGAGACCCCGACTCGAAATCGTGCTCCGACGAGGCGTGGCTGGATGTCAACATTGGAGAGTATACCTGCAGACAAGATAGTAGGTAAGAGGAACTGAAGAAAAATGACTGGATCGGGTCGGATCGATCGGTCGAGACGAGCTGGATCGATCCGGTACGGATTGAAGGAAGACTTATAACGACTGGAACAGAGGAGGGAGAGAGGTTCACGCAAAACAACGAGGGAGAAGAAAACGAAAACAAAGAGGAGCAATTGGTGGACGCCGGCCATGGTTGCCGGCGTCATTGGTCGGAAGCCATGGCGAAAACCATGGGTTCCGCCGTGTAGACACATAACAAAAAGTGAAAGGAAGTTGCTAGAGATATGAAGAAGACACGTCGGACTCTTACCAGCAGGGTGGAATCGCCTGGAGGAACATGCCGGGATCGGAGACGATGACGGAAGGCACTAACCAGAAGCAGAGGATGGGATGAAGACGGCGGCTGTGGAGCAAGGACAACTGATATAATCCACTCTTTAGGAATCTTAGTTGAGTTAGGGATAGAAATAGAAAGGCGGCGAACGGCTATGGCTCAACTCGGAGTTGAGTCCGAGTTGGAGACGGCAACTGCGGCGGTGCTAACCATGAAAATTTTAGAAAGGTTCGAGCAGGATCGATCGGACTAGACCGGTTAGATCGATTCGTCGCCACGTGGATGAATCGGGTGCGATCGGATGATATAGTGAATGAATAAGCTCGATCGATCAAACTCGTTGAGCAGGATCGATCCGACTTACTCAACTATACTCCTTGAGAAGGACGGATAGACGGATCGATCGGAAGGTGTAATGCAAAATACACTACGTTCTGTCACCAATAAATAGCCAACTTGGATCGATCCTACTCAAGCGAAGCGATCGATCATACTACCTTAGATATTCCAATATTGACGGAGAGATAGAAGGATCGATCGGAAGGTGTAGTGCAAAATACACTACGTTCTGTCAAGATTAAATGAACAAGTAGGATCGATCCCTCTCCCATGACACGATCGATCCTCCTACCGCAAGGAGTCTTACAGCTTAGACTGAGGGATAAAAGGATCGATCGGCAGGTGGAGTGGGGAAAACACATCGTTCTGCCAAAGCTAAAAACCCACCTCGGATCGTTCGGGGTTGATAGGAAGGATCGATCCAACTAATGCCCAGTGAAAAATATGCGTGACGCAAAGAAGGATCGATCCTACCCTGTGGTCGGATCGATCAGCCTTAACAAAACGGGAAAAACGCATACAAAAAACTTGGGATTAAGCCTCAACTAACCATGTAAAAATACAGACCTCTTCAGGCCATAAGAATTCAAGCATGGACATCCTCAAGCTAACAATTAACACGACCATCCACAGGCAGCGATGACAACATTATCAGACAATCAAATTCAACAAGCAAATAAGTAGAAATTACGCAAGCAAGCAAAGAAAAAGTGAAAGAAAGAAACTAATGAAAAACACATAAAGGATGGGTTGCCTCCCATCAAGCGCTTGGTTTAACGTCTCTAGCTCGACCCAATGACAACGCAATTACTCAGGAATTGGTTCATGCAACCGTTGTGTGGCTTCTAAGGTCAGAGGATTTTCTATGTATCGTTTTAACCTTTGGCCATTCACTTTGAAGGTGGAATCAGAGTTAGGATGGCGAAGTTCAACAACCCCATGAGGGAAAACTTGAGTGATTTCGAATGGGCATGTCCATCTAGATTTCAGTTTTCCTGGGAAGAGCCGTAATCTAGCGTTAAATAACCACACCCTATCATCTCCCACATTAAAAGTTCTCTGATTAATGCACCTATCATGGTACGCTTTAGTTCTAGCCTTATAAATAAGAGCATTATCATAGGCTTCATTACGTATTTCCTCCAACTCATTGAGTTGAAGCAGACGAGCACTCCGACCTGTAGGTAACCAATTAACCTCCTTAATCGTTAACCACACTTTATCCATGAGATTCACTGGTAGGCGACAATGCTTACCATAGACCATTCGATATGGTGACATCCCTATGGGTGTTTTAAATGCCGTTCTATATGCCCATAAAGCTTCATTCAAGCGCATGGACCAGTCCTTTCTATCCAAACTCACTACTTTCTCAATGATGCGTTTGATCTCCCTATTAGACACCTCTACTTGCCCACTGGTTTGAGGGTGATAGGGGGTGGCAACCTTATGGGAGATGTTGTACTTATCTAAGGTATGACGAAAATACCTATTCATGAAATGCGATCCCCCGTCACTGATTATAGCCCTAGGATGACCAAATCGAGAGAAAATGTTGGAATGCAAGAATTTTACTACGACTCGGTGATCATTGGTCTTAGTCGCTATGGCTTCAATCCATTTCGAAACATAATCAACAGCTAATAAAATGTAAATGTAGCCATTCGAAGGAGGAAACGGGCCCATAAAATCAATACCCCAAACATCAAACACTTCACATTCGATAATCGGATTTTGAGGCATTTCATTTCGATGAGAAATACTACCCAACTGTTGACAAAGAATGCAAGCTTTTGAAAAACTGTGAGCATCACGAAAAATCGAGGGCCAATAAAAACCAGACTGAAAAATCTTAGCTGCGGTCCTACGGCCGGAAAAGTGGCCTCCTCATGCATGAGAGTGGCATGAAGTCAAAATGGAGATAATTTCAGATTCGGGCACACAACATCTCATAATCTGATCCGGACAGTGCTTAAAGAGAATGGGATCATTCCACACATAGGATTTAACTTTCGAAAAGAATTTATCTCGATCTAGTTTATTCCAGTGAGCAGGAGTGAATCCAGAAACAAGATAATTTACGATGTGTGCAAACCACGGTCTTGGTGCTTGATCAACAGCTAATAGATAAGTCATTAATGACATCTACAGGAAGACGAGAAAGATGATCGGCAACCACGTTTAAAGCTCCCTTTTTATCTCGTAATTCTAGATCGAACTCTTGGAGAAGCAAAATCCAACGAATTAATCGAGGTTTAAGCTCTTTCTTAGAGACAAGATACCTAAGGGCTGAATGATCAGTAAAGATTATGACTTTTGATTCAAGAAGATAGGAACGAAACTTTTCTAAGGCAAAGATCACAGCAAGTAATTCTTTTTCAGTAGTCGTGTAATTTACTTGAGCTTCATTTAATGTTTTACTAGCATAGTAAATGACACGAGGAAGTTTATCGATAGTTTGCCCCAAAACGGCACCTACATCGTGATCAGACGCGTCACACATGATTTCAAAAGGATGGTTATAATCTAGACAATGGACAATAGGCGCTGAAGAAAGTGACTCACGCAAGATATTAAAAGCATGAAGGCAAGGCTTGTCGAACACAAATAGAGCATCTTTAACCATTAAAACACATAACGGTCTGGAGATTTTACTGAAATCTTTAATAAATCTCCTGTAGAACCCGGCATGGCCCAGGAATGACCGAATTTGGCGCACTGAAGAAGGAGGCGGAAGTTTAGAAATAAGTTCTGACTTAGCTTTATCTACCTCAATCCCCCTACTTGAAATTACATGGCCAAGAACGATACCCTCTGTAACCATAAAATGGCTCTTTTCCCAACTCAACACAAGATTAGTTTTCTCACAGCTAGCAAGGACTTTGGATAGGTTTTCAAGGCATGATTCAAAGGATTGGCCAAATACAGAGAAGTCATCCATAAATATCTCTAAGAACTGCTCAATCATATCCCCAAAGATAGCAAGCATGCACCGTTGAAATGTCGCTGGAGCATTACAAAGGCCAAAGGGCATGCGACGATATGCAAATGTTCCATAAGGACATGTAAAGGTTGTCTTCTCCTGATCATTAGGAGCTATGGCCACCTAATTCTACCCAGAATAACCGTCAAGGAAGCAATAATAGGACTGGCCCGATAATCGTTCTAAAATCTGGTCAATAAAGGGCAATGGAAAATGATCTTTACGAGTTAAAGCATTAAGACGCCTATAGTCGATGCAAACTCTCCACCCTGTGGTCTGTCTAGTTGGGATATCCTCCCCTTGATCATTTTTAACCACTGTGATTCCAGATTTTTCAGGAACAACTTGAGTAGGGCTAATCCATTTAGAGTCCGAAATAGGGTATATTATCCATGCGTTTAAGAGTTTAATTACTTCTTTCATTACAACATCCTTCATAAGAGGGTTGAGTCGGCGTTGCATCTCCCTTACACATTTAGTTTCATCCTCTAAACGTATGCGATGCATGTAAATCGAGGGATCAATGCCTTTAAGATCACCAATGGACCACCCTATAGCTCTTTTATGTAGTTTAAGGACTTCAAGTAATTGATGCTCTTGATCAGTGGTTAATGCAGAAGAGATAATTACTGGAAGGGTTCAGGTCCAAGGAAGGCATATTTTAAATTGGAGGGCAACGTTTTCAATTCCAAAGAAGGTGGTGTGACTAAAGAGGGTACAACTAGAATTGAGGATGTAGGAGGTAAAGGCTCAAGGAGGGGCTCTTTCCAGGAAATACCGCAAACATCAGTAATTAAATCAAGATCGTTAAAATCATTTAAAACTTCGTCATTTTCAGACTTTAAAACCGATACAAAATCATTCAAATCATTTTTCCCATCGTTCACAACTGGAAATACTACATTCGTACTCAAAACATCTCCATGCAAATTTGACAAATACTGTTCAAAAACATCGTCTTCAACCACAATAGACATGTCACAACCATTCTCAAAACTCCTACACGGAGTATCAACATTCAACAACAACGCAGGTAAATGTATCATCAATACAACTAGTCACTTCATCCTCATTAACCAATGCATTAACCATAAAGCAGTCATCATCATACGCATGATTCTTTGAAGGATGAAATATATTCAAACGTAATTCCATATTACCAAATGTGACAGTCATGAAACCATCCCTACAGTTAATACAAGCATTGGCCGTAGCCAAAAAGGGTCGGCCAAGGATTATAGGGACCGATTTTTTTGTCTGCACTCCGGGTTCCATGTCTAACACTACAAAGTCAACCGGAAATACGCACTTATCGACCTTAACCAAAACATCTTCAAGGATTCCTCTTGGGGTCTTAATTGATCGATCAGCTAATTGTAGAGTCATGGCCGTAGGTTTTAATTCTCCTATACCAAACTTAGAATATAAGGACTAGGGCATTAGGTTGACACTTGCACCCAAGTCCAGTAGTACTCCATCAATCTTGCGATTTCCTATAATACATGAGATTGTGGGGGTTCCCGGATCTTTAAGCTTAGGAGGGAGATCACATCGAAGGATTGAGCTCACTTGCTCGGTCAGGAAAATCTTCTTAGACACATGCGATCTAGATTGTCTTTTATGCGTGCAAAGGCCCTTGAGAAATTTGGCATAAGATGGAATTTGTTTGATGGCATCAAGCAAAGGAAGATTAATATGCACTTTCTTAAACACCTCCATCATCTCATCTAATTTTGAGTTTCTATATGGAGTGGACGTAGGATCCACTAAAGCTTCAGGGAAAGGAACCTTAGGAACATACGTCGTGGGATTTGGTTCTTTCTCATTAGATGATGTCATGTTCAGTGATGCATGTGAATCTTCAATGGAATCATGAGGATTTGAATGTGGAGTGTCAGAGGATGAACTGGGTTCCTTTGATGCATGTGAATCATTGTCTAATGATGTTTGAGAATGAGATGCATGTAAATCTTGATTACATGTTGCTTCTTCAGGTTCAATATTGACAAAAGTTTTACCACTACGAAGGGTTGTGACAGCTTATACTTGTTCATGAGATGAGTCTACATGATGTTGGCCTTTGGGATTAGGAATGGGCTGACTCGGTAATTGCCCATCTTCTCTCCTAGACAATGCATTAGCCAACTGACCCAATTGGGCCTCTATCTTCGCTAGAGTTTGAGAATGAGAATGCACTAATTGGGTTAACTCATCGTTGTTTGGACCTTGATTTTGTTGTTGTTGAGGAAGAGGTGCTTGATTTTGAGGTCCTTGACTCTGGGGCGGTACATAGGGTTTATGCCCCCAAGGTTGAGATGTAGCTTGGAAAGGCCGATATGGGGGTCGGAACGACGAAGTTTGGCCTTGAGAATTTGTAGATTATGATGGTTGGAATTTTGAAGGATAACTTGGAGTTTGAGCACCTATGGGTGGCGTTGCATTAAAAGAAGTTGGTTGTTAGCTAGGTGTTCTCCAAGAAAAATTTGGATGGTCTCTCAAACCAGGATTGTAGGTATTGGAATAAGGATCATAAACTAGTTTAGATTGACCATAAACCGCATTTATATGTTCCTGTACTAACTCCGGATAATGATATGCTAAATGGCAGTCAGTAACGTCATGACCCGGAGTGGAAAAAAAAAAATTATTTCTCCAGAAGATGAAAGCATAGGAGGAATAGATGAATCAACCTGATTTGTCGTTTGGGTAAGAACTTGATCAAGTGTCCTACTTAATGCATCAACTTGTTGAGCAAGACGGGTTGACTCATTTAATTCAAGGACTCCTCTATGATTAGGTTGGGTTGAGGATCCACGATTACTCCTAGAAGAGGTGGCGTGGTGTTGAGAGTTTTCAGCAAGTCTTTCAAAGAGCCTCCAAGAATAATCAAGAGGGTTGGTAATGAAAGCTCCACCACATGCAGCATCTATAGTCAACTGATGTTTTTCTTTAAGACCTTTATAAAAATGCTCTACTACAGCCCATTGAGGAAATTGGTGGTGGGGACATTTCCTAAGGAGCTCTCTATAACGATCCCAAGCCTCATGGAATGCCTCATTGTCAGCTTGTCGAAATGAAGAAATCTCATGACAAAGGTCACTTGTCTTAGTTATTGGGAAGAATTTTTCAAGGAATTGAGCTTGCAATTGAGGCCAAGTAGTGATAGATCGAGGTTCCAAGAAAGTAAGCCAATGTTTAGCTTTACCTTTAAGAGTGAAAGGAAATAATTTGAGTCGCCAAGCATCTTGAGTAAAATTATTGACTCTAACTGTAGAACTGATCAGAATGAACTCCTCGATATGATTGTATGGGTCTTCATTAGATAGTCCATGAAAAGTTGGTAAGGATTGTAAAAATTGTGGCTTAATCTCATAGTGGGCTGCCCCAATTACCGGATGTTGAATGCAAGAGTTGGAAGTGAATGAACTCGGTACATAAAAATCTTTCATGGCCCAACGACCTTGATCCTCAGGTTGGTTAGGATTGGCATTAGGTTCAGGATGGTCCTCAGGGTTATCCATGACTAAATGAGTAGGAGAAGAAACTGACAATTTACGTGATGTAGAACAAGAAGCAAAGAATTCCTTCAATGTAAGAGCAAGATATAGGTCCTTATCATCACTCATCCACACATCATAAAGATCATCCAAGGTTCAGAAATACAAACAGTGCAATCTCGATGACGTGTTGTTGGCGATCGCTCCTTCACCGCTCGGAAGGATGCCACGTCGTTCCTCACCTACTAATCACAAAAAGATATGGAAATATTAGTATTGAAACTATTTTTGGTCTTTTATAAAATAAAGGACGGATAACAACTAATTAAACAAGAAACTATACTAAGTAAACAACTCAACACCGTAGAATCCCCAGCAACGGCGTCAAAATTTTGATACGATTTGAAAAGTGTCGTGGCTTAACAAGTCTGACCAAAATTACAATAATTTCCGATGCTCCACTTTAACTACTAAGAACTAGTAGATAATGGAGAGTCCGAGTCGAGTTCACAAGGATTTAGGTGATTGAGATTGAACACTTAGTAAATTTCCTACTAAAGAGTTGGGTAAAGATTACGGATTGAAATTAAACTAAAATTATACTAAAGGTTTTATAAATATGACAAAAAGGACCACAGGATTCTTAATCAATAACTAAGGTTTTACCAGGTATTCCTAAGATCAGGGCATGCAATCATGATGAATGGCTTCCTAAAAGTTGATAAGTGAATGGCTAGTTCTCCTTATCACTCAACAAGTTCTGTCTAGGATTCCTTGTTGGCACAAATAAATATCTAACTGTCAGTGTAATGCTCTAGTATTACTTTTCTTTATCTTTGATGCTTTTCATTAAATTTTGCGCCATGTTTTTAGTAGCATTGTTGAGATCTAAATTCTTAACTTAGAACTACTTCATGATGTTTATTAGATTAATGATTTTATCCTCTATTGTGATTGTGCAGCCTTATTGTTCTTTGATTAAGTGAATTAGAGTAACCAGCTGTCTAGTATAGGATCTATTGTCAAATCTGTTCCTTAGTTGATTTTTAAGCTTGAGTAGGCTTAAAATGCTGATACGTTGGCAATCCTTTGGAGGGTGAGGGACACCTCATGGCTGTTGGGACAGCTCACCCCTTAGTGGTAGTTGCAAGCCTTACTGGCTTAGGTGAGGACCCCCACGTTTGGGGAGTCACCTTTTGGACTTTGGAGTCCTTCCTCTCGTTTGAGGGGAGGTTTGCAGAGAAAAACAGAGTGGATAGCAGCAGGGAGAGGGAAGTGCAGAGAGGAAGCTGCAGAGAGATAAAGAGGTAAAAGATCACTTCAAAAAGGAATTGAAGGGGGAGACTAGTCTATGTGAGTAATGGGATTCTGGAAATGATCTCTCTGTTTTGATTCATTATAGGAGATTTTTCTTATACATATATATACATGGCTGCATGTTTTAAATTTCTGCAAGTATTGCTATTCGTTTAGTGTTGAGTTAGATGCTATGGATATGTTTTGATTTCCTAAAGTGTTATAGACATCATTTGCTACCCTTTGAAGTCCTATATCAGGGGACTTAAATATCTGGTTCAGTTGCAATGAGGGTAGACGTCCCTTTACAGCTTCCTTAAGCTGTTCTGTTCACAGCTTCTTTAAAGCTATTTTGATTCATCATGGGAATGAATTCTGTACAGATTATGCATGTTTATAATTGCGGGTTACTCTGTTTAACTGAAGAGTGAGCACATTCTATCTAGTTAATCTTATCGTGAAGTGTGCTATTGTTTTGATTCAGTTTAGTTTTCATTAATGTTATGAGTGATGCCCAGGGTGAAGTTCAATTTCAGCATTCTTTTACTTACTGGGCTGTTTAGCTCATCCCATTTTTCTATTTATATTTCAGGAGGTGAAGTTTAACTTACGATTCCAACACCTTGGCATCATCTTTTATACGAGGAAGATTGGATTTCTTTTTGTGCAAGGATGTTGTTGTAGCTCAGTGCTTGCATATGCATAGAAGTTTCAAGACTGTAGATTGTGTAATGCATGGGTTTGTAGGAGAGGGGAGGTCTTATATTAACTCTTTTGTGTAACTGAATTTGGGGGTGCTATTATACTGTTGATCTGTGAGTTTAGAGTGTTTTGAACCCCTATGGATCAGTAGTTTCTGCTGTTTTATTTAATCATGTACCACTTAAACTCTTAGTTTCCTTAAGTTCTTATTGGTATTACTGCAGCTTCGAAATCGATCTCTGAGATAAAGATGTCTTTTAGCTCTCTCTCTTAATCGAAACTTGGATTTTAGTCCCCATTCTATATTCCTGACCTCCGACCTCTTCTAGACACATGTTAGCAAATCCACAATTAAATTGAAGCCAAATTCGAATTGTTTTGTCCAGAATTCGGTTCTACTTTCTGTACTGCGCCGTCGGTAGTAAAAATGTGATAACTTTCTCTAGGAAACTCGAAATCGCGAACGGAAAAATTCTCCAGAAACTAGACTCCAAGGGCTTTCCAACCATGTGTGTCACTTCTTCTGGTTCAACCTGAGTATGTACAGTTTTACCTGCAAACTTGACCCTTCTGCTCTGGCAGTTCGTCTGACCTCTTTTTATTGTGGTTTCTTTGGGGTTGTGGCAGAGTTCGGTTGGGGTTGTGACAGTCAGTGACAGAATGATTAGTTACGTTCACTTCTAATGAACCCTCTTATCAGGATGAATTCATCGCAATTGGTAATGCGAAAATGGATTTAGGTGTAAGATCGAGATGGGTTAGCATCTCGATGGCCAAATCTACAAAGGTAGATTAGGGATGGAACGTAGTGGGACTAGCACTACTATAGTGGGACTAGCACGACTATAGTGGGACTAGCACTATACAATCCCTAATCACGAAGAAGATTCCATCCGAGATATCATGGGACTAGCATGATCCTCTTATTTGAATGAATCCAATCCAAGACCTAGCATACACAAGCTCTAGAATCAAGTGCAAGCAAGAACAATCCATACAACCAACAAGAATTCGACACCAAGATATGAAGAAAATAATGATCAATCCATATAAGCCAAATAATCATGTATACAAGCCCTAGATCTAAGAAATCCCTAGTAAAAACCCTAGTTACATCATAAGAATCCCATGGCTAGGGTTTTAGCTACTCATCTTTAGGGGCCGATCCATCGATGGAAGTTGATGAACTCCTCCCGCCATGGATCTCCTCCAAAGAATCGTCGAAGAAAAGTCTAGAAAAGATAGTAAAACTCTCTCCAAAAACGTCTGGAAAAAGCCCCCAAAAATCCCTAAACAATGACTATTTATAGCCCATGAAACATCTTCCCACGGATTAGATCTGAGCCGTTGATTTTTGACTCTGGCCGAGTAGGATCGATCCGTCTAGTCGAGTTCGATCGATCCCACTACCTTCAATTGCTGGGGACGCCCGAGCCAGATCGATCGTTCCTGTCAAGTCCGATCGATCCTTCACATGTTGTTACGCTACATCCCGTGCTGGAACGATCCGTCTAGTCGAGTTCGATCGATCCTTCTGCTTGCTCTTTGTCCACGTGATTTTGATACGTTGGATCGATCGCTCCCTTGGAGTTGGATCGATCTAACTTGCCGGAATTACCAAAATATGCTCTTTTTAGCTCCAAAGTTGATCTAACTCGT
Organism: Narthecium ossifragum; assembly: GCA_963920575.1. Lineage (NCBI taxonomy): Eukaryota > Viridiplantae > Streptophyta > Magnoliopsida > Dioscoreales > Nartheciaceae > Narthecium > Narthecium ossifragum. The sequence continues at coordinate 12,395,017 of OY986974.1, read as the reverse complement.
CGTAGGGTCCATTATACTTGAAATGGGCTAAAAGTAGTCAGTGCAGCATTGCTCGGGGCCCAACAAAGCCAAATTACAAGGGTGTTTTGTGCACTTTTCAAGTCTTATAACCTCCACCTGTATTTCTCTCTCCCCGACACTTTCTCTCTCCGCCATGTCAGCGACCCCATGCCATGTCTGCCACGTCACTTCCTTCTTCCTCTTCTCTTCTCTCCCGTGCCGCACCCGATCACCTCACCGGTGACCCTCCCTGTCGGTATCATCCTGGGCATCCCCGCTATTCTCCCAAGCCTCCAACCACTTCCGTAAAGTCCCACAACTCTGTCCAACCCCTCCTTGATAAGTCACTAATTATTCATAATTAAACCCCTTAAATTACCTTTGTTAGGCCTAGAGTAGGTGTATTTGATATCCTATTATTTGATTTCAGGTTTAAATAGGATTTGAGAAGAAATACAAGAAATTCGGTCAAAAATCACTAAATTCTGCAAAAAAGACTGCTTCGTTGACTGTTTGAAAATAAATCACTAGAAATTCTACAAAACTCTAAATATTCTGAAACTCAGGGAGATGAAAGAATACTTCAAAATCTACAACTTTCATGTTGAAGACTTTATTAGATTCCATATACATTGGCGCCAGTTGTGAATCAAAGTCAGAAGTATGGAAGTTGGAGAGAAAAGCTGAAGAAATTAATTAATGACGTGGTAGTTAATAACCCAGTCAGACCGACTTGAGCGATGGATCGGATTTGATTCCGATCGGATTTAGGAAAATTAGAGTTTAAGTTCAACTATAACTCCTAATTCCGGGATCAAGGGATCTTTTGGAGCACTTTTGGAGGAGAAGGTTAGGGTTTTGAAGACGGCGATCTTTCCGTGGGGATCAATGGCTTCATCTTCTACACCGATTCATGATTTTCAAGAGATGAGTGGCTAGATTTCTTATTCTTTGGAATACCATGAAACCCTAGTGTAACTTTTGATCTTTCTTAGTTGGATTTTTGTGAACTTCTCTACGTATAATCTCATGAATATGTTTTTAATGATTATAGAGTTGAAGGAACAGAGTATTTTTAGTCCTACATGATGGTTGTACTTGATTGTAGAGATTCATGAGATAGTTTTCATATTGTTTGTGATTTGCTTTTGAGATAATCTATGCTACGTGAAGATAAGTCATGCTTAAGGTCATTAGGAGTAGAATAACTTAAGATAATGGTAGGACCGAAGATGATTTATGCCAAACAAAGATAGATCATGCCGTAGGAAACATAAAACCTTATTTTAGGGATTTGTGTGAGCTTGTAGCCATACGATCCAAAATGCTTAGAGAAGTGATCAAGATGATAACTATGGAAGATTAAGGGTGAAACTAGGGTGGATTGTGTATTTCCTAAGACATCTTTTCTATTTGATTAAAAGTATAATATTTTCTTTTGCTTTCTTAGATACTTTCAGTTAGATCAATCTATCATTGAAGTTGTTGGCTTAGATCTAGAGTTTTGAAAACTGATTTTGATTTTTCCTCGTAATTCCCTATGGTTCGACTCCGGATTTCACCACTAGTCTATGTAGTAGTATTAGTGATTGAATAAGGATATAAATTTAAGATTTGATTGAGGTTAGCAACGTTTTAACGACGACGTTTGCGAGCGATCAATTTTTGGGGCCGTTGCCGGGGAATTTCGACGGTTAACTAATTGATTTTCTCTTAACTCGTTTTCTTTGCTTAGTTAGGTTTTTATCTTTCTTATTTCTCCCTTTCTTTATTTTACACTTTTTAGGAATTTTTTGACATTTTTCTGGAATTTTGCAGCATTGGAACGGATTTTTCTTGAAGAAAAACACAACTCGCCAGCCACCTGGAGTGACCGGTCGGACTTGAATCCGATCGATCGGACTGCACCATCTGCTTTGAAGTAGACTTCGAGTGAAGGAGCTTACGGCCTGGAGCGACCGATCGGACCTGCGCAGTCAGCTAAGTTTTTTTTTTGCTTCAAACCTTTTCGTTTCAATTGTTGTTTGCCGGGTTTTGTCCTCTCCTCCGCATCTTCTGTTTTCTTTTTCTATTTATGTGTAATCTTGCATGCAAGGCAGACGATCCTTAAATACCCCGCTGGAACCTTTGGATCTAGAACTAGAGACCACACTTCGAAAAGCTAGAGCCTTAGGTCAACAATCTTTGAGTAATTATCAGGAGGCCTTGAGTAACTTGCAATTTATTCACGAGACCATTGTTACCATGGCTGAAAACGAGGGGCATATCATCAATCCTAATGCTAATCTTGGAAGGGGAGGTAATAATAATAACAATGGGGGGGTTCAACGTGTCCCTTTGAGAAATCACTTCTTGCCCACTGCCTACACTTACACTCCTTCCATTGATCCTCCTGCAATCACAGCCTCACACTATGAGATTAGATCCCAAACGATTCAAATGTTACCCCACGTTCATGGTTTAAGTAATGAGCATCCCTATGAGCACATTCACAATTTTGTCGATACCATCATTACATTAAAATTGGAGAACTTTAATGATGATGCCTTTAAGTTAAAACTTTTCCCCTTCTCTTTGAAAGATAAAGCTAAACACTGGCTTCAATGTTTACCTCCACGCTCAATCACAACTTGGGACCAACTTCAAGAGGCATTTCCCATAATTAAAACTGAGAAATTCAAGACTGAAATCCTTACCTTTGTTCAATATGATAATGAGTCTTTTCATGATGCCTGAGATAGATTTAAAGACCTTTTAAGAAAATGTCCCCATCATGATATTGATAAGTGGAAATTAACTCATAAGTTTTATAGAGGCCTTAATGAAAGATGACGATGAGCTCTGGAATCTTTATGAATAAATTTCCATCGATTCCCAACAACAATACACAAACCCTAGGAGTCGGCCTACAACTAAAGGAACCTTTGAACTTTCTGGATTAGAAGCCATTACTGCCCAAATAGCCCTGCTTAATAAAAGGTTTGATAAATTGGAAATGAGTCAATCACCTGTACCTCCACCATATCAAGATCAACTTCAAACTTGTGCACTCTGCTCCAGCCTTGAACATCACATTACCGACTGTCCCCTGGCTCCATCGTTTCCTGAATTCGTTACTAAACCTGAAAATAATCCGTATTCAAATACGTATAATCCAGGTTGGCGGAACCATCCCAACTTTAGTTGGAAACCACCCCAACAGTCTAGTACTTTCCAAGGACAGAGTAGTTCATCTAGTGCTCCCTTAAATCGATACCCATCTAGATCTCCTGCAAACCCCAACTCAGCATACTCTGCATCATATCAACAAACTACGCCTCAGCCTTCTCCACAAGCACCCTATGATCCGGCTTTGGACACAATCATAAGTACACTTGCCAACATGAATGCCCACATGAATGCTAACATAAATAACATCAATGCTAACATAGATAAAATTGGAAGAACTGTAGCGTCACATTCACAAGCCATATCCAAAATAGAGACACAATTAGGGCAATCGGCCAACACGGTAGCCAAGAGAGAAGATTGTCACTTACCGAGTCAACTTATGACCAATCCTAGGGCCCTACACCACATTGATAATCAGAACTTTGAAAGTGCACAAGCTGTAGTAACCTTAAGGAACGGTAAGCAAGTTGACACACGACCTGACTCTGCCTCGAGCGACCGATCGGTCTCAAAACCGACCGATCGAAATGAGTCCGACCGATCGGACTTAAGCCTGACCAATCGTTCTCTGTCCTCACAGCAACATGATGACACTCTTGATCAAGTGGATCCAAATCCAATTGATCAAAATGAACCTGACCCACGCACATACACACCTAAAGTGCCTTTTTGATACAAGGATGAACTGAGCCATCCCAAGAAGGACCCACGTCCTTGCTTGGGCAGGCCCACGCCAAGGAACTAGCTGCAACCATGTCTCTTTGGAGCAGGTTGAGCCAAGCCAGCCTTAGGGCCAAATCAGAGCTGAACCGATTCCAAGCTTGCTCAAGCATGGGTGGACCCATGATGGACCCATGACCCATGAGGTGGCTTAGCCAAGCCGGCCTTAGCTGGTTATTTCCTTAGTTGAGTCTTAATTGCTTTCCTAGTTGATTTCCTAGTTTGAGTTTAGTTTGTGCTTAGCTAGTTTCTATTTAATTGAGTCCTAGTTTTGGTTGAATCAAGTCACTTGCTTACTTAGTTCATTCCTGGTTATTAGCAGTCAGTTTGAGTTGAATTAGTAAGAGTATGTTTACTTGCTGTTCAAGCAAGAAGGTATTCAGGTTGTAGTAGAACTCTCTTGAGGCCTCTATAAAAGGACCTCTATAGCTTGTATTAGGGTTTTTATGCATGACGAATTATGAGAATAAAATAGAGTTATTAGTAGGATAATTTAGGAGTAGATGTAACCCTAGAAGTAGCTGTAACTTAATCTTCCACAAATCCCCCAGCCACCTTCATCTCTCTCTATTGTCGGATTCTCTCTCCACCAGCCGGCCACCATCCATCGCTGCCATCCACGCCTCCGTCGTCCAACCCCAAGTCACCGGCGTCTCCCTTGGCTGCCGTGCTTCCCTCCGCAACCTCATCACTGATGCCACGTTCTCCAAGGCTTGGATCCCCCAAGGGTAGCCGGCCAACCATTGAGGAAGCTGCGAGGTAATCCTCTTCCTCATCCGTCTCCCTCCCCCAGTCTTCAGCCTTCCTTGTCGAATACTTAGGGTGCTTCTCCTAAAACCCTAAAGGTATATCTTGACCTAGCCATAGCTTTGGCTAAGGAGGAGCCGAGACTAGGCAAGAGACCAGATACGAAAGCCCTAGAGAAGGTGCATCGTATCACTTTTCCTGAAGCTCTTAAGGATCCCTCCTCCACATACCCTAAGAAGAAAGCGGTAGAAGAAATCTTAGAGACCTTTAAACAAGTTAACATTAACATACCCTTATTAGATGCCATTCGACAGATTCCTTCTTATGCCAAATTTCTTAAGGATCTGTGTACACACAAACGTCAATCAAAAGCTAAGGTATCCAAAAAGATTTTACCCACTGAGCAAGTCAGTTCGATTCTTAGATATGACACACCGCCAAACTCAAAGACCCTGGTACCCCCACAATTCCCTGCTGCATAGGAGACTATCATATTGATAGTGCTCTCCTAGATTTAGGTGCCAGTGTGAATCTTTTACCATACTCACTTTATAAACAATTCGGTATGGGGGAGCTTAAACCTACACATGTGACTCTGCAATTAGCTGATAGATCCATCAAGACACCGAGAGGTGTCTTGGAGGACGTAATAGTTAAAGTGGATAATTTCTTCTTTCTTGTTGACTTTATTGTCTTGGAAATGGAGCCTGCTATTCACTGCAGAAAATCTGTGCCAATCATCTTAGGTCAACCCTTCTTAGCCACGGCGAATGCATGCATTAATTATAGAACTGGTGTAATGGATGTCTTTTGGAAACATGCGTATTCGTTTGAATATTTTTAAAACTGCAAATATGCCTGAGCCAGATGATGATTGTTATGCTATTGATATGTTGACTGATTGTGTTGATACATCTTCACATGCTATGATTGCTGATAATATAAATGACATGCTGAATGAATATTATGATATTGAGAATGACATTGCACAATCAATTGATGACATTGGAAAACACATTATGTCTGGACCAATCCATCACTCCTCTGAGAGACCGATCGCACCATTTCCGATCGATCGGAATATGGTCCGACCGATCGGTCTGGTTGCAGAGGACTGCAACGAGGCTGTGCCTGCAACGAGGCTGTGCCTTGGGTGGTTGAGTTGCTTCCACCTCTCTCTTCCAGCCCTGCACCTACTTCATTAGAATCACCACCTGAACTTGAACTTAAACCACTTCCAACAACCCTAAAATACATTTTCCTAGGATCAAACTCTACTCTTCCCGTTATCATCTCTTCAGCATTATCTTCCAATCAGGAGAGTCAACTTGTTACGATTTTAAAAAATCATACGAAAGCCATAGGTTGGACAGTTGCTGATTTAAAAGGTATCTACCCCTCAATTTGCATGCATAGGATCCATTTAGAGGATGAGTCTAAAACCGTTAGGGAGATGCAACGCCGTCTTAACCCAAATATGAAAGAGGTGGTTAAGAAAGAAGTGGTGAAAGTTTTAGATTCAGGTATCACATACCCGATTTCTGACAGTAAGTGGGTCAGCCCTACCCAAGTAGTTCCCAAGAAATCAGGACTCACAGTTGTGGAGAACGAGAAAGGAGAGCAGGTCCTGACTCGCCAAACGACGGGATGGCGAGTTTGCATTGATTATAGAAAACTCAACGCCCTCACTAGGAAAGATCACTTCCCTTTACCATTCATTGATCAAATTCTTGAACGCCTTTCCGGTCAAAGCTTTTATTGTTTCCTCGATGGCTATTCAGGGTACAATCAAGTTGCAGCTGATCCTAAAGATCAAGAGAAGACAACTTTCACTTGCCCTTTTGGTAACTTTGCGTACCGACGAAAGCCATTCGGCCTATGTAATGCACCTGCGACTTTTCAAAGGTGTATGATGGCCATCTTCTCTTATATGCTTGATAAATTCTTAGAGGTCTTTATGGATGATTTTTCTGTGTTCGGCCCTTCTTTTGAAACTTGTCTTGCCAATCTGACAAAAGTCCTTGAACGATGCATTGAAACTAATTTGGTTTTAAGTTGGGAAAAGAGTCATTTTATGGTTCAAGAGGGAATAGTGGTTGGACACATTGTATCTAAAAGAGGTATTGAAGTTGATAAAGCCAAAGTGGATTTAATTGAAAATTTGCCCCTACCTTCTTCTGTGCGTCAAATTCGGTCCTTTTTAGGTCATGCAGGATTTTATCGTCGATTCATCAAAGATTTTTCAAAAATTTCAAAACCCTTTGTGTGACCTTCTTGCCAAGGATGCTCCTTTTGTCTTAGATGATACTTGCTTAAATGCTTTCAAAACAATCTGTGACCTTTTAGCTTCTGCTCTCATAGTTCATGCACCTGATTACTCCTTACCTTTCGAACTCATGTGCGACGCTTCTGATTCGGCGATAGGAGCTGTTCTTGGACAGCAGGTGATTAAAAGTCCTCATGTGATTTATTATGCTAGTAAGACTCTTTCTGAATCACAATTGAATTACACTACAACGGAAAAGGAGTTATTAGCTGTAATATTCGCATTAGAGAAGTTCAGACCCTATCTCTTAGGTTCCAAAATCCTGATTTACACTGATCACACTGCTTTGCGGTACCTTTTAGCTAAAAAGGATGCGAAACCTAGATTGATTAGATGGAACTTGCTTTTTTTTGCAAGAGTTTGACATAGAGATAAGGGATAAGAAGGGTTCTGAGAATGTTGTTGCTGATCACCTTTCACGCCTTCCTTTCGAACATGTCACTGATAGGATCCCTGTTAGCGCTTCTTTTCCAGACGAGGATCTTTTTCAGATAACTCGCATCTCGCAGCCCTGGTACGCACACATTGTCAATTATCTTGTTTCGGGGAAAATCTTGGACTTTTGGTCTAAAGACAAGAAAGATAGATTCTTCTCTCAGATTCGACATTATATTTGGGAAGACCCTGAGCTTTTTAAATATTGTTCCGATCAGATTTTTCGATGATGTGTTCCAGAACCTGAAATCCATGATATTTTAACGTTCTGTCACACGCTTGCGTGTGGTGGTCACTTCTCTGCAAGGAAAACTGCTGCAAAAGTTTTGCAATGCGGCTTTTATTGGCCTTCTATATTCAAAGATTCCTATGCCTTTTGTAAATCCTGTCTTCGATGCAAACAAACTGGAAACCTATCACGCCGTGATCAAATGCCACAAACTCCGATTTTAGTTGCAAAATTTTTTGATGTCTGGGGTATTGACTTCATGGGTCCTTTTCCAACTTCTTTTGGCTTTCAATACATTTCAGTTGCTGTTGATTATGTCTCAAAATGGGTCGAAGCCATAGCAACCAAATCGAATGATCATAAGGTTGGGATTCAATTCCTTCAACGTAACATTTTTTCTCGATTTGGTTTTCCTCGTGCGATCATAAGTGATCGCGGCTCTCATTTCTTAAATCAATACTTTAAGTCCCTTCTAAAAAGTACTCTATCACTCATAAGGTAGCCACCCCATATCATCTGCAAACTAGTGGCCAGGTAGAACTTTCTAATTGGAAAATTAAGCGTATTCTTGAAAAGACTGTCCGTCTAGACCGAAAGGATTGGGCAAACAAGCTTGATGATGCACCCTGGACATATAGAACGGCTTATAAAACACCGATTGGTATATCACCGTATCGATTAGTGTTTGGTAAAGCTTGCCATTTGCCTGTGGAATGGGAACATCGTGCTTTGTGGGCTATCAAGAAATTAAACTTTGATTCAAATGAGATAACGGCACAGATTATTGAGCATAGTTGAACTCGACGAAATTCGCAATGATGCTTATATAAAATCCAAAATTGACAAAGATAGGACAAAGGCTTTTCATGATAAGCATATTTCAAGGAAAACCCTTGTCGTCGGACAGAAAGTTTGGTTGTTTAATGCAAAAAGGGACTTTTATAATTAGTAACCGGGCAGTGTGCCTAATCAGAGTGGTGTTCGCGTAAAACAGTTGAAATTCCTAAAGAGCAAAAAGGGACTTTCATACTTAGTAACCAGGCAAGGTGCCTAACAAGGTGTGTTGTTCGCGTAAAACAGTTGAAATTCCTGTCAGAAAAAAAAAAGAAAAAAAAACAGAGATTGTTATGTGATAAGTGGAAAATATGTGCTGAATAGGATTCTGATCTTGAATAGTTGAAGTGTTTAGATATAATTGATGCTCTGAAGCATGTGGAACTCCATTCACACACAGGAGTGTTAAAGTTATTTTTAATCATGATTAAATATGTTGAAAGTGTTGGAAATATATTATGACATGTTTTGAATTACTATATTTTTATGTGATTATGAGTTGAAAGGTTTATTCATGGATATTATTTCTATTTCATGCATTAATGTTGATAAATATTGTGATTGATTTCTAATGGTATATTCAAGGGAATGTATAGATGTTTGTGAGTGTCATCCCTGAAAACCCTCAGAAGATTATAACTCCTCCACTGGGGTAATTATGAGTCCTAGTTATTAGGAAGTTTGAGTTATAATTGAGTCTTAGTAGGAAAGTATTATTACTTGCTGATTAAAGCAAGGTAGTTCTCTAGTTGGATTAGAACTCTGTCAAGGCCTCTATAAAAGGACCTCTATAGTTTGTATTAGGTCATGGACGAATTATGATGAATTAAGTAGAGTTATTAGTAGAATAATCTTAGGAGTAGCTGTAACCCTAATTCCACCAACTCTACCAGCCACCTTCACTTCCCTTCCCTACCGCCGGATCCCTTCTCCACCACCAGCCTCCGCCTTCCACTGCCATCCTCCGTCCGCTGTCAAGCTTCCCTCCTTCTCCGCTCCGCTGTCGTCCACTCCTCCGCAGTCCAACTCCAAGTCCCCAGTGTCCCCCTTGGCTGCCGTGCTCCCCTTCGCCACCTCATCACCGCTGCCATGTTCTCCAAAGCTTGGATCCCCCAAGGGTAGCCGGTCAACCATTGAGGAAGCTGCGAGGTAATCCTCTTCCTCATTCGTCTCTCTCCTCCAGTTTGAGCTTTCCTCGTCAAATACCTAGGGTGCTTCTCCTAAAACCCTAAAGGTATCTCTTGACCTAGCCATAGCTTTGGCTAAGGAGGAGCCGAGACCAGGCAAGAGACCCGGTACGAAAGCCCTAGAGAAGGTGCATCGTATCACAGGGGCTCATTGAAGCCCGACCTCCGTGACCTCGGAGTCCTCAGCGACCTAGGCCTCAACATCAGAAGTGAAGCTATGATACGAGCAGTCTACTCGCAATCCTCTCGTATCGGGTCTCTTGATGAGTCACTAAATATCCATGATTAAACCCCTTAATTTACCTTTGTTAGACCTAGAGTGTTTGTATTTGATAGTTTGTTAGTTGATTTCAGGTTTAATGAAGATTCAAGTTAGAAAATATAGAAAATGACTAATATGTGGAAATTACGCCGCTCCGCTGTCAGTTTGAAAAGAATTCACCAAATTCTCTAGATAAATCCTAAATTCCTGAAATTTGGAGGAATTATAAAAGACTTCAAGAGGAACAACTTTCATGTTGGACACTTTGCGAGATTCCTGATGGTGTGATAGCAGATTTGAAGAATACATGAAGATACATAAGCTGGGAGACTGGTCCGTCGACGTTCAGGAGAATATTCGTCAAATATTCGAGATAAGTCCAAATAATGTCAAATCTTCGGGACTGGACAGAAGGCTTCCTAATCTACAACTTGCATGTGGAACACATTTCCAAATTTCGGACCGGTTGAACCCAGTCACGACCGGAAGAGGCTGTCAGGATCAAACCAGGAAATCCGAGTGCACTAGAGGTCCAACTCAACCCCAAAACCCTAATTCCGGGAATTAACATACAAAAAGGGTTGGTTGGCTGAAAATCAAAGAGCCTCCATGGAGAGAAAAAGAGGGATTAAGATTGCTGAAGAAGACGGAGATGCGGCGTGGATCCCTATTCTTCTTCATCGAATACATGGCTCTCATTCAAAAGATGAGTGGCTAATTTCTGTACTTAGGGATCTCATGAAGCTTTAGTGTAGTTTCTTTGTATTTTTAGTTTGATTTTTGTTATCTTTTCAAAGACATGATCCTATGAATGGTTTTATCTTATAAAGAGTTGAGGGAACAGAGTTCCTTGACGTACATTCAGAAGTTGTTACGAGCGGTCTACTCGTGATCCTCTCGTAATGAGTCTCTACTGCTCCAATCGATCAGAATCGGCCTGATGAGACTTGATTTGAGTCCAATGGGTTGATTTGACTAGTTGGATTGAATCTAGCCCAAGGAATTGGGTCAGGCTTGACTTGATTGGGCTAAGTGGCTCGGCTTGGCTGAACCAATTAGACTTGGCTGAGTTGGTCAAGATCGGCTGGGAAGATCCGACGGCTGAGGAGTCGCCGGAGTGGATCGCCGGCGTAGGGGCGGCGGCGGCGGTCGGGATAGTGGCAGGGAAGGTCGCGGGGTGATGGGGAATAGATCCAACGGGTTGGATTGGTCGGAGGATGGCTAGATGGACGGGATCTGGTGGTCGACGGCGGCGGGTTTAGAGGGGATCGACGTCGTGGACGACGGCGGGCTTCGGGAGTGGCTTAGGAAGGTTGGGATCGGGTCTAAGGAGGTCGGCTATGGGTTTAGAGTGGGTTGGAGGTAAGATAGGGGTCGGAAGTGGGGTTGACGGCGATGGGGACGGAGGTAGGCTTGTCGGGGACGGCGCCGGAGGGGACGAAGGGCGGAGGGAAGGGTATGGCCGGAGTCGTGGGAGGTAGGGGAAGTCGATGGTAGTCTTGGATGGGAGCGGGGGTGGTCGGAAAGGAGAGAACGGCGGTGAGGCTAGGTTTCGGGATAGAGGAAGGAAGAAGATGAATAGTAGAGGGTGACATGGAGGAGAGAGAAACAGGCGTGGAGAGAGAAACGCTGGTGGAGGCGGTGCCGGCTGCGGAGAAGATGACCGACGGGGAAGAAGGTGGATCTATGGTGGATATCTGGTGGAATCTACTTTACTTCTACTCCTATGATATTCTACTCCTATGATAATTTATCAACTACTCTTAATCATTCATCTCATGCTTTCATCATAACCTAATACAAACTACTAAGGTCCTTTTATAGAGACCTTGACATAGTCCTAATTCAATAAGAAAACCCCCTTGCTTAATTAGCAAGTAATAAGGTTTCTGACTCAACTCAACTTCCTAACTCAAAGGGACTCTTAATTAATTCCTAACAATCAACTAGGACTCAATAAAAGACTAATGATAAATACTAATTAAATACTTTAGTTTGAACTAGGGAAGTCCAAGTCAAACTAGGAAAGAGGTTGAACCAGCTTGGTTCCTCTTCTGGGTTCGGGTCCAGTTGGTCGAGTCGGATCGACTCGTATCACAGACCTACTTGATTGCTGTGCTTGATGGTAGAGATTCGTAGGATGGTTTTTATGTTGCTCTTGTGTATGCCTTTGAGATAATCTATGCTAGATGAAGATAGGTTGTACTCAGATTAAGTTCGAAGACAATCTATGCTAAGTTTAGATAGGTTATGCCTTAGGGAAGCAATAGCATTATTTTAGGGATCCATGTAAGCTTAAGAAGCTGTGGATCTATAATGTCGAGATAAGAAAACAAGAGGATAACTAGAGAATACAGGAAGTGAAACTAAAGTGGATTGAGTAATCCCTAGGTTTTCTCTCATTAATCTACTTCAATTTCGTTAATCGCTTTCTTAATTAGTTATAATTAATCAGTTTCTAAAACCCAAATCAATCCTTCTTCGCTTTAGGATTAGAGTGTTGAGAGTTAATTCTGGTGTTTCTTTGTTAATCAAAGTTTTCCCTGAGGACCGACCCCGTATTTCACCATTATTCTATCTTATTAATTTAGTGTTGAAAGAAAGGTTTACAAATTTCTAAATTGCGTTTTGCATACGTTTTAACGACGACGTTTGTGAGCGATCAATTTTTGGCGCCGTTGCCGGGGAATACTTTTGGTAGATTGATTGATTTTCTCTTTGCTCTATTTCTTGGCTTAGTTAGCGATTTTATCTTTCTTATTTATATATTTCTTGATTTTTCATTTTTTTTGGAAAATTTCTTACAAAATTTCTGATTTTTACAGCTACTAAAGTTGATTTTCTCGGACTTGGACCTGCAGCCCATAGCCAGGAGCGATCGATCGGACACGGGAGCGATCGATTGGAACTGCACAATCAGGTAAGCTTGTTCTAAACTCCGAGTTATTTTATCTAGCTGTTTGAGACGCTTCTGGAAGTCGCACAAAAGCACGCATCAGCGACAGTCGTCTCTTGGACCAACCCACTGTTTGTATTTCTTATCTTTGGTGTGGTCATTGTCTATGTGGTGTTGCATGCATGGCTAATTTTTATATGCCACCGAGTGCCATGTGGAATGATGATTTGCCTTTTTGTTATGGACCCGCTTACAATAATGACACATTTTTTCTCAAATCCGACATATAATTCACATTCATATCCTTATAATCCGAATTTTAGAAATCATACATACCCTAGTTGGCAATTTCGAGGTTACCAACCTCCTAATGTTCAATCATGGAACACAGATACACCGGCTCAAAATTTTAAACCTTGCTTTGAACAACAATATCCTCCCCCACAAATAGGGGTGAGCATTCGGTTCCTCGGTTCGGTTCTCAGTCCAGAACCGAAGAACCGAATTTTTTTTGGTCCGGTTTTTAAAAAACCGAACCGAACCGAAATTACATAGGATCCGAACCGAACCGAAATTTTCGGTTCCAAATTATTTAAAACCGAACCGAACCGAAAAAGTTCGATTCCAGGACCGAACCGTAAAAGTTCGGTTCCAGGACCGAACCGAAAAAGTTCGGTTCCAGGACCGAACCGAAAAAGTTGCTCAGGCTCTCAACTCATGCACAATGACAATATCATTAGCTTTCAAGCTCTCAAATTGAAGAGTTCTGCACAGATTTGATATTACATTTGCTATGCATGCCAAAAGATTGAAAACCTGGAAGTAAAATTGAGAAAGAAATAAGCAAACATGAAGAACCAAAAATATTGGATTCAACAACTAATGAGCCATCTGTTGGAACATTAAATGATCAATCCGCAGTATAAAGAGAGGATGAGGGGGAGAGCTATGGTGTCGCCGGAGTTATGGTGTCGCCGGAGAAAAAGATGAGAAGAGGCAGAAACATAGACAATAGACACAATGAGTACCGGCGATGAGGGCACCAACCAGCACAGCAGTTATGGTGTCCCGGGCAGACGACAACGAGGGCGACCGGCCAACGACGAGGTCGAGGAAGGAGGCCGGCGGCGTTGGCGTTGGGCTCTCGTCAGGGGGAGAGCTTGGAAGAGAGGGAGAGCCCGAGCGGACGACAACGAGGGCGGACGGTAGCGCTAGCGGACGGAGACGAGGGCGGGCCGCGGGCGGACGACAACGAGGGCGGGCCGCGGGCGGACGACAACGAGGGCGAGCGGCCAGAGACAAGGTCGAGGAAGGAGGCCGGCAGCGTTGGCGTTGGGCTCTCGTCAGGGGGAGAGCTTGGAAGAGAGGGAGAGCCCAGGCGGACGACAAGGAGGGCAGACGGTAGCGCGAGCGGACGGAGAAGAGGGCGGGCCGTGGGCGGACGACAACGAGGGCGACTGGCCGGCGACGAGGTCGAGGAGGGAGAGCTTGGAAGAGAGGGAGAGGAGGAGGCGGCGGTGTATTTAGGGGTTAGGGCATCATCTTGAGAACTGAGAAGGCTGAAGCCTTCATGCTTTTTGTTTGGGCCTTTGTTTGGGCCTTAGGTTAGTTACTTACTTGGTTAAATGGCTAGACCGGGTCACCTTGACCGGGTTAGACCAACCGGGTTAGACCATATATGTATGAAAACTTCGGTTCTGACCCAAACCGAACCGAATTTTTTTTAAAGAACCGAACCCGAACCGAAACCCGAACTTTTCATACATGCCAGAACCGAACCGAACCGAACCGAAAAACCGAAAAAATCGAACCGAATGGACCGAACTAATTCGGTTCGGTTCGGTTCTTCGGGTTCGGTTCGGTTCTGCTCACCTCTACCCACAAACACCCTCTAAGCCAACTTTGAGCACAATCAGGAGTGCACTTCAAAACATGAATGCAAACATCATTGCTAACATGAATGACATGACGACTGAGCTTAGGAGCACAATTGCTTTGATAGGGACTAATGTTAACTCTAATGCTCAATCAATTAAGAATTTAGAGATACAAATCGGACAACTAGCTTGTAAGGTGGATTCAGATGATGATTATGTGAATGATTATGTTCCTTCTATTTGTAATGGCAATGCTTGTGATGCTTATGTTTCTAACGATGTTGATACATGCTATAATGCTTGTGATGCTTATGTTTCTAACGATGTTGATACATGCTATAATGCTTGTGATGCTTATGTTTCTAACGATGTTGATACATGCTATAATGCTTGTGATGCTTTGCCAGTTCATGATGCTATTGATAATGTTTTGCCAGTTGCTGAAAATACTGTTTTGCCAACTTTTGATGATACAATTGATGATGTTGATGAATGCTACCCGGTTGTACATTTTGGGCCTTATATGTATTTCGGTCATTCTTATGAAGCAAGTCTTTTTAATGATAGTGATAATGAGGGTTGTTATGCTAAATTGCCGGTTGTTCATGATGAGTTGAATGATGATAATATGTCTATTTACAATGATCATAATGAGGATGAGCATATTAGTGAGACCCCCTGTCGGGAACCTCAAGTTGAACTTCTACATAATGAGTTGAATGATGATGATGTGCATATTAGTGATAGACATAATGAGGATGAGGGTGTTAGCAATATTCCTTGTCTAGAGCCTCAGTTTGAGATTCTACCTTTAATATCATCCCCATTAGTTGAACGTTGTGAGGAGGAGAACCTTGTTACGAGTGAAGACCATGCCAATTCCTATCGTCCCTTCATCAAAGATCGTATCAAAATTTCTAGTTCTATGCATATTTTGTTTGCTAAGGACTTCTTTGTATTCTTTGATGAATCATATCTGCATACCTTCACCATGATTCGGACCATGTATTTCTTCATATGGAATCATCGACCTCCTAAATTTTGTTTCAGGAGCGTCTAGCGAAAGACGTAAACTTACGCGCTTTTTGGGAGGCAACCCAGTTTTTAGGATTTTTTTTTAGTTTTTTAAAATTTTATTTGATTTTTAGGATTTTCCCCATATTTTTCTGGAATTTTTCTCCACCTTCTTCCTATTTTCTTTATTTTTCGCCGGATTTTCTCTCTCCTCCCGCAATGTTCCACGATTACGGCTCATCGTCCCGGCTCGTCGGCTCGTCCCCGAGCCGTCACCCACCGCCGCCCGTCGCCACCTCTCCGGCCATCCCCATCCCTCCAAACCAGCACCAACACCATCGCCATCCTTCCACCTTTCCGATATCGCCCTCCTCTTCCCTCGGAACCCTCTCCTCCGACGCCGGTGAGGCCCTCCGCTTCCGCCGGCCGTCTTCGATCTCCTCATCCCGTGCCTCCCATCACCCATTAATACCTCCAGAACCTTCCTCCGGCCACCACGAAGCCTCTTCCACCATCAAAACGCTTCTTTGCTGCCTGGATCACCGGACTTCAACTCCGGCTATCTTCCACTCCACCGGCCAACACCATTCCTCCATTCCACGACCTCCCACAGCCCTGAACCACCACTTAAACCTTCTTTAGGCTATCACGATCCTCCCTCCATCATCCTCTACCTCAATTACAGCCCGGATCATCGGAATCCAACTCCGATGAACCCACCGCGCCAGCCATCTCGAATCCGCCGCCTAGAAGCCCCGATTCTTCGATCAGACTACATCGGGGGACTCGTTAGGCCACCACGATTCTTCCTATACCTTCCCTGTCCTCCGGCGACGAGGTTTCACCATCGATCCACCGCCGGCATGTTTTCAGCCATCCGATTGCCTCCAGTCACGATCCAGATGCTACAAACCTCCGATTCTTAATCGGACGGTTTAGACTTTCGATCAGAGCCGCACTCAAGTACTGTAGCCTATCCAGCTCTCTTCTACCACATCCCAGCTTGTTATTTGCTATTTTCATCAAATCCTAGGACTAGTAGTCTTTAGTAAGGACACATGATCGGAGTCTACGAGTCCTCTGCGATGTAGACCACAACCCTGACCAGTCCGGACCTGCCTCTAGGGTTGATTTTTGCAGTTATAGTAGTAGTTGACTCCGCGATTGACGACTTGACGGCAGAGGTTAGCCATGGCTTTGCTAGATTGGCCATCTTAGCAGGCCCACACCTCTACTTCCGTGAGACAGCTTGATTTTAGGGATTCTAATGAACATTAGCTACAAAAAAGGGAACTTTTTGGATATTTTGGGTGTTGGTATGTGTTGGTTCTTATTGCTCCTTGGTGTTGGGATGAAGATGATGATATCTCCTTTACTTCTGTCTGTGAATTTTCTATTTTCTTTAAGGATGAATGCTTGTACATGATTGATATATCATGAAAATAGAAAGGAGACTCTGCCGAAATTTTCTATGATTTTCATACCTTTTTGAACTTTTATTTGTTATATTTGATCTTTTTGGAAAGGTATATAATTGTGTAACAGGTTATGGTGGGGAAGGAAATATTCATTTGTTATATTTGATCTTTTTGGAAAGGTATATAATTTTGTTATATTTGATCTTTTTGAAAAGGTATATAAAATTGTAAGAGAGAGAAATCTATTTCTGAGGCGTTCATTATGGTTATCTCTACCTTTTACTTCTTGATTTATTTTTATGACTTAGTGTAATTGGGGGCAATTACATTTAAGTTGGGGGGTAGCATTCATAAATTTCATGCTCATATTTTTTTTATGGTAACCAAATATTATACATCCCTTGAATTATGTCAAAAGAATGAAATTATGATATGATTTGACAAAGGTGCATGTTTTAGAAATTTATTTTATGAATTATTCTGAGACTTGTATGTCATATAAGGGATAGTAATTTTTTGCTATGCATGATATTATTTCTATACTTTAACACTTTTACCATGAATTAAGAATGACTTGACATATCCTAATGCACATGTTCACTTCTACATGTTAAGGGGTTGTTGATATTAGATTCTAAGCATGATACTGGGATAGATTTATAATTTTATGTCATGACATAAAAAATACATAACACATACAATTATCTGAGTATGCGAAAAAAAAAAATGGATTTTCAACTTAGTAACCGGGCAATGTGCCTAACCAGCGTGGTGTTCGCGTAAAACAGTTGAAATTCCTAAAAAGCAATAAGGGTTTCATACTTAGTAACCGGGCAAGGTGCCTAACAAGGTGTGTTGTTCGCGTAAAAAAGTTGAAATTCTTGCAGAAAAAAAGGAAAAAAAAGCAAAAGAAAAATGAATAAGAACATATATTGCTATGTGATAAGTGGAAGATATGTACTTGGATAAGATTGTGATCTTGAATAGTTGAATTGTTTAGATATAATTGATGCTATGAAGCATGTGGGACTCTATTCACACACAGGAGTATTAAAGTTGTTTTTAGTCATGAGTAAATATGTTGAAGTGTTGGAAATATGTTATGACATGTTTTGATTTACTATATTCTTATGTGACTATGAGTTGAAAGATACATTCATGGATATGATTTCTATTTCATGCATTAGAGTTGATGAGTATTATGATTGATTTCTAATGACATATTCAAGGGAATGTATAGATGTTTGTGGGTATCATCCCTGAAAACCCTCAGGAGACTATAACTCCTCCACTGGGATAACACAGGGGTTTAAAGGCTTGTTGCACATGCTAAGTGCAATCGTGAGACCTACGAAAGTGGCTAGTTAGATTTATTGCTTTATTTTTATCTTTTCTTTGCTCGAGGACTAGCAAAGTGTAAGTTGGGGGCTGTGATAAGTCACTAATTATTCCTAATTAAACCCCTTAAATTACCTTTGTTAGACCAATAGTAGGTGTATTTGATATCTTGTTAGTTGATTTTCAGGTTTAATCATGATTTGAGAAGAAATACAAGAAATTCAGCTAAAAATCAATAAATTCTGTAAAAAGACTGCTTCATCGATTGTTTGGAAATAAATCACCAGAAATTCTCCACAATTCCAAATATTCTCAAATTCTGGGAGATGAAAGAAGACTTCAAGAGCTACAACTTTCATGTTGAAGACTTTGTATAGATTGGCGCCAGTTTTGAAGCAATGTCAGAAGTATTAAAGTTGAAATTTGAGAAAGGATGAAATTAATTAATGACGTGGCGGACCCAGTCCGATTGGAGCGATGGATCGGATTTGAGTCCGATGGATCGCTCCGATGACGTCATCAGCCCGAAATTTAGGGAAATTAGAGTTTAAGTTCAACTATAACTCCTAATTCCGGGATTAAGGGTTTCTATTATATAAAGGGATTATTCTAGCCGAATTTCTCATTTTTTTGACAATCTTTGGAGAGGGAATTAAGGAGAAGACAACGAGGATGTGGATGGTGACAGCTTCCTATTCCAAGCCGATGGCGTTCATCCAAAACATGAGTTGCTAGTTATTGTACTTAGGATTATTCATGAAACCCTAGCATAGTTTTCTATCTTCTTTGGTTTGAATCTTGTATTCTTCTCAAGACATGATCCTATGAATTTGCTTTTTATTGTTAATAAAGTTGAGGGAACAGAGTTCCTTGACGTATTTTCAGTTCTACATGATTTCTGTGATTGCTTGTAGAGATTCATAGGATGGTTTTCATGTGATTTATGGTTTGCTAGTGAGATAGGCTATGCTAAGCTAGGATAGGCTGTGCCAAGGTCATTAGGAGTAGTATAACTTAAAGTAATCATAGGACCGAAGACAATCTATGCCAAGAAAGATAGGCTATGCCGTTAGGAACATAAATCTTATTTTAGGGATTCATGTGAGCTGGTAGCCATATGATCCATAATGTTGAGAGAAGATAACAAGAGGATAACTAGAAAAGATTGAAGGCGAAACTAGGGCGGATTGAGTAATTCCTAAGTCACTTATCCATTGATTGAAATTGATCAACCTTTTATTTCTTTTCTTGATTAGTTTAGATAAATCTATTCTATCTTTGATTCTTTTCCTTAGTTAGTTTTAGGGTTTCGAGAATTGATTTCAGTTTCCAACGTTTTCCCTGTGGATCGACTCCCGACTTCACCGCTATTCTACCTAGTAGTGTAGTGATTGAATAAGGATTATAAATTTAATATTTGATTGAGTTTGCAACGTTTTAACGACAACACTCTAATCCTAAAGCGAAGAAGGATTGATTTGGGTTTTAGAAACTGATTAATTAAAACTAATTAAGAAAGCGATTAACGAAATTGAAGTAGATTAATGAGAGAAAACCTAGGGATTACTCAATCCACTTTAGTTTCACTTCCTGTATTCTCTAGTTATCCTCTTGTTTTCTTATCTCGACATTATAGATCCACAGCTTCTTAAGCTTACATGGATCCCTAAAATAATGCTATTGCTTCCCTAAGACATAACCTATCTAAACTTAGCATAGATTGTCTTTGAACTTAATCTGAGTACAACCTATCTTCATCTAGCATAGATTATCTCAAAGGCATACACAAGAGCAACATAAAAACCATCCTACGAATCTCTACCATCAAGCGCAGCAATCAAGTAGGTCTAAATGTACAACAAGGAACTCTGTTCCCTCAACTCTTTATAAGATAAAACCATATTCATAAGATCATGTCTTTGAAAAGATAACAAAAATCAAACTAGAAAATACAAAGAAACTACACTAAAGCTTCATGAGATCCCTAAGTACAGAAATTAGCCACTCATCTTTTGAATGAGAGCCATGTATTCGATGAAGAAGAATAGGGATCCACGCCACATCTCCGTCTTCTTCAGCAATCTTAATCCCTCTTTTTCTCTCCATGGAGGCTCTTTGATTTTCAGCCAACCAACCCTTTTTATATGTTAATTCCCGGAATTAGGGTTTTGGGGTTGAGTTGGACCTCTAGTGTACTCGGATTTCCTGGTTTGATCCTGACAGCCTCTTCCGGTCACGACTGAGTTCAATCGGTCCCGAATTTGGAAATGTGTTCAACATGAAAGTTGTAGATTAGGAAGCCTTATGTCCAGTCCCGAAGATTTGACATTATTTGGACTTATCTAGAATATTTGGCGAATATTCTCCTGAACGTCGATGGACCAGTCTCCCAGCTTATGTATCTTCATGTATTCTTCAAATCTGCTATCACACCATCAGGAATCTCGCAAAGTGTCCAACATGAAAGTTGTTCATCTTGAAGTCTTTTATAAGTCCTCCAAATTTCAGGAATTTAGGAGTTATCTAAAGAATTTGGTGAATTCTTTTCAAACTGACAGCGGAGCCGTGTAATTTCCACATGTTAGTCCTTTTCTGTATTTTCTAACTTGAATCTTCATTAAACCTAAAATCAACTAACAAACTATCAAATACAAATACTCTAGGCCTAACAAAGGTAAATTAAGGGGTTTAATCATGGATATTTAGTGACTCATCACACCCCCCAACTTACACTTTGCTAGTCCTCGAGCAAAGAAAAGAAAAAAAGAAAGCAATATATCTAACTAGCCACTTTCGTAGGTCTCACGATTGCACTTAGCATGTCAACAAGCCTTTAAACCCCTGGGTTACCCCAGTGGAGGAGTTATAGTCTCTTGAGGGTTTTCAGGGATGACACCCACAAACATCTATACATTCCCTTCAATACGTAATTAGAAATCAGTTATAATATTCATCAACTCTAATGCATGAAATAGAAATCATATCCATGAATAAACCCTTCAACTCACAATCACATAAAAATATAGTAAATCAAAACATGTTATAACATATTTCCAACATTTTAACATATTTAATCATGATTAAAAATAACTTTAACACTCCTGTGTGTGAATGGGGTTCTACATGATTCAGAGCATCAATTATATCTAAGCACTTCAACTATTCAAGATCACAATCATAGCCAAGCACATAACTTCCACTTATCACATAGCAATATATGTTTTTATTCATTTTTCATCAGGAATTTCAACTGTTTTATGCGAACAACACACTTTGTTAGGCACCTTGCCCGGTTACTAAGTATGAAACCCTTATTTTTTTTCTTTAGGGATCTCAACCGTTTTACGCGAACACCACGCTGGTTAGGCATACTGCCCGGTTACTAAGTTGAAAATCCACTTCTTTTCTTTCTTTTTCACATACTCAGATAATTGCATGTGTTCATGTATTTTTCTGTGTCATGACATAGAATTGTAAATCTATCCTAATATCATGCTTAGAATATAATATCAACCCTTTACCATGTGAAAGCGAACATGTGTTAGAGTATAGAAATAGTGTCATGCATAGCAAAAATTTACTATCCCTTATATGACATACAAGTCTCAGAATAATTCATAAAATAAATTTCTAAAACCTGCATCTTTGTCAAATCATATCATAATTTCATCCTTTTGACATATTTCAAGGGATGTATAAAAATGAAATTCCTAAAATCTACCCCCCAACTTGAATGTAATTGTCCCCAATTACACTAAGTTACAAAAATAAAGCAAGAAAAAAGGGTAGAGATCACCATAAATATCACGCTATACGTAGTTGGCTCGCATAAAAGACGATCACCACACCGCCCAAAAGAAGAATACGTCACTATGGAATAAATTTATGTCTCTAGAAGAGATTAAACGAATAAAACCATAGAAATCACCATAAAACATTAGAGACATATATAAAGACTGAAGAATAACCCCCTGATTGATCTATATAAGATTTGCAACATGCGCCCCTTAATAAGTTCCAAAGGAACACCTGCCATAAAATATACCTTTCCAAAAGATCAAATATAATAGAATGATAAATATAGCCAAAGAAAAGGTGAAAGGTATAAAGGAAACAATTGGCAGAAGATCCTATGTCTTTATTAAGCATAAACTATGATGATCCAACATCTACATGAATCCAAAGAAAAATATAAAATATAATCCAAAAGAAAAATAAAAACTCACTGTGCTAGCATCTCTAAAGCAAACCATCTCACCACGATAAAAGAAAACCTTGAAAAGCACGCAACCACTAAGAGAGTCCTAAAGAACCGAAATCAGCAAAACTCCTCAGTCATCATCCATCTCATCCTCGATGTCTTCATCTTCAGAGTCATAGTCACTGGACATCGGGGTTGAAGGCCGGTCAGGGTCATCCGATGCATACGGTGAATCAGGAGGCGTGAGAAGAGCGGGGTCAATGAGGGAACGTGGAGGCACAACGAGCTTTGAACTGCCGGGACTCTCGAAGGAGACCCAGGCATCGTCAAGGTTTGGGGCATGCTGAATATCATAAACGATACGGGCAAACAAATCTGCTAGAGGTAACGGCCCATAGAACTCAACACCATTAGGATAGGCATCAGAGGAATCACCAGGTGCATCGGCTTCAGAACGAACTCTAGGCGGAAAGCATAAGACTGTGGGTGGTGATGGTGGTGTCAGAGAATCGGCAGTGCTCATCGAGTCCTCATTGGAGGAGAACCACGACGCTTGCGACATTGGAGATCCAGGTGCTAAGTCGGACATCGGGGAGTGGGGCGGACTATCTTCAGAATAGTAGGAGGATTGGATCGATCGAGACATCTCGGAAGTCAGTTCTCTGGCTGAGTGGTAGAAGACGAAGGAGAAGTGATCGACGATGGTCACGATGGAGGCTTGGGAAAACAGAGGATGAACAGAGCAGAAACGGGATGATGGAGGAAGGTTGATGATCAAAGAAGAAAAGATGCCCTAGGAAGTCAGGAACGGACGGATTTAAATAGAGGATAAACTCCAATTTGAGTTAGAGTAAGAGATCGAGTAGGAGTAGGATTGAAATCCGAGTAAAGTTCCGCGCGAGCAGAAAAAAACAATATTGGCGGTCGATCCTACGGTCGACCGTGGGAGTGGGTGATCTTGGGATACTATGGCGACGGTCAACCGTGGGATGAGAAAACAAGCCGACGGTCGATCGGTCTGATACGAGTCGATCCGACTCGACCAATTGGACCCGAACCCAGAAGACGAACCAAACTGGTTCAGCCTCTTTCCTAGTTTGACTTGGTCTTCCTTAGTTCAAACTAGTGTATTTAATTATTATTTATCATTAGTCTTTTATATTTAATTGAGTCCTAGTTGATATTTGAGTTAGGAAGTTGAGTTGAGTTTGAAACCTTATTACTTGCTAATTAAGCAAGGGGGTTTTCTTGTTGGATTAGGACTATGTCAAGGTCTCTATAAAAGGACCTCTTTAGTTTGTATTAGGTAATGCATGAGATGAATTATTAAGAATAGTTGATAAGTTATCATAGAAGTAGAATACCATAGGAGTAAAGATAATATAGCTTCCACCAGATATCTACCATAGATCCATCTTCTTCCTCGTCGGTCATCTTCTCCGCAGCCGGCACCGCCTCCACCGGTATTTCTCTCTCCCCGTCACTTTCTCTCTCCTCCACGTCACCCGTTACTGTTCATCTTCTTCCACCTCTCTCTCCCGTGCCTGGAACCCTAGTTTCGTCGTTCTCTCCTCTCCGACCACCCCCGTCGCCAACCAAGGCCACCTCCGACTTCCCCTACCTCCCACGACTCCGGCCATACCCTTCCCTCCGCTCTTCGTCCCCTCCGGCGCCGTCCCCGACAAGCCTACCTCCGTTCCCTCCGCCGTCAACCCACATCCATCCCCAACCTCACCTCCAAACCATCCCAAATCCCTCGTTGATCGTCCCTAACTCCATTCCGACCATCCACGACCCTTCCCGACGTCCCCAGAGCCCTCACCGTCGTCTCCGACGCCGGTCAACCCAAACCCGCCGCCATCGACCACTAGATCCCGCCGATCTAGACCTTCCTCGACCAATCCACTCCGGTGGATCTCTTCCCCACCTCCAGGCGAACCTTTCTACCAAGATCCCTACCGCCGCCGACGTCCCTACGCCGGCGACTCTCAGCCCTCGGATCCAGGCTGGTTCAGTCCAATCCAGCCTAATCCAGCCACTTAGCCCAATTGAACCTGGTCAACCTGATCCATATCAATTCAGACTTGACCCAGTCAAGTCTCATCCAATCAGGCTCAACCAGATCCGATCCAGCTCAAGCCAGATCCGATCTAGCTAGCCAAATCAGCCCATTGGACTCAAATCAAGTCCGATCAGGGCGATTCTGATCGATTGGAGTAGTAGAGACCCATTACGAGAGGATCACGAGTAGACCGCTGGTAACAACTTGGTATCAGAGCTCCGTTCCACCGACTGTGCGGTTCAGAACCTTCTGGAAACTTCGTCACCATGTACGGAGTACCCCAGGAGAGTTTGGAGGAGCAATTCATGATTCTGCAGCCCCAGTTGAAGTTCTGTTCAACTTTGATGGAACGACAAAGCAGAAGCACGGAGCGTACCATTAGAGAGTTGGAGTAGATCTCCAATCGTGGGTCGAGGCTAACTCAAACTTCGACCCAGACTCCTACTTCAGCTGGAACCCAGATTCCAGAACCTGATCCCGAGCCAAGTCGGATCAGCAATCCTTCTACTGCAACTCCGAGAGCAACTCTAATTGCAATTCCGAGTTCAACGCCAAACCCGGGTGAAACCCTTCCCCTACCTTCTCCTGATTTTTCTGGAATTTTATCTAATTTTCCAGATTTTTCCCGAGATTTTCTCTCTCCTCCCGGATTGGCTCGAGCCGCGGCTCATCTCCTTCCCCGCGCACGGCTCGATCCGAGCCGACCCTTCGTCATCCCGGCTCAACACCAGAGGCCGTCGGCTCGTTCCCGAGCCGCCATCCCATCACCGCCTTCCGACGTCTTCCTCCCCATTTACCCATCGAGGAAGCATCGGCGTCCTTCCCCAAAGCCACCGTGGCCGACCACGACCACGGAGGAAGCTGGGATCGCCGGGATTCAACTCCGGCGAACTCCCCTGTTGCGGCATCCTTCAATCAGCCGTATTCCGAGGTTGATCCCAAGATCAGACCTCACGAGCAAGGTCCCAAGACCTTCCCGTACCTGTTCCCGACGAGCTCAAGCATCGTCGTGGCCTAGAACACCGGCGACGAACTCCACCGCGCCGCCCCCTTCAGATCCGGCGTGCTCGAAGCCCCATCCAGCGATCAAACCGTACGGATGGAATCGCCCCGTCCCTGCGAAGCCTCCTGTGTCGTTGCTACTCTCCGACGAGCTCGTTTCGCCGTTGATCCAGCTCCGGCAGCTTCTCCGTCGTCCGATCAAGACTGCAACTTCATCCAGCCGTTTGATCAGCCTGATCTTCGATCCAATGGTTCCTATCTTCGATCTGAACGTGATCCAACAGTCCCCAGCAATCAGGACCATCCAGATCAACTCCAGGTGATCCAGATGCATCCTCAGCCGTTTATCAAGCATCCGAAGGTTGATATGAGTCATCAAAGGAGCTACCCTCCTTATTCAGATGTCTCCTTCAATCTGATCAGATCTGATTATGATGGTAACACCGGTTTGGCTCAACTGATTCAAGTCCAGATTGACACCGGTAGAGCCAACCAAGTCAGACAGGTTTGGACCAGAGTACGACTCAGAACAGCTGAAGATTCAACTTGGTTCAACCAACTTCTAGGCCAGACTAGTGCAGCAGAAGCATGGTCCAGCCATTCTCACTTCAGATTGGACCAAAGCCAGCTTGACCCAGATTCAAGCCAAGTCCCTGCACAGTTGATCAGACCATGGAGATCAGATCCCATCCTATGGTCATGGGCAACACTACTGATGGGACATGATGAGGATGATCCAGGAGAGCCATTGAAGATCAAATATCTAGAGCTACCTGAGCCGTCAGATCGACCTCCACATGCTCCTTCAACATTGCCCCTGCTACCCCTGGACTTGCCATGGGATCGACCTGGTTTCTCGCCACCGAGTCCAGAGCTACAGAAGCAAGTTGATTCGGTCCAGCCACATAGAGCCATCCTACCTGACTTAACTCTGGCCTTGAGGACAAGGCCAATTTTGAAGGAAGGGGGGATGATACGAGTCAATCCGACTCGACCAATTGGACCCGAACCCAGAAGAGGAACCAAACTGGTTCAGCCTCTTTCCTAGTTTGACTTGGTCTTCCTTAATTCAAACTAGAGTACTTAATTATTATTTATCATTAGTCTTTTATATTTAATTGAGTCATAGTTGATATTTGAGTTAGGAAGTTGAGTTGAGTTTGAAACCTTATTACTTGCTAATTAAGCAAGGGGGTTTTCTTGTTGGATTAGGACTATGTCAAGGTCTCTATAAAAGGACCTCATTAGTTTGTATTAGGTAATGCATGAGATGAATTATTAAGAATAGTTGATAAGTTATCATAGAAGTAGAATACCATAGGAGTAGAGATAATATAGCTTCCACCAGATATCTACCATAGATCCACCTTCTTCTTCGTCGGTCATCTTCTCCGCAGCCGGCACCGCCTCCACCGGTATTTCTCTCTCCCCGTCACTTTCTCTCTCCTCCACGTCACCACCACGTCACCCGCTACTGTTCATCTTCTTCCTCCTCTCTCTCCCGTGCCTGGAACCCTAGTTCCGCCGTTCTCTCCTCTCCGGCCACCCCCGTCGCCAACCAAGGCCACCTCCGACTTCCCTTACCTCCCACGACTCCGGCCATACCCTTCCCTCCGCCCTTCGTCCCCTCCGGCGCCGTCCCAGACAAGCCTACCTCCGTCCCCTCCGCCGTCAACCCACATCCATCCCCAACCTCACCTCCAAACCATCCCAAATCCCTCGTTGATCGTCCCTAACTCCATTCCGACCATCCACGACCCTTCCCGACGTCCCCAGAGCCCTCGCCGTCGTCTCCAACGCCGGTCAACCCAAACCCGCCGCCGTTGACCACTAGATCCCGCCGATCTAGACCTTCCCCGGCCAATCCACTCCGGTGGATCTCTTCCCCACCTCTAGGCGAACCTTTCTGCCAAGATCCCTACCGCCGCCGACGTCCCTACGCCGGCGATCCACTCCGGCGACTCTCAGCCCTCGGATCCAGGCTGGTTCAGTCCAATCCAGCCTAAAACAGCCACTTAGCCCAATTGAACCTGGTCAACCTGATCCAGATCAATTCAGACTTGACCTAGTCGAGTCCCATCCAATCAGGCTCAGCCAGATCCGATCTAGCTCAAGCCAGATCCGATCTAGCTAGCCATATCAGCCCATTGGACTCAAATCAAGTCCGATCAGGGCGATTCTGATCGATTGGAGTAGTAGAGACCCATTACGAGAGGATCACGAGTAGACCACTCGTAACACGGTCGATCGACCGTGAGGTGCGAAAATACGCCGACGGTCGATCGGTCGATCGACCGAGACTGATTGGATTGGTGTTGAGGCGCTGACGGTCGATCGTTGCATCGACTCTGAGAAGCTGTTTTTGTGACAGAGCCTGACGGTCGATGCGGCGGTCAATTGTGACCTAGGAATTTCGATTTTCTAAATAATATGATTATTCTTAAAGGGAAATCACGGAAAATCATGGAAAAATCAGAAAAATCATGGAAAAATCGTAAAAATCAAAGAAAATTTTTTAAAGCGAGGGAAAATCATAAAACTGGGTTGCCTCCCAGGAAGTGCGTAATTTTACTTCTTTCGCTCGACGTCCATAAAAGGATCAATTATAGCATGGATCCGTCAGCACGACGGACTCAATAACCTCACTGTGAACGATGTCCTCCACATAATGTTTTAATCTGTGCCCATTAACAGTGAAAATCTCATTCATGTGTGGATTGCGGATTTCTACTGCACCATGCGCGAATACGTTATTTATGATAAAAGGCCCGGACCATCTAGAACGTAATTTACCAGGGAAAAGGCGCAATTTAGCATTGAAAAGCCAAACTTTCTGCCCAACAACAAAAGTCCTTCTCGAAATATGTTTATCATGAAATGCTTTTGTTTTGTCTTTATAAATTTTGGAATTCAAATATGCCTCATTGCGAATTTCCTCAAGTTCACATAAACTAAGCTTCCTATGTGTTGTGACGGCATTGGTATCAATATTAAGCTTTTTAATGGCCACATAGCTCGATGCTCTAATTTAACAGGTAAATGACAAGGTTTACCGAAAACTAATCGATATGGGGACATACCAAAAGGCGTTTTGTAAGCAGTCCTGTAAGCCCACAGTGCATCGTCTAGCTTTATGGCCCAATCTGTGCGGTCAATGCGAACGGTTTTCTCTAAGATACGCTTTATTTCCCTATTAGAAAGTTCTACTTGGCCACTGGTTTGAGGATGATAAGGGGTGGCTACCTTATGAGTAATAGAGTACTTTCTAAGAAGGGAAGCAAAATGTTGATTATTGAAATGAGAACCAGCATCACTAATAATCGCACGAGGATAACCAAATCGAGAAAAGATATTACTTTGAAGGAATTTAACCACAACTTTATGATCATTCGACTTGGTTGCTATAGCTTCTACCCATTTAGACACGTAGTCAACAGCTACAAGGATATACTGACAACCAAAGGAAGGTGGAAAGGGACCCATGAAATCAATGCCCCAAATGTCAAAAATATCGGCAACTAAGATTGGAGTTTGAGGCATCTCATTCCTACGAGAGATATTTCCAGTCTTTTGACACCTAATACATGATTGGCAAAAATTATGAGCATCCTTAAAAATCGTAGGCCAATAGAAACCACACTGCAAGACTTTTGCAGCGGTTTTCTTCCCCGAAAAGTGACTGATACGGTTCGAAGTCCAGCTCAACCTGGGCTAGACCAACCCGAGCCCAATTTTGGGGGCAGGGCCCACTCGTGGGGTAGGCCCAGGAGGGACCCACGCAGGTCAGGGCCCAGAAGGGACCCACGCAGGTCAGACCCCACCTCCTAGGAGGACCAAGCCTTGGACCAGGTCCCAAGCTAAAGCTAGTCTTAAGGAATCCTATTCCTAGCTGGTTACTTCTTTAGTTAGTTCTTACTTGCTTTCCTAGTTGATTTCCTAGTTTGAGTCCAGATTATGCTTTGCTTTATTAGTTCCTATTTTGAGTCCAGGTTGTTAGGAAGTTTGAGTTATGATTGAGTCTTAGTAGGAAAGGATGTTTACTTGCTGATTTCAGCAAGGTAGTTCTCTAGTTGGAGTAGAACTCTTTGAGGCCTCTATAAAAGGACCTCCATAGCTTGTATTAGTTTTATGCATTGAAGAATAAAGTTAGTAGTTAAAGTAGGATATCTTAGGAGTAGCCCTAATCTAATATTCCACTACCACCAGACCTTCCCACGTTTCTCTCTCTTGCTGGCATTCTCCACCCGCCGGCTACCACCATCACCACCGCCGTCCGCCGCTACCAGCCACCGCTCCAATCCCGGCGTCCTCCTTGGCCGCCGCCCCTCTTCTTCCACCTCTCTTGGCGTGGATCTCCAAGAGTAACCAGCCAACCACAAAAGGATCCGCAAGGTAACCTCTTCTCTACCTCCAGTCTTCATCTTCCTCGTCGAATACCTAGGGTCCTTCTCCTAAAACCCTAAAGGTATCTCTCGACCTATCCATAGATTTGGCTAAGGAAGAACTGAGACCAGGGAAGAGACCAGGTACCCGTGCCTACGAGAAGGCTCGGCGTAACAACTTGGTATCAGAGCTCCGATCCGTCGGCTGTGCCGCCCAAAGCCTTCCAAAAGCTGCGTCGATGGCCGGAGATACCGCCGTGAGTGCTTCCAAGGAGCGGGACCTTTCCGTAACCAAAGAAGAGATCGACGATATCAAGGGATCACTGCTGTCCCGTCATAATGTGCAGCATGAGACGCACGCCTTGATCCTCGGGCTCTCGAAGAGGATGGCGTTCATGGCCTTGCAGATGCAGAGACAGAGTCCAGGAACGGAGGGAGAGCAAGGTAACCCTAACCCTAATCCTAACCAGCCTCCTACCACAACTCCTAGTCCCCCTAGGACTCCTCATGAACCGGTCCGCATCTAGGAAGGATTCGGCCCTAGTCCCAACTACATATTGGTTGGACCAGGTCCTACCCCTCCCACCCAACCGGCTCAACCATCCCACACCACACCCCTGGCCGGCTCCACTGTCCTTCCACCTCCACCACATCAGCCTCTATATCTAACCTATCACCCCCCTCCATACCAGCAGCCTGCGCCCCCTCCACATGTCCCCTACAACCCAGCTCCTGCACCACCCCATTACTACCCTCCTCACACTCCACCGGCCTATGAGCAGCCCCATGACCCAATCCGTGAGCAACCCCTTGCTGCCCGGATTCCCCGCATGGACTTCCCCCGCTATGAAGGAGCTGCAGATCCTACTCGCTGGATCCTGAAGGCAGAGCAGTTCTTCTCTTATCATCCTATCCATGAGCGAGAGAAGGTCCACTATGCCGCCTATCACTTCGATGGAGATGCCCAGACATGGTACCAACTGTCGAAGGATACGGACGAGTGCGCAACATGGCATACCTTCCAGCATGCCTTGCACTTGCGCTATGGACCGACGACCTACGAGGACCCCATCGGCGAACTCACTCGAATTCAGCAAGATGGTTCAGTCCGAGACTACCAGATCCGGTTCGACCGAGGTCTAGGTCGTGTTCCACACTTGGTTCGGGACGTGGTACTGAGTCTCTTTATCAGCGGACTGAAGCCGGCCATCAGGTACGACGTTCAGCTCGCTAGACCAGCCACCATAGCCGAGACTCATGAGGCGAAGCAGTACGCGATCCGGCATGCCACGGCAAGGACGACACCTGCACCTACCCGTCCAGCCCCCGCTGCCCGTACCGCGCCCGCGAACTGGAGTTCTTGTGAGACTAGGACTCCTAATCCTACTCAAACTAGGACTCCTAGTCACACTCAAACTATAGTCCAACCTCAACAGAGACAGCTATCTCTAGCTGAACTGCAACAACGATGATCACAAGGACTTTGCTTCCAATGTGACGAGCCCTTTACACCTGGGCACCGCTGTAAGCAGCTGTTGAGCATTGTGATCGTCAATGAGGAACCAGCCATGGAAGATCTGGTTGAAGCTGAGCTTGAAGAGGAGACCACAGTCCTAGCCGAGCATGGAGGACCCTCACTGGGCATGATGATTGGGCAAGTACTTGTGGCTCTTCCAGCTACCGAATCCACGGTAGAGGACCCACTGCCGACGCCTACTTCTGATCCTCTACGACCTGATCCGGACAACATCTCCCACGGCCAACCTAAGTGCAGTCCAGCTCTCATGGCAGCATCAACCCCCTCGATAGCTGCCATCTCTAGTCCGGTTCCTCAGTGGTTGGAACCCATTCAGGAGGATGTCAAAACTAATGTGGAGATGCAGAAGCTTGCCAGGGACATCCAAGATGGAATCATCAAGGGCCCGTGGACAGTTCGCAATGGAGTCATCTTCCACAAGGACCGCATCTTCTTGAGGAAGAACTCCCCAGTCATCTCAGAGGTCTTGACGACCCTATATTCCAGCACACATGAGGGGTTCGTCAAGATGTGGCATCGGCTACGAACCACCTTCTACTGGAAGGGAGCTCAGGCGCGGATCAAGGACTTCATCCGCCAATGTGACACCTGCCAGCGACACAAGGGCGAGACCCTGAAGCCAGCCGGCCTACTCCAGCCCCTACCCATCCCTCATGAGGTATGGACTGATGTCTCTATGGACTTCATCGACGGACTTCCATCTCTAGAGGGTACACAGCCATTCTAGTAGTCGTCGACAGATTGTCCAAATATGCACACTTCGCTCCCCTACGGCATCCCTACACGGCATACTCAGTGGGTCGAGTTTTCTTCGACACCGTGTTCAAGCACCATGGCATGCCAACCAGTATTGTTTGTGATCGAGATCCCACCTTCACCAGCAACTTTTGGCAGGAGATCTTTAAACTCCAGGGAGTCAAGTTCAGATTTTCCTCAGCCTACCACCCACAGACAGATGGCCAAACGGAGGTAGTTAATCGGTCCCTTGAGATGTACTTACGCTGTTTTTCAGGTGATCGACCTTCACAGTGGACCCAATGGCTGACCTGGGCGGAATACACCTATAACACCAGTTGGCACTCTAGCATCCAGCGGACGCCTTATGAGGTTGTGTATGGCCGACCCCCACCTACCCTCTTGTCCTATGTATCTGGAACGGCTAGATCAGCAGCTGTAGATCACTTCTTAGTTGATAGGGATCAAGTGATAGCAGATGTCAAGTCAAGGTTAGCAGCTGCCCAGAACAGGATGAAGCAGACCTATGATCGTGGACATCGAGACGTCGAGTTTCAGATTGGTGAGATGGTCTACGTCAAGCTACAGCCCTATCGACAGAAGTCCGTGGCCAAGCGCAAGTCAGAGAAGCTCGCTGCGAAGTTCTATGGGCTGTACAAGGTACTGGAGCGTATAGGAGCTGTCGCCTATCGCCTCCGACTCCCATCAGATTCCAAGGTGCACCCTGTTTTTCACGTATCACTTCTGAAAAAGCACGAATTGAAGTACCCGTCATCACCGAGATTCCGGACCCCTCAGAGGAGCAGCCTAAGCTGTATCCCCAAGCTATCATCGACCATTGGCACTTTCCCCGGCAATCAGAAGAAGTTCTAGTGCATTGGAAGGGCCATAGTCCAGCTGAAGCCACATGGGAGGTATTCACTGATTTCTTGGATCACTATCCTGACTTCGGCCTTGAGGACAAGGCACTTTTTGAAGGGGAAGGGGATGATACGGTTCGAAGTCCAGCTCAACCTGGGCTAGACCAACCCGAACCCAATTCTGGGGGCAGGGCCCACTCGTGGGGTAGGCTCAGGAGGGACCCACGCAGGTCAGGGCCCAGGAGGGACCCACGCAGGTCAGTGCCCAGAAGGGACCCACGCAGGTCAGACCCCACCTCCTAGGAGGACCAAGCCTTGGACCAGGTCCCAAGCTAAAGCCAGTCTTAAGGAATCCTATTCCTAGCTGGTTACTTCTTTAGTTAGTTCTTACTTGCTTTCCTAGTTGATTTCCTAGTTTGAGTCCAGATTATGCTTTGCTTTATTAGTTCCAATTTTGAGTCCAGGTTGTTAGGAAGTTTGAGTTATGATTGAGTCTTAGTAGGAAAGGATGTTTACTTGCTGAGTTTAGCAAGGTAGTTCTCTAGTTGGAGTAGAACTCTTTGAGGCCTCTATAAAAGGACCTCCATAGCTTGTATTAGTTTTATGCATTGAAGAATAAAGTTAGTAGTTAAAGTAGGATATCTTAGGAGTAGCCCTAATCTAATATTCCACCACCACCAGCCTCCCACGTTTCTCTCTCTTGCTGGCCTTCTCCACCCGCCGGCTACCACCATCACCACCGCCGTCCGCCGCTACCAGCCACCGCTCCAATCCCGGCGTCCTCCTTGGCCGCCGCCCCTCTTCTTCCACCTCTCTTGGCGTGGATCTCCAAGAGTAACCAGCCAACCACAAGAGGATCCGCAAGGTAACCTCTTCTCTACCTCCAGTCTTCATCTTCCTCGTCGAATACCTAGGGTCCTTCTCCTAAAACCCTAAAGGTATCTCTCGACCTATCCATAGATTTGGCTAAGGAAGAACTGAGACCAGGGAAGAGACCAGGTACCCGTGCCTACGAGAAGGCTCGGCGTAACAGTGACCACCACATGCATAGGTATGACAAAAATTAACAATATCATGAACCTCGGATTCAGGCACACACTTACGGATTACTTGATCAGAACAATGCTTAAATAACTCAGGGTCATCCCATGTATAGTATTTAATCTGAGAAAAGGATCTGTCTATAGTATTTTTAGACCAAGAGTCAGGAAGCTTGCCGGATAGTTAACTATATGTGCATACCAAGGCAACGAACGACGGGTCACCTGAAAGAGATGCTCATCGGGAAAGGACGTGTCAACAGGTTTGTCATCAAGAAGAATATGTTCCAAAGGTAAGCGAGACAAGTGATCAGCAACTACAATTTCTGAACCCTTCTTATCCCTAATCTCTAGATCAAATTCTTGTAAAAGCAAGATCCAGCGAATCAGTCTAGGTTTGGAATCCTTTTTAGCTAAAAGATATCGTAGAGTTGCATGATCTGTATAGATCAGGATTTTGGAACGGAACTTTTCCAATGCAAAGATTACGACTAATAATTAATTCTCAGTAGTCGTATAATTTAATTGAGATTCACTTACTAGCATAATGGATCACATGTGGAATTTTATTTACTCGCTGTCCTAATACAGCTCCAATGGCCGAATCAGAGGCATCGCACATTAGTTCAAACGGTAGGGAATAATCAGGTGAATGAACGATAGGTGCGGTAGATAGTAAATCACGAATGGTCTTGAAAGCAGTCAAACAGGCATCATTGAAAACAAAGGGGACATCCTTGGCTAGTAATTCACATAAGGGTCGTGAAATTTTAGAAAAATCTTTGATGAAACGACGGTAAAATCCAGCATGACCTAGAAAAGAGCGACTCTGACGCACAGAAGTCGGTGGGGGTAATTTATAAATTAACTCAACTTTAGCCCTAGCAACCTCTATACCACGTTTTGAAACAATGTGACCTAACACGATTCCTTCTTGAACCATG
This sequence comes from Narthecium ossifragum, assembly GCA_963920575.1. Classification (NCBI taxonomy): domain Eukaryota; kingdom Viridiplantae; phylum Streptophyta; class Magnoliopsida; order Dioscoreales; family Nartheciaceae; genus Narthecium; species Narthecium ossifragum. The sequence goes on along the minus strand of OY986974.1, from coordinate 12,359,800 downwards.
AAGTGACTCTTTTCCCAACTAAGAACAAGATTGGTTTCAATGCATCGATCAAGAACTTTAGAGAGATTGTCTAAACAAGATTCGAAAGAATTTCCAAACACCGAAAAATCATACATAAAGACTTCAAGAAATTTATCAATCATGTCAGAGAAAATGGCCATCATACACCTTTGAAATGTCGCAGGTGCATTACAAAGACCAAAAGGCATCCTACGATAAACAAAAGTACCGAAAGGGCAAGTAAAAGTAGTCTTCTCTTGATCTTGAGGATCAATTGCTACTTGGTTATACCCTGAATATCCATCTAGAAAACAATAATAACTCTGACCGGAAAGTCTTTCTAAGATTTGATCAATGAATGGAAGAGGGAAGTGATCTTTTCTAGTCAAAGCATTAAGTTTTCTATAATCAATACAAACACGCCATCCCGTGGTTTGGCGCATTGGGATCTGCTCTCCTTTATCATTTTCTACTACGGTTAGACCAGATTTCTTAGGGACAACTTGCGTAGGGCTGACCCACTGGCTATCAGAAATTCGATAAATAATACCGGCATCTAAAAGTTTCACCACTTCTTTCTTCACTACCTCTTTCATATTCGGATTCAGACGGCGTTGCATTTCCTTAACAGTTTTAGACTCATCCTCTAAGTGAATCTTATGCATACAAATCGAGGGATCAATACCTTTCAAATCAGCGACGGTCCAACCTATTGCTTTCCTATGATCCTTAAGAATATTAACAAGTTGACTCTCCTGATCATAAGATAAAGATGAAGAAATGATAACGGGAAGAGTAGAGTTTAATCCAAGGAAAACATATTTTAGAGTTTTAGGTAGTGGTTTAAGTTCAAGTTCAGGTGGTGACTCCAATGAAGTAGGAGCAGGAGTTGATGAGAGTGATGGAAGGGGTTCAATCATCCAAGAAACAGTTTCAATCTTCGTTGTGTCCAGATCGATTGATCGACCGTCCGACATATCGATCAGTGTATCTGAGATGTGTGTTTTGATATCATCTTTTGATTTGGCAATTTCTAAACTAACATCATCATCACTATCAGAGTCATAATCATGCAGACTATCAGATAATTCATCAGAAATCATGGCATGTGATCTATCATCAATACATTCAGTCAAAATACCAACATTAAAACACTCATCATCTTCGGGCTCAGGCAAGCATGCAGTTTTAAAAATATTCAATTTAACATGCATATGTCCAAAGGAAACATCCATCACACCAGTTCTACAATTTATGCAAGCATTAGCTGTGGCCAAAAAGGGACGTCCTAAGATGATAGGTACAGTCTTTTTGCAGTGGATAGCAGGTTCCATATCTAAGACAACAAAGTCAACAGGAAAGAAGAAATTATCCACTTTGACTAAAACATCTTCTAAGATACCTCTAGCTGTCTTAATGTACCTATCAGCTAATTGCAAGATTACTGGTATCGGTTTAAGTTCTCCCATCCCAAATTCCTTGTAAAGGTAATAGGGCATAAGGTTCACACTGGCACCTAAATCAAGAAGGGCACCATCAATATGGTAGTCTCCTATATAACAAGGTATTGTAGGGGTACCAGGATCTTTTAGTTTGGGAGGTGTATCATGTTTCAAAATTGAACTAACCTGCTCAGTGAGGAAGATCTTTTTAGACACTTTGGATTTATCGTGGCGTTTATGGGTACACAGATCCTTAAGAAACTTAGCATAGGAAGGAATTTGTCTAATGGCATCAAGCAGAGGAATGTTGATGTTGACTTGCTTAAAGGTCTCAAGGATTTCTTCGGCAGTTTTTCGGGCTTTTATGGTTGAAGAAGGATCCTTAAGAGCTGCTAGAAAAGGAACTTTAGGAATATATTTATCTGGGTCAGGCTCTCTAGAATCAGGTGGGCCAATATCAGGTGAAAGACAAGAATCATCTTGGGATGAATGATTGATCATCGGATCGGGTGTTTGATCATCCAGATTGACTGGTTCACCTATTTGATTATCCAAAGTTTTGCCACTTCTAAGGGTCAAACGGCTTTGACACTCTCGAAGTTTTGGCTTTCTACATAGTGCTGGCCTCTTGGGTTGGTGACAGATTGACTCGGCAAATGTCCATCCTCTCTTTTAGACAAGGTGTTAGAGAGTTGACGCAATGAATTCTCAAGTTTAGCAATGGATTGGGTATTAGAATTACATTGGTTCTCTATTCTAGACATATTATTCTGAATTTTAGAGATATCACTTTTTAGGTCACTTCTCATTCCACTAAAATTTTCATTTATGACTGCAAGGATGGAAATCAAAAGTGGGTTCATTAGATGGTTCAGCAGGAGAAGGCTGAGGTGAGGTGTATTCTGCAGATAATGTGAAGGGTACCCAGGATTTGGATTTGCAGAAGGTTTTGGTGGGTACTTGAAAGTGGAAGTATTGGATGTATTGTTTTGTCCCTGAAAGTTACTTGGTTGTTGTGACTTCCAACTAAAATTAGGATGATTTCTCTAACCTGGATTATAGGTATTCGAATAAGGGTTATTCTGAGGTTTGGAAAAACCATAAGTTGCATTAGCTTGTTCCTGAACAAAGTCAGGGAAATTGGGGGCCAGATGACAATCAGTGATATGGTGATCAGAATTAAGGCAAAGGGCACAGGTTTCAAGAGAAGTGTTAGGCAATTGTTGAGCAAGAGATTGGCCTGTTTTCAACTGGTTTAAATCTTTAGTTAGGAGGGCTACTTGTGCGGAGAGACTTTGGAATTCAGAAATTTCATGAATTCCCCGAGAATTACGAACAGTGGTAGACCGACTCCTAGAGACTGAGGCATTGTGTTGTGAATTTTCAGCAAGGTTATCATACATTTCGCAAAGGGCAGTCCATGGCTTACTAAGAACAACACCCCCGCAGCAGGCTTCGACCATTGTCCTATAACGATCATTAAGACCATTATAAAATGAATGGGCTAACTGCCACTCAGGTACCTCATGATGGGGACACTCTATAAGAAGATCCTTAAATCTTTCCCAAGCTTCATGAAACATCTCATCTTCATTTTGCTTAAAAGAGATAATCATGGTTCGATAAGTTTGAGTTTTAATGATAGGGAAATATTTCTTAAGGAAAGCATCCTGAAGTTGGGCCCATGTTGAAATCGAATTTGGAGCTAAGGTTTGGAGCCAATGTTTAGCCTTGTCTTTCAAAGAAAAAGGAAAGAGCTTGAGTCTAAAGGCATCATCATTAAAATGCTGAAGTTTGAACATGGAAAGAATTTCAAGAAACCTAGCAATGTTGATACGAGGACGAACTGAGCCAATCCAAGAAGGGACCCACGTCCTTGCTTGGGTGGGCCCACGCCAAGGAGCTGGCTGCAACCAGGTCCCTTTGGGCGTCCTAAGCCCAACCAGCCAAAAGGATTCTAATTCCCTAGCTGGTTTGCTTACTCAGTTGATTTCCTAGTTAGTAGTTATCTTGATTGAGTCAGCTTGCTAGTTGAGTTCAGTTTATGATTTGCTTAGCTAGTTCCTATTATGAGTCCTAGTTTTGGTTGAGTCAAGTCACTTGTTTACCTAGTTCATTCCTGGTTATTAGGAGTCAGTTTGAGTTGAATTAGTAAGAGTTTGTTTACTTGCTGTTCAAGTAAGAAGGAATTCAGGTTGGAGTAGAACTCTCTTGAGGCCTCTATAAAAGGACCTCTATAGCTTGTATTATGCATGATGAATTATGAGAATAAAATAGAGTTATTAGTAGGATAATTTAGGAGTAGCTGTAACCTAGTTTCCTCATAATCCACCAGCCACCTTCATCTCTCTCTACAGCGGTCCTTCTCCATCACCGGTCTCCTTCTCCACTGCCGTCCACTCCTTCGCCACCATCATCACCACTACCAGCTATCACCCACGTTCTCCAAGGCTTGGATCTCCAAGAGAGGAAGCTGCAAGGTAATCCTCTTCCTCATCCGTCTCTCTCCTCCGGTTTTCAGCCTTCCTTGTCGAATACCTAGGGTGCTTCTCCTAAAACCCTAAAGGTATATCTCGACCTAGCCATAGCTTTGACTAAGGAGGAACCGAGACTAGGCAAGAGACCAGATATGAAAGCCCTAGAGAAGGTGCATCGTATCAAATGTGTCCATAGGGATCCTCATTCTCACGCCCATAGAAAGAAGGTAAGGCTGTAATCCAGTTAGGCTTAATCTCATAATGTGTAGCATTGATGGTAGGTGGGTTGATACAAGAAGCATAGGTATAAGGTCCAGGTAGGAAGTGATTCCTAATTGGGACTTCTCTATTATTGTTATCATTTCCACCCCTACCCATATTATCATTAGGGTCAATGACATGTTCCTCGTTTTCAGCCATTAAGGATTGGAAGTTGCTTATAGCTTCCTGGTAATTATTTAGAGATTTTTGTCCTAAGGTTCTAGCTGCTCGAAGTGTAGCCTCTATTTCTAGATCCAAATGTTCCAACGGATTATGTAGGGATCGTCTACCTTGCATGCAAGATCACACTAAAAAGAGAAAAAGAAAACAGAATATTCAGAGGAGAGGAGAAAATCTGGAAAACAAAGATTGAAAGGAAAAAGTTTTAAAGCAATAAAACTAACCTGACTGCGCTCACAGTCGATCTCGCGGTCGACCGTGGATCTGTGCAACCTTACTTGAAGACGCGACGGTCGATCCTCGTGTCGACCCTGAGAAGCTTTTTCCGTGACAGAGCCTGGCGGTCGATGTCGCGGTTGATGTTGCGATTGACTGTGGCTATCGTAGAGGACGACGGTCGATCCGGCGATGTGGCGGTCGACCGTCCGTAGTCTTCAAAGTAAAATTGTTCCAATGCTGCAAAATTCCAAAAAATTATCAGAAAAATCCAAAAAAATGTAAAATAACATAAATAAAAATAAAACTCTGATTATGCTTAGAAAAGGGTTAAGAGAAGATTAAATCGATACTCCGTTGTAAATCAAAAGATTTCCCCGGCAACGGCGCCAAAAATTGATCGCTCGCGAACGTTGTCGTTAAAACGTTGCAAACTCAATCAAATATTAAATTTATAATCCTTATTCAATCACTACACTACTAGGTAGAATAGCGGTGAAGTCGGGAGTCGATCCACAGGGAAAACGTTGGAAACTGAAATCAATTCTCGAAACCCTAAAACTAAGGAAAAGAATCAAAGATAGAATAGATTTATCTAAACTAATAAAGAAAAGAAATAAAAGGTTGATCAATTTCAATCAATGGATAAGTGAATTAGGAATTACTCAATCCGCCCTAGTTTCACCTTCAATCTTCTCTAGTTATCCTCTTGTTCTCTTCTCTCAACATTATGGATCATATGGCTACAAGCTCACATGAATCCCTAAAATAAGATTTATGTTCCTAACCGCATAGCCTATCTTTCTTGGCATAGATTGTCTTCGGTCCTACGATTACGTTAAGTTATACTACTCCTAATGACCTTGGCACAACCTATCCTAGCTTAGCATAGCCTATTTCACTAGCAAACCATAAATCACATGAAAACCATCCTATGAATCTCTACAATCAATCACAGAAATCATGTAGGACTGAAAATACGTCAAGGAACTATGTTCCCTCAACTCTATTAACAATAAAAAGCAAATTCATAGGATCATGTCTTGAGAAGAATACAAGATTCAAACCAAAGAAGATAGAAACTATGCTAGGGTTTCATGAATAATCCTAAGTACAATAACTAGCAACTCATCTTTTGGATGAACGCCATCGGCTTGGAATAGGAAGCTGTCACCATCCACATCCTCGCTGTCTTCTCCTTAATTCCCTCTCCAAAGATTGTAAAAAAGATGAGAAATTCGGCTAGAATAATCCCTTTATATAATAGAAACCCTTAATCCTTGAATTAGGAGTTATAGTTGAACTTAAACTCTAATTTCCCTAAATTCCGGGCTGATAACGTCATCGGAGCGATCCATCGGACTCAAATCCGATCCATCGCTCCAGTCGGACTGAGTCCGCCATGTCATTAATTAATTTCAGCCTTTCTCAAATTTCAACTTTCATACTTCTGACTTTGCTTCAAAACTGGCGTCAATCTATACAAAGTCTTCAACATGAAAGTTGTAGCTCTTGAAGTCTTCAAAACTGGCGGGATCAAATCAGGCTTCATCTACTTCAGATCTGGCTAAGCCTGATTGGGATAGGACTTGATTGGGTCAGTGGGATGGGCTGAACTAGGTTAAGTTGTTGAGTCAGTTTGACTTAGTCAACCAGGGAAGTTTGGAGAAGAGGCTAGTCGGATCCAAGGGAAGGGCTGCCGGAGCTGGATCGCCGGCGAGGGGACCTAGGCAGGAAGGGTCGTAGGTCAATGGGGATGAGATCCAACAGGTTGGATTGGTCGGAGGATGGCTAGATCGATGGGATCTAGGATGTGGCCGGCGGTGGGTTTAGAAGGGATCGGCGTCGGGGACGACCACGGGGCTTCGGAAGTGGCTTAGGAAGGTTGGGATCGGGTCTAGGGAGGTTGGCGGGGTCCTTTGGAGGGATCTTGATACGAGTCGATCCGACTCGACCAACTGGATCCGAACCCAGAAGAGGAACCAAACCGGTTCAGACTCTTTCCTAGTTTGACTTGGTCTTACCTAGTTCAAACTAGAGTATTTGATTAGGATTTATTATTATTCTTTTATTGAGTCCTAGTTGATATTTGATTGTTAGGAATTAATTAAGAGTCCCTTTGAGTTAGGAAGTTGAGTTGAGTTTGAAAGCCTTATTACTTGCTAATTAAGCAAGGGGGTTTTTTAGTTGGATTAGGACTATGTCAAGGTCTTTATAAAAAGACCTCATTAGTTTGTATTAGGTTATGCATGAGATGAATGATAAAGAATAGTTGATAGAATATCTTAGGAGTAGAATATCATAGGAGTAGAAGTAATGTAGGTTCCACCAGATATCTACCATAGATCCACCTTCTTCCCCGTCAGTCATCTTCTCCGCAACCGGCATCGCCTCCATGGATTTTGTCTCTCCGCCACGTCAGCGACCCCACGCCACGTCAGCGCCACGTCAGCATCCCCCGGCCATCTCTTTTCCGTCGCCCCACTCCATCTTCTCCGGTGATCCCCACGGCAACCCAACAACCCGGCCTCCGTTCCCATCACCGTCAACCCCTGCCCGACCCCTATCTTACCTCCAAACCACTCTAAACCCATAGCCGACCTCCTTAGACCCTATCCCAACCTTCCTAAGTCTTCCGCCGAGCTCTCCGTCGTCTCCGACGCCGGCAAACCCAAATCCTACTGCCGTCGACCTCCAGATCCCGTCTATCCCACCGTCAACCCCTCCCCATCACCCCGCGACCCTTCCTGCCACTATCCCGACCGCCGACGACGCTCCTACGCCGGCGATCCACTTCGGCGATCCTCAGCCGTCGGATATTCCCAGCCACCTTTGCCCAAATTAGCTCAGCCCAACCTCAACCGGTTCAGCCCTACCAACCAATCCAGCCACATCCAGCCAATTGAACCTGGTCAACCTGATCCAGATCAATTCAGACTTGACCCAGTCAAGTCCCATCCAATCAGGCTCAGCCAGATCCGATCCAACTCAAGCCCAATCCGATCCAGCTAGCCAAATCAGCCAATTGGACTCAAATCAAGTCCGATCAGCCCGATTCTGATCGATTGGAGCAGTAGAGACCCGATACGAGAGGATTACGAGTAGACCGCTCGTATCAGATCTGGGAGTGAGATCATGGTCGGACGCTGATAACACCTGAAAAGTGCATAAATCACCCTTTTAACTAGATCTCGTTAGTCTCCGAGCAATGCTATTTTGATTGTTTTCTCTACATTTCAGGTATTAGGACCTTCAGCGAAGATTAGATCAAGTTTAGTGCTAAAACGATCAAATAAAGAACATGTGAAGTCAAGGAGCAAAAATAGGCCATCTTTGACATCAAAACTGTATCTGTTCAGGAAGAACTAGATGATGTGCCCTATATGGTTGGAAAGCTCTTGAAGTCTAGTTTAGGGAGAATTTTACAGTTCATGATTCCGAGTTTCCTAGAGGAAGTTACGGCATTTTTAGTACCAATGGCGCAGTCTGAATGGCAAAAGAGTAAATACGCAGAACAGATGATGGATCATCTTCCCCTATAAGGATCAATCCTTGCACTGTAGCAGAGACGACAGATAGCCATATTTTACATGATCGATCATTTCCTTTCGAATGATCGATCATACTCGGGCGCAGCCAGTTTTTTGGGTTCAAATGATCGATCATCACCCCTAAATGATCGATCATTTGGTAGCAGTTAAGCAAAATCAAAGGCCCAGATCTAATCCAATTTAAGGGGATACCTAGACTATAAATAGGCATCGTTTAGGGAAGAGAACTCAGCCTCTAGATAGTTCCTGATGGAGAACTAATCCTTGGATAATCCTAACTAGAGGATTAAGCCATTAATCTACTAGAAGTTACTCCTAACTACTCTCTACTTTATTAATCTAACTCGCATCATTGATCATCCATACGTCATAACTAGCTATTGAGGTCCTTTTATAGAGGCCTCGACTGAGTCCTAATCTAACTATAAAACCCCCTTGCTTCATTAGCAAGTAATAAGGCTTCCATACTCAAACTCAACTTACTAACTCAAATGAACTCTTAATTAAATCCTAACAACTTGTGGTTATCTAGGAAAGCAAATAACAACTAGAACTCAATTAAATATAAAAAGACTAATGATAAATCCTAATTAAATACTCTAGTTTGAACTAGGGAAGTCCAAGTCAAATTCGGAAAGTGGCTAAACCTGTTTGAGTCCACTTCTGTGTGCAAGTCCAGTTGGTCGAGTCGAATCGACTCGTATCATCCCCCCTCCCTTCGGAATTGGCCTTGTCCTCAAGGCCGGAGTCAAGTCATGTAGGAGGGTTCTATGCGGCTGGACCGAATCGCCTTGCTTCGGCAGCTCTGGACTTGACGGGGAGAAACCGGGTCGATCCCATGATGGATCCAGTGGAAGCAGCACCAAACATATGATGGGTCGTGCTGAGGGCGGGGCATCTGGGGGTCGATCTGATGGCTCAGGTAGCTCCAAGAGTCGTGCTCTCACTGGTTCTCCAAGATCATCTTCCTCATGTCCCGTCAGTAGTGTTGCCCATGAACATAGGACGGGATCTGATCTCCATGGTCTGATTAGCTGTGCATGGACTTGGCATGATTCTGGGTCAAGCTGGCTTTGGTCCAATCTGAAGTGAAGACGGCTGCTGGACCATGCTTCTGCTGCTCTAGTCATGGCTTGAAGTTGGTTGATCAGCTTGATGGGAGGGTAGCTCCTTTGATGGCTTAAATCAACCTTCATATGCTTGATCAACGGCTGAGGATGCATCGTGATCACTCGGACATGATCTGGATGCTCCTGATCGCTTGGGACTCTTTGATCAGGTTCGGATCGAAGATCGAAAGCGCTGGATCGATGATCAGGTTGATCGGACGACTGGATCAAGTTGCAGTCTTGATCGGATGGCTGAGAAGCTGCCGGAGCTGGATCAACAGTGAAACGAGCTCGCCGGAGTGTGGCAATGCACAGGAAGCTTCGCAGGGACCTGGAGGTTCCATCCGTACGGTTTGATCGACAGATTGGGCCAAGTACACGCCGGATCTAATGGTGGAGGCGCGGAGGAGTTCGTCACCGGTGATCGCCGGTGTTGTAGGGCGCGACGGTGCTTCAGCTTATCGGGAAAAGGTACGGGAAGGTCTTGGGATCTTTCTCGTGAGGTTTGATCGAAGGATCAACCTCGGAATATGGTGGAACGGAGGGGGCCGGAGCAATGGGTTTCGCCAGAGTTGGGTTCTGGCGATCCGAGCTTCCATCGTGGTCGCGGTCGGCCAAGGTGGCTACGGGGAAGGACGCCGGTCCTTCTGGAGGTCTTGCCGAGGTCCGAGGGGGTGGGGAATGGCGGGATCGGGCGGTAGAGGTCCGCGTCCATGTCGGGTGTAGTTGCCGGAGCCAGAGGAGGGGATGGGCGAGGCCTGGACAGGGATGGTCGCCTAATCTCCTTGGGCGGGTTTGCCGTGAAAGGGTGCCCGGGTGACGGCCGCCAATGGAGGGATGGTGAAACGAGTCGATCCGACTCGACCAACTGGACCCGCGCCCAGAAGAGGACCCAAATTGGTTTAGCCTCTTTCCTAGTTTGACTTGGACTTCCCTAGTTCAAACTAGAGTATTTAATTAGGATTTATCATTAGTCTTTTATATTTAATAGAGTCCTGGTTGTTATTTGGTTTTCCTAGATAACCACAAGTTGTTAGGAATTAATTAAGAGTCCATTTGAGTTAGTAAGTTGAGTTTGAGTATGGAAACCTTATTACTTGCTAATTAAGCAAGGGGGTTTTATAGTTGGATTAGGACTCAGTCGAGGCCTCTATAAAAGGACCTCAGTAGGTATAATGTATCGATCGATGATCAATGATGAGTTGAGTTTATGAATAAAGTAGAGAGTAGTTTAGGAGTAGCTTCTCATAGAGTAATGGCTTAATCCTCTAGCTATCCAAGGATGAGTTCTCCATCAGGAACTGTCCAGAGGCCATCCTTCCTCTTCCCTTCTCTCCCGTGTATGAACCCTAGCTCCCGCCGGCCATCCTTCCGTCCATCCTCTCCGGCTGTCCTCATCACCAACCAAGGCCACCATCCTCTTCACCAAGCTCTCACAACTCCGTCCAACTCCTTAGCCACCGCCACCGTCTTCTCCATTGATCCCCACGACAACCCAACCTTCCGAGCTCCGACGCCTCTTCTGTGTCCAACCCCGATCTCACCCCTAAACCTCTCTAAAACCTCACTGACCATCCTAAACACCATTCCGACCATCAACGACTCTTCTCGACATCCCCAGAGCCCTCCCCGTCATCCCCGACGCTGGCGAACCCAAACCCCATCGTCGTCGACCTCCAGATTCCGTCGATTTGGCATCCTTCCGGAAAATCCACTCCGGTGGATCTCTTCTTCCCCATCAACCCGCGACCCTTCCTCCCAAGGTCTCGACCGTCGCCGACGCCCCTATGCCGGCGATCCACTCCAGTGACTCGTCAGCCCTTGGATCGATCCTAGCCCTCCCCAAGCCACTTGGCCAAATTGGTTCAGTCAAACCCAGTTGGTTCAGCCTAACCCAATCCATCAGCCACTCTGATTAAGACCCGGTTGACCCAGTCAACTAGCCCACTTGACTCAATCAGCCCAACCCCTTGACCTAGTCAGGTCCTATCCATCAGGTTCAGCCAGATCTGAACCAACTCAGCCAGACTTGATCCAACTAGCCAGATTCAGCATATCAAGTCCAATTAGACCCAATTCTGATCAGTTGGAGCAGTAGAGACCCGATACGAGAGGATTGTGAGTAGACCGCTCATATCAACTTGGTATCAGAGCTCCGTTCCTCCGACTATGCCACCCAGATTCTTCCAGAAGCTGATCTGATGGCAGGAGCTACCATTGTGAGCGCTTCCAAGGAGCGGGATAGCCCCGTAACCCGAGAAGGGATCGATGTCATCAAACGGACGCCATTGACCCTCCAGATATCCCAGCACGAGACAGAGGCCCTGATTCAAGGAATCTCTGAGTTCCTCACCTTCATGGCACTACAGATGCAGAAACAGGACTGTGGTAGGAGAGCAAGGTGAGAACCCTAACCCTAACCAGCCTCCAACTACCAACCAAACTTCTCCTAAGACTCCACCTAAAGCCAACCCCCACCAAGGAGAACCCCGCCATGTTCCAAACTATGTCATAGTTGGATCAGAACGTACTTCTACCCAGCCAGTCCAACCTACTCCTGGCCATAGCACTCTTCTACCACCACAACATACATCTCTACCACATCAGACGCCACCACACCAACCTCATTTTCTTGCCTATAATCCACCTCTATGTAAGCCTCTACCTCCGCCGGACCCAGGTGAAAACTTCCTTTTACCTTCCCCTATTTTTATCGGAATTTTCCCTACGTTTCTGGAAATTTCCCTTATTTTCTCTCTCCTTCGGGTTTGGCCCTAGCCGCCACTCATCCCTTACCTCCCGACCGGCTCATCGTCCCGGCTCAGACTCAGCGGCCGACGGTTCGTCCCCGAGCCACCACCCCGAGGCCGCCCTACGGTGTCTTCCTCTTCACCCATCCACCGAGGAAGCATCAGCGGCCTTCCCCGAAGCCACCGTGGCCGACAACGACCACGATCGAGGCTTGGATCACCGAGATTCAACTCTGGCGAACTCCATTGCTCCGGCAACCTTCACTCTGCCACTTCCCGAGGATGATCATGAGATCAGACCGCATGAGAAAGGTCCCAAGACCTTCAGATACCTTGTCCCGACAAGATCGAGCACCGTTGAAGCCTACTTCACTGACGATCATCGGCGATGACCTCCTCTGCGCCGCCACCTTCAGAACCGGCGTGTTCGAAGCCCCATCTAGTGATCAGACCATACGGATGAAACCTCCAGGTCCCTGCAAAACTTCCGGTGCCGTTGCCACACTCGGTGACCTCGTTTCGCCGTTGATCCAGCTCCGGCAGCTTCGCAGCCGTCCGATCAAGACTGCAACTTGATCCAGCTGTCCGATCAGCCTGATCTTCGATCCAGTGCTTCCGATCTTTGATCAGAACCTGATCAAAGAGTCCCAAGTGATCAGGACCATCCACATAAAGTCCAAGTGATCACGACGCACCCACAGGCATTGATCAAGCATCCGAAGGTCAATATGAGCCATCAAAGGAGCTACCCTCCTTATTCAGATGCTATCTTCAACCTGATCAGATCTGACTATGATGGTACCACCGATTTCGCTCAACTGACCCAAGTCCTGATTGACACTGGAAGACCCAACCATATCAGACAGGTTTGGAACAGAGTACGACTCAGCACTGTTGTAGAGTCAACTTGGTTCGAACCACTTCAAGCCCCGAATAATGCAGCAGAAGCGTGGCTAAGCTAACTTCGCGTCAGACTAGACCAAAGTCAGCTTGACTCGGTTACAAGCAAAGTCCTTGCACAACTAATCAGACCATGGAGATCAGATCCCGTCCTATGGTCATGGGCAACACTATTGATGGGACATGATGAGGATGATCCAGGAGAGCCATTGAAGATCTTATTCTTGGAGTTACCTGAACCGTCAAATCGACCCCCAGATGCTCCTTCTTCATCACGACCCACCAAATCTTTGGCACTGCTTCCACTAGATCCATCATGGGATCGACCCGGTTTCTCCCCGCTGAGTCCAGAGCTACCGAAACAAGACGATTCGGTCCAGCCACATATAGCCCCTCTTACCTGACTTGACTCCGGCCTTGAGGACTGGGCCAATTCTGAAGGGAGGGGGGATGATACGAGTCGATCCGACTCGACCAACTAGACACGCACCCAGAAGAGGACCCAAACTGGTTTAGCCTCTTTCCTACTTTGACTTGGACATCCCTAGTTTAGACTAGAGTATTTAATTAGGATTTATCATTAGTCTTTGATATTTAATTGTGTTCTAGTTGTTATTTGGTTTCCTAGATAACCACAAGTTGTTAGGAATTAATTAAGAGTCCATTTGAATTAGTAAGTTGAGTTTGAGTATGGAAACCTTATTACTTGCTAATTAAGCAATGGGGTTTTATAGTTGGATTAGGACTCAGTCGAGGCCTCTGTGAAAGGACCTCAGTAGATATGATGTATCCATGGATGATCAATGATGAGTTGTGTAGATGAATGAAGTAGAGAGTAGTTTAGGAGTAACTTCTAGTACATTAATGGATTAATCCTCTAGCTAGGGTTATCCAAAGGTTAGTTCTCCATCAAGAACTATCCAGAGGTTGAGTTCTCTTCCCCATGAGTTCTCTTCAACCGACGTACACTGATCCACTTTCTTCCCCGTCAGTCACCTTCTCCGCAGCCGGCACCGCCTTCGCCCCATCGGTATTTCCCTCACCTTCACCTTCATCTTCTCTCTCTACGACCTTTTATCTCTTCACCACGTCAGCGGCCTCTACCACGTCAGCATCTCCTTCCTCTTCCCTTCTCTCCCGTGCATGAACCCTAGCTCTCGCCAGCCATCCTTTCGTCCAGGCTCTCCATCGCCCCTTCCATGTCCAACCCCGATCTCACCCCTAAACCCCTCTAAAACCTCGCCAACCGTCCTAAACACCATTCCTGTGAGGACCTGTCCCTCTACCCCTGTGGCTCGTTGTAGACCGTAAGGGCAATTTAGTAAATTGTGCCTTATCGGTTTGTTTCACACCCACGTGTGCACACACTGACAGTGTTTGTGTTAGTGTTTGATTAGAATTGTTAGGTGGACCTGAGATCGGAAGATCTGGGCTTGGGCTTGTGTTTTAGCCCAAGTTTGGCTTTCTGGACGAAAGAGATCGATCTGACTTGCTAACGAGATCGATCTGGCCTTGCTAACCAGATCGATCTGACATGCTATGGATATCGATCTCATAGTGCAGAAAGTGAGGCGGTGGGTTCTGAGTGGACGGCCGCCGTTGGCCGTCGCTCTCCCCTGTCAGCAGGAGAGGAGACTTCCCCCCCCCCCTCTCCCTTATCCTCTCCCTCTTTCCTCCCCTCTTCCCTGGCCCTTTCCTTCTCCTTCCTTCTTCTTCTTCCCTTCTTCGTCTTCCTCTTCTTCCTTCTCTTCCCGCGGCCCTGTTTTTTCCCCTGTTTCCGGCAGCCACCTTCTTCCTCTCCGTTCTCCCTCCTCCGGCCACCGTTTTGGGCGTTTGAAGGCTCGTTGGATTCGTGGCAGCGTAAGGAAGATCCTTGGTGTGGTTTGAAGCTGGGTTGGTGACTGGTTTGCGGGGAATCAGCCGAGGATTGCGTTTCCGGTAGGTTTCTACCTACTTGAGTTGTTTTTGGGTTTTCTCTAGATCTAGACGTTAGATCTTGCTGTTCTTTATGTTGTTGGATTCCTCTTGCTTAGCGTAATTTCTGTTATAAGTTTCATAAGCTTTGGTTGAGATTTTAGTAGGATTTAAGCATGTTTAATCTCCGATTTTCCGGTTTCTGCTGTTCTTGAAGAACAACCGGTTTGCGGCGAGTTTTTTGATCGGTACGTGCATGTTCTTGGGTTGTGATGAACATAAGAGATGTAGATCTTTGAATCTACTCTCAGATCCAACTAATTTCATAATTTTATGATTTTCCTACGATTTGTTATGATTTTTCTACTGGTGGGCTGCGTTGCAGCAAGTAATGGTAAGTTAGTTTAATTAGCAGTTTTGATTAGTTTTTCCCCGTTAATTGAACCATTGGATGTTTTCCGATTTTGGATATGTTGATCCCGGCATGTTGATCTACTAATGTCTAAGTTGGATCTCGAATCCGACGTCGTTTGGACATCAAATCGACGGGGTCAATTAGCATCTAAGTAGAGGATTTTGGTGATTTAAATAATATTATATGTTCGAAACATATAATATTATATTTTACTGTTCATCAGCGTTTTCGGGGTTGCTTCCCGTTGCAGGAGTCCGCGGTTGACGGTCGCGGTACTGTCGTAATGCCGGGACCCGCTGCGGATTGGCTGGCAGCGGTTGGTAGTACCGCTGCAGCGATCCAGTTGGACTTGTATGTTGTCTTATCATACTGTTGCATGCTTATCTCTTATTTGTGTATGTTCATTGCATGCATTCTCTGTTGTGCATTAGTTGCATGGTTAGGGCGCGGGTGATCTGTGGGTCGCCGTCCCGAGGCTGGAAGCTCGGATTTAGCCCTAGGACCGGGGTTGGATAGTTTGGACCCGGTTTGAATTGTGGTGTCCAGTCAAACTTGATGATAGGCTTAGATGACTGGTACACCTGTTGCTTGGTGATTGTAGAGGTCGTGTCGGCCTCGAGTCGGATGTTGAGGTGTAGCCGGTGTTCCACTGTGACAACTCTTGAGTAGAGGAGTTGCCTACTCAGCGGTGCCATTTCCCTCCTGCAGTGTTCACGTTGTCCTGCTTGTGAGTCTACAGTGTTCGTTCCTGCTTACTGAGTGCGACCCATCATGTGGCCAGTTCTTCTGAAAGACCATGATCGTGGGCCTCAGGGACACACGGTGGGGTTATGGGACCCCTGTATACACCCAGGTCTTACTTGAGGGCGACACTGTTGCGTTCCCTCTTTGTTCTATGTGTCGTAGTGTAGAACCCTGCTGAGCTTTATGCTCACTCCTACCCGAGCTGCGTTTGCAGGTGCAAGCGTTAGCTCTTCTTTGGTGGCCCCTACCGGGCAGTTGGTCGGCGGTGCGGCGGCGCCAGGCGGAGTCTGAGAGGTGGTGATCTTTTACTGCTTTAAAACCCTTGGTTAGTTAGTCTCCTACGGGAGTATAAATGTTGTATTTGAATCTTCCCCTCTCCGAGGATATGTATATTAAATTTACTTGGGTTTTGTAATCTGTGGTTCGAGGCTTCTTTAATTATGTCTTTTAATTGAGGGTGTTTGTGATGAATTGTTAGGGAGACCAATAGGTTAGAGGGAACCCTCGCCAATATTTTTCCGCGTTTCGTTAGGTTCCGGTTCGCGTCACCCGGCCCGGTTGGGCTTTCGCGGGTCGGGGCGCGACAATTCCGAGCATCAACAACTCTTCCCGACGTCCTCAGAGCCCTCCTCGTCGTCCCCGACGCCGGCCAACCCAAACCCCACCGCCGTCGACCATCAGATCCCGTCGATCTGGCATCCTTCCAGAAAATCCACTCTGGTGGATCTCTTCTCCATCAACCCGCGACCCTTCCTCCCAAGGTCCCGACCGCCACCGACACCCCTACGCCGGCGATCAACTCCGATGACTCGTCTGCCTTTGGATTGATCCTAGCCCTTCCTCAAGC
Organism: Narthecium ossifragum; assembly: GCA_963920575.1. Classification (NCBI taxonomy): domain Eukaryota; kingdom Viridiplantae; phylum Streptophyta; class Magnoliopsida; order Dioscoreales; family Nartheciaceae; genus Narthecium; species Narthecium ossifragum. The sequence continues at coordinate 12,342,994 of OY986974.1, read as the reverse complement.
CACTTGGTCAAATTGGTTCAGCCCAACCCATTCCATGAGCTACTCTGATTAAGACCCGGTTGACCCACTCAACTAGCCCACTTGACTCAATCAGCCCAACCCCTTGACCCACTCAACTATATCCATCAGGTTTAGTCAGACTTGATCCAGCTAGCCAGATTCAGCAGATCAAGTCCGATCAGACTCAATTCTGATCAATTCGAGCAGTAGAGACCCAATACGAGAGGATTGCGAGTAGACCGCTCGTATCATATGGGGACGGCTCGATCTTCAGCCGTTCCAAGCCGGAGATGAGCCGGTCGCGAGGAAGAAGACAAGCAGCGTGGCTAAGCCGAGGGTGAGCCGAATCGGGAAGAGAGAGAAAACCCGGGAAAATTCTGGAAAATATGGAAAAATAGGGAAAATTCTGGAAAAAAGTAGGGGAAGGGTTTCACCCAGGTATGGAGGAGGAGGTTGCAACAGCAGGTGCTCCGGTTCGATTTGAGAACCGGACGGTTGTTACTCCTTGACTAGCTACTGGATCTCTTCTCCAAGATCTGACTCTTCTTCCTTGGTTCCTTCTCCTTTACTGATTGCTGGCGTCTCAGTAGGAGTCGAAGTCGGACTCGGGGTCACCATCGGAGTTGTAATCTGAGTCGTGTACAGAATCCTAATCTGAGTTGGCTCAGGGTGAGGTTCTGTAATCTGGATCGCAGCGGGAGTAGGGGTTTGCCTCGGAGTCTGAGTCTCTGTAGGACTTGTCTGAGTTATCGTTGACCATCTATTGGAGGTTTGCTCCAACTTTCTGCTATCGCATTCCATCCAGGTTGAACAGAGGTTCAACTGGGCCTGGAGAATCTTGATTTGCTGTTCCAAACTCTCCTGGGGTACTCCGTACATGGTGGCGAAGTTTCTAGAAGGTTCTGGACCGCACAGTCGGAGGAAAGCAGCTCTAATACCAAGTTGATACGAGCGGTTTATCGCAATCCTCTCCTATCGGGTCTCTACTGCTCCAATTGATCGGAATTGAGTCTGATCGGACATAATTGCCTGAATATGGCTAGTGGGATCAAGTCTGGCTTGATCTAGTTCAGATCGGGCTAAGCCTGATTGGGATAGGACTTGATTGGGTCAAGTGGGCTGGGCTGAACTGGGTTAAGTGGCTGAGTCAGGTTGACTTAGTCAACCAGGGAAGCTTGGAGAAGAGGCTAGTCGAATCCAAGGGCCGAGCCGTCGGAGGTGGATCGCCGGTGAGGGGACTTGACGGCGGTCGGGACCTAGGCAGGAAGTGTCGTAGGTTGATAGGAATGAGATCCAACGGGTTGGATTGGTCGGAGGATAGCTAGATCGATGGGATCTAGGATGTGGTCAGCGATGGTTTTAGAGGGGATCGGCGTCGAGGACGACGACGGGGCTTCGAAAGTGGCTTAGAAAGGTTGGGATTGGGTCTAGGGAGGTCGGTGGGGTACTTTGGAGGGATCTGGGAGTGAGATCGGGGTCAGACACGGGTTGTCGACGATGGCTGGGGAGTTGGGGTTGCCGGGGAAGATGTCGGAGAGGATGACGGAGGAAGTGGAGGTGTTGGCCGAGGTCGTGGGGCTCGACTAAGAAGATGGGAGGCTTGGGAGACGATGGGGATGGCCAGAGAGGCTGGACGGTGGTGAGGTTGGCGGGAAGCTGGGTTTGGGCGTGAGGAGGAGAGGAACGAGGAAGATGATGACGTGGCGCTGATGTGGCGGGGGGTTACTGACATCGTGGAGAGAGAAAGTGGCATGGAGAGAGAAATACCGGTGGAGGCAGTGCCGGCTGCGGAGAAGGTGACCAGCGGGGAAGAAGGTGGATTGATGGAAGTCAGTTGAAGAGAACTCTTGGGGAAGAGAACTCAGCATCTGGATAGTTCCTGATGGAGACTAATCCTTGGATAATCCTAACTAGAGGATTAAGCCATTAATCTACTAGAAGTTACTCCTAACTACTCTCTACTTTATTCATCTAACTCACATCATTGATCATCCATAACATCATACCTTGCTATTGAGGTCCTTTTATAGAGGCCTCGACTGAGTCCTAATCCAACTATAAAACCCCCTTGCTTGATTAGTAAATAATAAGGCTTCTATACTCAAACTCAACTCACTAACTCAAATAGACTCTTAATTAAGTCCTAACAACTTGTGGTTATTTGGGAAATAAAATAACAACTAGGATTCAATTAAATATAAAAAACTAATGATAAATACTAATTAAATACTCTAGTTTGAACTAGGAAAGTGGCTAAACCCGTTTGGGTCCTCTTCTGTGCGTGGGTCCAGTTGGTCGAGTCAAATCGACTCGTATCAAGCTCCAACGACCTCGGCTTCGACATCTGAGGAGAAGCTCCGACCCTCGGCGACCTCGGAGAAGCCCGACCTCATCAACCTCGGAGAACCCCCGTCCTCGACGACCTCGGCAAACTCGGAGAAGCCCGACCTCGGTGACCTCGGAGTCCTCGGCGACCTCGGCCTCAACATCAGAAGTGAAGCTCCGACGACCTCGATTTCGACATCCGAGGTGAAGCTCCGACCCTCGGCGTACTCGGCGACCCCGGAAAGCACAACCTCTACGAAGACCGACCTTGGAACCCTTGGCACTCTCGATGACCTCGGCGAAGCCGAGGAGATATGGAACAGTAGCAACGCAGAGGAGCCGGAACGGTGACGTCCAACGGCCCAGAACGGTGTCCAAGTCTTATATGGGTTGCTTATCTTGAACTGTTTGATTGAGAGCGGTGTCACCACTTCCTGGAACTCGAACATACATGGCCTTGGATTCCTCGAATCGCTATTCTGTTGAACCCCCGAGTCTCTCGAGTGACCTCATGACGCTCCGAAGTCCTTAGTGTCTACTTGAAGCATCCAACGGCCAGCAAAAATGTCTCTCTAGTAGTGCTTGATCTCGAGGCTAACGTGCGCCATCTCGATGATCCGACCCCAAGATTGAGGACATTATTTTTTCCATGCGAGTTTTTTTAACTCCCACGAAAAAAAGGGGGGCATTGTGTTACCGCCAAAAATTTGCAGTTTTTGAGGGTCAAAAGATGGTCGAAATTGGCACATTGTGAGGCTCAACTATCAACAATCATAGAGGGCAACCGCCTGAGGACATGGAGATCATGGGAGGCAACTTGGAGTGCAACTGTCAGAGGTCATGGGATCATGGGAAGTTATGCTCTTAAGTATTGTATAAATAACTTATGGAAGAAGAAAACGAACCGAACACACTCTATCAATGAATTCTTCTTTTATTCCTACTGTGTCTTCTACTTAGGAATAGCCATTACTTCTTCTACTTAGAAGTAGCATAACCAGCACTCTTTCTACCTAGGAGTAGCATAGCCTTACTCTACATAGTAGTAGGAGTAGCCATTAATTTATCATAAAAATCTAGAAATCCCAAAAGTCCTCTTAATTGAGGCACGGCAGAACCCATCATCCTTCTGATCTTCTCCACGGTTGGCACACCTCAAGTGCCTGGTGACCACGCGCCCATCGTTGTCGCATCCTCTGTTTTTTGTTATTTTTCAGGTAACAAGTTTGGCAAGCACAGTGGGAGGGTTTAGGAGTAGCTTCTCATAGAGTAATGGCTTAATCCTTTAGCTTGGGTTATCCAAAGGTTAGTTCTCCATCAGGAACTCTCCAGAGGCTGAGTTCTCTTCCCCATGAGTTCTCTTCAACCGACGTCCACAAATCCACCTTCTTCCCCGCTTGTCACTTTCTCCGCAGCTGGCACCGCGTCCACCAGAATTTCTCTCTCCCCGCCACTTTCTCTCTCCACCACGTCAGCACTCTATTCCCCGTCACCACCATGTCAGCATCATCTTCCTACTCTCCTCGTCACGCCCGAACCCAGCTTCCCGCCGACCTCACCGTCGTCTAGCCTCTTCGGCCATCCCCATCACCTCCCAAGCCTCCCATCTTCTTCCCCGAGCCCCACGACCTCGGCCAGCACCTACACTTCCTCCATCATCCTCTCCGGCGTCTTCCCAGGCAACCCCAACTCCCCAGTCGCCGCCATCAACCCTGGTCCGTCCCAAATCTCAACCCCAAACCACCCTAAATCCCTCGCCGATCTACCCCGACCTCCTTTCCGACATCCCAAGCCACCCACGAGCCCTCATCGTCGTCCCTGACTCCGATCCGCCTCTAAACCCACCGCCGGCCACATCCTAGATCCCATCGATCTAGCCATCCTCCGACCAATCCAACGCGTTGGATCTCATCCCCATTGACCTACGACCCTTCCTGCCTAGGTCCCGACCGCCATCAAGTCCCCTCGCCGGCGATCCACCTCCGGCGGCCCTCAGCCCTTGGATCCGACTAGCCTCTTCTCCAAACTTCCCTGGTTGACTAAGTCAACCTGACTCAGCCACTTAACCCAGTTCAGCCTAGCCCACTTAACCCAGTCAAGTCCTATCCTATCAGGCTCAGCCAGACTTGATCCCGCTAGCCAGATTCAGCCAATCAAGCCTGATCAGACTCAATTCTGATCAATTGGAGCAGTAGAGACCCGATACGAGAGGATTGCGAGTAGACCACTCGTATCAACTTGGTATCAGAGCTCCGTTCCTCCAACTGTGTGGTCCATAACCTTTCGGAAACTTCGCCACCATGTACGGAGTACCCAAGGAGAGTTTGGAGTAGCAATTTAAGATTCTGCAGGCCCAGTTGAACCTATTTTAACCAAGATGGAATGTGATAGCAGAAAATTGGAGCAGATCACCAGTAGATGGTCAACTGTGACTCAAACAAGTCCTACAGGGATTCAGGTTTTGAGTCAGACCTCTACTCCAGCTGCAACCCAGATTACAGAACCTGACCATGAGCCAACTCGGATTATGACTCCGACTGCAACTCCTATTACGACTCCGAGAGCAACCACAATTGCAACTCCGAGTACAACTGCAGTTACGACTCAGATTACAACTATGGTTGTGACCCCGAGTCCTACTCCGACTGAGACGCCAACGATCAGTAAAGGAGAAGAACCAGAAGATGTAGATTTTGAAAATGAAATGCGAAAGCTGTTCAAGGTACCAAAGCGCTTCTTCAAGAGCAGGATTTCTGCACAACCATCTGGACCAGCCAAAGCCAAATCCAGCAAGCTACCTCTAGGATGAGTTCGAACAAAAGAGGATCAGAGGTTCGTGCTACTACTGTGATGAGAGGTACAATCCTAATCATCGGCACAAGCAGATCCAGACCGAGGAGCAACAACCGTCCGATTCCCAGATCAAATCGGAGCCCCTGCTGTTGCAACCTCCATTACCTCCCCAAGACCCGGGTAAAACCTTCATCCTACCTTCCCATGATTTTTTTCTGGATTTTTTTACTATTTTTCCAGAATTTTCCCGGAATTTTCTCTCTCCACCCGGATTGGCTCGAGCCGCGGCTCACCCCCTCCATCGCGATCGGTCACTCTGAGCCATCTTCTCCGTCGTCCCGGCTCGGAACGGCTGAAGATCGAACCGTCCCCATCCCTCCACCGGCGACCATCACCCGGCCGCCCTTTCACGGAAAACCCGCCCCATGAGCTTAAGTGACCTTCACCGTTGCCTTACTACCCGGACCAGGCCTCCCCCATCCCCTGCTCCGGCTTCGGCGACTACACCCGACAAGGACGCGGACCTCCACCGCCCGATCTCGCCGTTCCCCACCCCCTCAGACCTCGGCAAGACCTTCAGAAGGATCAGCGTCCTTCCCCGAAGCCACCTTGGCCGACCGCGACCACGATGGAAGCTCGGATCACCGGAACCCAACTCCGGCATAACCCATTGCTCCGACTACCTCCGTTCCACCATATTCCGAGGTTGATCCTTCGATCAAACCTCACGAGAAAGGTCCCAAGACCTTCTCGTACCTTTTCCCGATGAGCTGAAGCACCGTCGCGGCCTACAACACCGGCGATCACGCGCGACGAACTCCTCCGCACCTCCACCTTCAGATCCGATGTGTATGAGGCCCAATCCGTCGATAAGACCATACGGATGGAATCCCCAGGTCCCTGCGAAGCTTCTTGTGCCATTGCTGCTCTCCGATGACCTCGTTTCGCCGTTGATCCAGCTCTGACAGCTTCTCAACCGGCCAATCAAGACTGCAACTTGATCCAGCCGTCCGATTAGCTTGATCTTCGATCCGGTGCTTCCGATCTTCGATCTAAACCTGATCAAAGAGTCCCAAGCGATCAGAACCATCCAGATCTAGTCCGAGTGATCACAAAGCATCCTCAGCCGTTGATCAAGCATTCGAAGGTTGATATGAGCCATCAAAGGAGCTACCCTCCTTATTCAGATGCTATCTTTGATCGGATCATATCTGACTATGATGGTACCATCGGTTTGGCTCAACTGACCCAAGTCCAGATTGACACCAGAAGACCCAACCACGTCAGACAGGTTTGGACCAGAGTAAGACTCAGCACCACTGAAGATTCAACTTGGTTCAAACAACTTCAACCCAGAACAGTGCAGCGAAAGTGTGGCCCAGCCGACTTCACTTCAGACTAGGCCAAAGCCAGCTTGACTCAGTTACAAGTCAAATCCCTGTACAGCTAATCAGACCATTTAGATCAGATCCCGTCCTATGGTCAACACTACTCATGGGACATGACGAAGATGATCCAGGAGAACCAGTGAGAGCACGACTCTTGGAGCTACCTGAGCCATCAGATCGATCCCCAGCTGCTCCGCCCTCAGCACGACCCATCAGATGTTTGGTGCTGCTTCCACTGGATCCATCATGGGATTGACCCGGTTTCTCCCCGCCGAGTCCAGAGCTACCGAAGCAAGGCGCTTCGGTCTTGCCACATAGAGCCCTCCTTGAGGACAAGGCCAATTCCAAAAGGAGGGGGGATGATACAAGTCGATTCGACTCAACCAAATGGACCCGCACCCAGAGGAGGACCCAAACTGATTTAGCCTCTTTCCTAGTTTGACTTGGACTTCCATAGTTCAAACTAGAGTATTTAATTAGGATTTATCATTAGTCTTTTATATTTAATTGAGTCCTAGTTGTTATTTGGTTTCTTAGATAACCACAAGTTATTAGGAATTAATTAAGAGTCCATTTGAGTTAGTAAGTTGAGTTTGAGTATGGAAACCTTATTACTTACTAATTAAGCAAAGGGGTTTAATGGTTGGATTAGGACTTAGTCCAGGCCTCTATAAAAGGACCTCAGTAGGTATGATGTATCCATGGATGATCAATGATGCGAGTTAGATGAATAAAGTGGAGAGTACTTTAGGAGTAGCTTCTCAAAGAGTAATGGCTTAATCCTCTAGCTAGGGTTATCCAAAGGTTAGTTCTCCATCAGGAACTCTCCAGAAGCTGAGTTCTCTTCCCCAAGAGTTCTCTTCAACCAACGTCCACCAATCCACCTTCTTCCCCGCTGGTCACCTTCTCCGCAGCCGACACCGCCTCCACCGGAATTTCTCTCTCCCCGCCACTTTCTCTCTCCACCACGTCAGCACTCTCTCCCCATCACCCGCCATGTCAGCATCATCTTCCTCCTCTCCTCCTCACGCTCGAACCCAGTTTCCCGCCGTCCTCACCGCCATCCAGCCTCTCCGGCCATCCCCGTCACCTCCCAAGCCTCCCATCTTCTTCCCCGAGCCCCACGACCTCGGCCAGCACCTCCACTTCCTCCATCGTCCTCTCTGGCGTCTTCCCTGACAACCCCAACTGACCAATCGCCGCCGTCAACCCTGGTCCGTCCCAAATCTCAACCCCAAACCACCCCAAAATCCCTCGCCGATCTACCCCGACCTCCTTTCCGACGTCCCAAGCCACCCACGAGCCCTCGTTGTCGTCCCTAACGCCGATCTGCTTCTAAACCCACCGCCGGCCACATCATAGATCCCATTAATCTAGCCATCCTCCGACCAATCCAACCTGTTGGATCTCATCCCCATTGACCTACGACCCTTCATACCTAGGTCCCGATTGCCGTCAAGTTCCCTCGCCGGCGATCCACCTCCGACGGCTCTCAACCCTTGGATCCTACTAGCCTCTTCTCCAAACTTCCCTGGTTGACTGAGTCAACCTGACTCAGCCACTTAACCCAGTTCAGCCCAGCCCACTTGATCCAGTCAAGTCCTATCCCATCAGGCTCTGTCAGATCTAAACCAGCTCAAGCCAGACTTGATCCAGCTACCCAGATTCAGCCAATCAAGCCTGATCAGACTCAATTCTGATCAATTGGAGCAGTAGAGACCCGATACGAGAGGATTGTGAGTAGACCGCTCGTATCACAAAATCCGAAAAGATGAGAGCAAGTGTTCAAAATGACGCAAGTCGACGTCGAGCTTGCCGAGGTCAGCATCAAGCTTTTCCTCCTCGACATCCATCAACCGGCACAACTCATCACGTTCCGAGACTTCTCGAGCTAAGGCCGTCTCCAAATCTTGGATGCGGCGATCCTTCACGACCACCTAGGCTTGCATAGCCCAAAGGACCTCCTCTCGATGACTAGAGCGCTCACAATGAGCAGCTATGTCCTCACGAAGGGCAGAAACCTCCGAGGTGGCTAGAGCCCGCCTGTGCACTTGCTCCGTTCTCCTTTCTAGCTGCGAGTGGAACTGGATGAATAGGCTCCAGAAGCGTTCAAAATTGGTGTTTGGAACCGCAGACACTTCCCACAATGATTGGAGGAGTTGAGGGAGGAGTTCCCCTCGAACAAGCTCGCTGACAGTGCAGTCCCTAAAAGGCTCGATAGCATGCATGATGGTCGCGAGATGGGCCGGATCGGGAACGCCTATGAAGCGGTTGAAGGCAGGCACCAGGTCTGCAAAACTTTGCATATAATCACGGAGGGAGCCACGCCCCAAATCGTCCACCACAGGTCAAGAAGAGCTCACACCGACGACCCCGCAGAACACAGTGTGGGGCTCGCTCTCCTCAATCCTCAGGTCACGACCCAGTGGAGAAGATGTGGGAGAAACTTCGTAGTCAAGGTCCAACCAACCAGCCTCGAGCGCCGCCGTGCTTATAGCAGGCTCCCCCATTTCGACAACCCTTTTCCCTTTGTCAGTAGGAGTGGACGTTCGACGGACGGCGGCTCGATGGGGACTTCAGAAGATAGGACAACCTCCGGACTTGCTGGAGTCTCCAAAACCAACTGACTAGTCAGAACCGGGACCTCGGGAAACACCTCGGAGTCGACAAGGGCTGTCTTGGAGAGAACAATAGGAATAGCTAGGGAGGTAGAGCCATCTAGAGCAACCTCGACAGTCGTGACGGTGGAAGCAGCTAGAGACGAATCTTCTACGTTCTCCTCCACCGCTACTATATCAACGGTGACAACAACCTCATCCCCCACCACAGCGTCACTATCACTCGCCTCAATGGCTTGGGGAGCTGGATTTGCTTCGCGATGATACGAGTCGATCCGACTCGACCGACTGGACCCACACCCAGAAGAGGACCCAAACTGGTTTGGCCTCTTTCCTAGTTTGGCTTGGACTTCCCTAGTTCAAAGTAGAGTGCTTAATTAGGATTAGTCTTTTATATTTATTTGAGTCCTAGTTGATATTTGATTGTTAGGAATTAATTAAGAGTCCATTTGAGTAGTAAGTTGAGTTGAGTATAGAAACCTTATTACTTGCTAATTAAGGAAGGGGTTTTCTAATTGGATTAGGACTCAGTCAAGGTCTCTATAAAATGACCTCAATAGCTAGGTATGATATATAAAGAGAATTATGATGAGTTAAGAATAGTTGATAGAATATCATAGAAGTAGAATATCATAGGAGGTAATGTAGTTTCCATAGAAATCCACCATCGATCCATCTTCTTCCCCGTCGGTCATCTTCTCCGTAGCCGGCACCGCCTCCACGGAATTTCTCTCTCCGCCACGTCAACGCCACGTCATCACTGTTCATTGTCTTTCTCCACTTGTCTCCCGTGCCCAAACCCTAAGCTACCGCCGACTATCGCCGTTCTCTCCTCTCAGGCCGCCCCCGTCGCCATCCAAGACCACCATCCTCTCTTCCCCAAGCCGTCATGACTCCAGGAAACACCTTCACCGCCTCCGTTCGTCTTCCCCGGCTACCCTTGCTTCACCGTCGCCGACCCTTCTAGATCCGCCGCATCTATCCATCCATTGGAAGATCGGATCCGTTAGATCCGTTCCTCGTCTCCCCATGACCCTTACCATCTACTTCCCTACGTCCCCAAAGCCCTCGCCGTCGTCCTCGACGCCGGTCAACCCAAACCCGCCGCCGTCGACCTCCAGATCCCGTCGATCCGGCATCCTTCTGGTCAATCCACTCCGGTGGATCTCTTTCCCATCAACCCACGAACCTTCCTGCCAAGGTCCCTACCGCCGCCGACGTCCCTACACCGGCGATCCTCCGCCCTTGGATCTAGTTCGGTTCAGCCAGCTTGAATTAGACTCAGTCCAACCTGATTCAGCTCAGCCACCTAATTCGGATCCAGTCCAATTCAACCCGGTCAACCTGATCCAGATCAACTCAGACTTGACCCAGTTAAGTCCTATCCAATCATGCTCAGCCAGAACTGAACCAGCTCAAGCCAGACCCGATCTAGCTAGCCAGATCAGCCAGTTGGAGCCAATCAAGGCAAATCAGACTCAATTCTGATCAATTGGAGAAGTAGAGACCCGATACGAGAGGATTACGAGTAGACCGCTCGTATCAACTTGGTATCAGAGCTCCGTTCCACCGACTGTGCAGCCCAGAACCCTTCGAAAACGTCGCCATCATGTACGGAGTATCCCATGAGTGGTGGGAACAACAAATTAAGATTCTGCAAGCCGAGGTAAATCCCTGTTCAACGTTGATGGAACGTAATAGTAGGAGGTTGGAAAGCAATATAAGGGAGTTGGAGCAGTTCTCCAATAGGTGGTCAACGATAACACAGACTCCGAGCCAGACCCCTATTCCAGCTGCAATCCAGATTGTGGAACCTGACCCCGAGCCAACTCGGATTAGGACTCCGACTGCAACTCCGAGAACAACTCCAATTGTAACTCCGAGTTCAACTCCTGCCCCGGGTGAAACCTTTCTTCTACATTCCCATGATTTTTCTGGATTTTTACCTATTTTTCCAGATTTTTCCTGGGATTTTCTCTCTCCTCCCGGTTTGGCTCGAGCCGCGCCTCCTTGGAATCGGCTCGTCCCTGGCTCAACCGCGGCTCGGCATCGGCTCACCACCCTCACCTGCGCCCGGCTCACCCTAAGCCGACCCTTCGTCGTCCCGGCTCAAAACCAGAGCCCATCGGCTCGTCCCCGAGCCGCCACTCCATCACCGCCCTCCGACGCCGTCCTCTCCACCTGCTCACCAAGGAAGCATCGGCGTCCCTCACCGAAACCGCCGTGGCCAACAACGACCACAATTGAGGTCTGGATCGCCGACGACCTTCCCGTACCTGTTCCCGACGAGCTAAAGCACCGTCGCGGCCTAGATCATCGACGATCACCGGCGACAACATCCACCGCGCCGCCACCTTCAGATCCGGTGCATCCGCAGCCCAATACGTCGATCAGACCGTACGGATGGAAACCCCACGTCCCTGCGAAGCTTCCTGTGCCGTTGCCACACTCCGATGACCTCGTTTCGCCGTTGATCCAGCTCCGGAAGCTTCTCAGCCGTCTGATCAAGACTGCAACTTGATCCAGCCATTTGATCACCCTGATCTTCGATCCAGTGCTTCCGATCTTCGATCTGAACATGATCAAAGAATCCCAAGCAATCAGAACCATCCAGATCATGTCCGAGTGATCACGATGCATCCTCAGCCGTTGATCAAGCATCCGAAGGTTGATTGAAGTCATCAAAGGAGCTACCCTCTTTATTCAGATGTCATCCACAATTTGATCAGATCTGACTATGATGGTACCACCGGTTTGGCTCAACTGACCCAAGTCCAGATTGACACCGGTAGACCCAACCACGTCAGACAGGTTTGGACCAGAGTACGACTCAGCACCGCTGAAGATTCAACTTGGTTCAACCACCTTCTAGCCCAGAATAGTGCAGCGAAAGCGTGGTCTAGCCATCTTCACTTCAGATTGGACCAAAGCCTGCTTGACCCAGAATCAAGCCAAGTACTTGCACAGTTGATCAGACCATGGAGATCAGATCCTGTCCTATGGTCATGGGCAACACTACTGATAGGACATGATGAGGATGATCCAGGAGAGCCATTGAAGATCTTATTCTTGGAGTAGCTGAGCCGTCAGATCGACCCCCAGATGCTCCTTCAGCATTGCCCCTGCTACCCCTGGACCCGTCATGGGATCGACCTGGTTTCTCCCCACCGAGTTCAGAGCTACAGAAGCAAGTTTATTCGGTCCAGCCACATAGAGCCATCCTATCTGACTTGACTTTGGCCTTGAGGACAAGGCTAATTCCGAAGGAAGGGGGGATGATACGAGTCGATCCGACTCGACCGACTGGACCCACACCCAGAAGAGGACCCAAACTGGTTTGGCCTCTTTCCTAGTTTGGCTTGGACTTCCCTAGTTCAAACTAGAGTGTTTAATTAGGATTAGTCTTTTATATTTAATTGAGTCCTAGTTGATATTTGATTGTTAGGAATTAATTAAGAGTCCATTTGAGTAGTAAGTTGAGTTGAGTATGGAAACCTTATTACTTGCTAATTAAGTAAGGGGGTTTTCTAGTCGGATTAGGACTCAGTCAAGGTCTCTATAAAAGGACCTCAATAGCTAGCTATGATGTATAAAGAGAATTATGATGAGTTAAAAATAGTTGATAAATATCATAGGAGTAGAATATTATAGGAGTAGAGGTAATGTAGTTTCCACAGAAATCCACCATCGATCCATCTTCTTCCCCGTCAGTCATCTTCTCCATAGCCGGCACTGCCTCCACGGAATTTCTCTCTCCGCCACGTCAGCACCACGTCATCACTGTTCATCGTCTTTCTCCACTTGTCTCCCGTGCCCAAACCCTAAGCTACCGCCGACTATCACCGTTCTCTCCTCTCAGGCCACCCCCGTCGCCATCCAAGACCACCATCCTCTTCCCCAAGCGGTCACGACTCCAGGAAACACCTTCACCGCCTCCGTTCGTCTTCCCCGACGTCTTCCCCAGCTACCCCAAGCTTCACCGTCGCCGACCCTTCTAGATCCGCCGCATCTATCCCATCCATTGGAAGATCGGATCCGTTAGATCCGTTCCTCATCTCCCCATGACCCTTATTATCTACTTCCCGACATCCCCAGAGCCCTCGCCGTCGTCCCCGACGCCGGTCAACCCAAACCCGCCGTCGTCGACCTCTAGATCCCGTCGATCCGGCATCCTTCCGGGCAATCCACTCCGGTGGATCTCTTTCCCATCAACCCACGAACCTTCCTGCCAAGGTCCCTACCGCCGCCGACGTCCCTACGCCGGCGATCTACTCCGACGATCCTCCGCCCTTGGATCTAGTTCGGTTCAGCCAGCTTGAATTAGACTCAGTCCAACCTGATTCAGCTCAGCCACCTAATCCGGATCTAGTTCAATTCAACCCGGTCAACCTGATCCAGATCAACTCAGACTTGACCCAGTTAAGTTCTATCCAATCAGGCTCAGCCAGAACTGAACCAGCTCAAGCCAGATCCGATCCAGTTAGCCAGATCAGCCAGTTGGAGCCAATCAAGCCGGATCAGACTCAATTCTGATCAATTGGAGCAGTAGAGACCCGATACGAGAGGATTACGAGTAGACCGCTTGTATCACTCGGGCAGAAGGTATCAGCTACTGTAGATCCAACCTGGATTGTGCTATGTGTTCTTCGTTGGGTAGGAGATCTAAGGAGACAAGACGAAGTGAGAGGGGATAACACTAAAAAGAGGGAATAAAAAACGCAAAGAGAATACCTCTGGCGTTAGGTATGCTCAATAGAACGCTGTGACGAGGTCTCCATGCCAACAAAGCATCCGAATCCATCTTGGCTCTCCGATCGGACGATCGCTCGGGGGACTAGATCAACTCAAGAGAAGCAGAACACTCAGCCTGGTTGTCTCCGTCATCAGATTCGGATGAAGCATGGGAGGCCCTAGAATCCAGCTCAGTAGCTGGAGATAGCGTCACAGCCTCTCCACCATGCCTTCCCCAGTCCATAGAGTTTTCCAAAAGCCATATGGGCAAAGCAACCCCTGCTGGAGATATGGAGCGAGAGGGAGGTTCAACTTCCAAAATTCTCGAAGCCTTGAGTTGCTAGACGTCTTCCTTGAACTCAACCTCTGGAACCATCAGGACCTCTGATGGCTGAGCGACTTCCCCCTGAAGGGCCGACGAAGACTCGAGCCCGACATTGGGGACCCCTAACACCCGAGGAATAGACTCCGATGTTGGCTCTAACTCAGATACTGGAACTGGTTCCTGAGTTTGGCTCCTGTCCGAAGGGACCATAACGAGTCGCCGCCGACGCAGCTGAAGCGGTTGATCATCATACCTCTGCTCAACTACAAAGGCTCGTGAGGTTTCCACCGGCCGTCCAATCTCCTCTCGAGGGGCGGTGGCAAAAGTAGGCCGGGGAACACCGATGGGAGCTAGACTTCGAGGTTGGATCCCACTCGAAGAAGCTTTCGCTAAACCCTTATCGACCCACCAAAAGGCGTTTTTGCCCCGGACGTCGTTTCGGATCACGTCACGGGACAAAAAGGGGGGCAATTGTGTTACCGAGGAAAATATTAGAGTATCGACCAATGGATATCCATCGTCGAGACGGACACATGGAACTCATCCAGCAAGCTACAATCAGCGTACCCACGATGCCGTACGGGTATGACACGTGGACGAATTGATGTCGACGCTAGTGGAACTATCGCATACTCTACTGATCGGAAGCAGAGGTGTCGATCAATGAAAGGAGACACGCATTAAATACTGCTCGATACCAGAGTCCAAAACTCATCATCACGCCACCTTCACCACTATGACGATGCGAGTCAATAGAGTGTTAAACAGGGCACATAGTCACCTTATCACTCCATGGCAGTTGAGTAACGTTTACACTATAACGACACCTACGTCGAACCCGAGTTACCTCGAGGAGATGTCGGAGTCGAGATTGAGATCCCGAGATCGAAGCAATATGTAAAGACCTGAGGCTGAGAACCAAGTAACCCGAGGTCGAGGCTCGAGATGTCACATGAAGTAAGTAACTCCTGGGTCAAGTTTTGAGACCAAGGCGAGGAAGCAAATTCTAGGTCGAATGGACATATAAAGTCGGATACCAAATCCAAGGTCTAGGCGATAGGAAGAGCCGAACCCTTACCACGATCCCACGATCTATAAAATCTCCTAAAACAAGGTGTGGGAGACGGAACGAGAAAACAGGGAAACGGTTATCTTTGGGCTACGTGTCAAGATGGCCACGAGATCCGACCCATGATGAACCACGAATGATCGTGGGTGGTTGGTCACGGACGATGGCTAGCAACAGGCCACGTGGAGGCGGCGGCCCAAGGTATAAAAGGTTGAAGAGGAAGCAGAGGAAATCCCCCCCGACATCCAAACTTATAATACTACTTTTCTAGTTTTAGCTACTGTAATCTTTCCTAACTTGTACTCGTAGGAGCTTTCACCAGAGCTGTAACCTTTCGTTGCTGTTCAATGGAAGTAAGTAATTAGTTCTTTATCTGCTTTCATTATTCTAGGAGTAGTGCAACCGCCCTTAGGATTAATCCACTGTTCAATCTAGAGGTAGAGTAACATTGCAGTAGAATTCGTTCTGTTTCAGTCACCATCATCCACAAAACCCAAAAATCCATGAAATCCCACATCTCTATTAGACTTAAATGTTACACAAAGTCCTCTTAATTGAGGCACAGCTGAACTCATACACCCTTCTGATAATCCCTGCGCGACGGTTGGCACACCTCATGTGCCTGGCGACCACGTATCCATCCCGGGTACAATGTTTGAGCAACATGCTTTTTGGCGACCACAGTGGGAGGCCAAAAATGCCACTCAAGTCTACAATCGTCGATCCCCACGATCGATATGAACCAAAAAACCCACCTCCCCAGAACCCAACGTATTCATCCTTGACCTCGGATATGCCAGGCGATAGTTCGCGGCAATCTCAGGCCAAAAGGGCTGATGAAGATTGGCAGAAGGCCTCGGAGGAATTCAGGGGGCTATTTGTGACGATGATGGAGAAAGTCGACCGAATGATCGCCGCCTTCGACTTTCTCTGAGGTAGGAGTCTTTATGACCGATAGGACCCAGCTTCAATCCAACCGTGTGATCCAAGAAGTCACCCACGTTCTCTTCGAGACCACGACTCCCTTAGCCAGACAAGTAGCTAAGGAGGTAGTGGTCGAATGGGAACCCATCCTCAAGAAGCACGCCGAGCTAAATCGGAAGCTTCATAGCGAAGTACTCCGATCGAGTTCCACAGCCATCCCCGTGGCCACCACTTCAACCATGCCTCGAGGGTCCGACATCCCTAGCTCAAGCACCCAGCCGCCACCTCTAGGATATCCAAATCCGACATCGAACGTCTCCCCCCAAGGGTACATGGACCCAGGCGGATCAAATCCTCCCATGGCAAATGTCGGAGGGTCGAGACTATTGGCGCCCGCATCATACAGCGTGGTGACTCGCGGAAATTTTTCACAAAGAAGAGAACCCGATGTCGGCGCCAAGATCCCTCCGCTTCTTGCTTCACACGTTGTGCACTCCTTGCACACTTCAAGAACCACGCCATGAAGAGGTCGGTGTACCAAAATCCGTCCTTGACCAGCCTTCTCCTCCGTCTTCTTCTTCTTCTTGCACAAGAACACACCAAGAAGCAAGAACATACAATTATGGCAAAGGATATGGCGCTCTTCCTTTATTGATCAAAGATCTTTACAAGAGAATCCCTCACAACTCTCCCTCCCTCCCAAGGTACAAAGATCACTCAATACAAGGAAATCCCAAACCCTAGCCAAAGCCTAGATTCCCAACACCTTGGCCGGCCTACTCCTTATATAGAGGAATAGTCCTTGACTTGCTCCAACAAGTCACTCGTACAAGTCCTACTTAATGTCCTGGTTTACATCCATATCTAGGCCATAACACTAAGTTACCAAACTTAGCTGGACTCCCTCTTGAGTTTGACTTGCTTAAGATAGCCATGATCGCCTCTTTGACTCGAAATAGGACTCCTTATTCGTTCGCGCCAGCAGCATGTTTCCCTGAGTCAAAACTGATATTCCCCATATCATCACCTATTCCAAGTCAAATGCACGCGAGACATTTGAATTTGCTCGGCTGGATTAGTCTCCAAGGCACAACCGCCCGGTTTGGCATGCCGTCTCCTAGTGCAACACGGAGTCGCGCGTCATCTTCAAATTCTTCCGTGCAAAAATGGTTTCTGACCGCGTCATCTTTCTTGGAGCTTCCATTACAAGTAGAATTAGGTGATTAACACGCGTGGTTTTCTCCCTAGCACTTACCGCATCAGCCTAGGCAAGCTGAGTCCTAGTTTGACTCGGACTGGGCTTACAGGGAGCGTCGCGCACGCGCTTGATGAGTTACTAAATATTCATGATTAAACCCCTTAATTTACCTTTGTTAGCCCGAGAGTGTTTGTATTTGATAGTTTGTTAGTTGATTTCTGGTTTAACGCAAATTCAAGTTTGAAAATATAGAAAAAAGGCTAATATGTTGAAATTACACCGCTTCGCTGTCAGTTTGAAAAGAATTCGTCAAAATCTCCAGATAAATCCTAACTTTCTGAAATTTGGAGGACTTCTATAGGACATCAAGACGAAAAACTTTCATGTTGGACACTTTGCGAGATTCCTGACAGATTAATAGCAGTTTTGAAGGCTATGAAGATAAACCAATGCTGGGAAACTGGTTCGTCAATGTTCAGGAGAATATTTTCAAAATATTCCAGATATGTCCGAATATTATTAAATCTTCGGGATCAAACAGAAAACTTCCTAATCTACATCTTTCGTGTTGGACTCGTTTTCAAATTACAGCTTTATTGGACCCAGTTGCGACCGGAATAAATTGCCAGGAATTAATCCAGGAAATCCGAGTTGTAATAGAAGTCCAACTTAACCAAAACCTTAATTTCGGGAGTGCTCCTATAAATAGGGTTATTCCATCCGAATTTCTCATCTTTTGGGGAGAAAAATCAGAGAGAAAAAGGAGAAGGCTAGGGTTTGAAGATGGAGATCTTTTCGCGGGGATCAATGGCTTCCTTCCCAACACCTATGGAGCTTTTCCAAAAGATGAGTAGCTAATTTCTAAATTAGGGATCTCATGAAACCCTAGTGTAACTTTTTGTATTCTTTTGTTTAAATCTTGTATTCTTCTCAAGACATGATCCTATGAATTTGCTTTTTATTATTCATAGAGTTGAAGGAACAGAGTTCCCTTGACATATTCTTTGTCCTACATGATTTCTGTGATTGATTATAGAGATTCATAGGATGGTTTTCATGTGATTTATGGTTTGCTAGTGAGATAGGCTATGCTAAGCTAGGAAAGGTTGTGCCAAGGTCATTAGGAGTAGTATAACTTAAAGTAATTGTAGAACGGAAGACAATCTATGGCAAGAAAGATAGGCTATGCCGTTAGAAACATAAATCTTATTTTAGGGATTCATGTGAGCTTGTAGCCATATGATCCAGAAGGAGACAAGAGGATAACTGAAGAATACAGAAGGTGAAACTAAGGTGGATTGAGTAATCCCTAGGTATTTCTCTCAGTGATTTAACAACAACTTTTACTTGCTTTTCTTAGTTAGCTTTAGTCAATCTTATAATTACTACTTTTGCTTAGTTTTAGAGTTTTGAGAATTTATTTTAGGTTTCAACGTTTTCTCTGTGAATCGACTCTGGACTTCACCATTAATCTACCATGTTGGATAGTGATAGAATAAGGATTAGATTTT
Source organism: Narthecium ossifragum (assembly GCA_963920575.1). Lineage (NCBI taxonomy): Eukaryota > Viridiplantae > Streptophyta > Magnoliopsida > Dioscoreales > Nartheciaceae > Narthecium > Narthecium ossifragum. Next base: position 12,324,112 of record OY986974.1, on the reverse strand, counting down.
GATTGAGATTTGTTACGCTTTAACGACACATTTGCCACACATCAGCGCTGCGCGCGCTCAACCCGCGTGCCCTCCTTGGTCGCCTTGGCACGTGCCGCGCTCGCTTGACTTGCTCTCGAGCGCGTCATGCTCCGCTGGGCTCGCGCCGCACCACGTCCTGGAGCGCCGTCTTCCTCCTTGGTCGGGTCCGCAGTGCCATGCTCAGAATTCATCGCGCCATCTTTGGGGAAGTGTCATTGTTACGGATTGAAATCCAGCTCTCCACCAGCCGGCCACCATCCATAGCTGCCATCCACGCCTCCGCCGTCCAAACCCAAGTCCCCGGTGTCTCCCTTGGCTACCGTGCTTCCCTCCGCAACCTCATCACCGCTGCCACGTTCTCCAAGGCTTGGATCCCCCAAGGGTAGCCGGCCAACCATTGAGGAAGCTGCGAGGTAATCCTCTTCCTCATCCGTCTCCCTCCTCCAGTCTTCAGCCTTCATTGTCGAATACCTAGGGTGCTTCTCCTAAAACCCTAAAGGTATATCTCGACCTAGCCATAACTTTGGCTAAGGAGGAGCCGAGACTAGGCAAGAGACCAGATACGAAAGCCCTAGAGAAGGTGCATCGTATCAACTTGGTATCAGAGCACTGTTCCGTCGGCTGTGCCTCCCAAAGCCTTCCAGAAGTTGCGCTGATGGCGGGAGATACCACCACCAATGCTACCATGGAGCGGGAAAGCCCCGTAACCAGAGGAGAGATAGAGGGCATCCACGGGTCGCTGCGAACATTGGAAACCGCACAGTTGGAAACGCGGGATTGGCAACGTGAGATGCACTCCGTCACCCTAGGGATCTCGGAGAGACTTGCCTACCTAGCAATACAAATGCAAGGGCGAGATCAGGGAGCCACGGGAGAACCTGGAGGTAACCCTAACCCTAACCCTAATCCACCTCCTACCATGAACCCTACTTCTCCTAGGACTCCACCTGAAGCTGTCCCTAACCCAGGAGGACCCGACCCTAGTCCCAACTATGTCTTGGTTGGACCAGGTCCTATCCCTCCTATCCAACCCCCTGCTCAACCGGCCCACACCACACCCCTGGCCGGCCCCACCACCTGGCTCCACTATCCTTCCACGCCCACCACATCAGCCTCTATATCCAACCTATCACCCCCATCCATACCAGCAGCCTACGCGCCCTCCATATGTCCCCTACAACCCAGCTCCTCCACCACCCCATTTGTACCCCCCCCCCCCCCCCCCCCCCCCCCAATACCCCTCATGCATATGCACAGCACCCTGTCCCAATCCGTGAGCCACCCTTGGCTGCCCGGATTCCTAGCATGGACTTCCCCCGCTATGATGGTGCTACACTTCGATGGAGATGCTCAGACATGGTACCAGCTGTCGAAGGATACGAATGAGTGCGAAACATGGCATACCTTCCAGCATGCCTTGCACTTGCGCTATGGACCGACGACCTACGATGACCCCATCGGCGAACTCACTCGGATTCAGCAAGATGGCTCAGTCCAAAACTACCAGATCCGGTTCGACCGAGGTCTAGGTCTTGTTCCACACTTGGCTCGGGATGTTGTACTGAGTCTTTTCATCAGCGGATTGAAGCCGACCATCAGGTACGACGTTCAGCTCACGAGACCAGCCACCATAGCCGAGGCCATCAGCTACGCCAAGACTCATGAGGCGAAGCAGTACGCAATCCGGCATGCCACGGCAAGGACAACGCCTGCACCTACCTGTCCAGCCCCCGCTGCCCGTGCCGCGCCCGCGAACTGGAGTTCGAGTGAGACTAGGACTCCTAATCCTACTCAAACTATGACTCCTAGTCAGACTCAAACTCTAGTCTGACCCCAACAGAGACAGCTATCCCTAGCTGAACTGCAACAACGGAGATCACAAGGACTCCATATCCAATGTGACGAGCCTTATATACCGGGGCACCGTTGCAAGCAGCAACTCTACAACATAGAAGTTGTCAACGACATCCTTGAGGAAACAGCCATGGAAGATCTGGTTGGAGCTGAGCTTGAAGAGGAGACCACAGTCCTAGCTGAGCATGGAGAACCCTCACTTGGCATGATGATTGGCCAAGTGCTTGTGGCTCTTCCAGCTACCGAGTCCACGGTAGAGGACCCGCTGCCGTCGCCTACTTCTGATCCTCTACCACCTAATCCGGACAACATCTCCCATGGCCAACCTGAGTTCAGTCCAGCTCTCATGGCAGCATCAACCCCCTCGATAGCTGCCATCTCTAGTCCGGTTCCTCAGTGGTTGGAACCAATTCAGGAGGATGTCAAAACCAATGCAGAGATGAAGAAGCTCGCTGAGAACATACAAAACGGAGATATCAAGGGACCATGGACAGTTCGCAATGGAGTCATCTTCCACAAAGACCGCATCTTCTTGAGGAAGAACTCCCCAATCATTCCAGAGATCTTGGCGACCATACACTCCAGCACACATGAAGGGTTTGTCAAGATGTGGCACCGGCTGCGAACCACCTTCTACTAAAAGGGAGTTCAAGCGCGGATCAAGGATTTCATCCGTCAATGTGACACATGCCAGCGACACAAGGCCGAGACCCTGAAGCCAGCCGGCCTACTCCAGCCCCTACCCATCCCTCATGAGATATGGACTGATGTCTCTATGGACTTCATCGACGGACTTCCATCTTCTAGAGGGTACACAGCCATTCTAGTAGTCGTCAACAGATTGTCCAAATATGCAGACTTCGCTCCCCTACGCCTCCCTACACGGCATACTCAGTGGCTCGAGTTTTCTTCGACACTGTGTTCAAGCACCATGGCATGCCAACCAGCATTGTCTGTGATCGAGATCCTACCTTCACCAGCAACTTTTGGCAGGAGATCTTCAGATTGCAAGGAGTCAAGTTCAGATTCTCCTCAGCATACCACCCCCAAACGGATGGCCAAACTGAGGTAGTAAACCGATCCCTGGAGATGTACTTACGATGTTTTTCAGGTGATTGTCCTACACAATGGACCCAATGGTTGACTTGGGCGGAGTACACCTATAACACTAGTTGGCACGCCAACATCCAGCGGACACCCTACGAGGTAGTGTATGAGAGACCTCCACCGTCTCTCATCTCCTATGTACCCGGGACAGCCAGATCAGCAGCTGTAAATCACTTCCTAGTTGAACGGGATCAAGTGATAGCAGATGTTAAGTCAAGGTTAGGAGCTGCTCAGAACAGGATGAAGCAGACCTATGACCGTGGACATCGAGACGTCGAGTTTCAGATTGACTAGATGGTCTACGTCAAGTTACAGCCCCATCGACAGAAGTCCGTGTGATACGATGCACCTTCTCAAGGGCTTTCGTACCGAGTCTCTTGCCTTATCTCAGATCCTCTTTAGCCAAATCTATGGCTAGGTCGAGAGATACCTTTAGGGTTTTAGGAGAAGGACCCTAGGTATTCGACGAGGAAGGCAAAGACTAGAGGAGATGGATGAGAAGAGGGATACCTTGCAGCTCCTCTAGGGTTGGCTGGCTTCTCTTGGAGATCCAAGCCTTGGAGAACGTGGTGGAGGGAAGCACGGCAGCCAAGGGGACGCCGGGGACTTGGGGTTGGACGGCGGAGGTGGTTGGTAGCGGCGGTGGTGGTGGTGAAGGAGTGGACGGCAGCGGAGAAGGAGACCGGTGATGGAGGAGGATCGGCTGTAGAGAGAGATGAAGGTGGCTGGTGGATTATGAGGAAACTAAGTTACAGCTACTCCTATATTACTTCTACTCCTAAGATGTATCTCTACTAAATAATTACTCTCATAAATTCGTCCATGCATAATTACAAGCTATGGAGGTCCTTTTATAGAGGCCTCAAGAGAGTTCTACTACAACCTGAATACTACCTTGCTTTAATCAGCAAGTAACCAGACTTTCCTAATAAGACTCAATCTTATCTCAACTTCCTGATAACAAGGACTCATAATAGGAACTGATTTAAGCAAATCATAAACTGAACTCAATGTAGGAAACTGACTCAATCAAGATAACTACTAAGTAGGAAATCAACTAAGTAAGCAAACCAGCTAGGGAATAAGAATCCTTTTGGCTGGTTGGGCTTAGGATGCCCAAAGTGACCTGGTTGCAGCCAACTGCTTGGCATGGGCCCATCCAAGCAAGGACGTGGGTCCCTTCTTGGAATGGCTCGGTTCAACCTCGAGGGCTCTTCTCTTCTCGAACCGGAGTGATGTGGCTGGACCGCAACTGTTGCTCTGTACTCGGCGGTGAGAATCCCGGTCGGGCTCATGGTGGATCTAATGGTAACTGGGCCATTGAATCAGGGGGCCATGCAGCTGGTGAGAACCCTGGTCGCACCCATGGTGGATCAGGTGGTAACCGGATCGGTGAATCAAAGAGCCATGCTGCCGGTCTAGAAGGAGGGAACTGAAACTTAGGCATATCCGGTGGTCGCTGGAACTCCTTGAAGTAAAGGACGGCCATAGATCGGCGGTGGTGTGTCCTTAGTAGCTGGCTTCCTGGGTCGAAGACTAGGTCAACTCGAATCGAGTCTTCCCAATGTGGATGTAGTCCCAATATGGCAGCTGGATACGGTGGAGAACAGTTGAGCTTGGGGATCTCTCTGCTTTGCTCCAAAGGGATCATCACGGCTCTGACTTCAACATCAGTCCTCATGGTCAGAGTCGACAAAGTCGTTCTGAAACTACGAGTGTTTGATGGATGCTGGGCGATGCTCTTGGATCTGATCAGCTGGAAGATGGCCCTCGAGTTTGGAACAACAATTCAACTCTTGACGGTCAATCCAACGGTCGACCGTCCAGCCTATTGCACTGTTCCTTAGAACAGTGCCGGAAATTCAATTTCTTGGATTTCAACTATCAAATCTTGTTGGAAATCAATAAAACTTTGCAGGCATGCATAATCGACGATGGGGAAGCCAATGGTACAAAGAAAACACGATTTTGATGGTTAAATCTCCTATCTAGGTCAAAACGGTCGAAAACCGACAAAACGGTGATAATACGGAAATCAGCCATTAAAATACGGAAATCGCAAGGTAGGAATACTTGAAACAAGCCACAACACATGTACAACAAGTTACACAACATTCTAACAAGTATTCCTACAGCGAAAGCACAATAAACTTATCCTAGGAGAACCCGATCACAAGATCGAGGTAGAAACACCTACTTGATGAAGTAGGGCAGCTCCTCCATGCATCCCCCAACTCCGATCGCCAAGATCCGCTCCTCGAACGCCGCGCTCCGAAGCCCTAGCACAGCCGCAGGAGAGAGAGAAGAGAAGAGAGAACGGCAGGGGAAGAAGAAAGAAAAGAGAGAGAAAGGAGGAGAGCTTAAATAGAAAGCTGGAATCGATCACAGCCGTCCGATTCGATCTCTCTCGATCGAGCTTCGATCTTCTGATCGGAAGCGCCCCTAAGGTTCTAATCAATCACATACATCAATCAAAGGCAGTGTGTGCCACGCGGGTGTGAAACTGACCACCAGAGAGCATATTTACCAAAATGCCACTAGGGTCAAAAACAGCGATGCGATCAACCGATCGCATCCCAAGGCCAACCGAGACAAACCACAAACCCAGACCCTCGACTTAACGCGGTCGGACCGGGTTAGAGGTACGGTTCCTCACAAACTATGTAAGCAAACCAGCTAGGGAATAGGAATCCCTAAGGCTAGCTTGGCAAAACCTGCTCCAAAGGGGCCCCGTTGCAGCCAGCTCCTTGGCGTGGGCCCGTCCAAGTAAGGATGTGGGTCCCTTCTTGGAATGGCTCGATTCGACCTCTTATCAGACCAACTCCTCAACCTGCCGTAGGTTGACATCATTCTCCCATGAGGTCTCTGAATTTGGAAGACCCTTCCACTTGACCAAGTAGAAGACACGGCGGCTTCTCTTGTCTTGCCCTTCTTGCCTCCGATCAAGAATGGCTTCTGCTTCTTTTTCGAACTCGACCCGTACCGTCGGTGGAGCTGATACGAGTCGATCCGACTCGACCAACTGGACCCACGCCCAGAAGAGGACCCAAACTGGTTTAGCCTCTTTCCTAGTTTGGCTTAGACTTCCCTCGTTCAAACTAGAGTATTTAATTATGATTTATTATTAGTCTTTTATATTTAATTGAGTCCCAGTTGATATTTGTTTGTTAAGAGTTAATTAAAAGTCATATTTTGAGTTAGTAAGTTGAGTTTGAGTTTGGAAGCCTTATTACTTGCTAATTAAGCAATGGGGTTTTCTTGTTAGATTAGGACTCAGTCAAGGCCTCTATAAAAGGACCTCAGTAGCTTTGTAATCAGGGAGAGAATTATGATGAATTAATGAGAGTAATTAAGTATGATATCATAGGAGTAGAAGTAAAGTAGTTTCCACCAGAAATCCACCATTGATCCACCTTCTTCCTCGCTGGTCACCTTCTTCGCAGCCGGCACCGCCGCCACCGGTATTTCTCTCTCCACGACCTTTTCTTTCTCCGCCACGTCAGCGGCCTCTGCCACGTCATCACCTTCCTCCTCCTCCTCTTCTCTCCCATGATTGGAACCCTAGCTTCTTGTCGTTCTCTCTTCTCCGGCCGCCCCGTTGCCATCCAAAGCCACCTTCGACTTCCCCCGAGCCCCACGACCTCGGCCAACCCCACCATCTCCTTCGTTCCCTCTTCTCCGGCAATCCGCCATCGTCCTCGACCTTCGTTCCCATCGCCGTCAACCCAGATCTACCTCGATCTCACCTTGAAACCTCCTAGATCCTTCATAAGCACCTCACAGATCTACCTAGATCCGATCCGGACCGTTCCGGGCCCCTTGTCAAGCTCTATGTCGTCCCCGACGCCAGCGAACCCAAACCCCACCGCCGTCGACCTCCAGATCCCGTCGATTCGGCATCCCTCCGGGCAATCCACTCCGGTTGATCTCTTCCCCATCAACCCATGATCCCTCTTGCCGAGGTCCTGAACGCCATCGTGCCCCTGACGTCGGCGATCCACTCCGGCGACCCCTCAGCCGTCGGATATCCCTAGATCTTCATTAACCCAATCCGGTTCATCCAGCCACTTAACCCAATCTAACCAGATCCAAATTGGCTCAATCAACTTGACTCAGCCCTTAATCCAAACCCAGCCCAATCCAACCCAATCAACATGATCTAGATCAACTCAGACTTGAGCCCGTCAAGTCTTACCCCAATTAGACTCAGCCAGATCCGATCCAGCTAGCCAGATCAGCCAATTGGGTTAAATCAAGTCCGATCATGCCAATTTTGATCAATTGGAGCAGTAGAGACTCGATATGAGAGGATTACGATTAGACCGCTCATATCAACTTGGTATCAGAGCTCCGTTCCTCCGACTGTGCGGCCCAGAACCTTCCGGAAACTTGCGCGCCATGTATGGTGTACCTCGAGTTTGGAACAACAATTCAAGATTCTGCAGGCCCAGTTGAACCTCTGTTCAACCTGGATGGAACACGATATCAGAAGGATGGAATGCGATAGCAGGAGGTTGGAACGCGATAGCAGGGAGTTGGAGAATATCTCCTGTATATGGTCAACCATAACTCAGACAAGTTATACAGAGACTCAGACTCCGAGAGCAACCCCAATTGCAACTCCGGCTACAATTTCGGATACAACTCTAATTACGACTCCGGTTGTAATTTCAAGTTCGATTCCGACTGAGACGCTAGCAATCAGTAAAGGAGAAGAACCAGAAGAAACAGATCTTGGAGAAGAGATCGAGGAGCTAGTCGAGGAGCAACAACCGTCCGATTCTCAGATCGAACCGGAGCACCTGCTGTTGCAACCTCCTCCTCCAGACTCGGGTGAAACCCTTCCCCTATCTTTCCCTACTTTTTCCGGAATTTTCCCAATTTTTTCATATTTTTCTGGAATTTTCCCTTGTTTTCTCTCTCCTCCTTGGAATCGGCTCGTCCCTGGCTCTACTGTAGCTCGCCATCGGCTCACCACCCTCACCCGCGCCCGACTCACCTTGGAGCCCACCACCGTTCGTCCCGGCTTGTCATCCGTGCCAATGGCTTGTCCCCGAGCCGCCACCCCAACACCGCCCTCCGACGCACCCCTCTTCGATCATCTATTGAGGAAGCATCGGCGTCCCTCACCGACGCCGCCGTGGCCAACCACGACCACGATCGAGGCTTCGATCGCCGGGATTCAACTCCGACGAACTCCCGTCTTGCGGCATCCTCCACTCCGCCATGTTCCGAGGACGATCTCACTATCAAACCTCACGATAAAGGTCCCAAGACCTTCATGTACCTTTCCCCTACAAGATCTAGCGCCGTTGAGCACTCCTTCGCCAACGCTCATCGGCGATGAATTCCTCCGCACCTCCACCTTCAGATCCAATGTGTACGAGGCCCAATCCGTCGATCAGACCGTACGGATGGCACCCTGAGGTCCCTGCGAAGCTTCCTGTGTTGTTTCCAAACTCCGGCGACCTCGGTTCGCTGTTGATCCTGCTCTGGTAGCTTCTCAGCCGTCTGATCAAGACTGCAACTTGATCCAGCCGTTTGATCAGCCTGATCTTCGATCCAGTGCTTCTGATCTTTGATCTGAACCTGATCAAAGAGTCCCAAGCAATCAGGACCGTCCAGATCATGTCCGAGTGATCACGATGCATCCTCATCCATTGATCAAGCATATGAAGGTTAATTTAAGTCATCAAAAGAGCTACCCTCCCATCAAGTTGATCAACCAACTTCGAGCCCAGAATAGAGCAGCGAAAGCGTGGTCCAGCCGTCTTCACTTCAAATTGGACCAAAATCAGCTTGACCCAGAATCAAGACAAGTCCATGCACAGCTAATCAGACCATGGAGATCAGATCCCATCCTATGGTGATACGAGTCAATCTGACTCGACCAACTGGACCCGAACCCAGAAGAGGAACCAAACTGGTTCAACCTCTTTCCTAATTTGACTTGGACTTTCCTAGTTCAAACTAGAGTATTTAATTAGTATTTATCATTAGTCTTTTATATTTATTTGAGTCCTAGTTGATATTTGAGTTAGGAAGTTGAGTTGAGTTTGAAACCTTATTACTTGCTAATTAAGCAAGGGGGTTTTCTTGTTGGATTAGGACTATGTCAAGGTCTCTATAAAAGGACCTCATTAGTTTGTATTAGGGAATGCATGATGATGAGATGAATGAATTAAGAATAGTTGATAAATTATCATAGGAGTAGAATACCATAGGAGTAGAGATAATATAGCTTCCACCATATATCTACCATAGATCCACCTTCTTCCCCGTCGGTCATCTTCTCCGCAGCCGGCATCGCCTTCACCTTCAATTTCCTTCTCCCCGTCACTTTCTCTCTCCGCCACGTCAGCGACCCCACGCCACGTCATCGCCACGTAAGCTCATCTCCTTCCTCTCTTCTCTCCCGTGCCCGAAACCCTAAGCTACCGCCGACCATCGCCGTTCTCTCCTCTCCGGCCGTCCCCGTCGCCAACCAAGACCGCCAAAGCCTTCCCCTATCTCCCACGACTCCGGTCATACCCTTCCCGTCGTCCTTCACCGTCTCCGGTGATATCCACAGCCAGCCCGACCTCCGTCCCCATCGCCGTCATCCCGTGCCCAACCCCGATCTCACTCCCAGATCCCTCCAAAGTAGCCCGCAGACCTTCCTAGACCATATCCCGACGTCCTAAGCCACCCCCGAGCCTCGCCGTCGTCCCCGACGCCGATCCCTCAAAACCTACCGCAGGCCATCCTCCAGATCCCGTCGATCTAAACCTTCCCCGTACAATCCACTCCATTGGATCTCATCCCCTACGTCCCACGACCCCTCCTGACACTATCCCGACCGCCGGCGCCGCCCCTACGCCGGCGATCCACCTCCGGCGGCCGTCAGCCCTCGAATCAACCTTAGCCTCTCCCTCAGCCACTGTTGGTTGACTTGGTCAACTGGATCCAGTCAACTTGATTTGGTTCAGCCACTTAACCCACTCCTAGCCGTTTCAGCCAAGCCACTTAGCCCAATCCGAGCCAGATTCAATTTCAAGAGCCAATCAACCAATTCAGACTTGACCCAGTCAAGTCCCATCCGATCCAGCTCAAGCCAGATCCGATCTAACTAGCCAAATCAGCCCATTGGACTCAAATCAAGTCCGATCAGGCCGATTCTGATCGATTGGAGCAGTAGAGACCCATTACGAGAGGATCACGAGTAGACCGCTCGTAACATATGGTCATGGGCAACACTACTAATGGGACATGATGAGGATGATCCAGGAGAGCCATTGAAGATCTTATTCTTAGAGCTACCTGAACCATCAGATCGACCCCCAGATGCTCCTTCTTCACCACGACCCACCAAATCTTTGGTACTGCTACCACTGGACCCATCATGGGATCGACCTGGTTTCTCCCCATCGAGTCCAAAGCTACAACAGCAAGTTGATTCGGTCCAGCCCCATAAAGCCTTCCTACCTAACTTGACTCCGGCCTTAAGGACAAGGCCAATTCCGAAGGAAGGGGGGATGATACGAGTCGATCTTACTCGACAAACTGGACCCGCGCCCAGAAGAGGACCCAAACTGGTTTAGCCTCTTTCCCAGTTTGGCTTGGACTTTCCTAGTTCAAACTAGAGTATTTAATTATGATTTATTATTAGTCTTTTATATTTAATTGAGTCCTAGTTGATATTTGTTTGTTAAGAATTAATTAAAAGTCATATTTTGAGTTAGTAAGTTGAGTTTGAGTTTGGAAGCCTTATTACTTGCTAATTAAGCAATGAGGTTTTCTAGTTGGATTAGGACATAGTCAAGGCCTCTCTATAAAAGGACCTCAGTAGCTTTGTAATCAGGGAGAGAATTATGATGAATTAATGAGAGTAATTAAGTAGGATATCATAGGAGTAGAAGTAATGTAGTTTCCACCAGAAATCCACCATTCATCCACCTTCTTCCTCGCTGGTCACCTTCTCCGCAGCCGGCACCGCCTCCACCGGTATCTCTCTCTCCATGACCTTTTCTCTCTCTGCCACATCAGTGGCCTCTGCCACATCATCACCTTCTTCCTCCTCCTCTTCTCTCCCATGACCGGAACCCTAGCTTCCTGCCGTTCTTTCTTCCCCGGCCGCCCCGTTGCCATCCAAAGCCACCTTCGACTTCCCTCGAGCCCGACGACCTCGGCCAACCCCGGCATCTCCAACGTTCCCTCTTCTCCGACGATCTGCCATCGTCGTCAACCTTCGTCCCCATCGCCGTCCGTCAACCCAGATGCACCTTGATCTCACCTTAAAACCTCTCAGATCCTTCCTAAGCACCTCGCAGATCTACCTAGACTCGATCCCGACCGTTCCCGGCCCCTTCGCCAAGCTCTCTGTCGTCCCCGACGCAGGCCAACCCAAACCCCACCGCCATCGACCTCCAGATCCCGTCGATCCGGCATCTCTCCGGGCAATCCACTCTGATGGATCTCTTTCCCATCAACCCGTGATCCCTCCTGCCTAGGTCCTGAACGCCGTCGTGCTCCTGATGCCGGCGATCCACTCCGGCGACCCTTCAGCCGTCGGATATCCCTAGATCTTGATTGACCCAATCCGGTTCAGCCAGCCACTTAACCCAATCTAACAAGATCTAAATTGGCTCAATCAGCCAGACTTAGCCCTTAATCCAAACCCAGCCCAATCCAACCCGATCAACCTGATCCAGATCAACTCAGACTTGAGCCAGTCAAGTCCTACCCCAATCAGGCTCAGCCAGATTCGATCCAGCTAGCCAGATCAGCCAATTGTGCTCAATCAAGTCCGATCATGCCAATTCTGATCAATTGGAGTAGTAGAGACCCGATACAAGAGGATTACGAGTAGACCGCTCGTATCAGGTTCACTACGTTTCTTGCTGGATCCTCCTGGTCAGCATGATGCGGCTTTGATACGAGGTCAAACTCACTTGACCCGGACCGGGGACCAACGCCCTTTGTTTGGGCGGACCAATGCTAAGGAGCTGGCTGCAACTAGGTCCCTTTCGAGCAGCTTGCGCCAAGCCAGTTTTAGGGAGCCTTATCCCTAACTGGTTTGCTTACATAGTTGATTTCCTAGTTAGTAGTTATCTTGATTGCGTTAGTTTCCTAGTTTGAGTTCAGTTTATGCTTTGCTTTATTAGTTCCTATTATAAGTCCTAGTTATTAGGATGTTTGAGTTATGATTTAGTCTTAGTAGGAAAGTATTATTACTTGCTGATTAAAGCAAGGTAGTTCTCTAGTTGGAGTAGAACTCTGTCAAGGCCTCTATAAAATGACCTCTATAGTTTGTATAAGGTTATGGATGAATTATGATGAATTAAGTAGAGTTATTAGTAGAATAATCTTAGAAATAGCTGTAACCCTAATTCCACCAACTCCACCAGCCACCTTCTCTTCCCTTCCCTACCGCCAGATCCTTTCTCCACCACCGGCCTCCACCAACCCCAAGTCCCCGGCGTCCCCCTTGGCTGCCGTGCTCCCCTCGACCACCTCATCACCGCTGCCACGTTCTCCAAGGCTTGGATCCCCCAAGGGTAGCCGGCCAACCATATAAGAAGCTGCGAGGTAATCATCTTCCTCACCCATCTCTCTCCTCCGGTTTGAGCCTTCCTCGTCGAATACCTAGGGTGCTTCTCCTAAAACCCTAAAGGCATCTATCGACCTAACCATAGATTTGGTTAAGGAGGAGCCGAGACCAGGCAAGAGACCCGGTACCCGCGCTTATGAGAAAGCTCGGCGTATCAGGCTTCAAGTAGCTGACATGGAACGTTGGGTGAACCTTGAGCCGGTCGGGGAGAAGCAGTCGGTAGGCCGAGCGGCCTACCCTCTTGACGACCTCGAATGGTCTGTCATACCGTGGCACTGTCTTTCGACTGAATTGCTTTAGAACCTGCGGAGTTAGTTTCAAAAGGACTTGATCGCCTACCTGAAACTCCAAGGGCCTCCTACCTTGATCCGCATACTTCTTCATCCTTTTCTGGGCCTTTCTCAAGCTGTCTTGAGCTGCCTTGATCATCTCATGTTGGTCTTTTGCAAACCTGGAAGTTGCCGGACTTCCTTCTCCTCGTTGGCCTAAGACGAGCTCGAAGGGACTCTTCCCTGTCGCCGATGATCTCTGAAGGTTGTAGGAGAACTGTGACACGTCAAGAAGGTTGAGACAATTCCGTTGGCTCGTAGTCATGTAGTGCCGCAGGCACTCTTCCATCAAAGCATTGATCCACTTCGTCAGGCCGTTAGTCTGTGGGTGGAAAACTTCAGTTGAGACCCCATGATCTTGAACAGATGAGTCCAGAACCGCCCGGTGAACCGCCCGTCCCTATCGCTCACGATGTCACGTGAGAGCCCGAAGTGCTTGACCACGTTCCTGTAGAAGAGGTCCGCCGTGACCTCCGAGGGGCAGCCCTTGGTCGCTGGGATGAAGATGACATATTTGGAGAAGCGGTCCACGACAACAAGGATCGTCGATTTGCCATCCACCTTCGGAAGACCTACAATAAAATCCATAGAGAGGGATTGCATGATACCTTCCGCAATAGGGAGTGAAGAAGGCCCGCCTGGTTCCTCCGCTCCATCTTGTCTAGTTGGCACACTAGACAAGTCTCACATAAAGCTCGATGTCCTACTCCATCTTTGGCCAATAGTAGCTTCGGCCAAGTAGAGTGGAAGTCCGCTCCCACCCCGGATGACCCGCCCATTTGGAATCGTGGGTCTCTTTGATCAGGGAGCCCCGGATTCCTCCTTTGGGAACATAGAGCCGCCCGCCCTTTGCCTGCAACAAGTCATCCTCGAGCCAGAACCGCCGCACGGTTCCGTCTTGACCTCCTTCACAAGATACTGATATTCGGAGTCGTCCTTCGCTTGGGCCTTGATCTTCTCAAGCCAACCCGCCTCCACCTGGACTAGGGCTGCAACGTAGTCCATGACTTGTTGCCGGCTCAAAGAATCTGCCACCTGGTTTTGCCTCCCATGTTTGTGTTGCCACTCGAAGTCGAACTCCTTTAGTAACTCCTGTCACCTTGCTTGCTTACGTGAGAGCTTATCTATGTCTGGAAATAGGTGTTGGCGATGTTGTCCGTTTTGACCACGAACTTTGTGCCGAGAAGGTACACCCGCCAGGTGCGAAGATAGTGCACCACTGCCACCATCTCCTTCTCATGCGCTGAATTGCGCTTCTCTTCATCGTTGAGCTTGCGGCTTTCAAACGCCACTGGGTGTCCCTCCTGGACCAACACCCCGTCAAGAGCTCGATCAGATGCGTCGGTGTGGACGTTGAAGGGGAGAGAGAAGTCCGGGAGCCTGAGAACTGGCTCATTGGCGATGGCCTCCTTCAGCTTCTGAAAGGCCTCTGCGCATTGCCCTGTCCAACACCAAACTTGATCTTTCTTTAGTAAGTCAGTCGAGGGTGTTACCTTTTTGGAGTAGCCTTTGATAAATCGGCAGTAATAGTTGGCTAAACCGAGGAAGCTTCGAAGCTCAGGGACATTTGTTGGAGCCGACCACTTCAAGATTGCTTCAACCTTCCAAGGATCCATCCTCACTGTGCCGCCCTTGATCTTGTGCTCCAAGAATGAGACCTCCTTCACCACGAACTCATACTTCTCCCTTTTGACATAGAGAGAATGTTTCGGCAACCTCTGTAGGATCCGGCTCAGGTGCTCCATGTGGGCCTCTAGGGAGTCACTGTACACCACTATGTCATCGAGGTAGACGAACACGAACCGATCGAGGAAGTCGTACATCACATCGTTCATAAGATGAAAGAAAGTGGCTGGGGCAAAATAGTCAAGCCAAACGGCTGACCATGAACTCATATGCGCCGTACTGCGTTACGCACGTGGTCTTGGCCTTATCTCCTTCCGCAATGCGCACCTGCCAATAACCAGACCTCAAATCTACTTTAGGACGCGATAGTCGATGCACATCCTCCTTCCACGATAGTCGAGGTCCTGCACCAACGGAGCTGGATACTTGTCCCACACGGTCAGCTTGTTCAAGGCGCGATAGTCGGTGCACATTCTCAATGTGCCGTCTTGCTTCCTCTGAAACAAGACTGGTGCGCCATAAGGAGATGTAGAGGGGCGAATGAGTCCTGACTCGAGCAACTCTTGCAGTTGCTTCTTCAGCTCCGCAAGCTCTGATGGTGCCATGCGGTAGGTGGCTTGGGCTGGTGTGCGGGCGCCGGGCAGCAGCTCGATGTGGTGGTCAATCGCACGCCGGGGAGGCAATTGCTTGGGCAGCTATGGTGGCATGACGTCGATGTACTCCTACAGCACGTCAAAAACTGGCGCTGGCACGTGGGCTGCTGCGGACTCTGGCTCTGCAGATACATTGCATAGATTCTACTTACATGATCCTGGCGTGTCCCTGGCGGGCTGCACCCTTGCTGCGGGCCTGGCGCAATGGATCTGTCGCGTGCCACTGCTTCCTACATTGCCTCTGCGATCGCGCGCGAAACTGTTATCGCTCGCAACACTGCTTTTGCTGGCAAAACTGCCGCTCGCCCACTGGTTTGGCTGCACCTCAGCCAATGTCACCAGGAAGGTTGGATCACCCTTCCGCATGCCGTCCTTCAGTTGTATGGCCGACAGCAACCCAGCTTTTGCTTTTGGCTTGGCTGCTGGCGTGGCTCTTACAAAATGAGGACTCCGCTCGTCGGGCAGCAATATGCCGTTGAGGTTGGGCATGACCATCACCTTGCTGCTCCGGAAGAACTCGTTGCCCAAGATGACGTTGAAGTCATCGAGTGGCACCACCAAGAAATCCACGGACGCCTTCCACGGACCGATGACAATTTGGCCTCAGAGCTAGGTTTTTACCACCTTGAGAACGTGATCAATGGTGCAGGAGCTTCGTGATCGTGTTACTCGTCTTGAGGGCTATTGTGAGGACCCGTCCCTCTAACCCTGTGGCTCGTTGTTGACCGCAAGGGGAATTTGGTAAATTGCGCCTTGTCGGTTAGTTTCACACCCGCGTGTGCACACACCGGCCTTGTTTTGGTGTATGTGTTTGAATAGAATAGTTAGGTGGACCCGGGATCGAAAGATCCGGAATTGGGCTTGAGTTTGGCCCAATTTTGATTCCCTGTGCAGGTTGGATCGATCCAAGCTCCACTTTGGATCGATCCAGGATGCACTAGGGAGTGGTGGCCGCCAGTGGAGCTTGGATCGATCCAATGTGGAGTTTGGATCGATCCAAACTCGCACTGGAGCGTCCGTATAAGAGCGGACGCCGTGCTTCCTTTCTCCTTTTTCCGATTCCGGTGCGATTGGGCTCAAATCCGGCGAAATCTTGAGAGGGTTTAGGAAGATCCAAGGCTTGGCTTCGTGGATTGAAGCAGCTCTTGTCGAGGTAGGGTTTCTACTGATACGAGTCGATCCGACTCGACCAACTGGACCCGAACCCAGAAGAGGAACCAAGCTGGTTCAACCTCTTTCCTAGTTTGACTTAGACTTCCCTAGTTCAAACTAGAGTATTTAATTAGTCTTTATCATTAGTCTTTTATTGAGTCCTAGTTGATGGTTAGGAATTAAGAGTCCATTTGAGTTAGGAAGTTGAGTTGAGTCAGAAACCTTATTACTTGCTAATTAAGCAAGGGGGCTTTTCTAGTGGATTAGGACTCTGTCAAGGTCTCTATAAAAGGACCTTAGTAGTTTGTATTCGGTTATGATGATGAGATGAATGAAGAGTTATGAATTATTAGGAGTAGTTGATAAATTATCATAGGAGTAGAGATAATATAGCTTCCACCCGATATCTACCATAGATCCATCTTCTTCCTTGCTGGTCATCTTCTCCGCAGCCGGCACCGCCTCCACCAGTATTTCTCTCCCCATCACTTTCTCTCTCCTCCACGTCATCGCCACGTCATCGTCACTGTTCATCTTCTTCCTCTCTCCCGTACCCTAGCTACCACCGGCATCCTTGCCGTTCTCTACTCTCCGGCCACCCCCGTCGCCACCTAATCACTCCAACGTCTTCCCCTAAGCCTCACGACCCCGGCCATACCCTTCCCCCCGCCCTTTGTCCCCTCTGGCGCCGTTCCCCGGCAACCACAACCTCACAGCCACCGCCCGCCGTCCGCCATACGACCCGATCTCATCCCTAAACCATCTTAAACCCTTCCTCGTCTCCTCACGACCCGATCCCGACCATCCCTGACCGTTCCTGGCCCCAGCCGAGCTCCCTCATCGTCCCCGACGCCGGTGAACCCAAACCCCCGCCGTCCATCTCCCAGATCCGGCCGATCCGCCACCTACCTCACCGATCCGAGCCGGTAGATCTCTTCCCCACCTCCAGGCGACCCTTCCTGGAAGTATCCCGACCACCGCCGCCGTCCCTACGCCGGCGATCCACTCCGGCGAACGTCAGCCTTCAGATCCAGTCAGTCCGGTTCAGCCCAACCAAGTTGGCTCAACCAAGTCAGCTTGAATCAGACTCAGCCAACCAACTGACTCAGCCACATCCAGCCAATTGAACCTGGTCAACCTGATCCAGATCAATTCAGACTTAACCCAGTCAAGTCCCATCCAATCAGGCTCAGCCAGATCCGATCCAGCTAGCCAAATCAGCCAATTTGACTCAATCAAGTCCGATCAGGCCGATTCTGATCGATTGGAGCAGTAGAGACCCATTACGAGAGGATCACGAGTACACCGCTCGTAACATCTACCTATGGAATGGTTGGGTGTTTCTCGTGTTCTTCGTCGTTTTCGCCGAATTCGGGTTTGTTTTGAGTAGATCTCCATGTATAAGTGATTGTTTTCGGTTTTGAAGTCATGAGTAGCTTCGTGTGCATCGGATCTACCAACCTACCAAGTTCGGTGAAGTTTGGTTTGGTTTTTCGGCAGTGATCGCCGTCGAAAGTTGGCCGGAGGGCCGGTTGGGATCGATCCAATATCCAATTGGATCGATCCAAGGCGCACTCAAGATGGTCTGTTCACTAGTGGAAGTTGGATCGATCCAAGGGTAATACGAGTCGATCCGACTCGACCAACTGGACCTGAACCCAGAAGAGGAACCAAACTGGTTCAACCTCTTTCCTAGTTTGACTTGGACTTTCCTAGTTCAAACTAGAGTATTTAATTAGGATTTATCATTAATCTTTTATATTTAATTGAGTCCTAGTTGACATTTGAGTTAGTAAGTTGAGTTGAGTCTGAAAGCCTTATTACTTGCTAATTAAGCAAGGGGGTTTTTTAGTTGGATTAGGACTCTGTCAAAGGCACAGATAAAAGGGACCTCATTAGTTTGTATTATGATGATGAATGATGAAGAGAATTATTAGGAGTTAAGAATAGTTGATAGAATTATCTGGTGCTGTAGATTCCACCAGATATCCACCATCGATCCACCTTCCCCGTCGGTCATCTTCTCCGCAGCCGGCACCGCCTCCACCGGTATTTCTCTCTCTCCCCGCGCACTTTCTCTCTCCGCCACGTCAGCATCCCACGCAGTCACCTGCCACGTCATCACTGTTCATCGTCTTCCTCTCTTCTCTTTCATGTGCTGCAACCCTAGCTTCACCGCCGTCCGCCGTTCTCTCCTTCTCCGGCCGTCCCTGTTACCATCCAAAAGCCACCTTCCAATCCCCCCCTGCCCCACGACCCCGGCCATCCCCTTTTACGCCAGCTCCATCACCTTCGGCGCCTTCCCTGGCAAACACAACCTCCAAGCTCCGCCGCCATCAACCCAGATCCACCTCGATCTCACCTGAAAACCTCCCAGATCCTTCCTAAGCACCTCTCCGATCTTCCCCGACCATCTTCCTGACGTCCCAAGCCTCCTGCCGAGCTCCCCCGTCGTCCCCGACGCCGGTGAACCCAAACCCGCCCCGTCGCCCTCCAGATCCCGTCGATCCGGCAACCTCCCGGAAAATCCACTTCGGTGGATCTCTTCCCCACCGTCCTACGACCTTCCCTGCCAAGATCCCGACTGCCGCCGGCGATCCACTTCGGCGACTCCTCAGCCATCAGATCATCCCAGCCAACCTTGACCAAATTGGCTTAGCCACTTAATTCAGCCAAGCTACTTAGCCCAATCCAGTCAAGCCTGATCCAATTCCTTGAGCCAGATGCGATCCAGCTAGCCGGATCAGCCAATTGGACTCAATCAAGTCCGATCAGACTCAATTCTGATCAATTGGAGCAGTAGAGACCCGATACGAGAGGATTATGAGTAGACCGCTCGTATCAAAGGGCAAGTTGGATCGATCCAATGTCTCATAGGAACAGTGCCTGAGGATGACAGAGAACGGCTTTTCTTGGTTTTCCAAGTCGGATCGATCCAAGGGTAAGTTGGATCGATCCAAGGGCAAGTCGGATCGATCCAAGGGTATGTTGGATCGATCCAACGTGCACCAGAATGTGTTTTTGAGCCTGTTTTGCCCGCGGGGCTTCGTACATATGCGGTTTTAACGGTTTTGCCTTGCCACGATAGTTTGTTTACTGCTTTACAGGCATGTTTAGTGATATTGCTATAAACTGCTGTCTGTTACCAATTTGTGGTTGAACTGGGAGAGTGATGACTCCCGGGATTGTGTAGAATAAATGAGTTAACGGTATGCCCCTTGTTTTGTTGCCTGCTTATACTCTTATATTTGCCTAGCTTTCTTGTGCATTAGAGGCATGTTAGGCTAGGCGTGGGTGGTGGTTGACCGTCGATCCGGGGCTCTCAGGTAGCTCGGATCTAGCTCTAGGACCGAGGCTGGGTAGCGAGGTCTAGGTTTGTCCCTAGTACTCCAGTATCAATTGCTAAGTGGTGGATGTCGTTACCCCGGCATGTGTCATCATGCTTGCTGTCCAGCATGGGAAAGGGTGTTCTACATGTGCTGAGGTTCTCCCTGTTTGTGGCGGGAGAGGGTTGCATGGATAGGAACCATAGGGGTATCGATGGGATTTATGGGCTCCTTGGCAGGACTTAACTTTTGATTCGGAGTTTAGGGGTCGTGTTGGCTCTGTTGCTTTGAGTGCTGAGAGATGGTTGTCATAACCACGGTTGTTCCGCCAAGTGTGGAGATTCCGCTTGGAGAGGGGTGTTCTACTGGTATCGTCATGTCCACCCTGTGTCAGGGATTGTCGGAGCT
The DNA here is from genome assembly GCA_963920575.1 of Narthecium ossifragum. Taxonomy (NCBI): domain Eukaryota; kingdom Viridiplantae; phylum Streptophyta; class Magnoliopsida; order Dioscoreales; family Nartheciaceae; genus Narthecium; species Narthecium ossifragum. The sequence goes on along the minus strand of OY986974.1, from coordinate 12,304,047 downwards.
GGTCCGTCCTTGAACAGTGGCTGTCGGAGGGACGTACTTTGAACAGGTACCCTTCGGGTTATTGACGGGATTTATGGGGTCCTTGGCAGGCCTCAGTGCTTGGCACAGAGTTAGTACGGTTGTCGTTGCCTTCCTTGTGTGTGTCGTAGAGTAGAACCCTGCTGAGCTTTTGCTCATTCCTACATGGGCTGCGGTATTTGCAGGTGCAGGTACCAGGTCTTCTTCAATGGCCCCCCGTTGTTTGTCGTGTGGCAGCGCGTCCCCATCAGATCATGCTTGAGGGTCAGGAGGGCTTCTGCTGTGCTTTTGTGGAGACTTCGGATGATGTAACTTTTTGAGAACTTGTATGTGTAAATTTTGTTGTAACTCTGATGTATGTATAGTTTTGGTTTGTGATGGAATAGTAGATGTTAGAACCACTTCTGCCCTCTGATTTGTTGATTTATAACTGTTTCCGCCAGTTTGACGTTAGTAGATGTAGGAACCCCCCCCCCCCCCCCCCCTCGTGTCCCGGTCCGGATGGGTTTTCTGGGTCGGGGCACGACAGCTATCTTGGTGAAGCCCTGGCAAAAGAGATTCCCCCTCTTCATAACCGCATCGCAGCAATCGAGGGGGAGATCTTCAACATCAAGTCTTCCTCCGACGTGATGAAGGCCGAGCTAGAAAGACGGGCGGCGTCTTCTAAGCAAGGCTTGAACCGGATCCAGATTCTCTTCGAGGAGTTCGTGGACCGGATCAAGATCGAGCTAGTCGTCATCAAGCGGGCCATGTCAAGGTCTGATTCTCGTGAGGGCACGGGCAAATTCAAAGTGCCCGAGCCCATGTCCTTTGGTTGCGTGCGGAATGCCAATGAACTTGAGAATTTCTTGTGGGACCTTGAGCAAGATTTCGAGGCTGCTCATATCCTTCAGGGTGACAAAGTGTCCGTTGCTACAATATACCTATCCGGCGATGCAAAGCTCTGGTGGCGTACCAGACTAAATGATGATGCAATCGCCGGCTGCCCCAAGATCTCTACTTGGGACGTCTTCAGCAAGGAGCTGAAGGACCAATTCCTCCCCAACAACACGGCGTGGGTCGCGAGGGAGGCTTTGAAATACTGTACATTAAAGACATGTTTGAGTATGACAAGTTATTCAACTTTTTGTCAGGTCTTCAGGGATGGGCATAGTTAGAGCTGAGAAGACAGGGAGTGAAAGACCTCCCCTCAGCCATGGCCGCGGCGGATGCCTTGGTGGATTTCCGTCAGCCCAAGCCGGTGGACAACAACAATATCAGCCGGGCCCCAAAAGCTAAGAACAAGCCAAAGTCCAAGGGAGAGAAAGCCAAGGGGAAGAAGCGGCCGTAGAAGAAAGGCAAGGCAAAGTTGCAGGAGCCAGCCAAGTCTCCTATGGGGTGTTTTATCTGTAACGGACCCCATAGGGCTCGAGATTGCCCTAAAAGAGAGAAGCTCAACGCATTGGTGGGAGAAGAAGAAGGAGATTCGGATTCTCCAACGAGGGTTACCCCGCTACAACTTCTCAACACGTTACGGACTACCCCTACTACCGGCTTCATGCATGTCCATATCAACCTTCAAGGCGTGAAGATGATGGCCATGCTCGACACCGGCGCCACCCACAACTTCTTTAGCCAAACATGCGGCCGAGCATCTCAAACCCAAGATCACCACCAGTTCCAATCGCATCAAAGCGGTCAATTCTGATGCAAAGCCAGTCACGAGTGTCGCGATGGCTACGACGGTGGAGATCGGTCCATGGAAGGCGTCCGTGGATTTCTTGGTGGTGCCACTCGATGACTTTGATGTCATCTTGGGCAATGAGTTCTTCCGGAGCAGCAAGGCGATGGTCATGCCCTACCTCAACGGCATGTTGTTGCCCGACGAGCGGAGTCCTCATTTTGTAAGGGCCGCACCACCAGCCAAGCCAAAAGCAAAAGCTGGGTTGTTTTCAGCCATACAACTGAAGGATGGCATGCGGAAGGGTGATCCAACCTTCCTGGTGACATTGGCTAAGGTGCAGCCAAACCAGTGGGCGAGCGGCAGTTTCGCCAGGAAAAGCAGTGTTGCGAGCGATAACAGTTTCGAGCGCGATCGCAGAGACGATACAGCAGGAAGCAGTGGCACACGCCAGATCTAGTGCGCCAGATCCGCAGCAAGGGTACAGCCAGCCAGGGACGCGTTAGGATCAAGTAAGCAGAATCTGTGCAGTGTGTCTGCAGAGCCAGAATCCACATCAGCCCATGTGCCAACAGCAGTTCTTGACGTGCTGCAGGAGTACAACGATGTCATGCCACCGCAGCTGCCCAAACAATTGCCTCCCCGGCGTGCGATCGACCACCGCATCGAGTTGCTGCCCGGCCCCTGTGCACCAGCCCAAGCCCCCTACCACATGGCACCATCAGAGCTTGCGGAGCTCAAGAAGCAACTGCATGAGTTGCTCAAGTCAGGACTCATCCGCCCCTCTACGTCTACTTATGGCGCACCAGTCTTGTTCTAGAGGAAGCAAGACAGCACATTGAGGATGTGCATCGACTACCGCGCCCTGAACAAGCTGACCGTGCGGGACAAGTATCCAGTTCCGTTGGTGCATGACCTCTTCGATCGCTTGTCCAAGGCCCAGGTATTCTCTAAACTAGATTTGAGGTCTGGTTATTTGCAGGTGCGCATCGCGGAAGGAGATGAGGCCAAGACCACGTGCATGATGCTGTACGGGGCATATGAGTTCCTGGTCATGCCGTGTGGCTTGACTAATGCCCCAGCCACTTTCTGTCATCTGATGAATGATGTGCGTAAAACTTCCTCGACCGGTTCGTGTTCGTCTACCTCGATGACATAGTGGTGTACAGTAATTCCCTGGAGGCCCACGTGGAGCTCCTGAGCCGGATCCTACAGAGGCTGCGGAAACACTCTCTCTATGTCAAAAGGGAGAAGTGTGAGTTCGCAATAAAGGAGGTCTCTTTCTTGGGGCACAAGATCAAGGGCGGCAAAGTGAGGATGGATCCTCGGAAGGTCGAAGCAATCTTGGAGTGGTCGGTGCCAACAAAAGTCCCTGTGCTTCGAAGCTTTCTCGGTTTAGCCAACTATTACTGCCGGTTTATCAAAGGCTACTCCAAAAAGGTAAAACCCTTGACTGACTTACTAAAGAAAGATCAAGTTTGGTGTTGGACAGGGCAATGCGCGGAGGCCTTTCAGAAGCTGAAGGAGGCCATTGCCAGTGAGCCAGTTCTCAGGCTCCCGGACTTCTCTCTCCCCTTCGAAGTCCACACCGACGCATCTGATCAATCTCTTGGTGGGGTGTTGATCCAGGAGGGACACCCATACTGCGTTTGAAAGCCGCAAGCTCAACGATGCAGAGACGCGCTATTCAGCGCATGAGAAGGAGATGGCGGCCGTCGTGCATTGTCTTCGCACCTGGCGGGTGAACCTTCTCGGCACAAAGTTCGTGGTCAAAAGGAACAACGTCGCCAACACCTATTTCCAGACACAGAAGAAGCTCTCTCCTAAGCAAGCAAGGTGGCAGGAGTTCATACAGGAGTTCGACTTCGAGTGGCAGCACAAACCTGGGAGGCACAACCAGGTGGCAGATTCTTTGAGTCGGCAACAAGTCATGGACTACGTTGCAGCCCTAGTCCAGGTGAAGACGAGTTGGCTTGAGAAGATCAAGGCCCAGGTGAAGGACGTCTCCGAATATCAGAAGCTTGTGAAGGAGGTCCAAGACGGTACCGTGCGGCGGTTCTGGCTCGAGGATGACTTGTTGCGGGCAAAGGGCGGGCGGCTCTATGTTCCCAAAGGAGGAAGGTCTCCCTGATCAAAGAGACCCATGACTCCAGATGGGCGGGTCATTCGGGGCGGGAGCGGACTTCCGCTCTACTTGGCCGAAGCTACTATTGGCCAAAGATGGAGTAGGACATCGAGCTTTATGTGAGGACTTGTCTAGTGTGCCAACTAGACAAGATGGAGCGGAGGAACGAGGCGGGCCTTCTTCAACCACTCCCTATTGCGGAAGGTATCATGCAATCCGTCTCCATGGATTTCATTGTAGGTCTTCCGAAGGTGGATGGCAAATCGACGATCCTTGTTGTGGTGGATCGCTTCTCCAAATATGCCATCTTCATCCTAGCGACCAAGGGCTGCCCCTCGGAGGTCACGGCGGACCTCTTCTTCAGGAACATGGTCAAGCACTTCGGGCTCTCACGTGACATCGTGAGCGATAGGGACGGGCGGTTCACCGGGCGGTTCTGGACTCATATGTTCAAGATCATGGGGTCTCAACTGAAGTTTTCAACGGCAAACCACCCACAGACTGACGGACTAACGGAGCGGATCAATGCTTTGATGGAAGAGTACCTGTGGCACTACATGATTGCGAGCCAACGGAATTGGCTCGACCTTCTGGACGTGGCACAGTTCTCCTACAACCTACAGAGATCATCGGCGACAGGGAAGAGTCCCTTCGAGCTCGTGCTAGGCCAACAACCATTGGCTCCCCTTGACTTTGGTGGTCTTAGGAGGAGAAGGAAGTCCGGGTTTCCGGGTTTGCAAAAGACCAACATGAGATGATCGAGGCAGCTCAAGGCAGCTTGAGGAAGGCCCAGAAGAGGATGAAAAAGCATGCGGATCAAGGCAGGAGGCCGTTGGAGTTTCAGGTAGGCGATCAAGTCCTTTTGAAACAACTCAGCAGATTCTAAAGCAATTCAGCCAAAAGTCAACGCACAAGGGATTGGTGCGGTATGACGGACCATTCGAGGTCATCAAGAGCCGACTGCTTCTCCCTGACCGACTCAAGGTTCACCCAACGTTCCATGTTAGCAACTTGAAGCCGCATCATGCTGACCAGCAGCTCGATGCGGTGGTCGATCGCATGCCGGGAGGCAATTTCTTGGGCAGCTGCGGTGGCATGACGTCGCTGTACTCTTGCAGCATGTCAAGAACTGCCGCTGGCACGTGGGTTGCTGCTGACTCTGGCTCTGCCGACACACTGCACAGATTCTGCTTACCTGATCCTGGCGCGTCCCTGGCGGGCTGTACCCTTGCTGTTGGCCTGGGGCACTAGATCAGACGCATGCCACTGCTTCCTGCATCGTCTCTGCGATCGCGCTCGAAACTGTTATCGCTCGCAACACTGCTTTTGCTGGCAAAACTGCCGCTCGCCCACTGATTTGGCTGCACCTCAGCCAATGTCACCAGAAAGGTTGGATCACCCTTCCGCATGCCATCCTTCAGTTGTATGGCCGACAGCAACCCAACGTTTTCTTTTGGCTTGGCTGGTGGCACGACTCTTACAAAATGAGGACTCCGCTCGTCGGGCAGCAACATGTCATTGAGATAGGGCATGACCATCGCCTTGGTGCTCTGGAAGAACTCGTTACCCAAGACGACGTCGAAGTCATCGAGTGGCACCACTAAGAAATCCACGGAAGCCTTCCATGGATCGATCTCCACAGTCGTAGCCGTCGCGACACCCGTGACCGGCTTTGCATCAGAATTGACTGCCTTGATGCGATTGCAACTGGTGGTGATCTTGGCTTTGAGATGCTCTACCGTATGTTGGGCTAAAAAGTTGTGGGTGGCGCCGGTGTCGAGCATGGCCATCATCTCCACGCCTTAAAGGTTGATTTGAACATGCATGAGGCCGTAGGGGTAGCCCGCAACGTGTTGAGGAGTTGCAGCGGGTTAATACTCGTTGGAGAATCCAAATCTCCTTCTTCTTCTCCCACCAATGCGTTGACCTTCTCTCTTTTAGGGCAATCTCGAGCCCTATGGGGTCCGTTACAGAAAAAACACCCATAGGAAACTTGGCTGGCTCCTGCAACTTCGCCTTGCCTTTCTTCTACGGCCGCTTCTTCCCCTTGGTTTTCTCTCCCTTGGACTTTGGCTTGTCCTTAGCTTTTGGGGCCCGGTTGCTATTGTTGTTGTCCATCGGCTTGGGCTGACGGAAATCCACCAAGGCATCCCCCGCTGCCATGGCTGAGGGGAGGTCTTTTACTCCCTGTCTTCTCAGCTCTAACTGTGCCCATGCCTGAAGACCTGACAAAAAGTTGAATAACTTGTCAGACTCAGACATGTCTTTAATGTCCAACATAAGACTACTGAACGCTTTCACGTAGTCTCTGAGTAGTCCAGTCTACTTCAGGCTCTTCAGAGCCTCCCTCGTGACCCACTGATGAGTCACTAAATATTCTTACTTAAACCCCTTAATTTGCCTTTGTTAGCCCGAAAGTGTTTGTATTTGATAGTTTATTAGTTGATTTCAGGTTTAATGAAGATTCAAGTTAGAAAATGCAGAAAAAGACAAATATGTTGAAATTATGCTACTTCGCTATCAGTTTGGAAAGAATTCATCAAAATCTCCAGCTAACTTCTAAATTCCTCAACTTTGGAGGACGTTTAGAAGACATCAAGTGATGTCGCTCAAATGCGTCTCGCACAGCGGTCGCGGTGCAGTACAACATAAGAGAGGTCGAACCCACAGAGAGACAAGCAGGAAAGATCCAAAAATACAGATAACAATATATCGGAAACAATCATGAGTGTAAAAGTTAAGAAAGTAGATCGTAGATGTAATGATGAGATAAAGTTAACGAAAGAAATCAAGATTTGGATGAGGCCAGGCTTCAAGAATCACTTTACTTGGATTTAGGTTCTTCTCTTCTCATTGTTTCATATAATACTCAGGTAAGAGATTCACATCCCAATCACTTTAACCGGAAGATATGGAACTATAAACCTAACAAAAAATATATATATGTCTCTCCCTATGATTGATTCTTCCTGTTACGATGCACCTTCTCTAGGGCTTTCGTATCTGGTCTCTTGCCTAGTCTCAGCTCCTCCTTAGCCAAAGCTATGGCTAGGTCGAGATATACCTTTAGGGTTTTAGGAGAAGCACCCTAGGTATTCGACAAGGCACCTTAGGTATTCGACAAGGAAGGCTGAAAACCGGAGGAGAGAGACGGATGAGGAAGAGGATTACCTTGCAGCTTCCTCAATGGTTGGCTGGCTTCTCTTGGAGATCCAAGCCTTGGAGAACGTGGGTGATGGCTGGTAGTGGTGATGATGGTGGCGAAGGAGTGGACGGCAGCGGAGAAGGAGACTGGTGATGGAGAAGGACCGGCTGTAGAGAGAGATGAAGGTGGCTAGTGGATTATGAGGAAACTAGGTTACAACTACTCCTAGGTTTACAGCTACTCCTAAATTATCCTACTAATAACTCTATTTTATTCTCATAAATTCCTCCATGCATAATACAAGTTATAGAGGTCCTTTTACAGAGGCCTCAAGAGAGTTTTACTCCAACCTGAATACTACCTTGCTTTAATCAACAAGTAACCAGACTTTCCTAATAAGACTCAATCTTATCTCAACTTCCTAATAACAATGACTCATAATAAGAACTGATTTAAGCAAATCATAAACTGAACTCAATCTTGGAAACTGACTCAATCAAGATAACTACTAACTAGGAAATCAACTAAGTAACCAAACAAGCTTGGGGATAGGAATCCTTTTGGCTGGTTGGGCTTAGGACGCCCAAAGGGACCTGGTTGCAGCCAGGTCCTTGGCGTGGGCCCACCCAAGAAAGGACGTGGGTCCCTTCTTGGATTGGCTCAGTTCGTCCTCGTATCATCCCCTCTCCCTTCGAAATTGGCCTTGTCCTCAAGGCCTGAATTTGCTGAGGGAAAAGGGCTCTGCTCTTCTGATACGATGCACCTTCTCAAGGTCTTTCGTACCGAGTCTCTTGCCTTATCTTAGATCCTCTTTAGCCAAATCTATGGCTAGGTCGAGAGATACCTTTAGGGTTTTAGGAGAAGGACCCTAGGTATTCGACGAGGAAGGCGAAGACTAGAGGAGATGGATGAGAAGAGGGATACCTTGCAGCTCCTCTAGGGTTGGCTGGCTTCTCTTGGAGATCCAAGCCTTGGAGAACGTGGTGGAGGGAAGCACGGCAGCCAAGGGGACGCCGGGGACTTGGGGTTGGACGGCGGAGGTGGTTGGTAGCGGCGGTGGTGGTGGTGAAGGAGTGGACGGCAGCGGAGAAGGAGACCGGTGATGGAGGAGGACCGGCTGTAGAGAGAGATGAAGGTGGCTAGTGGATTATGAGGAAACTAAGTTACAGCTACTCCTATATTACTTCTACTCCTAAGATTTATCTCTACTAAATAATTACTCTCATAAATTCGTCCATGCATAATTACAAGCTATGGAGGTCTTTTTATAGAGGCCTCAAGAGAGTTCTACTACAACCTGAATACTACCTTGCTTTAATCAGCAAGTAACCAGACTTTCCTAATAAGACTCAATCTTATCTCAACTTCCTAATAACAAGGACTCATAATAGGAACTGATTTAAGCAAATCATAAACTGAACTCAATCTAGGAAACTGACTCAATCAAGATAACTACTAACTAGGAAATCAACTAAGTAAGCAAACCAGCTAGGGAATAAGAATCCTTTTGGCTGGTTGGGCTTAGGATGCCCAAAGTGACCTGGTTGCAGCCAACTCCTTGGCGTGGGCCCATCCAAGCAAGGACGTGGGTCCCTTCTTGGAATGGCTTGGTTCGACCTCGTATCATCCCTCCTCCCTTCGAAATTGGCATTTCCTCAAGGCCTGAATGTGATAAGGAAAGAGGGCTCTTCTCTTCTCGAACCGGAGTGATGTGGCTGGACCGCAACTATTGCTCTATACTCGGCGGTGAGAATCCCGGTCTGGCCCATGGTGGATCTAATGGTATCCGAAGCAGCGAGTCAGGGGACCATGCTGCCGGTCTGGAAGAAGGGAACTGAAGCGCCGGTGGATCTGGGGGTCGCTGGAACTCCAAGAAGTAGATGGCAGCTACAGATAGGAGGTTGTGCATAGTCATTGTCGGTCGTCCGGGATCGAAGACTAGATCAACTCGAATCGAGTCCTTCCAAGGTGGAAGTAGACCCAATAGGGCAGCTGAATACAATCGAGTGCAGTTGAGCTTGGATATTTCTCTGCTTTTCTCGAAGGGGATCATCAGGGCTCTGGCTTCAACATCAATCCTCACGGTCAGAGTCGACAAAGTCGTTCTGAAACTTCGAGTGGTGGATGGATGCTGGGCGATGCTCTTGGATCTGATCAGTTGGAAGATGGCAACCGAATAAGGAGGGTAGCTCCTTGGATAGCTCAGATCAGTTGGGAGATGCCTGATCAACTGAAGATGCGTAGGAAACATCTGGATCTGATCTGGTGGAAGTTTGAAATCAAGCTTGATCAAGTCGGATTGGCTGAGCTTGTTTGAACTTGGTGGGCTTGGATCAGATCTGACTTGGTCTAATTTGACTGAATCCAATTGATCCGGACTTCGCTTGAACTAGTCTGGATCTGGGCTTGATTGGATTTGGTTGGTGTAGCCAAATCTGGTTGTGCCTGGATTGAATCTGTCCAAGTATTGTAAGCTGGAATCTGATTCGATCGGGTGTGGAAGATGGAGTCGGACGATCAGGTTCAAACGGTGGTGATTTGATCTGATCTGATCTGATGGTTGAGATCTGTCCAGTGCTTGATGAAGCTTGGGATTGGATTGAGATCTGGCAGCTGGAGGTGGCCGGAACTCAATTGCTTGTGAGGAAAGCTCGTCGGAGTTTACATTCCATGGGGAAGAGGTAGTGAGAGGATGGGGGTTTGATACGGTTGGCGGATCTGGAGGGGGTTTGGGGTCGGCCTCGGTAAGGATACGGGAAGGGTCAGGAGGTTTAGGGGACGGTCTTTGGTGGCTTGAGAGATCCTTCAGTGGGCCATGGAAGGAGGTTATGGTAGGATCAGGGGCAGGTAGGCAGCGATTACCTTGGGGGTTGCTGCCGGAGTTGAAGGAGATGGATTTGGGAGCCGGCTGATTTGGGGAGGGAACGGGGTAGTAATGAGGAGGGCCTTGGTGGGGGTTACATGGTACGGGGGGGGCATGAACTGAGGTAAGGTCGGTGGCTGCAGTTTTGTGGACTTCGGGTAGATTGCCGGAGATGACAATCGGCTGTAGGACTGGAGAACGGGGGGCCGTGGGTTGGTAGGGGGAAAGAGGGTGGCCTTGATTAGTGGTGGGGGCTGCCGGGGAGGAGTAGGGAGAGTTGCTGGTCGTGGGATGTGGTGTGGTTGGGTGAGGGGGCAGCGGGTGTTGTTCATGGTTTTGGTCATGGGGCAGCTCATGGGTAGGTGGAGTATGAGGAGTCCTAATCCCGGTAGAGCTGGGTTTATGTTTTGCAATCCAAATTGCAGCTAGAATGGGATTTTCTTTGGAAATCTGAACTCTAGTAGGGCTTGACTGATTTGTAGGAGAATATCGTTGGATCATTGCTTCCCATTGTTCTACTGAAGGGTAAGGCAAAGGGATCCAACTCTGGACAGCTTCCTTCCACTGTTCAGCCGTAGGGTAAGTCGTACTCCGAGTTTGACTAGGATTCCTAGTTGGAGTAGCATTTGCAATCCTAGTTTCAGTAGGATCTTGAGTCCAAGTCGTACTCTGAGTTTGACTCGAATTCCTAGTTGGAGTAGGATTTGTAATCCTAGTTCCAGTAGGATTTGGAGTCCAAGTTGTACTCAAATAGCCATTGGTGTTTGTAGGTTTGGGTTGGTTGTAGGGAGTAGGTAATGGTTGATACGGTGGTGATGGATTGTAGGGAAGACTAGGGTTGTACGGTGCGTAGGGAGGTGGCATAGGCTGCTGGTATGGTGGCGGAGAAAGGGTAGTGGGGCCAGGTATGGGTGAGGGATGGATAGAGGGCTCAAGGTTTGGATACTGGATCGGTTCATAGGCAGGTTGGATGTGAGGGTGGGTAATAGTAGGCTTGTGGAAGAATTGGGTTGTAGGCTGCATAGGGTGGAGGTTGGGTAGGGTTAGAGTTCTGTAGGGATGATGATGGAGGTAAAGGATAATGATGTGGAAGAGGGATTCGACCAGGTATAGGAGTAGGTCTGGTCGGATGAACAGTGATCCGTGTAGGGTGTGAGCAATTCACGGTATAACTAGGGTTTTGGCCAGGTACTCTTCCTACCATGTCTCCTCCTTCGGAAGGATTCTGGACGGCACAGGTAAGAGGAAAGAGCTCTGATACCAAGTTGATACGATGCACCTTCTCAAGGGCTTTCGTACCGAGTCTCTTGCCTTATCTCAGATCCTCTTTAGCCAAATCTATGGCTAGGTCGAGAGATACCTTTAGGGTTTTAGGAGAAGGACCCTAGGTATTCGACGAGGAAGGCGAAGACTAGAGGAGATGGATGAGAAGAGGGATACCTTGCAGCTCCTCTAGGGTTGGCTGGCTTCTCTTGGAGATCCAAGCCTTGGAGAACGTGGTGGAGGGAAGCACGGCAGCCAAGGGGACGCCGGGGACTTGGGGTTGGACTGTGGAGGTGGTTGGTAGCGGCGGTGGTGGTGGTGAAGGAGTGGACGGCAGCGGAGAAGGAGACCGGTGATGGAGGAGGACCGGCTGTAGAGAGAGATGAAGGTGGCTGGTGGATTATGAGGAAACTAAGTTACAGCTACTCCTATATTACTTCTACTCCTAAGATTTATCTCTACTAAATAATTACTCTCATAAATTCGTCCATGCATAATTACAAGCTATGGAGGTCTTTTTATAGAGGCCTCAAGAGAGTTCTACTACAACCTGAATACTACCTTGCTTTAATCAGCAAGTAACCAGACTTTCCTAATAAGACTCAATCTTATCTCAACTTCCTAATAACAAGGACTCATAATAGGAACTGATTTAAGCAAATCATAAACTGAACTCAATCTAGGAAACTGACTCAATCAAGATAACTACTAACTAGGAAATCAACTAAGTAAGCAAACCAGCTAGGGAATAAGAATCCTTTTGGCTGGTTGGGCTTAGGATGCCCAAAGTGACCTGGTTGCAGCCAACTCCTTGGCGTGGGCCCATCCAAGCAAGGACGTGGGTCCCTTCTTGGAATGGCTTGGTTCGACCTCATATCATCTTCTCGGACCAGAGTGACGTGGCTAGACCGCAACAGTTGCTCTGACTCGGCGGTGAGAATCCTGGTCGCACCCATGGTGGATCAGGTGGTAATGGGGCCACTGAATCAGGAGGCCATGCAGCTGGTCGGGAAGAAGGAAACTGAAGCGTCGGTGTATCTGGGGGTCGCTGGAACTCCAAGAAGTAAATGGCAGCTACAGATCGGTGGTTGTGCATAGTCATCGTCTGTAGTCCTGGGTCGAAGACTAGATCAACTCGAATCGAGTCCTTCCAATGTGGAAGTAGACCCAATATGGCAGCTAGATACGGTGGACTTGGATCAAATCTGACTTGGTCGAATTTGGTTGAATCCAATTGATCCTGACTTAGCTTGAACTGGTCTGGATCTGGGCTTGATCAAATTTGGTTGGTGTAGCCAAATCTGGTTGAGCCTGGATTGAATCTGTCCAAGTTTTGTAGGTTGGGGATAGAAAGAGATCTAGCAGCTGAAAGTGGCCGGAACTCAATCGCCGCCGGTGAGGGATGCTCGTCGGAATTCCAATCCCATGGAGAAGAGGTAGTGAGAGGATGGGGGTTCGATCCAACTGAGTGAATCTGGATGGGTGTCAGTTCTGCTGGTTGGGGTTTGGAGTCGAGCTTGGTAATGTCGGGAAAGAGGTCAGGAGGTTTAGGGGACGGCCTTTGTGGCCCCATGAGATCCTTCAGTGAGCTGTGAGAGGAGGTCATGGTAGTCTTAGGCAGAGGTAGACCGTGACTTCCTTGAGGTTTGTCGCCTGAGTCGGGGAAGATGGAGTTGGGAGCCGGTAGGTTTGTACATGTAAGGGCTATGGAAGGAGAGGTTGGGGTGGCTGTGAGGAGGACCTTGGGGGAGGTTACATGGTGCGGGGAGGGCTTGAACTAAGTTGAGGTCGGTGGCTGCCGAAGAGGAATACTGGTGGTGGGAAGGTAGGGTTTGGATGCAGGGAAGGAGGAAGGAGTATGATGGCTGAATATTGACTAGGCTGGGATGTGGTGTGGTTGGGTAAGGGGGCAGCGGGTGTTGTTCATGGTTTGGGTCATGGGGCAGCTCGTGGGTAGGGGGAGTATGAGGAGTCCTAATCCAGGTAGAGCTAGGTTTAGGTTCTGCAGTCCAAGTTGTAGCTAGAATGGGATTTTGGCTGGAAATCTGAACTCCAATAGGGCTTGACTGATTTGTAGGAGAATATCGTTGGATCATTGCTTCCCACTGTTCTTCTGAAGGGTAAGGTAGAGGGATCCAACATTGGACAGCTTCCTTCCATTGTTCAGCTGTAGGGTAAGCCGTACTCCGAGTTTGACTAGGATTCCTAGTTGGAGTAGGATTTGTAATCCTAGTTCCAGTAGGATTTTAAGCCCAAGTCGTACTCTGAGTTTGACTCGGATTCCTAGTTGGAGTAGGATTTGTAATCCTAGTTCCATTAGGATTTGGAGTCCAAGTTGTACTCAAATGCCCATTGGTATTTGCAGGTTTGGGTTGGTTGTAAGGTGGAGGTAATGGCTGATACGGTGGTGATGGATTGTAGGGAAGCCTAGGGTTGTACGGTGCGTAGGGAGGTGGCATAGGCTGCTGGTATGGAGGCTGGGCATGGGCCGGGTATAGGGGCTGGTATGGTGGTGGAGGGACTCGGCCAGGTACAGGAGGGTTAGGGTTAGGGAACGGATGGCCAAGGGAAAGAGGATGAGTGGGTTGAACCGGTTGGGTAGTAGGCTGGTTAGGAGGAATTGGATTGTAGGCTGCATAGGGTGTAGGTAGATGATGATATGGTAGGGGTATCGTAGGTGGCGGTCTAGGATAGACTGGTAGGGCACAGGTCGGGTGAGTAGGAAGTGGGAAAGGAGAAGTTGGTTCTGATCCCACCAAGACAAAGGGCGGAAAAGGGGCTGGTACTCCAGCCATCAGAGTAGCTTCTAGAAGGCTTTGGGCGGCACAGTCCGCGGAACGGAGCTCTGATACCAAGTTGTTACGATGCACTAGGGCTTTCGTATCTGGTCTCTTGCCTAGTCTCGGCTCCTCCTTAGCCAAAGCTATGGCTAGGTCGAGATATACCTTTAGGGTTTTAGGAGAAGCACCCTAGGTATTCGACAAGGAAGGCTGAAAACCGGAGGAGAGAGACGGATGAGGAAGAGGATTACCTTGCAGCTTCCTCAATGGTTGGCTGGCTTCTCTTGGAGATCCAAGCCTTGGAGAACGTGGGTGATGGCTGGTAGTGGTGATGATGGTGGCGAAGGAGTGGACGGCAGCGGAGAAGGAGACCGGTGATGGAGAAGGACCGGCTGTAGAGAGAGATGAAGGTGGCTGGTGGATTATGAGGAGCTACTCCTAGACAGCTACTCCTAAATTATCCTACTAATAACTCTATTTTATTCTCATAAATTCGTCCATGCATAATACAAGCTATAGTGGTCCTTTTACAGAGGCCTCAAGAGAGTTCTACTCCAACCTGAAAACTACCTTGCTTTAATCAGCAAGTAACCAGACTCTCCTAATAAGACTCAATCTTATCTCAACTTCCTAATAAAAATGACTCATAATAAGAACTGATTTAAGCAAATCATAAACTGAACTCAATCTAGGAAACTGACTCAATCAAGATAACTACTAACTAGGAAATCAACTAAGTAACCAAACAAGCTTGGGGATAGGAATCCTTTTGGCTGGTTGGGCTTAGGACGCCCAAAGGGACCTGGTTGCAGCCAGCTCCTTGGCGTGGGCTCAGTTCGTCCTCGTATCACTTCCTTTTATAACTCTAACTTCATCCTACCAAAACCTAAGAATATACGATACCGGCTGTCACTACAGGCAACGTATAACAAAAGTTCATCGAGACAAAGCCCTAACTCTATCTAACCAGATCTCTAAGAATACACAATACCAACTCTCACAATCGGCAATGCATAGCAAAGATTTCACGAGATAAAGTAGGTTAACAAGATAAAGCTATGGGATTATAAGATCATGAAAAAAGCATGACTGGATTCATAATATTAATCATCCACATAGAAATCTATAATATGAAAATAATCTTTGAAGATTCAATACATAGAAAAGAGTTTAACAATAAAGATTAAAACTATGAACCATTATTGGAGAAGAAGCCCTAGTCCTCGCTAGATCATCCGTCCGCCATGCCCTCGGATTAGTCGGCCATGGATGGAGATATCTTCATCTTCTTCCTTCAGAAAACGTCCAGAAAGAGCCCTCAAAAACGTCCAAGAACTCCCCTTATATATGGACATGAAACCCTAGCTTTTATTTCAGCCTTTGGATTAAATCTGATGGCTTGTATTCAGATCCGCCCGACAAAGGATCGATCCTCTGAAGGTCAAGGATCGATCTTCTTCTTCTCTATTTCTCCGTAACCTGGGTCGCCCGAGTAAGATCGATCTTTGTAAGGCAAAGGATTGATCTTCTTCTTCTCTATTCCTCCGTAACCTGGGTCGCCCGAGTAAGATCGATCCTTTGAAAGAAGCATGATCGATCCTTCTCAGTAGGATGGATAGTAGGATGGATCCTTCTCAGTAGGATTGATCCTTCCATAGAGTAGGATGGATCCTTCTCAGTAGGATGGATCCTTCGATAGGAGAAAGATCGATCCTTCTCCTCGACGATTTCCTCAATATTCTCGAGTGAAAGGAGGATCGATCCTTCTGTGATTATCTGAAAAGTGTGTTCTGTCATGTCTGTCTGCATAAAAGGATCGATCCTTTTAGGAACATGATCGATCCGTCTTTCCTGAGTATTTACTGTTTTGCCATCCAGACTGCGTCATTGGTACTAATATTGCCGTAACTTCCTCTAGAAAACTCAGAATCACGAACCGTAAAATTCTCCAGAAACTAGACTTCAAGAGCTTTCCAATCATATATAGCACATCATCTGGTTCATTCCGAAAAGGTACAGTTTTGACGTTAAAGACCCATTTTTGCTTCAATTTCCTGCATAATACAAATAACTTTGTGAACCAACATATACTGACGAAATCATCTATATTAATCATGAAAACTCAGCAAATAAAAACTGCTCTTAGTCACGTTCAGAGTGCAATTTCATGCACTCATCACACCCCCCAACCAGCTTATTGCTAGTCTTTAGCAATTCAAAGCGCATAAAATATAATTAAGCACACTAACGGTTCAAGGATGTAGACATGCATAATAAGAATTCTGCCTTATCAAGTCAATAGTGTTTTATACAGTACGGAGCATGAAAACTTCTCATACTCATACACATATTACCAACATATGAAATCAACTTCTACACATCAAACATGCTAATCACCATCCAGAGGAACACATGTGACGTGACAAATAAATGTTACGTACAGAAGCAACTTCTACCCACCATTAGTCCAAACACACTACTATCTTCATGATCAATCATCCAACCCTCGCACTTTAATTACAGCATGCTCTTTCTTTTTTTCTTTTTCTTCAACTATCAGACATTTTGCCTTTTTAAGCGAGCACTCTCCGCTTCTTGAGGCGCAGAGACCTGGTTACTTAGCAAAACACTTAATAGTTTTTTTTAGCTATTAGTGGTTCTATCTTTTTACGCGAGCTCCCAGCTTCCTAAGACAAGAACACCCGATTACTCAGTAGATCACCTAATAGTCGTTTAGGTACAGCTTAATCAAGCTCCAGAACTTTTTCTTTTTTTTTCTGCATGCAATACTCAACACTAGCTAATGCTGAAATTATGGTCTAGATTGACAATAGCATGCTCATTCCTCTGGTGAGTATAATCGCCACTGCACAGAAAGTGTTCGTGTGTGACTCACATAATGTTCTACCTTCAGGTTATCACGTATGCAATCAATGTATGGGCCAATCCATGTGAAAGCAACATGTATAATAAGCATAAAAATTTCAGCTCATGTACAATTTCTAGTAACATACTCAATTCAATACGATTAAACTCAATAAGGTAGCATGCATGAGATCATGTATGCCTACACCCCCCAACCTGAAATTCACATTGTCCTCAATGTATGCTAATCATGTAAATAAGCATAAGGGTGTTTGCTGAATTTTCATATATAGCATAAATAAGAATAGGAAATCAAAATAGGAGCGAGGCCACCTGACAGAATATCTGAAATCTTGCACATGGCTCTTCATTGTGGCCAAATTTCACAAGCAAGGAAGACGAAAGTCCAAGCATCCTAAAAATATAAAATAGCAAACAAAAGCAAATGAGAATGAAAGCAAACAAACTAAAACAATCTAACCTAAATAAAATAGAAATAATAAATAAGAACAAGATCATCCCTCGTAGACAGGGTCTACGAGAGAAACGGTGTGCTCCTCAGGGTCTGCTTTTTCTGGAATCTGTTTCAAACGCTGTCCATTAACCATAAACAGCCTCCAATCCTTTGGGTCTTCAACTTCCACAGCCCCATTCTCAAATATTCTGCTAACGGTGAAGGGGCCTGTATAGCGTGATCTCAGCTTCCTAGGATGGAGATGCAGTCGTGCGTCATACAGATAAGCTTGCTGTCCCACTTTAAACGCCTTCCACAGGATCTTCTTGTCATGGTAGGCCTTTGTCTTTGCCTTGAAGATCCTGGAACTCTCATAAGCATCATTCCTGAGTTCCTCCAACTCAGACAGCTAGAGTTTCTCTTCCTGACCTGCAGTATCCAAAGTAAAATTTAGTGACTTAATAGCCAAATATGCCTTATGTTCTAATTCGACTGGAAGATGACACGGTTTTCCATAAACTAGGCGAAATAGCGACATCCCCAGGGTTGTCTTGTAGGCAGTGCGATATGCCCACAACACATCTAATAGCCTCAAGGACCACTCCTTTCAGTTAGAGCTCATTGTCCTTTCCAGTATTTGCTTTATCTCTCTATTGGATAATTCAGCTTGGCCATTCGTCTGTGGATGATAAGCAGTGGAAATCTTATGTGTGACTCCATACCTGCGCATCAAAGCCTCAAAAGAGTGATTACAAAAATGCGATCCTTGGTCACTAATAATAACTCTAGGAGTACCAAACCGGGATAAAATATGCTCTTTAAGAAACTTGATGATAGTGGAATGATCATTATTTCTACACGCAATAGCCTCCACCCACTTAGACACGTATTCCACAGCCAATAATATATATAAATAGCCAAAAGAAGAAGGAAAGGGTCCCATAAAGTCTATACCCCAACAATAAAAAATCTCTATAGCTTGAATGGGGTTCAATGGCATCATATGTCTCCTAGATAAAGCTCCTAATGTTAGGCATCTATCACAGGATCTGCAAAAAATGTTAACATCATGAAATATAGTAGGCCAGTAAAAACCACATTGAAGAATTTTAGCAGTAGTCTTTTTCATCGAAAAATGGCCTCCACATGCATAAGAGTGACAGAATGTAATGATGCTTTCTATTTTCATAATCAGGGACACAACGGCGCATAATCTGGTCAGGACAATACTTAAACAGACAAGGATCATCCCAATAAAATTTCCTTACCTCAACAAAAAATCTACGCTTATCCTGCACAATCCAAAAGGAAGGGATCTCACCTGTCACGCTAAGTAATTAACAATGTGCGCATACCAGAGCAGTCGTGCAACTGAAAAGAGTTGCTCATCAGGAAAGTCATCCATGATTGGTGGCTCATTTTCCGCTACTTCCACCATCAACCTCGATAGGTGATCAGCGACAACGTTCTCCACGCCATTTTTTTCTTTTATAGAAATATCAAATTCCTATAAGATTAATATCCAACGAATTAGGCGCGCTTTAGCATCCTTCTTGGTGAGAAGGTACTTAAGCGCGGCATGATCAGTGAAAATAGTGATAGGGGAACCAATCAAATAAGCACGAAACTTGTTTAATGCAAATACTATAGCTAACAGTTCTTTCTCAGTGGTAGAATAATTCATCTGTGCATTATTCAAGGTTCGGTTAGCATAATGAATAACATGAGGTTTACCATCTTTTCGCTGCCCTAAAACAGCTCCTACAGCAAAATCACTTGCATCACACATCAATTCAAAAGGAAGGCTCCAATCGGGTGGTTGCACAATAGGTGCGGAAGTCAATTTATCAATCAAGGCTTGAAAAGCCTTCTAACAATTACTAGTCCACTCAAAAGGGGTATCCTTTATCAAAAAATTACATAAAGGACGATCAATAGTAGAAATTTTTTGAATGAATCTCCTGTAAAAACCAGCATGCCCTAGAAAGGATCTAACATCCTTAACAGTCTTTGGCACATGAAGCTTTGAGATGAGATCGATTTTTGATCGATCTACCTCAATGCCTCTGGAAGAGACAATATGGCCCAACACAATGCCTGAGGGCACCATGAAGTGGCACTTTTCCCAATTAAGCACAAGGTGCTTCTCTTCACACCTGACCAACACTCTTTTTAAATTTTGCAAGCATGCATCAAAAGTATTACCAAATACAGTCAAGTCATCCATATATACTTCCATACATTCCTCGATCATATCAGCAAACATACTCATCATACAACGTTGAAAAGTAGCAGGAGCATTACATAATCCAAATGGCATTCTACGGAAAGCATAAGTACCAAAAGGACATGTAAAAGTAGTTTTTTCCTGATCTTCTAGAGCAATCTCAATCTAATAATATCCAGAATAACCATCAAGAAAACAATAAAAAGGATGTCCAGCTACTCTCTCTAAAATCTGGTCTAAGAACGGTAATGGAAAATGATCCTTACGGGTGACTGCATTTAGTTTCCTATAGTCTATACACATACGCCATCCTGTCACCAATTTAGTGGGGACAAAGTCTCCACTTTCATTTTTAACAACGGTGACACCAGATTTTTTTGGCACAACCTGTGTAGGGCTCACCCATTTGCTATCAGCAATGGGGTAGATGATCCCTGCATCTAATAATTTCAACATTTCGGTTTTTACTACCTCTTTCATTGTAGGGTTCAACCTACGCTGAGGATCCCTACGAGGTACAACCCTCTGTTCAAGATTAATCATATGGGAACATATCAAGGGACTAATACCTTTTAGATCTGCTATACACCATCCAATAGCTGATTTTTGCTCATTTAAAACGCTAAGTAATTGCTCACCTTGCTCTGCAGTTAATGCCGAAGAAATAATAACTGGGTATGTATCACCTGGACCCAGATAGGCGTGCTTTAAACCTTGAGGTAGCGGCTTTAGGTCCAGCTTGGGTGGTTCTACTGCTGATGGCGTTGGTGGTTGTCCTCTTTCTGGCAGTTCTTCAAACTTTGGATTCCATGGACTTGCAAACGAACAATGTTCCAAATTTTTACACATACCATCAACATCAATATTTTCATCCAAATATTCAAGAGAATCAATTTCAGTGGTAGCAAACTCCTCTTCAGTGAGCAAATCAATCTGGTAAGTCTGCTGGCATTCATCGTCCTCATCAGGCTGCTTATCAACATTAAAAACATTAATTTCTAAAGTCATATTCCCAAAAGTTAACTTCATTAAGCCATTCCTGCAATTAATTATAGCATTAGCAGTAACAAGAAACGGTCTACCTAAAATAATGGGAATCCTAGAATCAGCAGTTACTATAGCCTGAGTATCCAAGACTAAGAAATCAACAGGATAATAAAATTTATCTATTTGAACAAGCACATCTTCTACTACTCCTCATGGAGTCTTCGTGGATCTATCTGCCAATTGCAAAACCACAGATGTCGACTTAATCTGTCCTAAGCCAAGTTGCAAGTAAACAGAATATGGCATTAAATTGACACTTGCATCAAGATCTAATAAAGCTTGTCCTACTTCATGCTCTCCAATGAAACAAGATACAGTAGGACAGCCAGGATCCTTATATTTAGGAGGAATCCTATGCTGAAGCAGTGCACTAACCTGCTCTATTAAAAATGCAGTTTTCTTTACATGATGTCATCTCTTCATAGTGCATAAATCTTTAATCACTTTAGCATATGTAGGAATTTGCTTGATAACATGCAAAAGAGGAAGGTTTACCTTAACCTGCCGAACATGCTCCAAAACCTCGCTGTTGGGCTCCATAGTCAATTTAGTGGATTTCAATGCCTGAGGGAAAGGGACACGTACCTTAAAGTCACATGGTGTAGGGCCATCTGAATGACCAGCCTCTGCAGGGTTCTCCTCAATCCGGTCCTCTTCTTCAATAGCAATAGGAGATTCGGTGGGTTCTTTTGAAGGACTTATTATTGTTTTCCCGCTTCTTGTAGTTACGACGTTCATGTCCTTCACATTATTTTGCTCAGCACTAGATACCTGCGTTTATTGAGGTTGAGCTGGAAACTTTCCTCGTTCATGCACGCTCAAAGACTTAATCAGCTTCGTGATCTGGCTCTTGATCTCTTGAACATCCTCCTTTCTTTCCTTAGATTCTTGTACAATCATAGATTTCAGTTCCTATAAACTCTCATTAAATGTAGGCCTAGGAAAACCAGATGTATTATAAGGAGGGTTAGAAAAAGGTTTATTTGATGGCGGTTGATGATGCTCATTGCTTTGTGGTGCGTTCGACTTCCAGCTGAAGTTCGGATGCTCTCGCCATCCTGGATTATACGTCTCTGAATAGGTAGTGTACGGCCTCTTGAATGCGCCCATGGCGTTGCAATGCTCGTCGTACACACCTCTCATCTCAACGTAAGTAGGGCAACCGTCAATCTGGTGGTCCACACCCCAACATATCGCACACGGCCCAGCCGGCCTTGTAGGTTTGTTGTATGGAGAGGTTCGGCCAGCCATCATATCTTTGGTCTTTAGTAGCTCTAGCTCCCTTGTTAGACTCTCCACTTTAGCCTTGAGTGCATCTTCCTCGCGTAGCTGATATATTCCTCCACCTTGTTGTTGCGATGGTGGTCTGGCTCTGTTGGTATTATCTGTTGCGCTCAGCCCAGTCCATCTATGAGCTTTCTCAGTAAGCTCTGTCAAATACTCATTAGCGACGTCAGGATCTTTTTGCAAAAATTCACCATTACACATCATCTCAACAAATTGGCGTTCTCTAATAGTTAAACCATCATAGAAATAACTAACAAGGCACCAACTTTCATATCCATGATGAGGACATAAATTCAACATGTCTTTAAATCGTTCCCACGCCTGATACAAAGTCTCACTATTCTTCTGTACGAAGGTCGAAATCTGTCTCTTAAGTGCATTGGTCTTGTGCTATGGGAAATACTTGTTGAAAAATATCTGTGTCATTTCAGCCCAAGATTCTATAGATCGTGACCTCAAGGAATATAACCAACTCTTCGCTCTATCCTTCAGTGAGAAGGGAAAGAACTTAAGTCGAATCATATCTAGTGCACTTGGTTGGCCATGGAAGGTAGTTACTACTTCCTCAAACTCCCTAATATGCACATATGGATTTTCATTTTCCAACCCATGAAAGGTAAGAAGCAACTGAATCATGCCAGGTTTAAAGTCAACATGTGTTGCATTAGGTGGAAACATGATGCATGAAGGTGTAGCAGTGCGTGTTGGATGCAAATATTCTTGCAAACTCCTAGGAGCTTGTTGTTCCTCGTGCTCAGCCATAATGAAAGTATGATGTCAAGTTTGTGACTGTGCGTCAAGGAGATCAGCAATATATGTCTCACTATCAGAAGTTTCAGAATCACCCTCGGGGCGTCTAGCAAATCTGCCTAGTTCGTCTCTATACCGAGGCATACACCAACAACCACGCAATCCAAAAGATGCAAACCAACCAAAGAAAATAAGCAAAACCAATAATTGAAACTAACCTTACTAACTAAAACCGAATAAAAGAAAACAATCCTAATAGAGAAGAAAAATCAAAGCCGAAATAAAGAAATAAATACTAAAGAAAATGAACGAAGTTACCGCTTTTTTGATTTCTACAATCACTGTAATCTGATTCTGGCGCTTTTCTAAACCGTCTCCCCCCAACGGCGCCAATTTTTGATGTCACTCAAATGTGTCTCGCACAGCGGTCGCGGTGCAGTACAGCATAAGAGAGGTCGAACCCACAGAGAGAGATAAGCAGGAAAGATCCAGAAATACAGATAACAATATATCGAAAACAATCAAGAGCGTAAAAGTTAAGAAAGTAGATCATAGATGTAATGATGAGATAAAGTTAACGAAAGAAATCAAGATTTGGATGAGGCTAGGCTTCAGGAATCACTTCACTCGGATTTAGGTTATTCTCTCGTCAATGTTTCATATAATACTCAGTTAAGGGATTCACATCCCAATTACCTTAATCGGAAGATATGGAACTATAAACTTAAGAATATATATATATATGTCTCTCCCTATAATTGATTCTTCCTTTTATAACTCTAACTTCATCCTACCAAAACCTAAGAATATACGATACCGACTGTCACTACAGACAACGTATAGCAAAAGTTCATCGAGACAAAGCCCTAACTCAATCTAACCAGATCTCTAAGAATACACAATACCAACTCTCACAATCAGCAATGCTTAGCAAAGATTTCACTGATAAAGTAGGTAAACAATAGATAAAACTATGAGATTATAAGATCATGAAAGAAGCATGACTAGATTCAAAATATTAGTCATCCAAATAGAAATCTATAATTTGAAAATAATTTTTGAAGATTCAATACATAGAAAAGAGTTTAACAATAAAAATTAAAACTATGAACCATTGTTGGAGAAGAAGCCCTAGTCCTCGCTAGATCATCCGTCCGCCATGCTCTCGGATTACTTGGCCTGGATGGAGATGTCTTCATCTTCTTCCTTCAAAAAACGTCCAGAAAGAGCCCCCAAAAACGTCCAAGAACTCCCCTTATATATGGACATGAAACCCTAGCTTTTATTTCAGCCTTTTGATTAAATCTGATCGCTTGTATTCAGATCCACCCGACAAAGGATCGATCCTCTGAAGGTCTAGGATCGATCTTCTTCTTCTCTATTTCTCCGTAACCTGGATCGCCCGAGTAAGATCGATCTTTGGAAGACAAAGGATCGATTTTCTTCTTCTCTATTCCTCCGTAACCTGGGTCGCCCGAGTAAGATCGATCTTTGTAAGGCAAAGGATCGATCTTCTTTTTCTCTATTCCTCCGTAACCTGGGTTGCCCGTCGATCCTTCTCATGAAGCATGATCGATCCTTCTCAGTAGGATGGATCCTTCCATAGAGTAGGATGGATCCTTCTCAGTAGGATAGATCCTTCCATAGAGTAGGATGGATCCTTCGATAGGAGAAAGATCGATCCTTCTCCTCGACGATTTCCTCAATATTCTCGAGTGAAAGGAGGATCGATCCTTCTGTGATCATTTGAAAAGTGTGTGTTCTGTCAGGTCTGTCTGCATAAAAGGATCGATCCTTTTAGGAAACATGATCGATCCGTCTTTCCTGAGTATTTACTGTTTTGCCATCCAGACTGCGCCATTGGTACTAATATTGCCGCAACTTCCTCTAGAAAACTTGGAATCATGAACCGTAAAATTCTCCAGAAACTAGACTTCAAGAGCTTTCCAATCTTTGCTTCAATTTCCTGCATAATACAAATAACTTTGTGAAGCAACATATACTGACGAAATCATCTATATTAATCATGAAAACTCAGCAAATAAGCTGCTCTTAGTCATGTTCAGAGTGCAATTTCATGCACTCATCATCAAGATGAACAACTTTTACATTGAACACTTTGTGAGATTCCTGACATATTAATACCGGTTTTGAAGACTATGAAGATAAACAAATGCTGGGAAACTGGTCCGTCGACGTTCAGGAGAATATTCTCCAAATATTTCAGAAAAGTCTAAATAATGTCACATCTTCGGGAGATGATAGAAAGCTTCCTAATCTACATCTTTCATGTTGAGTACGTTTCCAAATGCCGGCTTGATTGGACCCAGTTGCGACCGGAATAAGACAGCCAGGAATTAATCCAAGGAATCTGAGTTGTAGTAGGAGTCCAACTTAGCCATAACCCTAATTCCAGTAATACACCTATAAGAGGGTGTTTGCTGGCCGAAAATTGGAGGTCCCCATAGAGAGAAAAGAGAGAATTAGGGTTTGGAAGATTCTCTGGAGAAGATGGAGCTGCAGCGTGGATCCCAATCGTTCTTCATCGAATCTATGGCTTCCATCTCTAAGATGAGTAGCTAATTTATGTACTTAGGGATCTCATGAAGCTTTAGTAGATCTTCCTTGTATTTTTCTAGTTGAATCTTGTATTTTTATACTAGACATGATCTTATAGATTTGGTTTTAATGATAAAAGAGTTGAGGGAACAGAGTTCCTTGACGTATTTTTAGTTCTACTTGATTTCGGTGACTGATAATAGAGATCTATAAGATGGTTTTTATGTGGTTTGTGAATAACCGATGAGATATTTTATGCTTAGTGACGATAGCTTGTGCTAAGGTTATCCCGAAGACAATCTATGCTAATCGAAGATAAAATATGCCTTTGGAAAACACTCACGTTCTTTTAGGGATTCATGTAAGCTTAAGAAGCTATGAGTATATAATGTCTAGATAAGAAAACAAGAGGATAACTAGAGAATATAGGAAGTGAAACTAAAGTGGATTGAGTAATCCCTAGGTTTTCTCTCATTAATATATTTCAATCTTTTTTTACATTGCTTTCTTAATTAGTTTTAGTTAATCAATTTCCAAAATCCATATTAATCCTTTTTGCTTTAGGTTTTGAGTTCTGAGATTTAATTCCGATTTCTCCTTCGTAATCAAAGTTTTCCTTGTGGTTCGATCCCATATTTCATCACTATTCAACCCCATAGTTTAGTATTTTGAATAAGGGTTTATAAATTCTATTTTTGATTGAGTTTGCATCTGATTTAATGACGCGTTTGCAAGCGATCAATTTTTGGCGCCGTTGCCGGGGATTCTTCTGATTTTCAATGGAGTATTGATTTAAGTTTCTCTTAACTCTTTTTCTGAGCGTAGTTAGATTTTTATTTTGAATTACTTTATTTTACATTTTTAGGATTTTTCTGACAATTTTCTGGAATTTTTGCAGCATTGGAACGATTTTACCTTGAAGCATACGGACGGTCGACCGCCGGATCGACCGTCGTGCTCTACGATAGCCAGGGTCGACCGTGACATCGACCGTCGGATAGACCGTGAAGCTCTGTCACGGAAAAAGCTTCTCATGGTCGATACGAGGATCGACCGTTGCGTCTTCAAGTAAGGTTGCACAGTCCCACGGTCGACCGTGAGATCGACCGTGAGCGCAGTCAAGTTAGTTTTCTTACTTTAAAACTTTTCGTTTCAATCGTTGTTTTCCAGATTTTCTCCTCTGCTGAATATTCTATTTTCTTTTTCTCTTTTTGGTGTGATCTTGCATTGAAGGCAGACGATCCCTAAATAAACCACTGGAACTTTTGGATCTAGAAATAGAGGCCACACTTCGAACAGCTAGAACCTTAGGACAGAAATCTTTAAGTCATTACCAGGAAGCCTTAAGTAATCTGCAATCTTTAATGGCTGAAAACAAGGAACATGTCATTGACCCTAATGATAATATGGGTGGGGGTGGACATAATAACAATAATAGGGAAGTCCCAATTAGGAATCACTTTGTTACGCCGAGCCTTCTCGTAGGCACGGGTACCTGGTCTCCTCCCTGGTCTCAGTTCTTCCTTAGCCAAATCTATGGCTAGGTCGAGAGATACCTTTAGGGTTTTAGGAGAAGGACCCTAGGTATTCGACGAGGAAGATGAAGACTGGAGGTAGGAGACGGTAGAGAAGAGGTTACCTTGCAGATCCTCTTGGGGTTGGCTGGTTACTCTTGGAGATCCACGCCAAGAGAGGTGGAAGAAGAGGGGCGGCGGCCAAGGAGGACGCCGGGATTGGAGCGGTGGCTGGTAGCGGCGGACGGCGGTGGTGATGGTGGTAGCCGGCGGGTGGAGAAGGCCAGCAAGAGAGAGAGAAACGTGGGAGGGGCTGGTGGTGGTGGAATATTAAATTAGAGCTACTCCTAAGATATCCTACTTTAACTTCTAACTTTATTCTTCAATGCATAAAACCTAATACAAGCTATGGAAGTCCTTTTATAGAGGCCTCAAGAGAGTCCTACTTCAACTAGAGAACTACCTTGCTTTAATCAGCAAGTAACCATACTTTCCTACTAAGACTCAATCATAACTCAAACTCCCTAACAAACTGGACTCAAAATAGGAACTAATAAAACAAAGCATAAACTGGACTCAAACTAGGAAATCAACTAGGAAAGCAATTAAGAACTAACTAAGGTAGTAACCAGCTAAGGATTAGGATCCCTAAGGCCGGCTTTGGCTTGAGACCTGGTCCAAGGTCGGGTCCTACCAAGGGGTGGGGCCTGACCTGCGTGGGTCCCAACTGGATCTAGCCCATGTGTGGGCCCTGCCCCATAATTGGGCGTGGGTTGGTCTAGCCCAGGTGGAGCTGGACTTCCAACCGTATCACACTTCATACCTGGACCTTAACCCACCTACTATCAATGCTACACATTATGAGATTAAGCCTAACTGGATTACAGCTCTACCTTCATTCTATGGGCGTGAGAATGAGGATCCCTATGGACACATTGCTAGTTTCCTTGAAATCTTTTCCATGTTCAAACTTCAGCATTTTAATGATGATGCCTTTAGACTCAAAGCTTTTCCCTTTTTCTTTGAAAGACAAGGCTAAACATTGGCTTCAAACCTTAACTCCAAATTCGATTTCAACATGGGATCAACTTCAGGATGCTTTCCTTAAAAATTATTTCCCTATCATTAAAACTCTAAACTATCGAACCATGATTATTTCTTTTAAGCAAAATGAAGATGAGATGTTTCATGAAGCTTGGGAAAGATTTAAGGATCTTCTTAGAGAGTGTCCCCATCATGAGGTACCTGAGTGGCAGTTAGCCCATTCGTTTTACAATGGTCTTAATGATCGTTATAGGACAATGGTCGAAGCCTGCTGCGGAGGTGTTGTCATTAGTAAACCTTGGACTGCTCTTTGGGAAATGTACGTCAACCTTGCTGAAAATTCACAACACAATGCCTCAGTTTCTAGGAGTCGGTCTACCACTGTTCGTAATTCTCGGGGAATTCATGAAATTTCTGAATTCCAAAGCCTCTCCACACAAGTAGCTCTCCTAATTAAAGATTTAAATCAGTTGAAAACAGGTCAAACTCTTACTCAACAATTGCCTCGCACTTCTTCCGAGACCTGTGCCCTTTGTCTTAGCTCTGATCATCGTATCACTGATTGTCATTTGGCTCCCAATTTCCCTGACTTTGTTCAGGAACAAGCTAATGCAACTTATGGTTTTTCCAAAGCTCAGAACAATTCTTATCTAACCTACAATCCAGGTCGGAGGAATCATCCCAATTTTAGTTGGAAGCCACAACAGTCAAGTAACTTTCAAGAACAGAACAATACATCCAATACTTCTACTTTCAAGTACCCACCCTGACCTTCTGCAAATCCAAATCCTGGGTACCCTCCACATTATCTGCAGAATACACCTCAGCCTTCTCCTGTTGAACCATCTAATGAACCCACTTTGACTTCTATCATGAGCACACTTTTGGAGATGAGGGGTGATATCAATAGGGACATGTCATCTATGAAGGAAGAAATGACGACCTTCAAAGGTGATGTCTCCTTGTTGAAAAATAACTTATCTTCAACGATTCAATCAGTATCACAATTAGAGAAACAAGTTGGGCAATTATCTAATAACATGGCTAAAAGAGAGGATGGACATTTGCCAAGTCAATCTGTCACCAACCCGAGAGGCCAACACTATGTAGAAAGCCAAAACTTCGAGAGTGCCAAAGCTGTTGTGACCCTTAGAAGTGGCAAAACAGTAGATAATCAAATAGGCGAACCAGTCAGTCTGGATGATCAAACATCCAATCCGACGATCAATCATCCATCCCAAGATGATTCTTATTTTTTACCTGATACTGGCCCATCTGATTCTAGAGAGCATGATCTAGCTAAATATATTCCTAAAGTGCCTTTTCCTGCAGCCCTTAAGGACCCTTCTTCAACCATAAAATCCCGAAAAACTGCCAAAGAAATCATTGAAACCTGTAAGCAAGTCAATATCAACATACCTTTGCTTGATGTCATTAGACAAATTCCTTCTTATGCCAAGTTTCTTAAGGATATGTGTACCCATAAACGCCAGGCTAAATCCAAAGTATCTAAAAAGATCTTCCTTACCGAGCAAGTCAGTTCGATTTTGAAACATGATACACCTACCAAACTGAAAGATCTTGGTACACCTACCATACCTTGTTGTATAGGAGACTATCATATTGATGGTGCCCTTCTTTATTTAGGTGTCAGTGTTAACCATATGTCGTATTACCTTTATAAGGAATTTCGGATGGGAGAACTTAAACAAACACCAGTGATCTTGCAATTAGCTAATATGTCCATTAAGACACCTGATGAATTGTCTGATATTTTGCACGATTATGACTCTGATAATGATGATGATGTTAATTTAGAAATTTTACAATCGAAAGATGACATTGACACATACAAATTAGATTTACCGACCGATCCGTCAGAAGAACGATCAATCGGTCAGGACACAATGAAGATTGAAACTGTTTTTTGGATGGTTGAACCCCTTCCACCGCTCTCTTCTATTCATGCACCTTCTTCACTGGAAGCACCACCTGATTTAGAATTAAAAGCACTGCCTAAAACGCTAAAATATGTTTTTCTAGGATCAAATTCCTCTCTTCCTGTTATCATCGCTTCTTCACTTTCAAACGATAAGGAGAGCCAACTTATAGAGGTTCTGAACCAACATAGGAAAGCCATAGGTTGGTCAGTGGCTGATTTCAAAGGTATTGACCCCTCGATTTGCATGCATAAGATTCATCTCGAGGATGAATCTAAAACTATTAGGGAAATGCAACGCCGCCTTAATCCTAATATGAAAGAGGCGGTGAAGAAAGAGGTAGTGAAGCTTTTAGATGCCGGTATTATTTACCCAATTTCTGATAGCCAGTGGGTCAGCCCTACACAAGTAGGTCCTAAGAAATCCGGCTCAACAGTGGTAGAAAATGAGAACGATGATCAGATCCCAATGCGCCAGACCACGGGATGGCGTGTTTGCATTGATTATAGGAAATTAAATGCTTCGACTAGAAAAGATCACTTCCCTCTCCCTTTCATTGATCAAATCTTAGAAAGACTTTCCGGCCAGAGTTATTATTGTTTTCTAGATGGATATTTAGGGTATAACCAAGTTGCAGTCGATCCTGAAGATCAAGAGAAGACTACTTCTACTTGCCCCTTTGGTACTTTTGCTTATCGTAGGATGCCTTTTGGTCTTTGTAATGCACCTCTGACTTTTCAAAGGTGTATGATGGCCATCTTCTCTGACATGATTGATATTTTCTTAGAAGTCTTCATGGATGAATTTTCTGTGTTCGAAAATTCTTTTGAACCATGTTTAAACAACCTGTCTAATATTTTAGATCGTTGCATTGAAACCAATTTGATTCTGAGTTGGGAAAAGAGTCATTTTATAGTTCAGGAAGGAATTGTTTTAGGCCACATCGTTTCTAAACGTGGAATAGAAGTTGATAGGGCCAAAGTTGAATTAATTTCTAATCTACCTCCACCGACTTCTGTGCGCTAAATTCATTCTTTTCTAGGTCATGTTGGATTCTATCGTCGATTCATCAAAGATTTTTCTAAAATTTCACGACCCTTGTGTGAATTACTAGCCAAGGATTTCCCTTTTGTCTTTGATGATGCATATTTTGACTGCTTTCAAGACCATTCATGATTTATTGTCTACCACACCTATCATTCATGCCTCTGATTATTCTCTACCTTTTGAACTTATGTGCCATGCTTCTGATTCTGCCATAGGAGTTGTTTTAGGACACCGAGTAAATAAAATTCCACATGTGATTTATTATGCCAGTAAGACCCTCTCAGAATCTCAATTAAATTATACGACTACTGAGAAGGAATTATTAGCAGTGATTTCTGCATTGAAAAATTCCATCCCTACTTCCTAGGTTCCAAAATCTTTATCTACACTGATCATGCTGCCTTGCGGTATCTTTTAGCTAAAAAGGATGCCAAACCTAGACTGATTCGCTGGATCTTGCTTTTGCAAGAATTTGATCTAGAGATTAGGGATAAGAAAGGTTCAGAAAATGTAGTTGTTGATCACTTGTCTCACCTTTCTTTGGAACATATTCTTGATAACACTCCTGTTAATACTTCTTTTCCCGACGAGCATCTCTTTCAGGTGACTCGTCTTTCACAGCCTTGGTATGCACATATAGTTAATCCGGCAAGCTTCCTGACTCTTGGTCTAAAAATGCTAAAGACAGATTCTTTTCTCAGATTAAATATTATATATGGGAAGACCCTGAGTTCTTTAAGTATTGTTCTGACCAAGTTATCCGTAGGTGTGTGCCCGAGTCTGATGTTCATGATATTCTCCCTTTCTGTCATACACATGCATGTGATGGTCATTTCTCAGGAAAGAAAACCGTTGCAAAAGTTCTACAAAGTGGATTTTATTGGCCTACAATTTTTAAGAATTCTCATAATTTTTGCCAATCATGCATTCGATGTCAGAAAACTAGAAATATCTCTCGTAGGAATTAGATGCCTCAAACTCCGATTTTAGATACCGATATTTTTGACATATGGGGTATTGATTTCATGGGTCCCTTTTGTGAGGACCCCTACCTCCAACCCGATCCGACCATGTAGGTCGAGGGTCTGGCTCGGTTGGCCTTGCTTCGCGATCCCCTTTGATCGTTGCGGCTCCGGGGGTAATTTTGGTAAATTACCCTAGGCGGAGTTGGTTTCACACACACGAAGCGCACACACAGCCTTGTAATGATGTATGTGCTTGGTTAGACCATCCTAGATCGGAGGATCTTGAGTAGATCAAGGTTTGAGCTTATGGGATCAGATCTGGCCAATCGGACGGTCAGGATCTAATCTTAAGCCATTAGTACTTAAGCCTCCACTTAACCCATCTCTCGTTAGGGCATCCAGATCGTTGAAGGTCCAAGAGGGGGGTGAATTTGACTCTTTTCGAAAATCTAGTTTAATGGAAAAACCAGGTAGGAGAGAAACAACAGTTCAAATGCTTGTAGATGAGATGAAACTAAAGCAAAGAGGCATGCAAGAATACAATTAGAAAGGTTAGAGAGATGGCACCAATTTTATAGTGGTTCAACCCAACTCTTGATCTACGTCCACTTCTCCCAAGGCTCCCCTTGAGGTTCCACTACTTGCAAATCCCTTACAAGCTTTTCTCCAAGCTTCCTGGTGCTTGGTGACCTTACACTCACAGTCACTTGCTGTTGACTATCTCTCAAGATACCTCTTCACACTTGAAGAAGGCTTACAAAGGTTGTAGCACAAAAGAAAATAAGTAGAAAACTTCTCTAACAATTGCTCAGATGATCTCAATAATAATGATAAAAGTTATAGCAAGTTTACATGAAGGGACTACTTATACATGGGCTTCAACCAGCTCAACAAGGAGCTCCAACGGCTCTCTGCAACTCTCCAACGGCTAGTTTTTTACTCTGCACGCTGCTGGCGGTCGATCCATGCATCGTCCGTCACGTATAAAAAACTCAGCCTTTTTGCTCGACGATCAATCCACGCATCGTTCGTCACTCTCACAGTCGACCGTGACATCGACCGTCACATTGTCCGTGAGCCTCTGTTAAGAAAACCGCTTCCCAGGGTCGATACTCGGATCGACCGTCGCTCCTTGATTTTTCTTCATATATGCGCCACGGTCGACCGCCGCATCGACCGTCGCATCGTCCATCAGGCTCTTTGAAGAAAAACGCTTCCCACGGTCGATGCACCGATCGACCGTCGCTTCTTTACTTTCTTCATTAATGCGCCACGGTCGACCGCCACATCGACCGTCGCATCGTCCGTGAGGCTCTGTGAAGAAAAACGCTTCCCACGGTCGATGCACCGATCGACCGTGAGCCAATAATGCATATTTGCATTCAACACGGTCGATCCATGGATCGACCGTCACATTCCAACGGTCGATCCTTGCATCGACCGTCACTACAAAAATAGCTTAAATATTGAATTTAAGATTTCCAATTAAAGGGGTAATAAATATTAAACATATATTTTATCATTTAATGTATATTGGCATCATCAAAACAAGGTTAACATATATTTTATCATCCTTTTAAATGTGATGATAAAATATTTTGACTCCCCCTTAACCAATGCATCCTTTTCTTTAAAAAAATGTGTTCTAAAGTGAATTTTCAAGATGCACATAAGTCATATATCTTTAAAATGATATTAAAAGTTCCATTCAAGATGTGTTGACATAATAGTTTGGATTTTAGCATGTTCACTTCTTTTCAATAATAACATTTAAGCTTTCATGAAGTGATTTCATATTGAATATTGAGATTATAACATTGTACTAATACATCATAACAATATCCAAATACATCTGCATTTCAAAAGATTCCAACATTTTCATACAATACTTCCATTCAAAATCATTTGGAAAACTTTGGACTTATAAAAACTTTCATTTCAAAACAGGATTTTCCAAATTACAAGAGATATGAAATGTAGAAATGTAGGGCTTTGTTCTCAGTCATTCATCACACTATTTCTCCCCCTTTGGCATTATCAAAAAGAAGTAAGAAGGATGGAGAATTAGGATCAATCAACTGAAGGAGTGTCAGGTGGGAATTCAGTCTTGATGTAGGCGAAAATCTCTTCAAGTTGCTTAGACATCTTGGCTTGATCTCCGGTGATTGTTGCTTGGGAAGTCTTGATGTCTCCTAGACATAGTTCCATTCTTCCCATTCTAGCTTCAAGCTCATCAAGCCTTTGTGCCATGTTGCGACGAACTCGGCTACTAGAGGATTTGCCTTGATGTCCTTCAGGTAAAGGCTCTCCCCCTAAATTTTCTTCTTCATGCTCTTCGTGATGCTCATCATCTTCATCTCCACTGACATCAGGCCAACTGAGGCCTAAAGCTCGTTTGGTGGCCTTCATCCTCTTGTAGGTGGACTTGTTGAAGGGTTGAGAAAGGGGTTTCTGTTCATCATCGGCTAGGTTTAGGGTGAGGGCTTGGAAAATTGTTGTTAGAAGCCCCCCAAAAGGAAGTGATTGCCTAGCATTTAGATTTAGCATCTCCTTGATAAGGAGATAACTTAGGTTAAGAGGCTTCTTCCTAACCATGCAAGAAAGAACATAGGCATGGATGGGTTTTAACTGATCATGATGGCCAAGCTTAGGAAATAGGTTTGTTCCTAGGAAGTGGGCAAGCTCCCTAAATTGTTGGTGTAGGCTATTTAGCTCTATAGGGTTTTTCTCAACTAGTAGAGCCTTAAGGATTGCCTTTCTCCCTTGTTTATCCTTATCAACTCTATTGAGATCCTCATAAGAAGTAAAGTGTCGCGCCCCGACCCGCGAAAGCCCAACCGGGCCGGGCGACGCGAACCGGAAACTAACTAAATGCGGAAATAAAGGCGAGGGGTTCCCCCAAACTTACTGATTTCATTAAACAGTTCATAAACACCCCTGAATAATACAAGAATTTTAAACCTCAAAAGATATAATATAATATTCAAAAAACCTCAAAGGGGTTACAACAATTTATACATCATACTCCCGTAGGAGACTAACTATAACAAAAGTGTAGAAGGGATCACCGGTCCTCAAACCCCGCCAGACGCCGCCGCGCCACCAAACACCTGCCCGGTAGGGGCTACTGAAGAAGAGCTGGCGCCTGCACCTGCAAAACGCAGCCCGGGTAGGAGTGAGCATAAAGCTCAGTAGGGTTCTACACTACGTCACACAGAAGGAAGGGGAACGCAAGAGTGTCTCCCTCAAGTAAGACCTGGGTGTATACAGGGGTCCCATAACCCCACCCCGTGTCCCTGAGGCCCACGATCATGGTCTTCCAGCCGAGCTGGTCACATGTCTGGTCGCACTCAGTAGCAGGAAACAACACTGCTGGCCCACAAGCAGGTACCGGCACTGCAGGCGGGAAACTGCACCGCTAAGTAGGCAACCCCTCTACTCAAGGGTCAACACAGTGGAACACCGGCTACACCTCAGCATCCGACTTAAGGCCGACACGACCTCTATAATTACCAACCAACATGTGTACCAGTCATCTAAGCCTATCATCAAGTTTGACTGGACATCACAATTCGAACATGGACCAAGCTATCCAACCCCGGTCCTAGGGCTAAATCCGAGCTTCCAGCCTCGGGACGGCGATCCACAAATCACCCACGCCCTAACCATGCAACTAATGCACAACAGAGAATGCATGCAATGAACATACACAGATAAGAGAATTAAGGCATGCAACAGTATGATCAGGCAACATACGAGTCTAACAGGAACGCTGTTGCGGTACTACCAACCGCTGCCAGCCGATCCGCAGCGGGTCCCGGCATTACGACGGTACCACGACCGTCAACCGCGAACTCCTGCAACGGGAAGCAACCCCGAAAACTTCGATGAACAGTAAAAATATATTATTATAATCCGAGCTTATAATATCTCATTCAAAACATCAAAAGTTCTCTACAAGCAGCAAGTTGACCCCGTCGATCCGAATCCCAAACGACGTCGGATTCAAGATCCAACTTAGATACCAGTAGATGTATATGCATGGATCAACATATCCAAAATCCAGGATCATCCAACGGCTGGATTCACGGGAAACCATTACTCAAAACGGCTAATCAAAACTCCATAAGACTCCATCAGCCAGCCATAGGATGGATCCTGGGGTATTAGGATCGATCCTACGCTCATATCGGTTTCAGCCCAGCCTCGTCGCATGCCACGAGAAAAATCACCAAAGTTTGTAGGAAAATCGTAAAAATACGAACTAAGATGGCATGGAAAGATAACGAAGAGATCTACAACTATTATGTTTATCAAAAGCCAAGATCATACACATACAAGCCGGAAAATCCGCCGCAAGCCGGCTGTTCTTCAAGAACAGCAGAAAACCGGAAATTCTGAGATTAATCATGCATAAAACCTACTCAAATCTCACCTGATTAACATGAAACTTAAATCAGTTATTCTAATAGATAAGATACATCCCACAGCACAATTTCATCAAGATCTAACGGCTAGATCTAACTAAACCCACTAATTAACTCATGTAGGTAGAATACCTACCTAGCAGCGCTTTCCTCGGCTGATTCCCCGCGAGTTGATCACCAACGAGGTTCCAAACCACTTCAGGGGTCTTCCTCTCGTCGCCACGGATCCAATGAGCTTTAGAACGCCCAAAACGGTGGCCGGAGGAGGGAGAACGGAGGAGTTGAAGGTGGGCTGCCGGAAGAAAAACAGAGCATACCAGAACCGGGAAGAAGAGAGAAAGAAGGGAGAAGAAGAGAAGGAAGAAGAGGAAGAGAAGAGGAGGAGAAGGTAGGGGAAGGCCGGGGAAGGTGGGGGAAGGTCGGGGAAGGTGAAGGAGAAGACCTCTCCTCTGACAAAGGAGAGCTACGGCCACGATGGCCGTCCTCGCAAACCCAACTGCCCTGACTTGCTGGAAGAAGAGGATCGATCCTTTGCTCAAAGAGGATCGATCTTCTTAACAGAAAGATCGATCTTCTTCTCAAGGAGATCGATCCCCTTTGCCAAGAAGGCAAAACTTGGGCTAAAACGCAAGCCCAAGCTCGGATCTTCCGATCCCGGGTCCACCTAGCCATTCTAATCAAACACTAACACAAACAAGGTCAGTGTGTGCATACGCGGGTGTGAAACAAACCGACAAGGCGCAATTTACCAAATTGCCCTTGTGGTCCACAACGAGCCACGGGCCTGACCCAGGCGGTCGACCCAGGAATGGAGGGACAGGTCCTCACATAAAGTATATGCACTCTCCTTGATTAGGTGCATCTAGTAACTCATTCAACCATTCTATGGTAATTTTGATTTCATTACCATAGACATAGCTACTAATAGCTACACAACCTTCATCATCTATATCTTCAGTCATATTGCAATAAAAATACCTAACCATTTCGGGATAGATGTACTGAGGCATCTCTAAGTATTGTTTCCAACCCATATCAGTGAAGAAATGTTCAACTACATGTTTCTTGTTTATGGGCAATTGTAAAGCTCTACCGGAGACAACGAATTTATCCTTAAAATCAGGCCAGGAGTTATACCTATCCTTATCTAGGAAGAGGTAGTCATCGTAGGAAGGGGTAGGTGGAGGATTGGACGAAGAACCGCCTTGCACACCTTTGGCTTTCTTTGACCCGGGTGGCTTCTTTGCTGTTGCCGTCTTCCTTTTCCCGGCTGGACTTGGTTCCTCAGGTGGAGGAGGGCCGACATTCTTGGTGCAAGGCATTGTGCTCCAGCTGGTTAGGGTTTTGAGTGGGGAAGAGGAGATTGGTTTGAGAGAGAGAGAGGAGGAGGACGGTCGTTTGGAGAAGTTAGGGCACGGTCGAACCAGAGAAGAATGAAGGGTTGATCGGGAGTTATAAGGGGAGATTGGAGAGGAAATGATGAAAAAACCCCTACTTAAGTTGTCACACGGTTCGTGGTGGTCGTCCGTAAGAAGTTGGCGGTCGACCGTCGCGAGCATTTTGTGTAAAAAGCCATCGCACGGTCGATCCAACGAAGTTGGCGGTCGACCGCGGCACACAATGGGTCTAAAAGTGAAATCCCACGGTCGATCCGAGGACGTTGGTGGTCGACCGTCCAGTGCGAATGTACGCACGGTCGACCGTCAAGAAGGCTGGATCGACCATCAGTTCCAGAAAGTGAGTTTTGAAATTCAATTTAAAATCATTTTTAAATCAAAACATCACGAAACTTTGCATGCACGTGTAACTAAATATTATGAGACAAAAATCACTCATTAATCATGATATTAACTTAATTTACCAAAATTTAGCATTCAAGTAGAATATGGTATGAAAAGCAGATAAAGAGGTGACCATACCTTTTCCTTTAAGCTCCTTTATTTTGGACATCCATTGGACATCCCAAGCTCCCTTAGTAGATAGAGAATTCTGTCTTCACTCAAGGGTTTGGTTAGAATATCCGCAATTTGATGTTTGGTGTTAACAAATTCAAGTGCAATATCTCCTTTTTGTGTATGATTCCGAAGGAAATGGTGTCTAATTTCTATGTGCTTTGTTCTAAAATGTAGGATGAGATTTTTAGATAAGTTTATGGCACTAGTGTTGTCACATCTAATGGGCATTTTGCCTATATGTATGTTGTAATCTTCCAATTGTATTTTCATCCAAAGTAATTGTGCACGACAACTACCCGCCGCAATGTATTCCGCTTCTGCGGTGGATAAAGCAACTAAATTTTGCTTCTTGGAGAACCAAGAAACAAGTGCATGACCAAGAAAGTGACATGTACCACTTGTGCTTTTTCTATCAAGTCTACATCCGGCAAAATCCGCATCGGAGTAGCCAATTAGATCAAAAGATGATCTTCTAGGATACCACAAACCATAATTTTGGGTTCTTATTA
Source organism: Narthecium ossifragum (assembly GCA_963920575.1). NCBI lineage: Eukaryota > Viridiplantae > Streptophyta > Magnoliopsida > Dioscoreales > Nartheciaceae > Narthecium > Narthecium ossifragum. Next base: position 12,265,603 of record OY986974.1, on the reverse strand, counting down.
GATATCTAAAGATCCTCTTGACCGCAACCAAATGAGATTCCTTATGACAATATTGATATCTAGCACAAAGGCAAACACTAAACATGATGTCCGGTCTACTAGCGGTCAAATAGAGTAAAGAACCAATCATCCCTCTATAAAGTGTTTGTTCAACGGGTTTCCCATCTTCATCCTTGTCTAATTTTAGTGTTGTACACATGGGGGTTTTATAAATTTTGGATTCTACAAAATCATATTTCTTGAGTAGGTCTCTAGTGTATTTGGCTTGATTAATAAAGATCCCTTCTCGAGTTTGCATGATTTGTAAACCAAGAAAATAATTGAGTTCACCCATTAAACTCATCTCAAACTCACTTTGCATGCATGTGGCAAATTCTTCACAAAGTTTATCATTTGTAGAACCAAAAATAATATCATCAACATAAATTTGAACCAAGAGCAAATCTTTGCCTTTTGATTTGGTAAATAATGTAGTATCAATTTTTCCTCTACAAAAATCATTATCCATCAAGAATTTGCTAAGCCTTTCATACCAAGCTCTAGGAGCTTGTTTTAATCCATACAAGGCTTTAGTGAGTTTGAATACATGATCTCTCAATTTATAGTCTTCAAATCCGGGGGGTTGTTCAACATAGAAGGCACTCTTAACATCCATTTGATATAATTTGAAATCTTTGTAAGATGCAAAAGCTAGAAGTAGTCTTATTGCCTCAAGTCTAGCTACCGGTGCAAAAGTCTCATCAAAATCAATTCCTTCTTGTTGATTGAAACCTTTTGCAACTATTCTAGCTTTATTCCTTGTAATTATTCTCGATTCATCCATCTTGTTTCTAAAAACCCATTTAGTACCAATAACGGGATGATCATAAGGTCTAGGTACCAAATTCCAAACTTCATTTCTTTCAAATTGATTCAACTCTTCTTGCATTGGTAGGATCCAATGATCATCCTCTAGTGCTTCCTCTATCGTTTTAGGCTCAATTTGAGATAGGAAGGCTAGATCTGCACAAGTATTTAATGATGATCTAGTTTGGATTCCTCTTGATGGTTCACCAATTATCAATTCCTTTAGGTGCGAAGATGCATACTTTCAATCTTTTGGCAAATCATGATGTTGATCACTAGGTATAATCTCAAGGGATTCCTTAAATCTAACATTCAATTCTTCAACATCATTTTGGGTTTCATCCAATAAGTCTTTTGATTTGTCATTTGGGATTTCCTCATCTTTACCATTATCAATTCTACTAGGAATTAAAATCATTTCATCAAATGTAACATACATTGATTCTTCAACCACCAAGGTCCTTTTATTGAAGATTCTATAACTTTTGCTTCTTCCCGAATATCCAAGAAAGACTCCTTCATTGGATCTAGCATCAAATTTTCCAAGACTATCTTTGCCATTTGTTCAAGATAAAACATTTGCAACCAAAAGCTCTAAAGTACCCAATATTTGGAATTCTTCCTTTCCAAAGCTCATAAGGGGTTTTCTTCAAAATGGGTCTCAAGGTTACTCTATTTTATCACATGGCAAGAAGTATTAATTGCTTCGGCCCAAAAATACTTGGCAAGATTATTTTCACATAATAAAGTTCTAGCCATGTCTTGTAGGGTTCTATTTTTCCTTTCAACAACACCATTTTGTTGAGGGGTTCTAGGTGAGAGAAGTTATGGAAAATCCCGTTGTCATTACAAAACTTTTCTAGATGGGAATTCTTGAATTCTCCTCCATTATCATTTCTAATGCATGTAATGAGAATTCCTTTCTCATTTTGGACTCTTCTACAAAAGTTGGTGAATTCCTCAAAGACTTCATCTTTGTGTGCAAGGAAAATCACCCAAGTGTATCTAGTATAGTCATCTACTAAAACAAATCCATATGAGCTACCACCTAAGCTAGTTGGTTTAGTAGGCCCAAAAAGGTCCATATGAATGAGTTCTAGTGCTCTTGTGGTGGAAACTATATCTTTAGACTTGAAAGAGGATTTTACTTGTTTTCCTCTTTGACATGCATCACAAATCTTATCTTTCTCGAATTTGATATTGGGAAGTCCAAGAACAAGGTCTTTTCGAGAGAGTTTGGATATTAAATCCATGTGTGCATGTCCGAGCCTTCTATGCCATAACCAAGAATTTTCATTTAAGACACTAAAGCATACATCTTTATGGCAAACAAGATCATCAAGATAGAATGTGTATACATTAACATCACGATGACCTACTAGCAAGATTTTATCACTAAGAGCATTCTTAACATAGCATTTTGAATCTTCAAAAATAACTTTGTTACCTCTATCACATAATTGACTAATGCTAAGCAAGTTATGTTTCAAACCTTCAACTAAGAGAACATTTTCAATAATAATGGAAGAGGTTTTACCAATATTACCAATGCCAATAATTTTTCCTTTTCCATTATCTCCAAAAGTCACCATTCCTCCATCTTTAGATTGAAAGGTTGAGAACATGCTTCTTTCACCCGTCATATGTCTTGAGCATCCACTATCAAGGTACCATCTTTTAGCCTTTGTGTTGGTCTTGATCTTGGATCTCATGCATTCCTACAAATAGGAGATCAAACCTTGATTTTTGGTACCCAAATCTTTTTGGGTCCATTTGCATTAGTACTATGCATACGAGAAGAAGATGAATGTCTAGGTGCCCAGATTTTCTTAGCATTAGCACTCATTAAATAGCAACTAGGTGCAATGCGACCTACTTTGCAACAATAATGACATATAGGTGCTTGTGTTACCTTAGGAGGATGAGAAGAAGCTTTAACAAAGTTAGTCTTCTTTTGGTTGTTCACCTTCCTAGGGTTGTAACCAATTCCTTTCTTATTTAAAGAGTTCCTTTGGCTATTAAGAATTTCATCTAACTTGTCTCTACTCTTCACAAATTTTGCTATAGTGATTTTTAAGTCATTTACCTCAAGAGTGAGATCTCTCTTGGATTTCCTCAAGAAAATAAGTTCTCTTTGCATATCATAGTTTGTATTTTTCAATATGGTGAGCTCATATTGAGTGTCCTTGAGTTCATCCTTAAGTGTGTCATTTGTGTCACAAGACTTGTTCTCTAGCATGCATTTGTTTTCTTTTTCTAAAGTTCCAATCCTATGCATGACATCTACTTTTTCTTCTTCTACTTTCTTCAAGTCCTTACAAGTAGCATAGTATTTCTTTTTCAGGAATTTGAAATCATTAGGTAAAGCATGATAAGCATCAAAGAGTTCTTCAAATGCAAGCTCATCCTCTACCTCATTTTCTTCTTCTCCCTCATCTCCATGTGCCATTAAGCATATGTTGGCTACCTCTTGTTCTTCTTCATCGGATGAAGTCTCCACATCACTTTCTCCCCAAGTAGCCACCATTGCTTTCTTTTTCTTGAACTCCTTCTTGGAGGGCCTCTTGAGTTGAGGACAATCAAACTTGATGTATCCGGGCTTCCTACACTCATAACATATGATTTCATTTGAGTTAGAAGAAGTAGGATTATACTTTTCACCTTTGAAGAATTGTTTCTTAAAGAATTTCTTTCCCCCTTGGCGCTTGAAGATCTTTTGTATTCTTCTTGATATCATCGCCAACTCCTCATCGTCATCTCCTTCACTTGAATCGGATGAGTCTTTGTTAGACGACTTGAAGGCAACTGTCTTCTTCTTTTTATCTCCTTCTTCGTTGCCTCTCTTCAAGTTCATCTCATAGGTCATGAGGGAACCCATGAGCTCATCTAGTGACAATTTGGATAGATCCTTGGCTTCTTCTATCGCTGTCACTTTGGGATCCGACGACTTAGGTAAACACCTAAGAATCTTCCTCACAACCTCATCGTTAGCATAAATTCTTCCAAGAGATTCAAGCATATTTAATATGTTAGTAAAACGTGTAAACATCTCATTAAGAGTTTCATCATTCTTCATGCAAAAGAGTTCATACTCATGTACAAACAACCTGATTTTTGACTCTTTAACACGACTTGTTCCCTCGTAAGTAACCTCAAGTTTGTCCCATATCTCTTTTGCTGATTTGCATGTAGAGACCCTATTGAATTCACTAGGGCTAAGGGCACAAAATAGAAAGCTTTTGGCCTTGGCATTAGTTTGAAGGTTCTTGAGGTCAATTGGGGTGTAGTCACTCTTTGTCTTTGGGACATCTTTCCCATCAACAATTTTAGTAGGGACCTAAGGTCCATCCTCTATTACTAACCATGCCTCATAGTCCATTGATTGAACAAAAATTTTCATTTTTGTTTTCCAGTAATTACAGTTTGAACCATTGAAGTAGGGTGGCCTATTGGTAGCTTATCCCTCTATGTTTTCCATCTCTAGATAGAATCATCTAAGGGTTGTTACACCACTAAATTAGAGATCTAGCTCTGATACCAATTGAAGGTCCAAGAGGGGGGTGAATTGGACTCTTTTCGAAAATCTAGTTTAATCGAAAAACCAGGTAGGAGAGAAACAACAGTTCAAATGCTTGTAGATGAGATGAAACTAAAGCAAAGAGGCATGCAAGAATACAATTATGAAGGTTAGAGAGATGGCACCAATTTTATAGTGGTTCGACCCAACTCTTGATCTACGTCCACTTCTCCCAAGGCTCCCCTTGAGGTTCCACTACTTGCAAATCCCTTACAAGCTTTTCTCCAAGCTTCCTGGTGCTTGGTGACCTTACACTCACAGCCACTTGCTGTTGACTATCTCTCAAGATACCTCTTCACACTTGAAGAAGGCTTACAAAGGTTGTAGCACAAAAGAGAATAAGTAGAAAACTTCTCTAACACTTGCTCAGATGATCTCAATAATAATGATAAAAGTTATAGCAAGTTTACATGAAGGGACTACTTATACATGGGCTTCAACCAGCTCAACAAGGAGCTCCAACGGCTCTCTGCAACTCTCAAACGGTTAGTTTTTTACTCAGCGCGCTGCTGGCGGTCGATCCATGCATCGTCTGTCACGTATAAAAAACTCAGTCTTTTTGCTCGACAGTTGATCCACGCATCGTCCGTCACTCTCACGGTCGGTCGTGACATCGTCCGTGAGCCTCTGTTAAGAAAACTGCTTCCCAGGGTCGATCTCGGATCGACCGTCGCTCCTTGATTTTTCTTCATATATGCGCCACGGTCGACCGCCGCATCGACCGTCGCATTGTCCGTTAGGTTCTTTGAAGAAAAACGCTTCCCCCGGTCGATGCACCGATCGACCGTCGCTTCTTCATTTTCTTCATTAATGCGCTACGGTCGACCGCCACATCGACCGTCGCATCGTCCGTGAGGCTCTGTGAAGAAAACGCTTCCCACAGTCGATGCACCGATCGACCGTGAGCCAATAATGCATATTTGCATTCAACACGGTCGATCCTTGCATCGACTGTCAGTACAAAAATAACTTACATATTGAATTTAAGATTTCCAATTAAAGGGGTAATAAATATTAAACATATATTTTATCATTTAATGTATATTGGCATCATCAAAACAAGGTTTGGATCGAGAGAGAGAGAAGTGGCCGGTGACCTGCGCTTGATGGCGATCACGACTGGACGAGGGCGGAGAGGACGACGACGGCTGGGCTTCCCTCTTCAATGGTGAAGAGCTTGGCGACGACAACGGTGACGGCGACCATGGCTGGAGAGGGACGAGGCAGCAGCGAGCTCGGAGACGACGACTACGGCGAGATAATACCAGGGAGGAGGCGATCCCAATCTAGAAAGGTAGGGAACTCTACCCAAAATCCTTGATTAGGATCATAGGAATGGTTGTGGATGCATGATGGCTTGGAGTTTCTGGATTTTCCTTCTTGTTTTCGTGGTTTCCTCTCCTTGCTGTTCCGCCGGGAGGTATGCTAGCTTGGAATCTTGTGATGCTTCCTTCCTCCCCTGCCTCTTGCCTTGTTTCCCCTTGTTCCTACGGTGGATCTATGAGTTAACGGTGGGTTTTGATGAGAGTTTTCTTCCCTTCTTCTCTGGTTTTGTTGGATTTCAATGCTATGCTTCGATTTACCGAGTTAGCTACATTTGCTACGTTCCTTACTGCCATGCTATGCGATCCTTTGTTTTCCCCCGCTGCCATATTATGCTATGCTTGGATTCTCTGATGGCTTGCCGGATTTGAGATGCGTTTTCCTCTTTTGGATTTTTGTTGGAGCTCGACGAGAGCTCTCTCCATGCGTTTTGGGTTTTGATCGTTGAGTTTTCCTCCCTATTTTCTTTCCCCTGTTCTTGGGTTACCGGTGGTTGTTGGATTTCCTCTGGATCACTATCGACCCTTGAGTTCCATTGGTGGCTCAGTTCTTGGGTCGGTGGCTGGAAGGTGGGTTCTTTTGGTTTGCTGCGATTGAGCGTTGGTTTTACTGGATGCTTGAGATCCTTTTCCAACCTCTCTGTCGATTTCCTTCGAGTGGCCTAGGTTGGTTTGGAATTGCTGGATATAGTTGGGACTTCTCTTAAATTGTTGTGGCTGACTTCTGGATTCCTTTCGGATTGTTATACATGTCGGGTTCTCTATTTCGGATTGGATGGTCGTCAGACATTGGCATTTGCTGGGATCTTTCTTTTGAACTGATTAACTTCTAGGCTTGCATCTTTGCTGCAGCGGTTCTTCTGTCAATTGGAATTGAGTCCTTAATGAATCAATATTGACTGAGAAATTCTTTGGCTTGCTGGCTGTGTTCTATCGGTTTGATCATGTCGTTTGAAGTTTGGTTGTTTGCTGGTTCTTCCCTCTTCCGATCGATCTTTGGATACTTAGCTTTCTAGTCTAATTCATCTTAAACTGTGTTATGTAGATGTTTATTGAAATGCTAGGCTGCCGTTGATCATGGCTATAATTTCCTGCTATCATGGTATAAGTATGCCAAGCATGTTAGTTGCATTTTATTATAGCATGTTCCCTCTGTTCGATTCCTGCTAATTAATGTGAACTTCGCAATTTATTATATCATGCTCAAGCCTAGGGCCGGCTGTGCGCCTGTTTATATTTTATTCGTGGGTTAACCAAGGGAATAATGCCCCTTGGGAATGTTTAGACTAATTGGGCCGAAGGTGTGCCATTGTTTATCGAATGATATTATATATGGTTTGGATGTATGAATGTCATGGTTGGATTATATATAGCTCTGTAATGCTAAACCCTACTCTATAACTACGGTATATCATGTTGGACAAATGACTGATGATTTCGCATGTAGAGACACCTAGGCCTAGTTGCTTGAATAGGCTCATGCATGTTGTATGCATTAGAAGCATTAAGGCTAGGTGGTAGGCAATGGATTCGATCGCCGATCCGGGGTTCTCGGGTAGCCCGGATCTAGCCCTAGGACCGAGGTCTTGGTAGAAGGACTAGGGCGAGATTGTGTGTTTATGATCTTGTGTTGATTGAGGTTGCTATATAGATATGCCCATTTGAATTGTGGTATTAAGGTGTAGAGGTCGTGTCGTTCTCTGCGTCAATCGCTAAGGGCAGTGGATGTTATCCTGTTAAGGGTTGTAGAGGTGGGAGTGCACGGGAGATGCACTTGCCCCTTGTCCTTCCCTGATCTGTAGAGGGGCGCTTGGTGATGCGTGACCCTTGTCCAGACTTGTTCTTTGTTGCCTTAGGATTGGACAGAGACGACACAGTTATAGTTTCCTTTTCCTTGAGAGTGTCGTAGAGTAGAACCCTATTGGGCATTGTTGCTCACCCTACCTGGGCTGCATCGGCGATGTAGGTCGATGCAGTTCCTTCTTTCAGGTGTTCTTCTAGAAGATGGCGCTATATTCCGAGGTGATCGAGGGCTTGGAGTTTCGAGGAGTTCTTCTACAGTTCATTTATAGTTTTAATCAATGATGTACAAATTGATGTATAAATCGAGGTATAACATGATGTATTCGATGACAGAATTGTATGAGTATTAATTCAGTTGTATCTGAGAAAAGTTGTAATATTCTTTAATGTAGACATTTGAGAAATGTAATAATTAGTTATTTACAATGGTGCCATTATTCAAGTTGAAGTTGTAAAATTATCAAATGTACAGGTTTCTTGTGTTATAATTATAGAGGAGATTCTGTCGAAATTTTTATGAACTGGAGACCAAATTATTCATTTATATGCTTGTTGCGCCAATTGATGATGTAAATAGGTCTAGGTGGCTCACGCCTCAATCTGGATGGGTTTTCTGGGTCGGGGCGTGACACCTTTCCACCTTCCTTTGGTTTTCAGTATATCCTTGTCGCTGTTGACTTTGTTTCTAAATGAGTAGAAGTTGTCGCAACCAAATCGAATGATCATAAAGTCGTACTTAAATTTCTTCAAAGTAACATCTTTTCTCGATTTGGTTGTCCCCGTGTAATTATTAGCGATGGTGGTTTTCATTTTAATAATCAGTACTTTGCATCTTTTCTTAGAAAATACTCTATCACCCATAAGGTGGCCACTCCCTATCATCCTCAGACTAGTGGTCAGGTAGAATTTTCTAATAGGGAAATAAAGCGCATATTAGAGAAAACTGTTCGTATTGATTGCACAGATTGGGCCACTAAGTTAGATGATGCACTGTGGGCTTATAGGACGGCTTATAAAACACCTATTGATATGTCCCCATATCGATTAGTGTTTGGTAAACCTTGTCATTTGCCCGTAGAATTAGAACATCGAGCTATGTGGGCAATTAAAAAGCTAAATACTGGTACTAATGCCATCACCGCACATAGGAAACTTAGTTTATGTGAATTTGAGGAAATTCGCAATGAGGCATATTTGAATTCCAAAATTTATAAAGATAAAACAAAGGCCTTCCATGATAAACATATTTCAAGGAGGACTTTTGATGTCGGGCAGAAAGTTTGCTTTTCAATGTTAAATTGCGTTTTTCCCAGGTAAATTACGTTCTAGAAGGTCCGGCCCTTTTATTATAAATAGAGTATTTCCACATGGCACTATAGAAATTCGACATCCACACACAAAAGAAATATTTAGTGTTAATGGCCATAGATTAAAACATTATGTGGAGGACATTGCTCACGCCGATGTGGTTGAGTCCGTCGAACTGACGGATCCGTGCTATAATTGATCCTTTTAGGGGCGTCGAGCGAAAGACGTAAAATTCCACGCTTCCTGGGAGGGAACCTAGTTTTATGATTTTTCCTTAGCTTTTTAGAAGAAATTTGATTTTTAGGAATTTTTCCATGATTTTTCCGATTTTTCCATGATTTTTCCTTTAGTTTCCTATAAGAATAATAAGAATAACTTGAAAATAAAAATTCCTGGAGGATGGTCGACCGTCCCATCAACCGCCAGATTGTCCGTGAGGCTGTGTCAAAAATAAACCTTCTCAAGGTCGATGTGGCGATTGATCGTCATCTCCTTCCACAAATCACATTTTGCGCGGTCGATCGACCGTGAGTTTATTTTCTCACGAACACCCACTCCCACGGTCGACCGTCGATTCATGCTCTACACCATCAGCTTCTTCCTTCCTCGTCACCGATCGCCACCTCGACGTCGTCCTCTCCGGCCGTCCTCGTCCCTCATAACCATCGCCAAAACCTTCATCATCGAGTTCCCGTTCTACCTGAACTATCCACGCCCCCAACGACCCTCTCTTCTGACGCCGGTGAGTCTCCCCTGTTTCCTTCCTTGTCACCGACCGCCGCCCGTCGCCACCTTTCCGGCCCCCCTAGCTCTCCAAAATACCACCATCACCTACGCCTTCCTTCCGCCTGCCATCTTCCGTCCTTCTCTTCCTTTGATACCCTCTCTTCCGATGCCGATGAGCCTCCCCTGTTTCTTCCGCTGTCGCCGATATCCTCCTCCATCATCTACCATTGCTCTGTAACCCCTCCACAAGCTTCCTCAGGCCGCCACAACTCTTCCACCACCATCAAAAACCATAATTGCCACTTGGATCGCCGGCATCCACCTCCAATGACATCCCCTTCGCTGACTGTCACCAATGCCACCATTCCACGACCTTCCCCAGTTCCAATCCACCTCCATTAGCTTCTTCCAGCCTCCATGATCCTTCCTCGATCCTTTCCAACCTCGATTGAAGCTCCGATCGGAGGATTCCAACTCCGGTCATCTTTGTCCGAGCCGTCCCCCGTCGTTCCACCACCTAGAGACCACCATTCACAGATCAAACCATATAGATGGACTCCTTGGCCTTCCACGATTCCATCTCTACTAGTCCCAACCTCTAGTGAAGAAGTTTCACCGTTGATCACCGGCTGGCGAGCTCTCAGCCGTCCGATGGCTGATGAACGAGATCCATATGCTCTGAAGCCCTGTTTTCCGATCAAACGGTGTAGATCTTCAATCAAGACGATATTATGAATGCTGATTATTTGGGTGTGGTGTATGGACGATTTAATGTATTTTATTGCTTTAATATCTATATTTTTAATTTTGTGGATGAATGCTTGTACAAGTTAAATGGTCTATTTATACAAAGGAGACTCCGCCGAAATTGTTACTGATTTTTATGCCTTTCTGTAATTTTTTCCTATATTTTTCATTATATTTCATATGATCTTTTGGAAAGGTATTTTTATGGCTGGTGTTCCTTTGGAAATCATTAAGGGGCGTATTATGCAAATCTTATATAGACCGATCAGGGGGTTATTCTTAAGTCTTTCGATAGGTCTCTCATGTTTTATGATGACTTATATGGTTGTATTCCTTTACTATCTTTTAGAGACATGAATTTATTCAATGGCGACGTATTCTTCTTATGGGCAGTGTGATGATTACAATGCTTGAGACATCTACCTATGGCGTGATATTATGGTGATCTCTATCCTTTTTTCTTACTTTATTTTTATGATTTAGTGTAATTGGGGACAATTACATTCACGTTGGAGGGGTAGATGCTAGGAATTTAATTCTTATTATTATACATCCCTTGAAATATGTCAAAAGGATGAAATTATGATATGATTTGACAAAGATGCCTGTTTTAGAAATTTATTTTATGAATTATTCTGAGACTTGTATGTCATATAAGGGATAGTAAATTTTTGCTATGCATGATACTATTTTTATACTTTAACACTTTTACCATTATTTAAGGATAACTTGACATATCCTAGCACATGTTCACTTTCACATGGTAAAGACTTGAGAGTAGATTCTAAACATGATATTATGATAGATTTACAGTTTTATATCATGTCACAGAAAATATATGAACACACGCAGTTATCTGAATATAAAAAAGTGGATTTTCAACTTCGTAATCGGGCAGTGTGCCTAACCAGCGTGGTGTTCGCGTAAAACAGTTGAAATTCCTAAAAAACAATAAGGGTTTCATACTTAGTAACCGGGCAAGGTGCCTAACAAGGTGTGTTGTTCGCGTAAAAAAGTTGAAATTCATGCAGAAAAAAAAGGGAAAAGAAAAATGAATAAAAACAGAGATTGCTATGTGATAAGTGGAAGATATGTGCTTGAATAGAATTGCGATATTGAATAGTTGAAGTATTTAGATATAATTGACAGCCTAAATCATGTGGAACCCCATTCACACACAGGAGTGTTAAAGTTATTTTTAGTCATGATTAAATATGTTAAAGTGTTGGAAATATGTTGTAACATGTTTTGACTTACTATATTTTTATGTGATTATGAGTTGAATGGTTTATTTATGGATATTATTTCTATTTCATGCATTAGAGTTGATGAATATTATAATTGATTTCTAATGGCATATTCAAGGGAATATATAGATGTTTGTGAGTGTCATCCCTGAAAACCCTCATGAGACTATAACTCCTCCACTGGGGTAACCCAGGGGTTTAAAGGCTGATTGCACATGCTAAATGCAATCGTGAGATCTACGAAAATGGTTAGTTAGATTTATTGCTTTCATTTTATATTTTCTTTGCTCGAGGACTAGCAAAGTGTAAGTTGGGGGGTGTGATGAGTCACTAAATATTCATACTTAAACACCTTAATTTACCTTTGTTTGTCCGAGAGTATTTGTATTTGATAGTTTATTAGTTGATTTCAGGTTTAATGAAGATTCAAGTTAGAAAATACAGAAAAAGACTAATATGTTGAAATTACGCTACTTCGCTGTCAGTTTGGAAAGAATTCATCAAAATCTCCAGCTAAATTCTAAATCCCTAAAATTTGGAGGAATTATAGAAGACATCAAGACGAACAATTTTGATGTTGAACACTTTGCGAGATTCCTGACAAATTAATACCAGTTTTGAAGACTATGAAGATAAACAGATGCTGGGAAACTGGTCTGTTGATGTTCAAGAAAATATTCTTCAAATATTCCAGAAAAGTCTAAATAATGTCAATTTTTGGGAGAGGAGAGAAGACGTCCTAATCTACATCTTTCATGTTGAGCACGTTTCCAAATATCTGCTTGGATGGACCCTGTTGCGACCGGAATAAGAATGTGAGGACCCGTACCTCCAACCTGGTCCGACCGCGTCGGTCAAGGGTCTGGTTCGATTGGTTTGGCTCGGTTGGTCTTGCTTCGCGATCTCTTTTGATCGTTGTGACTCCGGGGTTAATTTAGTAAATTACCCTTGACGGAGTTGGTTTCACACACGCGTTGTGCACACACGACCATGTGGTGATGTATGTGCTTGATTAGATCATTAGGGGAATCCTAGACCGGAAGATCTTGATTAGATCAAGGTTTGAGCTTATGGGATCAGATCTGGCCGATCGGACGGCCAGGATCTAATCTTAAGCCATTAGTACTTAAGCCTCCACTTAACCCATTTAGATGCCCTGTTCTCATGTTAGGGAACTAGTCCGCCACGATCCGCTTTGAGAGAGAGAGAGGAGAGGGACTCGCCGGCAACCTGATCGAGAGGGAGAGAATCCCGTGGCCGGAGAGGAACTTGGCGATGGCGGCGACCGCGGTTGGAGGAGAGAGCGACGGTTGGGTTCCTCCCGTCGACTGCGAGGACGGAGCTTGGTGACGACGCCAGAGAGAGATGGCAGCCGCGATTAGAGGGGACCGACGGCGTCGACGACCGGAGAAGAGGGAGGAGAATGCGAGCTCAACGCGAGAGTTCCCTAAACCTGGTTTAGGACTCTACTAGATTAGCGGAAGCTCCGTTTGAAGCATATTAGCTTAGATTTCTTGATGTTCTTCCTCTCTCTGCTGCCATGGTATGGATTGGTGGTGTATTGCGATGAGATTGCTTCCCTTTTCTCTGATTTTTGTCGGTTTTCGATGCCCTAGCTTGGGATTGTTACTTTTGCTCTGTTTTCCGTGGTTTATTGATGCTCGAGGCTATGCGTTCATGGTTCATGCGGTGTTCTTCTTCTCTTGTTTCTCCCTTGCTGCCGTGGATTGGTCGAAGTGTCTGTGTTTGATTGGATTGCTCTCGGATGTTTTCCTTCCCCTATTCTTGGCTTGATTTCTTGATTGATTTTGTGACCCCCGCTGGGGATCGATGAGTCTCTGCGTCTTTCCCTCTTCTTCTCCTCTGTTCCTGATTGGCCGGATTCGTGAGGCCTCCCTCAACCCCTGTCCAATGCTTCCTGACTGCTATGTTCCCTTGCTGCCATGGATTTCTATGTTGGTTTTCCCCTGCTGCCATGCTCTGTTTCCCCTTGCTATATGAGGCCCTGTTTTTCCCTAGCTGCAATGCCCTTACTGTCATGCTGAGTGATGCTTGGATTCTCTGATGACTTGCTGGATCTCTTCTGGATTAACTGGTTATAGTTGAGATATTCTTTGAATTGCTGCCCAATGGTTAGGCTGCCAATTGTAGGTTTTGTACTCCCCTTCTTTCCCTTTTAGTTGGTTTCTCGTCGGCTTTAGCTTGAGAGTTCCAAAGTTCTATCAATTTTGGCCTTGTATGATCGGTTGGTTCAGATGTTAATTGGCAAGTGTTGCAAGTGCAGGAGTTTATATGGTTTGAAAATGTGGATGAAGGTTCAATTCATTTTTATGTCAGGTTTGCCTGTTTTCCCGTAATTAATGCTAAGTGCTACTCTTGATGTCATTTGTGTTTCCCCCTTTTAGTTAATCCTTATGATATCATGGTAATTATTTCAATTATGTTACCTTCATGATAAACCACCATAGAACATGCATCACTTGAAAGATGGGTTATATTACTCATGTTTAGTGAGCTTGTCTCCGTGGGAAGTATGCTTCTGATGATCTCTTAGCTCCCCGTTTTACATGGATTTCTGCTACCCCGATTTCGCTGGCTTTGCCTTATCAGTTTTGTCCATGTAATCTGGGATTTATTCGCTTCGCTATTCCTTAATGCCATTTACTCCTTTCTCTATTCAAATATTGTATTCTCGTGCGAACTATGCCAGTAGTATATTCTCATATCATGTTCAAGCCTAGGGCCGACAGTGTGCTTGTTCCTATTTCTTTTGTGGTTGAACCAAGGGAGTCATGCCCCTTGGGTTATTTAGATGATTAAATGGGCCGAGGGTGTGCCATAGTTGATGTATATTATAATTGTGGTTGATTGTTGTAATTGTGTGGCTGGGGGATGCCCCTTTGTAGAAAGTTCAGTAGACGGCTGTATATACCGTTGTAATGTCGAAATTTCGATTGAATTGCGTGTTTGCTTGTTTACGGCCTGTGTTGCCGTATTTGTATAAGATAGATCTTTAATTGCTAATTAGACTTTTATTTGATGTAGACCCATGCTATGCTTACCCTTCGGCAAGCTTGAAGCTTCGCCTAGCCCGTGTATGTTGTTTTGGCATATTGTTGCATGCTTCTATTTCTGTATTCCTGTGCCTGAGCATTGCATGCATCTGATTGCATTAGAGGCATTCAGGCTAGGTGGTAGGCGATGGATTCGATCGCCGATCTGGGGTTCTCGGGTAGCCCGGATCTAGCCCTAGGACCGGGGTTTTGGGTAGTCGAGGATTAGGACAGAATTGTCATCAATGATTATGTTTGATATCATTTGAGGTTATTGCTATAGTCGACTATGGATTATACACTTATATTTGAGGTGTAGATGTCGTGTCGGTCTCCAAGGCCAAGTGCTAAGGATGGTTGTCGATATCCCTGACATGTGTGTCCCCGCGAGAGATGGTATGACTGGGCAGGGTGGTACCTGGACAGGAGCCCGCAGTCTTTGATTCCTCTCATTTGTTCTTGGGTGAGGGTGGGACCTGGACAGGAGCCCTCGGGAATCGACGGGGTTATGGGGCCCCTTGGCATACCTTAGGCTTAGGCGGAGAACGACACAGTTGCAGTTTTCCCTTCCTTTCTGTGCGACGTAGAGTAGAACCCTACTGGGCATTGTTGCTCACCCTACCTGGGCTGCATCGGCGATGCAGGTCGATGCAATTCCTTCTTTCAGGTGTTCCTTTAGAAGATGGCGCGGTATTCCGAGGTGATCGAGGACTTGGAGCTTCGAGGAGTTCTTCTACAGATAATTTACAGTCTCAATCAATGATGTACAATTTGATGTATTCAAGGACATAATTGTATGACCATTAATTCAGTTGTATTTGAGAAATGTAATAAATTGTAATTTATGGTTGTGCCATTGTATAAGTTGAAGTTGTAAAATTATAAATTGTACAGATTTCTTGTACTATAATTATAAAGGGGATTCTGCCAAATTTTTTTGTGTGAACTTCTGGATTAAATTGTTTAAATTCAAAGCAGTTGTATATTTGTGCGCCTATTGATGATGTCAACAGGTTTAGGTGGCTCACGCCTCGATCTGGATGGGTTTTCTGGGTCAGGGCGTGACAAAGACAGACAGGAATTAATCTAAGGAATCCGAGTTGTAGTAGGAGTCCAACTTAGCCATAACCCTAATTCCAGAAATACACCTATAAGAGGGTGTTTGCTGGCCGAAAATTGGAGGTCCCCATAGAGAGAAAAGAGAGAATTAGGGTTTGGAAGATTCTCTGGAGAAAATGGAGCTGCAGCGTGGATCCCAATCGTTCTTCATCGAATCTATGGCTTCCATCTCTAAGATGAGTAGCTAATTTCTGTACTTAGGGATCTCATAAAACTTTAGTAGATCTTCCTTGTATTTTTCTAGTTGAATCTTGTATTTTTATACTAGACATTATCTTATAGATTTTGTTTTGATGATAAAAGAGTTGAGGGAACAGAGTTTCTTGACGTATTTTTAGTCCTACTTGATTTCGGTGATTGATAGTAGAGATCTATATGATGGTTTTTATGTGGTTTGTGAATAACCAATGAGATATTTTATGCTTAGTGACGATAGCTTGTGCTAAAGTTATCCCGAAGACAATCTATGCTAATCGAAGATAAAATATGCCTTTGCAAAACACTCACATTATTTTAGGGATTTATGTAAGCTTAAGAAGTTATGAATCAATAATGTCTAGATAAGCAAACAAGAGGATAACTAGAGAATACAGGAAGTGAAACTAAAGTGGATTGAGTAATCCTTAGGTTTTCTCTCATTAATATATTTCAATCTTTTTACATTGCTTTCTTAACTAGTTTTAATTAATCAGTTTCCAAAATCTAAATCAATCCTTTTCGCTTTAGGTTTAGAGTTCTAAGATTTAATTCTGATTTCTCCTTCGTAATCAATGTTTTCCCTGTGATTCGATCCCGTATTTCATCACTATTCTAACCCATAGTTTAGTATTTTGATTAAGGGTTTATAAATTCTATTTTTGATTGAGTTTGCATATGATTTAATGGCATGTTTGCAAGCGATCACCCACGCCGTATTGTTTGGGAGGAATTGGTCCTTTAGCTCCTTGCTGAAGACATCCCAAGTAGAGATCTTGGGCGGCCGGTGGTTGCATCATCATCCAGTCTGGTGAGTCACCAGAGCTTTACATCGCCGGATAGGTACATTGCAGCAACGGACACTTTGTCACCCTCAAGGATGTGAGCAGCCTCGAAATACTGCTGATGAGAATGCATAATGTTATATTTTTATCCCTTAATACTTAGTCTCCTGTGCTTATTTAGTTCCTAAATACACTCATTATTCTTATATTTTGATTTAGGATGCAATTGAAGTCCTTAAGTCGAAAAGAAGCTGAAAAGAGTGCTTGGATCAACTTTAATGATTTATCTGTACCTGCTCATGAAGAACCAGAGGATGTGCCATACATGGTTGGAAAGCTCTTGAAGTCTAAATTCTGGAGAATTTTACGGTTCGTGATTTCGAGTTTCCTAGAGGAAGTTACGGAAATTTCAGTACCGATGCGCAGTCTGAATGGCAGAAAGGAAAATAAGCTGGAAGTCCGAGCGAAGGTCCGATCGATCGGACCTGGCAAAACCGTGACAGAACATGTAGTTTTTGGCTGAATATGGTTCGATCGATCGAACCATCACTCCTACTGAGCCAGATCGATCTGACTCCTAGAGTTGGATCTATCGTACTCAAAAATAGCCAGAGAAGGTGGATTTTTATGCGTCCGATCGATCCAACACTCATACTTCGATCGATCGGACTTGGGAATTAAAGGGCGACAGAACGTATGCTTTTTAGAGCAACATAGTTCGATCGATCGGACCATCGATCGAACCCGGGAAGAGCCAGAGACGAAGATTTTTACGAAATCGATCGATCCGACTCCCTTATTCCGATCGATCGGACTCGAGCGGAACTAGAAGTTGAAGATTTTAATGAGACCGATCGATCCAGCATCCAAGGTCCGATCGATCGGACTTTCCCAGTAAAGAAAATCAACGGTTTTGATCTAATCCGTGGATGGAGAGACTTTGGGGCTATAAATAGGACTCTTTCTAGGGTTTGAGGGGGGATTCTTGGACACTTTTGGCTGCTCTTTCTCCTCCTTTATATTTTTTCTAGGTTTTATCTTGTTTATTAGAATCTTTTGAGGATTGTTCTCGATGGCCCTGCGTGGCTAAATCTTGATCCTTGGTCGAGGAGACTGAAACCTCGAAATCAATGAAACTGTGAGATCTAATCTATTTTTATTGTTCAGTTTATACATGAGTATTGGATGTTCTTCTATGATTAAATCATCATGATTGTCTTGTCTAATTGCTAGGAGCGCTACTAGTTTATTATTCATTGCGATCTACTGTTAGGTTGGATATCAAATCCGGAATTGTTTGATCCCTCTAATCTGCGAAGCAACTCGGATCTAATAATTTACTGCTGATCAGATCTTGTTAGATCTTAGGAAGAATATTCAACTAGATTAAATGCAACCGCTTGTGCTTGTGTTGTTTAGCTTCATCGATCTCCCTATTCTTAACGCTGCTACTAGATTAAATCTACAGCGCTTGTCTTAGGTTGTCTAGTAGTTAGGGTTGATTAGATCGCTTGTTTCTAATTAACTATGATCGAGGAGAGCTTCGAATTGAATTCGAATGGTGAATATTCATGGTATAAATTGATTGATACTTGCATCTATGATCAGTTGTTGGATTCCGATGGTGGATGTTGACTCAGACCAAGGTTTGTTCTCTTGATTCAACTTATTTCTTCGTTTTAGATTATTTCTTTATTGTTTTCTCTCACGTTTAAAAACCCCCCCTATCTTTGTTCACTTAGCACAAAACTAGGCTAAACACTCTTCGTGGGATCGACTCGTACTCGCACTACTACATTTGTTTTGAAGAGTATTGGATTTATTTTTGAGTACCTGCGACAGCACATCAAATTTTGGCGCCGTTGCCGGGGAGTGATTCTAGTTGATTTTTGTGTTTATTGTGATCTTTATTTTCATAAAAAAAAGAGTTATTCGAATTTTCTTGATTTCTTTTTCTCTTTTTGCCGAAATTCTCTTGATTGTTTATGAGTATAGCTCGATCTTTTAATTAAGGTGATTTACAGTACGATCCAGAGATAGAAAGAACTCTGCATAGGTTAAGGAGAGAAGCTCGGATAAATCCTGAGGAGGACGATTTGGCTCTTGACCACGTATTTATCAGTGATTCTGAATTAGAGGAGGAAGTCATGGCCGGAAATCGGACTTTGAAAGAGCTTGCAGCCCCAGATTTGAATCAACAACCCTTATGCATTACATTCCCTACTTTGGATGTTGCTACTACTTTTGAATTGAAATCTGGACTAATACATCTCTTACCCAGTTTTCATGGACTTTCAGGTGAGGATCCTCACAAGCATTTAAAGGAGCTTCATGTTGTGTGCACAAGTATGAAACCCATGGGGGTGACTGAAGATCAAATCAAATTGCGAGCCTTTCCGTTTTCTTTGAAGGATTCGGCTAAAAATTGGCTTTATTATTTACCATCTGGGAGTATTACCACATGGAACGAGATGAAGAGGTTGTTTTTAGAGAAGTATTTTCCAGCCTCAAGAGCGGCCAACATTAGGAAAGAGATCTGTGGTGTGAGGCAACATAATGGAGAATCTCTACATGAATATTGGAAACGTTTTAAGAAATTATGTGCAAGCTGTCCCCATCATCAAATTAGTGAGCAATTACTTATTCAATATTTTTATGAGGGCTTACTAATCAATGACAGGAGTATGATTGATGCCGCTAGTGGAGGAGCTTTGGTGGATAAAACACCTGAAGCCGCGAGGAACTTGATTGCAAATATGGCGGCTAATTCTCAACAATTTAATACTAGACTTGATTCTTATTCAAAAAATGTTAATGAGGTAAATGTTTCATCTCTTGAACAACAGATTGCGAGTCTAACTTCTCTTGTGAAATTTGTTCGGTGGCGGGACATCCAACTGATATGTGCCCAACTCTTCAAGAGGAACCCATTGAACAAGTGAATGCAGCGGGGAGTTTCCCAGGACCACCGCAAAGGAAGTATGATCCCTATTCAAACACGTATAATCCGGGATGGAGGGATCACCCCAATCTCAACTATGGGAATCCACAAGTGAATCAGCCTACAACTCAATTTCGCCCAACTGGACAGTAATATCAACAATATAGACCGCCATACCCCCCGAGACCACAACAAAATCCAACTCCGAATTCTGGTATGTCTTTAGAAGATATTGTTAATTCCCTTGCTACTAGTGCTATGCAACTTCAACAGGATACAAAACAATTTAAACAAGATACAAAACAATTTCAACAAGACGCAAAGGCCAGTATCCAAGGTTTGGAACATCAAATGGGCCAGATGGCGTCAGCAATTAGCAAGCTAGAGGCGCAGAATTCGGGAAAATTACCTTCTCAAACGGTAATAAATCCAAGAGAGAATGCAAGTGCAATCATTTTGAGAAGTGGTAAAGAACTTGAGACTCCAATAATAGAAGTTCCTACATCGTCTGTGCAAGGAAAAGAGCAAGACATCGTCGCGGAAAAAATCTTTCCTGATGACGACGACGTACCTAAACGTAAGTTTCCACCTCTTTCTGATTATAAACCTGTACCTCCTTTTCCTCAGGCTTTGACAGAATCAAGAAAATATGAGAAGAATTCAGATCTATATGAGACTTTTCGCCGATGCGAGGTAAATATTCCACTCTTAGATGCTCTTAAACAAGTACCTCGTTATGCTAAATTCTTAAAAGAATTGTGCACAATTAAGAGGAAGCAGAAACTTAAAGGATGTGAGAAGGTGAAAGTAGGGGAAAATGTTTCTGCAATTCTGCAAAGAAAAATTCCTACAAAGTGTAGGGATCCAGGTATGTTTACTATCCCATGTACAATTGGTAACACCAAATTTGAGAAAGCTATGTTAGATTTGGGAGCTTCTATCAATGTCATGCCATATTCTATATATTCTTCTTTAAAACTAGGGCCTTTGAATGAAACTGGTGTTGTGATTCAATTGACTGACAGATCTAACGCCTATCCTAAAGGTGTAGTTGAAGATATTCTTGTGCAGGTCAATGATTTAGTTTTCCCTGCTGATTTTTATGTGCTTGATATGGAGAATGGTGATCATAGTACTCCTATTTTTTTGGGAAGACCTTTCTTGAAGACATCCAAGACTAAGATAGATGTCCATAGTGGCACACTTACCATGGAATTTGATGGTGAAACTGTTAAGTTTAATATTTATGATGCCATGAAATATCCTGCTGATGATTGTTCAGTGTATTCAATTGATGTGATTGATTATTTATCACAGGAAGTTTTTGAACTTAGTGATAAAGATGAATTGGAAGTGGCTATTAGCAAATCTCTTGAGGAAGAAAATGAGGAGCTATCTTTGAGTACTAATTTGCAGGAAACTGTTGCAACACTGAATGATTTTTCGATAATTCAACAATCAGGTAACGATTCTTCTAGTTCATTACCTGTATCTAATGAGAAATCATTACCTTCTGAATTGCAAGCACCTATTCCAGATCTGAAACCTCTTCCTAATCATCTTAAATATGCTTTTCTTGGAGATGAAGGAGTGTTACCAGTGATTATTTCCAATAACCTTAGTGCACCACAGGAAGAAAAACTTGTGCAGGTTCTTAAGGAGCATAAGACAGCTATTGGTTGGACAATTGCAGACATCAAGGGAATCAGTCCAAGTACATGTATGCATCGTATCTTGCTTGAAGAGGGAGCGAAACCTTCCCGCCAACCACAAAGAAGGTTAAATCCGCCCATGATGGATGTTGTAAAGAAGGAGATCCTCAAACTGCTTGAAGTTGGAGTGATCTATCCTATTTCGGATAGCACTTGGGTTAGTCCAGTTCAAGTTGTTCCTAAAAAGACAGGAATAACCGTGGTGAGAAATCACAAAGATGAGTTAGTTCGCACCCGTGTGCAAAATGGGTGAAGGGTTTGTATTGATTATAGAAAATTAAATGCTATAACCCGCAAGGACCACTTTCCTTTACCTTTTATTGATCAGATGCTTGAAAGGTTAGCTGGTCATTCTTATTATTGTTTTCTTGATGGTTATTCAGGTTACTTTCAGATTGCAATTGCCCCTGAAGATCAGGAAAAGACGACGTTCACATGCTCATTTGGAACTTTTGCATATCGTCGCATGCCTTTTGGTCTTTGCAACGCCCCAGCTACTTTCCAAAGGTGTATGGTTAGTATATTCTCAGATTATATTGAACAGATCATAGAGGTTTTTATGGATGATTTCACAGTTTATGGAAACTCTTTTGATAACCGCCCAGTCATGGGCTGCCACTCTACCACATCACCTGTAACTGCTACTTAGTGGGGAGCTGAACAAGCACCACGTCACCAGTAACAGCCACCCAAGAGAACATTGGCTGCCACCTCATCCATAACTGCCCAGTCATGGGCATCATGGGGAGACCAAGAGTCATAACTGACTCAGCCCACTTTTGATGAATTAATGGCTCACTTAATGTGGCTCATCCCACTTGTAACTGCTCAGGAAGATGAACAGTCACCTGCCAACAAATCTGCATTTCTGCTCTCATGATCTAGTTGTTTAAAATGTATTGTGAAATTGAAGAAATTGTATAGGTTCCTTGTGCCATAATTATAGAGGAGAGTCTGTCGGAATTTATGCGCCCATTGATGATGTAAACAGGTTTAGGTGACTCACACCTCGACTTGAATGGGTTTTCAGGATCGGGGTGTGACAGAGAGTGGCAACGGAGGGAGTGGAGGAGAAGGAGGGAGAGGGCGAGGGAGGAAGAGAGAGAGTGGGCGAGAGAGAGTGAGGGAGAGAGAGTGTCGCGCCCCGACCCGCGAAAGCCCAACCGGGCCGGGCGACGCGAACCGGAACCTAACCAACACGGAAAAAGAACGACGAGGGTTCCCTCTAACCTATTGGTCTCCCTAGCAATTCACCAAAGCACCCTCAATTAAATCAACAATATTATAAGCAAAGCCTCGAACCTCAGATTAAAAACTCAAGTGTATTAATTATAGAAAACCTCGGAGAGGGGAAGTTCAAATACAATATTACTCCCGTAGGAGACTATCTAATATAAGGGTAAAAGCGGTAAATATTGCCACCTCTCAAAAGCCACCAGGCGCCGCCGCACCGCCGTCCAACTGCCCGGTAGGGGCCACAGAGGAAGAACCGACGCCTGCACCTGCAAAACGCAGCCCGGGTAGGTGTGAGCACTAAGCTCAGTAGGGATCTACACTAC
Organism: Narthecium ossifragum; assembly: GCA_963920575.1. Classification (NCBI taxonomy): domain Eukaryota; kingdom Viridiplantae; phylum Streptophyta; class Magnoliopsida; order Dioscoreales; family Nartheciaceae; genus Narthecium; species Narthecium ossifragum. The sequence continues at coordinate 12,242,663 of OY986974.1, read as the reverse complement.
GACACACAGAAGGAAGAGGGAAACGCAACAGTGTCGCCCTCAAGTGGAATCTGGGTGTATACAGGGGTCCCATAACCCCACCGCGTGTCCCTGAGGCCCACGATCATGGTCTTCCAGCCGAGCTGGTCACATGTCAGGTCACACTCAGTAGCAGGAAAAGACACTGCTAACTCTCAACAGGACACTGAACACTGTTTGGTGGGAAGAGACACCACTGAGTAGGCAAATCCTCTACTCAAGAGTTTTAAGAAGAACCGGACACCGGCTACACCTCAGATCCAACTCGAGGCCGACACGACCTCTACAATCATCAAGCCATAAGTGTACCAGTCATCTAAGCCTATCATCGGATCGACTGGACATCACAATTCAACCGGGTCCTAACAGCCCAACCCCGGTCCTAGGGCTAAGTCCGAGCTTCCAGCCTCGGGACGGCGACCCAAGGATCACCCACGCCCTAACCAATGCAACTAATGCACACAACAACGATGCATGCTATGACATACACAGATAATAAGAAAGGCATGCAACAGTATGTTAGGCATCATAGAAGTCTACTGGATCGCTGCAGCGGTACTACCAACCGCTGCCAGCCGATCCGCAGCGGGTCCCGGCATTACGACGGTATCGCGACCGTCAACCGCGGACTCCTGCAACGGGAAGCAACCCCAAAAACGATGATGTACAAAACACAATATAATATTATATTCCGAAATATAATATTATATTCAAAAACACCCAAAGCCTCTACTTAGGGGCTAATTGATCCCGTCGATCCGATGTTCATACGACGTCGGATTCAAGATCTAACTTAACAACCAGTAGGTGTATATACCAGGATCATCATATCCAAATTTCATAAACATCCAACGGTTGGATTAACGGGAAACATTAATCAAAAATCTCTGATTAAACCAACTTACCCATTAATTGCTGCAACGCAGCCCTTCAGGAAACAATTCACACGAAATCGTACATAAATCGACAAAATACGAAACAAGATGGAATGGAAAGCTAACGAGTAGTTCTACAACTCTTATGTTTATGAAAAGCCAAGATTATGTACTTACCGGCCGGAAAACTCGCCGGAAGCCGGCTGTTTCTCAAGAACAGCAGAAAACCAGAAATCTGAGACTAATCATCCATAAAACCTACTCAAATCTAAACTGATTAACATGAAACTCAAATCAGTTATTCTACAAGGCATAAGGAATCCAACAAAGTAAGGATCAACAAGATCCAACGGCTAGATCTCAAGAAAACCCGAAATAAACATAGTAGGTATAACCCTACCTAGCTGCGCTTTCCTCGGCTGATTCCCCGCGATTTGATCATCAACAAGCCTCCAAACCTCTTCAGGGATCTTCTTCTCGTTATCAAGAATCCAACGAGCCAAAGAACACCCAATTTGGTGGTCGGAGGAGGGAGAACGGAGGTGGGAAAGCTCGGCTGCCGGAACAAGGCAAAGAACAGAGCTTCGGGAGAAGAAGAAAAGAGGAAGAAGAAAGAGAGGAGAAGGAGGAAGAGGAGGGGAAGAAAAGAGGGGAAAGGGGGAGGGGAAAGGGGGAGGGGAAAGCCGGGGAAAGGGGAAGAAAGTGAGGGGAGGGGAGGGAAAGTCCTCCCCCCCCTCTGACAAAGGAGAACGACGGCCGTCGGTGGCCGTCCCCGCGAAGCAGAAAAGCCACCGATGCGATTCCGATCGGTCGCTCCAAGGAGCGATCGATCACTCGCGGCCTGGCTCGATCCCAACACCAAGTCGGATCGAGTCCGATCGATCGTTCCAAGGAGCGATCGATCGCTCAGGGGTCGTCAGCTGCCCAAAGGCAAGTTTTCGCGCGCCCGAGCTGGGATCTTCCGATCCCGGGTCCACCTAGCCATTCTAAACAAGCATTAACACAAACAAGGCCGGTGTGTGCACGCGCGGGTGTGAAACAAACCAACAAGGCGCAATTTACCAAATTGCCCTTGCGGTCTACAGCGAGCCACAGGGGTAGAGGGACATGTCCTCACAGAGAGGGTGTGGAGGAGAGAGAGGGAGGGAAAAAGAGAGTGGGGGGGGCGAGAGTGCGAGTGATACGCCGAGCTTTCTCCTAAGCGCGGGAACTGGGTCTCTTGCTTGGTCTCGGCTCCTCCTTAGCCAAATCTATGGCTAGGTCGAGAGATACCTTTAGGGTTTTAGGAGAAGCACCCTAGGTATTCGACGAAGAAGGCTCAAACCAGAGGAGAGAGACGGATGAGGAAGAGGATTACCTCGCAGCTTCCTCTATGGTTGACCGGCTACCCTTGGGGGATCCAAGCCTTGGAGAACGTGGCAGCGACGATGAGGTGGCGGAGGGGAGCACGACAGCCAAGGGGGACGCCGGGGACTTGGGGTTGGACGGTGGAGGCATGGATGGCAGCGGATGGCGAAGGCCGGTGGTGGAGAAAGGATCCAGCGGTAGGGAAGGGAAGAGAAGGTTGCTGGTGGAGTTGGTGGAATTAGGGTTACAGCTACTCCTAAGATTCTTCTATTAATAACTCTACTTTATTCATCATAATTCGTCCATAACATAATACAAACTATAGAGGTCTTTTTATAGAGGCCTTAACAAAGTTCTTGATACAAGGATGAACTGAGCTATCCTAAGAAGGGACCCACATCCTTGCTTGGGCCAAATCAAAGCTGAACCGGTTCCAAGCCCAAGCTCAAGCATGGGTGGACCCATGATGGACCCATGACCCATGAGGTGGCTTAGCCAAGCCGGCCTTAGCTGGTTATTTCCTTAGTTGAGTCTTAATTGCTTTCCTAGTTGATTTCCTAGTTTGAGTTCAGTTTGTGCTTAGCTAGTTTCTATTTAATTGAGTCCTAGTTTTGGTTGAGTCAAGTCACTTGTTTATCTAGTTCATTCCTGGTTATTAGGAGTCAGTTTGAGTTGAATCAATAAGAGTATGTTTACTTGCTGTTCAAGCAAGAAGGTATTCAGGTTGTAGTAGAACTCTCTTGAGGCCTCTATAAAAGGACCTCTATAACTTGTATTAGGGTTTTTTATGCATGGATGAATTTTGAGAATAATATAGAGTTATTAGTAGAGTAATTATCTCTCCACCAGCCAACCACCATCCATCGCTGCCATCCACACCTCCGCCGTCCAACCCCAAGTCCCCGGCGTCTCCCTTGGCTGCCGCGCTTCCCTCCGCAACCTCATCACCGCTGCCACATTCTCCAAGGCTTGGATCCCCAAGGGTAGCCAGCCAACCATTGAGGAAGCTGCGAGGTAATCCTCTTCCTCATCCGTCTCCCTCCTCCAGTCTTCAGCCTTCCTTGTCGAATACCTAGGGTGCTTCTTCTAAAACCCTAAAGGTATATCTCGACCTAGCCATAGCTTTGGCTAAGGAGGAGCCAAGACTAGGCAAGAGACCAGATACGAAAGCCCTAGAGAAGGTGCATCGTATCAACTTGGTATCAGAGCTCCGTTCCGTCGACTGTGCCACCCAACGCCTTCCAGAAGCTTCTTTGATAGCAGGAAGAGTACCCGGCCAAAATCCTAGTTATATACATCGGACGGCTCAATCCCTACTCAAACCACTGTTCATCCGACCATATATACTCAGATACCTGGTCAAACCCCTCTTCCATATCATCATCCCTTACCTCCCTCATCATTCCTACAGAACCCTAACCCTAACCAACCTCCATATGTCCCCTACAACCCAGCTCCTCCACCACCCCATTACTACCCTCCTCACACCCCACCTGCATATGAACAGCCCCTATATCAAGCCTATCACCCACCTCCATACCAGCAACCTACGCCCCCTATGCACCGTACAACCCTTTTCCTCCCTACAATACACCACCTCCTTATCAGCCCTTACCTTCAGCGTACAACCCACCCACCCTAGAAAACACCGACTGGTCTTCGGCAATGACTCGGACTCCAAATCCTACTGGGACTAAGACTCCAAATCCTACCGGAACTAGGACTCCAAATCCTATTGGGACTAGGATTACAAATCCTACTCCAACTAGGAATCCTAGTCAAAATCGGAATACGGCTTACCCTACAGCTGAACAATGGAAGGAAGCTGTCCAATGTTGGATCCCTCTACCTTACCCTTCAGAAGAACAGTGGGAAGCAATGACATTATATTCACCTACAAATCAGTCAAGCCCAATTGGAGTTCAGATATCCAGCCAAAATCCCATTCTAGCTACAACTTGGATTGCCGAAACTAAACCTAGCTCTACCTCGATTAGGACTCCTCATACCCCACATACCCACGAGCTGCCCCATGAGCCAAACCATGAACAACACCTGCTGCCCCCTTACCCAACCACACCACATCCCAGCCCAGTCAACATCCTGCCATCAAATCCTTCCTCCTTCCCTGCATCCAAACCCTAACTTTCCACGACCAGCAACTCTCCCTACTCCTCCCCGGCAGCCTCCATCACTAATCAAGGCCACCCTCTTTCCCCCTACAAACCCACGACCCCCTGTTCTCCAGCCCTACAGCCGATTGTCATCTCCGGCAATCTACCCGAAGTCCACAAAACTGCAGCCACCGACCTTACCTTAGTTCATGCCCTCCCCATACCATGTAACCCCCACCAAGGCCCTCCTCATTCCTACCCCGTTCCATCCCCAAATCAGCCGGCTCCCAAATCCATCTCCTTCAACTCCGGCAGCAACCCCCAAGGTAATCACTGCCTACCTGCCCTTGATCGTACCATAACCTCCTTCCATGGCCCATTGAAGGATCTCTCAAGCCACCAAAGACCGTCCCCTAACCCTCCTGACCCTTCCCGTAGCCTTATCGAGGCCGACCCCAAACTCCCTCCAGATCCGCCACCTGTACCAAACTCCCATCCTCTCATCCCCTCTTCTCCATGGGATCCAAACCCTGATGAACATCCCTCACTGGCGACCAAGTTCAGTCCCCTCTCAGTTGCCAGAGCACTTCAGCCATCTAATCAGATCAAATCAAATCACTACGGTTTGAACTGATCAAACTCCGACTCCATCACTTACAATTGATCGAGTCAGATTACAGCTTACAAGACTTGGTCAAATTCCATCCAAGCACAACCAGGATTGGTTACACCAACCAGATCCGACCAAGCTCAGATCAGACCAGGCTAAGTCAGACTTAATTGGATGCAGCCAGAATCAATCCGGCTAGATTTGATTGCAGCCAGCCAAGCTCAGCCAAACTGAACCTGATCAAGATCCAAATAGTGCAGCAGAAGCGTGGCCCAACCGACTTCACTTCAGACTGGACCAAAGCGAGCTTGACTCAGCATCAAGCCAAGACCCTGCACATCCGACCAGGCCATGAAGATCAGATCCCGTCCTATGGTCATGGGCAACACTACTCATTGGACATGACGAGGATGATCCAAGAGAACCATTGAAGATCCCATGCTTGGAGCCACCTGAACCATCAGATCGTCCCCCGGATGCTCCGTCCTCGGCACGACTGTATCCAGCCGCCGTCTTGGGTCTACTTCCACCTTGGAAGGATTTGATTCAGGTTGACCGAGTCTTTGACCTAGGACGCCAGCACTTGAGGTGGGCCAATCGTCGATCTACAGCCGCCCTATACTTCTTGGAGTTCCAGAGGCCGCCAGATCCACCTAAGTTTCAGCCTCCTCCTTCCAGACCGGTAGCATGGCCCCCTGACTCGCCGCTTCGGATACCATTAGATCCACCATGGGACCGACCAGGTTTCTCACCACCGAGTCCAAAGTTGCATTTGCGGTCTAGCCAGGTCACTCTGGGTTGACAAGAGCAGAGTTCTCTTCCCTCAGCAAATTCAGGCCTTGAGGACAAGGCACTCTTCGAAGGGGGAGGGGATGATACGAGGACGAACTGAGCCATCCCAAGAAGGGACACACATCCTTGCAGGAACTGGCTGCAACGAGGTTCCTTTGGAGCAGGTTGAGCCAAGCCAGCCTTAGGGACAAATCTGAGCTGAACCGGTTCCAAGCCCAAGCTCAAGCATGGGTGGACCCATGATGGACCCATGACCCATGAGGTGGCTTAGCCAAGCCGGCCTTAGCTGGTTATTTCCTTAGTTGAGTCTTAATTGCTTTCCTAGTTGATTTCCTAGTTTGAGTTCAGTTTGTGCTTAGTTAGTTTCTATTTAATTGAGTCCTAGTTTTGGTTGAGTCAAGTCACTTGCTTATCTAGTTCATTCCTGGTTATTAGGAGTCAGTTTGAGTTGAATCAATAAGAGTATGTTTACTTGTTGTTCAAGCAAGAAGGTATTCAGGTTGTAGTAGAACTCTCTTGAGGCCTCTATAAAAGGACCTCTATAGCTTGTATTTGGGTTTTTTATGCATGGATGAATTTTGAGAATAATATAGAGTTATTAGTATAGTAATTATAGGAGTAGCTGTAACCCTAGGAGTAGCCATAACTTAATAGCCCCACAGCCACCAGCCACCTTCCTCTCTCTCCTGCCGGATTATCTCTCCACCAGCCGGCCACCATCCATCGCTGCCATCCACACCTCCGCCGTCCAACCCCAAGTCCCCGGCGTCTCCCTTGGCTGTCGTGCTTCCCTCCGTAACCTCATCACCGCTGCCACGTTCTCCAAGGCTTGGATCCCCCAAGGGTAGCCAGCCAACCATTGAGGAAGCTGCGAGGTAATCCTCTTCCTCATCCGTCTCCCTCCTCCAGTCTTCAGCCTTCCTTGTCAAATACCTAGGGTGCTTCTCCTAAAACCCTAAAGGTATATCTCGACTTAGCCATAGCTTTGGCTAAGGAGGAGCCGAGACTAGGCAAGAGACCAGATACGAAAGCCCTAGAGAAGGTGCATCGTATCAGTTCTAGTCAGACTAGACAACCTTCTTGCTTAAATCAGCAAGTAATAAGACTTTCCTATTAAGAACTCAATCATAACTCAAACTTCCTAATAACTAGGACTCATAATAGGAACTAATAAAGCAAAGCATAAACTGAACTCAAACTAGGAAGTCAACTAGTAAAGCAATTAAGAAACTAACTAAGGAAGTAACCAGCTAGGAATAGGATTCCTTTTGGCCAGCTTTGGCTTGGGACCTGGTCCAAGGCCGGGTCCTACCAAGGGGTGGGGCCGGACCTGGTTCCACTTTGCGTGTGGGACCCTCCCCTTGTCCGGCGTGGGTTGGGCTTGGGTTCCAACCGTATCAGTGAGAGAGAGAGAGTGGCGGCGGAGAGAGTGGAGGAGAGTGAGGGAGGGAGCGAGCGAGGGAAGTAAGAGAGAGAGTGGGCAAGAGAGAGTGTGCAGGAGAGGGAGGGAGGGAGAGAGCGAGGGAGGAAGAGAGAGAGGGGGCGAGAGTGAGAGAGAGAGCGAGGGAGAGAGAGTGTGGAGGAGAGCGTGGGAGGAAGAGAGAGAGGGGGAGAGAGAGCGAGGGAGAGAGAGAGTGTAGAGGAGAGCGAGGGTGGAAGAGAGAGAGGGGGTGAGAGTGGGAGAGAGAGCGAGGGAGAGAGAGAGAGAGTGGGGGAGGAGAGAGTGGAGGAGAGGGATGGAGAGAGAGAGCGATGGAGGATGAGAGATGGAGCGAGAGAGGGGGGGCAATTTATGAGACACAAAGATGAATAACACTCGGAAACTATAAAGAAATGCAAGGAACTCGTTAAGGAAATCTTTTGAAATATGTTCTCCGTCTCCATCTCTCTCTCTTTCTTATCCAAACGCTTTGAACACGGTGACTATTACTCAGTCGGCAAAGCGTACCCAATTTCTTAGAGGTATTCTCTACTTTTCTATACGGATTTCTTAATTTTATAGATGAATTACTTCCACATTTTGAAGAATTCTTTCATCATTTTCACTACTGCCTCTGTTTCTCCTAGGTTTGGTTACTATGTAGCGGGAAAATGGACGGCTGCTGCGTTTAGTGCGATGCGATCCAGCAATGCAATGATCGAGGTGTCGAGCTGTCCGCTATCAACCAGCCATCGGCTCCAGAGGATTAAAGTCGGACGTCACCAATCCCGGAGCCAAGTGACCTCGAAGTCGAAGCACCCCATGAAGTCACTAATCCCAGAGCTACGGGACCTCGAGGTGGAGACAGCTTATGAAGTCCCTATGAATAGCATAATTATTCTTAGAAGTGGCCAAATCACTTGTATAATTGGTCGAGGGGTAAATACTCACAAACATTCAGTTATGACCTGCCAATGCAATACAGTGTACAGTACACATAAATGCCCAGGTCAATATTACAGCAATCTGGTATGCCATGGACTTGAGCTTCAATCGATCGTTTTCTAGCTCCAGCCAGGCCACTATCACATCTCTCTCATCAACTAAGCTTGTCCCAATGCTCGAATCTGCTCTCCTCATCTCACCATCTGAGGACCCGTACCTCCAAATTAGTCCGACCGCGTTAGGTCGAGGGCCTGGCTTGGTTGGTTTTGGCCCGGTTGGCCTTGTTCAACGATTGCTTCGATCGTTGCAACTCCAAGGGTATTTTAATAATCTGCACTTGTGGAGTTGGGTTTCACACTCGCGTAGTACACATACTGCATTGGATTGGTGCATGTGGTTGATTAGATCCTTATAGGCGTTCCCGATAGGAAGATCGGAACTCGATCGGGAAAGATCGAGACGGACGGCCAAGATTACATCTCAGCATTAGTATAAAACCCTTTCCTTTTCTCTCTCTCCCTTTCTTTCTTCCCCGTGCGCTAGCTTTCCCCTTCTCCCTCGCTCGCGATCCAGCCGGCCTCTCCTCTCTCCGGAGCTTCTTCGCCACCGTCGCCGGTCACCACTCCTCCCCGAGCTCCCCCTCACCTGTATCGAGTTCCCCTGCCTCCTCTACCCTCAGATCTGACCCTCTCTCCTCCTTCGCTTTCTCCTGAGCTCGCCGGCAGCCCTCTTCCTCGCCGATCGATGATCTCCGCTGGCCACCTCGCGTTGTGTCACAACCCCAACGAAACCACAAAAAAAAGAGGTCAGACGAACTGCCAGAGCAGAAGGGTCAAGTTTGCAGGTAAAACTGTACATACTCAGGTTGAACCAGAAGAAGTGACACACATGGTTGGGTAGCCCTTGGAGTCTAGTTTGTGGAGAATTTTTCCGTTCGTGATTTCGAGTTTCCTAGAGAAAGTTATCACGTTTTTACTACCGACGGCGCAGTACAGAAAGTAGAACCGAATTCTGGACAAAACAATTCGAATTTGGCTTCAATTAAATTGTGGATTTGCTAACAAGTGTCTAGGAGAGGTCGGAGGTCAGGATTATAGAATGGGGACTAAAATCCAAGTTTCGATTAAGAGAGAGAGGTAAAAGACATCTTTCTCTCAGAGATCGATTTCGAAGCTGCAGTAATACCAATAAGAACTTAAGGAAACTAAGAGTTTAACTGGTACATGATTAAATAAAACAGCAGAAACTACTGATCCATAGGGGTTCAAAACACTCTAAACTCACAGATAATCAGTATAATAGCACCCCAATTTCAGTTACACAAAAGAGTTAATATAAGACCTCCCCTCTCCTACAAACCCATGCAATACACAATATACAGTCTTGAACTTCTATACATATGCAAGCACTGAGCTACAACAACCTCCTTGCACAAAAAGAAATCCAATCTTCCTCGTATAAAAGATGATGCCAAGGCGTTGGAATCGTAAGTTAAACTTCACTTCCTGAAATATATAATGAAAAATGGGATGAGCTAAACAGCCCAGTGAGTAAAAGAATGCTGAAATTGAGTGCTCACTCTTCAGTTAAACAGAGTAACCCGCAATTATAAACATGCATAATCTGTACAAAATTCATTCCCATGATGAATCAAAACAGCTTTAAAGAAGCTGTGAACAGAACAACTTAAAGAAGCTGTAAGGGACGTCCACCCTCATTGCAACTGAACCAGATATTTAAGTCCCCTGATATAGGACTTCAAGGATAGCAAATGATGTCCTTAACATTGTAGGGAAATCAAAACATATCCATAACATCTAACTCAACACTAAATGAATAGCAATACTTGCAGAATTTTAAAGGAAGCAGCCATATATATATACATGAGAAGAATCTCCCATAACAACACTAAATGAACAGCAATACTTGCAGAAATTTAAAA